>OY992768.1:2755021-4005021 GCA_963921325.1 Logfia minima
AGTATACCTTTAGGATCTTAGCTCTGTTAGGAGCATCTGGTAAATTCACCATCAATCTAAGAAATGAAATGCATTCACAGAAATGATCAGTAGCATACAAATTTCATGGCAGAAAGGTCAAAGATTAAAAAAAACAAAAGGTCATATCTTAGGCTAATTTACCTACGAGGAAGCCTTCTAATCACTGCCTCGTCAAGATCAAAAGGTCTGTTTGTAGCTGCAAGTACAATAACTCTTTCTGTATCTTTCGTGCGCAAACCATCCCAATTAACCATGAATTCATTTTTCATCTTACGCATGGCTTCATGTTCTCCTGGATTCTCCCTTCTACCCAACATGCTGTCCGCCTTTTAGATATTAAAAAATTCTTTATCAATGAAAACTATTCAATACAACATTACAATTAGAGTTGGCAAGATGAACAGAGCCAACCAAGTTGGGTAACAGATCGAAATAGGCTCAGGTTGAAACAAGTCATTTGAGTACAAGCCAGGCCGGGTTGACCCACAAACACTTTTTTGTTCGTATTTATAGAAAACTAATGTGCTAAAGGTGGATACAAAAACAATATTATTCTACTATTAGTCTACATCTTGAATAATATATTTTCAGAATGTGTATGCATTAGACTTCGACCGACTTTTGACTCGTTCGGGACATTTGGCCCACTTGAGATAAAACATAACCCAAATCAGCCATTCATCAATACACAGTTCAAATTGCCACCTCTAATTAAAACTAACAAAGATGAAATATTTCATAATCATACTTCGTCCACAAAGACAACACTGGGAGAAATTTTGCTAGCGAGTGTAAACACAGCCTTGACATACTTCTCACCCTCACCGAACCACTGAATAAGAGACATGAGGATACAGAAGTGAGCAAAAGCTTTGTCAACGAAATAAATTAAACTAATCTGCAGAAAATTGTAAGAAATTACTTTTGATGTGATGCTTGACATAGATATATTTATGAAGTTAGCACCAGCTTCTGTAGCTACAGCCTTAGCCAGCATAGTCTTTCCGGTTCCAGGAGGCCCAAACAAAAGAATTCCCTTGCACGGCTGTATAATGACAGCTAATATCAGACCTCAATTGCTCCAATTACATACTCCAGTTCAAATATTTACGACCATGTCATTCGTATGCACAAGGGTAAGAACGTAATTTGACGAGAGAGTAACATATAGCTTGAAACCAGAGACAATTGAGATAGATTTAAAAGACAGTGAACAAATGAAAAAATGCATGTTTACTAAACGTACTGGTGTTAAGTAGGTCCGGTCCAGTAACAGGCCAAAACAGGCTAGGCTGAAACATGTCCTTTCTAGTGCGGGTGAAAATGAGTTGAACTGCAAGAACTTCTTTGTCCATTTCTTAAGACTTCCAATGGATTATTAATGTGTTAATTATTATCAAGAAAATTATATATTACTCTTAGGCACCTGACCCCCTTCCCCTACTCCCCAAAACACCCCAGGGGGGGCAGTCTTGTAGTCAGTGGACGTGAGGTCTTCCATCCCAGAGATATTTGTAGAATAATTATGTAAGTCTTTCAAAACGATTTTAAAGGTTTTACGCCTTAAAACAAGTGCTGGTGACTTTCACCCAGTTTAACCTATGGACCCGTTTGAAATAAAACACAACCAAATCAACTCATACATAAGTAAATGAGTCAAAACTGCCACATGCGAAATTATAACGATAAACAAACACGAATAACTGTGGAGCAACTAACTTTAAGTTCCTACAAACTAAGCCCTCATCAAGTTAATGCTTAACAAAAATAAAGATGTGAAAACCTTGGTTAATTGGCCCTTGCAGAAAAGCTCAGGTCTTTGTAAAGGGAGCATCACCAACTCCTTCAATGTATCCTTGACCTTTTCCAGTGCTCCAATATCATCAAATGTTACCCCAATGTCACTAGGAGGTATCACATCAGCTAGAAGCCTTTTCTCAAACTCATTTTCTGTAACAACATCCTATACATGTAATAGTCAGCAAAAGTTGGCATGATCAATTGAACACACGCTTTGGTATGCAACGGTTTCAACAATTTACAACATATGAAATCACTTAAATTACCTTTAGAGACTTCTTCAAGCTCTTGGATTCATTCTGGATTGCTTGGAGAATTTCAAGACCATAATGTATACTGCGAGGTGGCAATGTTACCAAATCAATAATTACATACTCCCCCTCAAATAATAACAAAAGATTGAAAAAAAAAATGGTACGTGAGAGGTTCATATACCTCTCGTTTGAAAGAACAAGTCTCGCATCTGGATCAGCTTGAGCATGTTGCATTAGATGGTGGCTTAAGGCCCAGCCAACAACTTTCTCGGTAGCTTTAATACCATGCCAAAACAATTAACTTGTTAAAATAACAATTTCTCTATCAAATGTAATTTGACTTATCACGCAATAAAAGTTTTGTGAAGTATATCTTCTAGTGAAAGAAAAGATTGAACATACCTTCGTTTGTAAGCAACTGATCCTTGATGCACAACATTTCCAACCCGTCACATTCTAACCCAGTCCGATTAAGTACCTGCCATTGTAATTGTCAAATAATTGTCCGTTGAACTTCAAATTAATATGTTTGTCCCACAAAAGTTACAAATTGCTTTCCTTGAGATATCCCATAATTTTGCATCAAACGCCTTTTGAGGTATTGATAGGTCCCACCAAAATGAAAAATTTCCTTGTGTTAGAAAGAATTTCAAGTCAAATAACCTATTTGCTCCCATACGCGTCACTATGAAAGTAATAGATCCATCTAAGCCCCATTTATTTACAAAGAACATTTCAGGCATTTTGCATAAACTCTACTATAATTACTGAGAACAGATAAAATAAATTATATGCAACTGGAATAGTCTAAAAATTTGGTGAAAAGAAACCTATTGAGTTCCTCAACTTGCTACAAGTTAATGGTATAATATCAAATTTCAGACATAATATTAGCAAGAGAAAAGCAATTAGTTTATTACTTCAAAGAACGGAACATGTAACATTGGTAATTGATTAGCTATAAAAAGTTGCTCACGTTACGTAGATTATTAAGGTTTCCCTTCATCTTTAAAGTTTCAGCATCTCGATCTAATTGCTGCTTCCAGCTAGCAAGGAGGTTCTCATCCTGTAGAAGCTCACATAAGTATTGTATATAGAGGAAGTCATGACACATAAGTTAGAGGCGGCAATTTCAAATTTCAACCCATTAAAAAATGAGTCAATTTGGATTGTATTTTATCTCAAACAGGTTGAACGATAAAATTCAGGTATAAATGGAAAGGATCAAATGGGTTTAAATTAGTCCATAGATTAGATATAATGCATACAACCCCAAAGAATTACATTGAAAGTGTAATATTTGTATTACGATAGTCATAAATATCTGACTAATCATAAGAGTAGATGTAGGTCACCCTGACCCACACCAAAAATGACAAATTTCAACCCTAGCCCGTTGTGACCTATTGTTCTATTACCCAACCGCTTGACATACCAATCTTGCCACCTCAACAGAAAGCAATCAGGGATTTGGGCACAAACCTGAGGCATGTGAATGACCACTTTATTAGGAAAAAGTCTTGTTAAAAGCTTAGTCGCCTTAGGAACCTCTTTCCCCCTTTCATGTACTCTCCCAAAGCCATCCTGAGATGAGAGATATTTAAGAGCATTAGGCAAAAATCATTGATTTTGGTGCATCAATAAGGAAGAATGAACCCACACTCCCAAAGTCTATTAACATAAGGTATCTAGTTAATTCCCTGAGGAAGAACCCAGAGTCTATTAACATGAGGTATCTAGTTAATTCCCTACACAACTCCACGCATCGCTTTATGTTCTACTCGAAAAATATTCAGGGATTATTATAATAAACCAAACTTGAAGAGCTGAAAGTCTAAAAAGCAACCCATAACAATTCCAGTTTTCCAACCAAATAGACGATTGGATCTGCCACTTCATGTAGACATGCAAAGAAAACCACTAAGGCTAATAATATGTAAATGAAAATGCAGACCACCAAAACTAACATTCAGGAATGAATCACACTAGTTTTAATTCATTAAAAAATATATAAACGCGTGAATAAAGACATACAATGATATCTAGTACTTACTGACGACGGGAAAGCCAAGTCAAGCAGAGCAGTTTGATTACTGCCAAATTTTGTGAAAAGTAACCCGCCAGGATGTGACTGCAAGAACACCAAACAAAATGCAATTAGTAACAAATATACTTTTATACACCTTCAAACTGGAGTACAGAAACCTACAAAGCATAGTTACGAAATGTGCATCAATCAAACCACAAAACTCCACAGCTGTGATTCATACATGTCCCAAAGTTAACTGCATAAGATGTATTTCAAACAACCAGGTACTAGTCTTTTAGACATGAGTGTTACTGATTACAGTCACAACGCACGCAAACTATATATGTAAGGATAGCAGGATTTAGGTATCTCACAAGATAACCAGTGCATCAGTATGTGTATACAATATATGCATACACAAGATCTTAAGAAATATTTACCTTTTCTTTGCGACTATCGGTGTGAGTTTGTGAACTAATTACAACAACATTGTCTGGGAGCTTTTCGAGCCAGATCTTAAAAGTTGCATATGACTCTGAGCTCCCAACAATGGACTTCTCAGCATCTTTCATAAACAAAATAAAGGGATGATTCCTACTCTCACTAGATACAACCTGGCAGTTAACAGGGTACGGTCAAACAAGGTGCTGATGGAAGCCATATAAATATAAAATTATCTTGGGATTATAAACTACCTCAAACAAGGTGCTGATGAGTAGTTTATCCAAATCTTCTACGCCCGTTGAATCCACACGTATTTCATTAGCTGGTAGAGATAGAATATTAATAATCCCATCAACAGCAAGCTATATCAACGGGAGTAAGGTATCGCAGAAAAATGCTTCAATTTTATGAAAATATGACAAATTACCTGAGCAGAAATATCCATAACCCAAATCACAGAGTCCACCAAAATCAACCCCCTCAAGAACGTGCTTATCAAATTTTACACCAATTTTTGACAGAGGATTGTCTTCAAAAGGTAATAGAACCCTCCCACGAGCTCCAGAAGGAGGACCCCTAAGGTGAAGAAAACATAACAATGATGAAACTATAAGCCAAAAAGAAAGGAATTTGTTTGTAACTAGAAAAGCACATAATTAGAAGACTACATTAATACTCTTAAGAAAAAAACAAAAAGTTCAACTATATTTGTGCACAGAAAAACAGAAAATTAAAAGAATTTTACCTTGGAGTAGATGAAGAAGGGTGTATGCCTCCTCCAGAAGCAGAACCTATAAACTTTACTCTGTCACCTACACAAT
Organism: Logfia minima; assembly: GCA_963921325.1. Lineage (NCBI taxonomy): Eukaryota > Viridiplantae > Streptophyta > Magnoliopsida > Asterales > Asteraceae > Logfia > Logfia minima. The sequence goes on from OY992768.1 coordinate 2,760,391, forward strand.
TCCACTTTGTTTGGTTAAAAGGGGAATGTATTGGATTAAACAAGGATTAAGCAGCTAAATTAGAATTACCCAATTTGAATGTAGGGCTTTTGGAGGTTCCTGCAGCAGGGGGGACAAAGTCAACCTCCATTTTCTGTTCTAGATCAAGGGGAGACAAAGATGGAACATTTTCATTTCCCATAGCATCCACTTCACTAGGGATACTTGCAGTAGTGGTTCCAGGACTTTGCTTAGAAACATTGCTGGTGTTTACTTCTTTCAATAGCTCGGCTTTCAATGATAAACCCTGAAAGAATTAAGCAAATGATTTATCATTTCAAAAAAGTAAAAATATGTTGATTGTGTAAATGCAGACAGATTAAAACTTACACCCAGAAATGAATGGCTATCAAATATAAGCAATTTGGCCCCGTAATAATGAGCAAGTGCCTTTGCAAGCATTTCCTGATAAATTTCAGATCCTGAAAAGATAATGTATAGCAAAGTGTTATTTAGAAATTCAAACCAACCAATTGATAAACAAACAAAATTTAAAGCATACCTGCGGGACCAGAAAGCAAGATTCTAGGGTTCACCGTAGGGAGTTCGGAAGCATATTTAACTTGGTCTCTACGCTTCAAGTGTATGTAAGAAGCCGCAATAAGCACCATTTTGGTGTTCTCGCTGCATAAGAAAGCAGATTGGACATTTTTTTATGTAGACACATAGGGAAGATATGGTCAAAAGAACTTCTATAATATTACATTAGTAATCTAGGTTTTCTTAAAAGCGGTTGTGAAAACGTTACGCATTTGAACACATATCTGATGCCTTTCGACCCATTTGGACCTACTCAAAGAACTTGACCCGTTAGACAGGCAGTTGTAATAATTGGATGTGTAAACCAGCTGTGGACAATTGATGTACTCATAAAACGGGCAGTTACAATAAATCACATAGAAATAAAACATCATTTAAATGGAACCCCTTTGTATAACATGACAAAGTGGCTATGAAGAACAAAACCTTAAATAATATGGGAATTCCTCAAAACAAACTTCAACTTCTTGACCATCAATAATCCCGGAAAGAATCTCTTCCTTCAACATCGCAGACCTAACAGATATTGCTGGTGCTAATGGTGTTTCCAGTGCCTGCTGAAAAATATAATTGCTCTTAAGCCCAATCATAACTAGTAGATTCAAGGGGTAAATTAGAAACTTAAGCAGTTAAATAACTATGCATAAAAAGCTTACGTTTCCTGTTTCAGTGATATTAGCGTCTAGGTTACTAGCCAGAGGTGTGATTTTGCTTGTGGCTCCAATTTCAGATGGACTATCACTACCGGTATTTATAGCTGAATTTACTTCTAGACCGTCCAGATCATCATCTTGATTACGCTGACGAAGCTCCATCCCCAAATTAGTTTTAGGAACAGTTTGACCAGCAGACTTCAAACGAGATAAATCTGGTCTAATATTTGACAGTGACGCCAGTATAGAAGCACCTGCAACAGCTGATGGATCCCCAGCTTGTCTTTCAATATGCAGTGTTTTCAAGTCTCCACCACGAACAAATGTATGTGTTCTTAACAAAACATCACTTGGTAGTTGCTGGAAAATCTATCGGAAGGGAAATTAAGCAGAAACAAAATGTAGAACAAGAGATAAATAATGCACCGCACAAAGGCATTGCATTAGGGGTGTTTGACGTGCGTTTTGAACCTGATTATCACATTATTTCCAAATCAAATTGTGAATAACCAGTTTCAAACATTTGGGTGGAGTGAATCTGTCTCTGAATAGGTGATTATTTAAGGATCGGATTATAGAATTTAAAGTAGCTATAACAAAATTGATTATCATTTCCAGTCATTTATTCTGTTTGAGTCCTTAGATAATTAGAATTTTCCAAGCACTCTTAACAACTGGTGATCTAATTATCACAACTTCATCTAACAGAAACACATTCCAACACTATCTCGTGCAACCCCTTTTTGTTACATCTGATTATTTGACTCTGATTATACCAAAACGCACATCCAAACGCCTCATTGAATTGATTGATATAAAGGTTTATGTTAAGAGAAGGATACATAAGCCTGAGTTCCAAAAACGACTTCATCTCCTGAATTCAAAACACATGTTGTACCCTTCTTAATACTCTTTCCATTGACATGCACAGATCCTTTGCTTCCTTTGATTTCAAGCACAGCAACAACACTGCCTTCATGCTAATCATGTCGACAAACAGTAAGTATTCATACTGCAAGTAGACAATTCGGAGTACATCTCCAAAAAACCTATAAACCGAGTTAACTATTTGTGCTTATAATGCAACGTGAACCCCTAAAATGAAAGCAATGTTGGCAAGGCATATTACTCGGTACCTCAGTAAGCTTAATAATGCAAAGGATTGCACTTATATCCTTGATTATAAGATTAGTATTCTTGCTTGATCCGACTACAAAAGTGGTTGTATAAACAGTCATGGTTTGGTTCTGCAATAAAACAATGCATTTCATAAACCCTCTGCCGAATCAACAAAATTCATACAATCACTCAACTTTAGCCGAATAAACTAACCACTGGCGTCTGAGCAAAAAGCCTACACCAAGGTGTGGCCATCTCACAGCTCTGATTTTGTTGTTTCCATGAAGAAAACGAACCTCTCGCCTTCTCCGCTAAAACTGGCACTGACCCTTAATAACAACCAATATAAACTCTCAGCCTTAATCCCTTAATCAATTCAAATTCAAACCAAAACAACAACAAATTTTAGCCCTAAAGATCTTCCAACTGATTACAACATTATATGTTGACTTCTACTTGTATTCTACACCCTAATGACATTTATAACTACACTTGTACGTACATACAAGATATTAAATTCCACAGTGCAAAACAACGAACACCATCAGTAGCATACATACATGCAATAGATACATACACATACATACGTAAAAAAGAACAATAAATTTTCTTTTTCTTTAAACATCTAGCAATTGAAATTACCACATTACATGTTGACTTCTACTTTTATTCTAAACCCTAATAGTTCTGTAACTACACTCTTACTAAATTCAAGAATGCAGAACAACAAAACACTATCAGTAACCTACTTACATACATACATGCAATACATATAGTATATATATACATACATACATACATACATATAAAGAACTAACCTTGAGCGATCGGAGTAACAACAGAAGCAGCCGGGGCGGCATCAGTCTTGGCAACACTAACAACTTCACCTTCGCCGTTCCGATTAGAGCCTTCGGCGACACTTTCCGGCGGATCCAACACCGGCGGTGAACTCAATTCCTTGGAATTCTCCATAACAAGCGGTTGCGATTGTTCCTGTGGCGTTGATTTCTCCGATGCACATCCGTTGACAACCTAAAATAACAATTCAATTAGATAATAATTGAATTAAACAAAATAGACAAAAGAATTTTATTTAATAAAATAAAAAGAAAAGGAAATAACATTGGGAAGCTTTTGGCGTTTGGGAGAAGGGGGTTTGTGTTCAGAAGAAGAAGATGATCGCTTGTTATTGTTGTTGTTGTTGTTGTTGTTGTTGTTGTTGTTGTTGTTGGGAATAGATCCACTGCGACGCGTGGACACCATAACTATCGTCTGCTTCTTTGTGTATTCTTCTTCTTCGCCTTCGTCTTTGTTTTCTTGAAACAGAGCGAGAGAGAAACATACGAAGGGAATAAGAGAGAGATAGATGAGAAATCATAAATTTATTTATTTATTTATTTTTATTTTATGGAAGAACACTATTTTTTAAAACTTGCTTAAATGTATAACTTTCGATCGTTAGATAATTGTGAATTTGTGATTAAATCGATAGAACGTATGAATGTAACTTGATGATGATAAATAAAAGAATGTAAACAAAGATTATCAAGTTTTTATGATTAGATCATATTAATTTTTATTATAATCACTTTAAAATAGTCATAAAATTTAGCTATCAAAACTCTTTGTATGACATGAGTATTTAGATATTAAATAATCAAGATATATATATAGCGGAAGGATGATGAAGGAGTGAAGCAAATGTTAGCCCTTAATTTTTTTATAAAAAGAATGTTTTTAACATTTATTACCAATGAATGTTAAAAATATTTTTTAATAAAAAATTTAAAGGCTAAGATTTATTTTCCTACTTTCTCAAATTTTAAAGCTTCCATGTGCATCCTTCTCCTATATATATATATATAATAATTATTATATATATGTGATCACTACGAGTTAATTGTGTAACTTACTAAATTGGTGTCACACTTCAAAGGTGTTTGAGGCACATGAAGACATCATGTTAAGAATAAAAATCCATGACGCTTAAGTTACTTTATGTGTCTAAGTATTTTTGTTTCTACGTTTACAACCCGAAAATTACTCAAACTTGCTACAAATGTGTGATTCATTGGAATTTTTTTCCAAGTGTATGTATATACTTTTCAAGTATTGTGATTTGTGATTCAATATTGGGTGTTAAGATAACTATCGTATCTTTTGATAAATTCATCAAAAATGTGCATTAATTACGTGTACTATATAAATTTTTAAAGAACAATTTTGATGAATTTATTAAAAGTAGCAGTAAAAATATCACCACCCTTCAATATCAGTAGGACCTACATGTTGAATTAGGCAACCATGCCTATCAGAACACAAAAATGTAACTTCATCAAGAAGATGAGAATTGTATATTATTTTCGAAATCTCAACAAAAGTTACATGAGAGTATGACTTTGAAATTGAACAGGAATTAAAGTTCTTATGAAGTTAATGGAATGAAGTCTCCATCTAAACTACTGGATCTTGTGGGACACAAACATGAGTTTTATTTAGTTAAACAAGTGAATATTGTCACGCGCACATATGACATGAGTTTTATTTAGTTAAACAAGTGAATATTGTCACGCGTACATGTGACATACTTTTTTGTTAGAAGTTTGTGTGGCTTAAAACATCATGTTTGTGGCTTCAATTAAGCCTTTAATGATTCACATACTTTTTAGCAAAAGTTTAGCATATTAATAAACTGAACTTTACACTTTGATTTCGAGTGTAATGATTTTGTCACTTGACTATTGCTCCAATAAATGAATTGTCTTCAAAAGCTTGGCAGTTGATTCATGCTTTAAATAGTTAACAAAGTTGACAAAGAACATTCCCAGTTTTTCAGTTCTAATAGATAACTATGCCAAGAGAAAAGTTAGGACTATATATTTACTATTATTTAAAATAAAAATAAAAAGATCATACTGCCATGCATATCATAACCCAATTTGACACTGGTATTATTCAAGTTCAATCCTACAAATAAGCATGGAAGTGAATATTACACAAACACAACAGAAATACTTTAATTTGATGAAAATGTCTTGTACTTTTGTCATCCATTTTTTCTCTCTCCCTAAAATCCAAAATCACCATAATCTCTAAACGTGATTGCTCTCTGTTACCGAAGAACTAGACATCGCCACCACCACTATATAACTCGAAATCATTTTCCGAGCCCATCATAACAAATTTCATCGTCATCGGACCTCTGATGCGCTTCTTTACGCAACCCAGACTTACTCCGTTGAAATTTTATTTTCCAGCCACCTCTCTGAATTTCCGGGCAATAAACGGGGACTGCTTCGACACCGCAGCCGGCACCGACTCTGTCACGAAACCTTGCACTAGTTCCCACCGTTATCCATAGTCTTTCACCGGATATTTCTTCCCAGCTGAGTTTGTTCTATACCTCTGCTACAACTCTTACATTTGATATGTATTGTTACTATCATTGAGGTGAGTTCATTAAAGTATGAGTTTTTTTGAAAGAATTTGAGTATCAATAAGAATGTGTCATTTGACAAAAACCCCACTTTCCCTCACTTTTTAAAAATTTAAATATTTTAAAAACGGTAAGTCAAAAAATAATAAAAATTACACCATAAAAATCATTTTTTTCTCTTCGATTAGACATCTCACAAGCTATACTTTCGACAATTTTTTTTTCATTTTTTGTAGGTTAACACATGTGTTACAATTGAATAACAAAAGTGTTACCCGCAACTATCATATGTGTTACCGAGGACTATCACATATGTTAGTAGTCGGTAACACATGTGTTATTTGTTTATAACACATGTATTAACAATTTTCAAAACCCACCAAAAAATAAAATATAATACATATATGTCTTTATATATTATATTTATACATCCTACATATTTATTGTTTCATATAATATACCTAAGTATCTATTTATATTTATTCATTAATGCTATGTTTTTTAATATATATATATATATATGCAGGCCCGGTCCTAAAGGGGTGCGGGGTGTGCGACCGCACAGGGCCCCGAAAAAAATAGGGCCCGAAATTTAGTCCGAAATTTTTTCAATATATATTATATATGTTAATATATATTATTTTATGTAAAACAAATCAAAAATGTATGGTAGATAAGTTGGCAATGCACCCTCACCTTTTAGTCTTACACCATTTCAATTTGGTGCAGGTTCGAATCTTGAAAGCTACAATTTTTTTATTTTATTTCTGAAAGGCTTTTCTATCCTTTTTTATTAACCCATTATTATGGCCCATTTAATAATTGTAGTCCATTAAGAATAACCCATTATAATTTATAAGTCCATTACTCAAAAAAAAATTAGGGGCCCAATTTTATTTTTTGCATAGGGCCCTCAAAATTAACGGACCGGCCCTGTATATATGTAGTAACAGGATCTAAAAAAAAAAAATTGGAGGAGAAAGGGGAGAATTTTTTTTTTAAATAAAAAACAAGTATGATTCAGCAAAAAAATAAATATAATTTCAAAAAATGCTTTATGTGATTCAATAAATACTTATCTATGATTCAAAAAACATTTTCGTTAATAAACACTATTTTTTAATCAAATGGTTAATTTGATGAATCAAAGAGTTAATTTGTTGAATCAAAGGGTTAAATGAACATTTTTCTCATTTCTCCACCAATATTTCTTTCTCCCTTGAACCTACTCCTATATATGTATATATATAATATACCCTTTCTTGCTATATACTTATAGTTTGATATAATAAATTCTTCATGTATTTATTTTATATAAGATTTGTTATATATATGTATATAAGGGACGGATCCATAGGGAAGCTTCAAATTCTAGAGAAGAAGAAAAGCAAATTTCAGCCATTGATTTCATCATTTATAACATTCATTCCAGATTAATGTTAACTCATATTTTGTTATTATACATCCATAAATGTTATTTAACATCATTTTTTGATGAATTTTTAGTGATAACATTCACCCTGGTATAATCAGTGTATAATAACATATATGAGTTAATATTTATCATAAATTATGTTTTAAGAATATTAAGTTGAAATTTTGACTAACATTCATCACAAATGAATGATAAATGTCAATTTTGAGATTTTTTGTTTAAAACATAAAATTATAACAACATTGTTTTGATTAAATGATGTATACAATCGATTCAATTATATTTCAAGCTTTAATTTGATGAATTTTTGCTTGAAAATTATGTTTTGATGATAATGGGTATTTGCTTCCCTCATTCTCTTTATTTTTTGCTTCCCTCTTGATCCCCACCCTAAATATATATATGTCTTTATATATTATATGTTATACCTATATTTATATTATAGATATGCATTATATATGTACATATTTACATCGTATATATTCATTGTTTAGTATAACAAATACAGGTATGTACCAATATCTATTTGCACTCTTTTATTTTTATTTATACTCGTCGAAGGTCCTCCTAGAAATAGTCTTTTTTCCCAAGAGTGGAGGGATGACTTTCTCAACCTTTTGTGAAAGAGCAACTCTATTTACCCTTGAATAGAAAAACGATTGTTTACATCTTATCTCCCCATATTCTGCGTTCGCTAAATTAAGTACTGTTGTTGTTGTTCTGTTCTTTTGTTGTACGTAATTTTTAGTTCATTGTAATAGTTGATTAGTGTATTTTCCATAACCAACTAAGCATAGATAAAACGCCTTGCACAATGAAACATAAGTTTATTCGATGCATATTGGAAACGATGTGAGCCTAAAGGCAAATATGATCACGGGCAAATTCAACTTTTTGCAATTAGCGGACGCTAAAACACTTCTAATTTTGTTACAAAACGAATATTAATGTAAGATTTATTCAGTCATTACGTAACACACTTGCCTATTACCGAGAATTCCACGTTTTCTCTTTATCTTGATGCCTTTGTAATTGTTTCAACTTTATACTTTAAACAATAAAGTAAAAAATTTGAAATAAGCTAACAATACATAAATGCATGCTAGTAGAACATCATTTGAGTAGTATTTTAATCACTGAGATGTTGCGTTATAAATGCTACAAAATCTTGTACATAATTACCAAAAACATATACAAGAATGAGGTCAATTTTTACGATGCAGTAAGATCTATAGAAGTCGGAACACAATCATAAAAGCATATAAAACTTACAATCCATAGATGTTCCACTAAACTATATTCTTGTAATACGACATTCAATAGTCGACCATGAGTTTCTATAAATGATAAATGCACGACAAATATGAAATAAAACCTCATTGGCATCGAACCATGAAGAGAACAAATCCACGAGTTAAGACTGGTTCTTGGACTTTCTAGGAGCCAATTGAGTCTCAGGCTGCAAGATCCACAGTTGGTAAACATCGATTAGTAATTGGCCCAACAAAACCACCACCAAGGGCAAAATCGGAGGGTTAGGTGAGTTGGTAGTAGGTCAAAGGGTAAGGTTTACACAAGCGGGGATGGGTTGACCAAAACACTTCTTAGGTTCTTTGTTTATAATAGATAATTTACGTGTCAAAAAATGATTGCAGAAAACAATATTACAAGAAGAATCACTTTTAATTTTGCCCATCTGACCTGTTAGAAATACGGGATAAGCCAAGCCAAATTGTTTCAATCATACGTAAACGGCTTGAAATTGCCATATATAGATAGCATGGTTAAGAATAACATACCTCTTTCTTGACAGGTTCTTCCTTTTCTGACAAAGTCAGTTCAATATGGCATGGAGACGACATATAAGCTGCAAAAGTAACAGGATTTCAACTACGGATGCTAGGCAAATATAATACACGTATTGACGGATTGATGTCACTAGGACAGAATGTAGCTTAATTATTGTTGTAAAAAATTCGCATTTAATCGAAGTTTCGCCTACGACAGGATTAATCAAATTTAATGATCTTTAATTTCGAACCATTCTCAAATTGGTAAGAATCTTTACAGCAAAAATGAGTAATTTCTATCAATAAACAATGAAACTAGTTGCATAGATAACCGTATTAAAATAAAACTGCGTAAAGACAATAGCTTTAGAATGTTCATATAATCTTACAAATAACTACATGTTGTCAAATATTCTTCACACATTATAAAAGGAGACCAAAGAAATGCTATTAATCTTAACAAGAAAGAAAAACTTTGGTTTCATTAGCTTATGCTATGTCTATTAGTTCTTCAAATTGTTGGCCTTTATTCTCCTCATATGCCATTCACACCTATATTTCTCTGTACACCATGCAACTATTGCTCATAATTGAACATAAACTTACTTATATGATGGCAAAAGCTTCTACTTAACTAAGGCTTATACAATCTGATTTGAGTAACAAGTTTCTCTTGACATGTCAAAAAAATAAATTATGGTCAAGTGATGAAGAGAATGAAACTGCTTAATCACAGGGTGGAAAATGGGACTTTGGGCACGGGATAGATTTCACGAACATACTTCTATTTAGTAAAGAATATTTACAGAAGCATAGGGCATCTTTCTAGTTGCGTTGTGCCAGTAGATTGATAAGTCCAAAAAACTAAGTTACATTGTGTTCTACAAATAGTGTTAATGAGTTAGGTTATGAGTTCAAACATACGGGCTACTAGTGATGCATGTTCTGGCATTATAGAACAAAGTCAAAAATAAACTTACGGTTGATTCTTCCATGAGCACGGTACGTGCGACGTCTCTGTTTCTGTGCTTGGTTCACCTGAATATGGGAAATATGAAGAGCATCCACATCCAATCCTTTGACCTACAATAACAATCATTTAATAAAACCGTAAGTTCAGCCACAAGAATTTGAAAAAAAAAAGTAATATAGGGGGTGACTTCGACCCATGTACTTATGAATGGGTCAATTAAAATTATGTTTTATTTCTAGTGATTCGAACAGTTTAAACAATAGCTAAGGTAACAGGTTGAAACTAGAAAGTTGCCCAAAGTGTACTTAGAATGCATAAAATCTCCTAAATTTATTCAAAACAATTAATTATCGTTGAAAAAAAATATAACTTCCAAATACTGCCTGACATAAAATATTTCAGGTCAACCAAACCTAAATCACTTTGACCAATATCAAAATTTTCTTGTTTGACTTGTTACCCAACCCACTCGACGTACCCGTTTTCCACCTCAACGAAAATATGATCAGGCATTCATGAGAACATGGTACATACTTCTGCGTTACTCTCTGCATTCTTTAGCAAGTCCAGGATATATTTTGCGGATTTAGCAGGCCAGCGTCCTTGCCCATTTGAATGACGATTCTTAGCCTGTGCAGTACGTCCAACTCCACGACAGAACCGGGTGAATGGAATGGCTTGTTTGTGAGCCAGAACATCCTCCAAGTATCTCTTAGCCTTGATCAACGGCATCTTACGAATAGCATGCGCTGTTTCTCTAGTGTTCTACAAATTAACAAGAAATACATTAACAATAAAACACAAAACCAACTAGTAGAACACAATGCAAGCCTTCTCTTATACAGCATACATAGTATATAGTATATTTAATAACTTCGCCCATTAAGATTAATATTCAAATGTAATTAATAATGTAATATTTGTAACAATTACAATTGACATATATCAATCGAAATAATAATGACTCAGATAATAATACCTTAAAATGACACCTGAGATCTGCTCCTCTGGCTTTGCAAGCTGAAATATATCATCATCATCATCATCGTCATCAATTCATCATAAAATATACATAAACATCAAAATATAAAAAATAAAATGAAATGAAAAATGAGATGTTACATTTGGTAGGGTTATCTGGCTCTTTTGAATATTTCACCTGGGAGATGATAAACAATAAAAACAACTCAGCACAACAACAACTGTATAATAGCTTAAATATACGTACATATATAGATAAATGTAATGAATGGTTGAATACCGACCATGGCTGCTGCTGGTTTCGACAGCTGCAGAATGGAGAGCTAGCTAGGGTTTATTTGTGTGTGTGAATGTGTGATTACGATGAGAACGTCAACACGGGGGTTTGGGTTGCTATGGATTAGGGTCGGGCCTTTACTAGGTGTTTTTGGCCCAACATGTTTTAGGCAATTGGATTAGTTTTTGTATGGCCCAAGTGCCCAACATGCTTTACGCAATTGCAGTTGGTAAGTGTTTGTAACCGGCAAATCAAATAAAAATCTTTTTTAATTAAATATAAAGGTTTTAACATTAACATTAACATGGAGATATATAGTAATCGAAACGAGTCTCTAACCAACATTGTCTAAGTTCTTTCTTTTTGGCAAGTTGTCTAAGTTCGAACTTCGAAGATTATGATATTTAACTGTTGGACAAATTATTGAATCATAACTTTAGGTTTATATCGCATATAAAAGAAGAACTACACTTTTCATTGTGTAGTAATACATATTTTTATCATGTGTTCATGTTATTCGAGGTTGTTTTTCTTAAATCTGTCTTCAAATTTTTTTCTTTTTTGTACCATCATCGTAGCTAAGTAACTTTTACGAATTTTAAAACTTTTGCATCGTACCGTATTGTCATCACAATCACAATCTCACCAAATCGCGTCACTAAATTGTAAGTTGGTTACAATCTAAAGACCAATATGCGTATAACAACACGTCAAGTACATATAGATGAGTGTAATATTGTTATTTCAAAAAAGATATCAACGTTAGAGTTTTAAAAATCAATGAAAAAAAATCTTAAAACTTTTGAAGTACAATCAGTGAGACACTAAATATGTCTCTAAAGAATATACATTAAAATTTAATATTAAATAATAAAAATACCATGAGTTTTAAAACATCCGTCGCACACTGCAAATTGAAAAACAAAACAAATGCCTAAAAAGTAAAAACCTTGTGCGTACGGATATGCATACACAAGTCGACGTCACCGCATATGCTTTGCAGACATAGCAGCACCCCGGCGCATGTTAGCCAACATCACTCTACATGATCAGGATATGTGTCTATCTTAATTTAATATACCACTAAAAAATAATAATAATAATTTTATATTTTATTATTTTATATAAATAAAAATAATATATAATATATTTAGGATCAAGGTCCAAACGGATAAGCAATACCAATAACTCGTCAGCATCATTGACTTCCATCCTCACCCTCCACGTGTCTCCCACCACTAATTAAAACACAATCAACGGCTCACGTCAATTATCAAAACACACCCCAATTTCTGCGCCAATAATACAAAACGAAAACTGATTGTTAGTTCTACAGAGCGAAAGTAAGATAGTTTTAGAGAGAGAGAAAATGGTGATGGAAGATGAAAGCCCTAGGAGTCCTGAAGCTAAGTTGGGTATGGAAGTTGATCAGCTATGGGACGTACAAGAAGCACAACTTACACCTACAGAGAAGCTAAACGCTTGTTTCGAAAGTATTCCTGTTTCTGAATTTCCTCATGCGCCGCCTTCACAAGGTATAGCTGATCATAATCATATAATATAATATATGATTTATCTCTTCAAATATCTGATATTAGGACGGATAAAGAGCTGTGATACTGTGATCGGTATCATACTGTGAATTATTATGTTAAATCTATTGCGGATGTTAGTTGAATAGCACTTAATGTTACTATTTGTGTTCGGTTAGTAATTACGAAATTTAATGGTCGAGTGTAGTTGTGTGTATCTGATCGAGGTATCGTTGCTTACGTGATCTTTCTAGTAATTAGTAAATTTATTTAGTTTGAGTTTAGTTGTGTGTATATGATCGTTTGTGAATTGTGATATCAGGTAGTAATTAACTTCATACTGACTACGGATTATATATGATATCAAATGATTGAAAGTTCAATTGATCGAAAGTTACTTTCAGACCCGATCGTATACTGTGTGCTTGTTCTGTTCATTCAGAATATTAGGAAGTTGATTTCAGATTGACTGTGATTATTGTGATGGTTCTTATTTTCATTTACATGATCAGTATGATAATTATAGAATTTCATTAGTTGAGTGTAGTTATGTGCTTTTGGTTGTTCCTTTAATTGATGAGTACTTAATACAGTCCTGTCAAAACAGATGGTATAATTGTGTTAACAGGATTTAGAAACTTTTAGCGTGTTACTAGTACCCAATTCTTATTGCATTCTACTTCTGATGAGAAATTACAATGTGTCATAATCATCGATGAAGTTCATGGATATTACTAGACAGCGACTTTAAGTAGTTGTCATCTATGAGTGATGTTCGCATAATCTTTTAATGCGAGCAGGAAATTAAGCATGCTATTGTTAATTGTTTCTTTTCTGTTGTTTTACCATGTCACTATTTGCCTCATTATCGAGTGGACCAAGAATCATCAAATTTTTTGTTCAGTGATTGAGATAAAATCAGACGCAAGTCTGGGAGAGGCTGTGAGGTTGCTATCCCAATATAAAATTCTTAGTGCACCTGTTGTGGACGTCGATGCACCAGAGGATGCTAGTTGGATTGACAGGTATCTTGGGATGGTGGAGTTTGCTGGCATTGTTGTCTGGATCCTGCATCAGGTTCACACACTTTAAATTATAGATATCTGAGAAAGTACTACTTCTCACTTACCAAATTCATAAGTTATTTCTCATGTGAAAATTACAGTCAGAAAAGAATGACGGGTTAGATTCATCCGACTTATTTTCAAACGCATTAGGGAACCCTATGGGACCTGCTGTTTTTGCAGCGGCCAATGGGATGTCTTCTCCGAGATATAGAAGCTCACAGCCTGGATCTCCAAAGACTGCTGGAAACTTTTTTGAGTTGTTAACCTCCTCTGATTTCTATAAAAATACGAAGGTTTTACTTGTGGCTTTTTTTCTTTACTTCTTTTATGCTCACATTCCCTTATTTCTTTCTTTATATGACTTCATAAAATTGCAGGTTAAAGACATCTCAGGATCATTTCGTTGGGCCCCTTTTCTCGCATTACAGACATCAAACTCCTTTTTGACCATGCTTTTACTACTCTCAAAGTACAGAATGAAGAGTGTCCCTGTAGTTGACGCAGGGGACCAGAAGATAGACAACATCATTACTCAATCTGCTGTGATCCACATGTTGGAGGAATGCGCTGATCAACAATGGTTCAAAAGCTGGGGATCTAAGAAATTATGCGATCTTGGTCTTCCTCTGATGAGTGCCAATAAAGTTATAAAGGTACACAGCTTGATTTCACTTAAATTCCTTTCATGGTTGTATCGGATATTTAATTCCTGTGTTGTAGGTAGACGAGGATGAACAGGTGCTGCAAGCATTTAAACTCATGAGGGAAAAGGGAATTGGTGGATTACCTGTAGTTAGTGGCGAAAACAAGCCAGTTGCTAATATAAGTATCCGAGACATTCAATTCCTCCTAATTGCTCCCGAGATATACAAAGATTACAGGTTTGTTATTTGAACTTCCTTTCCATATCCTCTGCATTAATCTCATAATTCGTTCCCATCAAAGAAAGCAGGAGACTTGATGGTCTTGTGAAACTAGATATTTAAAATGGACGGTCTTGTAATGGGTAATTTTTAATGTAGCCTAAATGGGTCAAGCAGGCTGGGTAGACCCTATTTTGACAAGTTTTTGAATGTATAAACACGTTAATTTTCCAAACATGATTAAAAAAAATCACAATTCGTACTAGTAAAAAATCCAATTCTTTTTTGAAGAAAACAATTAAGGGGGTTGTGAGCATTGGAGTACACTTTGGGTGAATTTCGACCCGTTTGACATGTTTCACTTTCACATCATCTTTTAATTTTACTCATAGGAGATATAAAATTGCCCTACATTTCAGAATCTAATGTTTGTATGGCCATGAGATTTGATTGCAGATCCATCACAGCCTTGAACTTTGTAACATCGGTTAAAAGGTATCTAGAGGAGAATCAGAAGGCATCACCTTTGGTAAGCGGGATGGTTACTTGTAGAAAAGAAGACACACTTAAAGACGTCATCACAAAGCTAGATTCGAAAGAAATTCATCGTATATATGTGGTGGATGAAGAAGGGAATCTTGAAGGGGTAATTACGCTTAGAGATATAATTTCAAGGATCGTACACGAGCCTCGTGGATACTTTGGTGACTTCTTTGATGGTGTCTTGCCGTTACCTGCCAATAGTCGTGTCTAACCCCAACTATTTTCAGCTTGCTTAACTTGACGTATCGTTAGTAGATTCTCTATCCTGAGCTTCTTCTTTTTCTTTCTTTCTAACAGCAGACTTTTTGAGTTTGTCTTTGTATAAATATATGCGAATAAATCTGCTTAGGCACTGAACGATTCTGTTGGACTTGATCTGTATTGTGTATTGAGCTATTTACCCTGATGATTTTGTTGGTTTACCCAATGATTTTATTGCAAATTAAGAGAACTTATGAAAGTAAAAAGAAAAAGGTGGGTCTTGAATACTCATATTCTCCCACCTTGACATCCAAGTATGACCCCCTGTAAGCATACTTCAAAAGACTAAGACAAAGAACGGTGAAGATAAGTTCAGACGCGCTTCCCCTTAAATGGTATACAATGTACATCACATGGCATCAAATTGTCAACCAAGACAGTTGTCACAGTCGTATACACACATTTCAACATACGGCCGATATCCCCCCTGCTTCAAGTACACAAAATTGCGGTAGGAAGGGTGACTGTTAATTTGGTTAAATGATAGTTGCACCACAAACTAAAAACTAATAAAATCAAGAAGCTAACTCTAATTTCTAACATAAGCTAGTGTAGGTCCGGTGGGTAAGGTTTCGGACCTGGTTGTCAAGAATCTGAATTTAACAGATGCTATCAACTTTCTATGGGTCACACTCATTGGCTGAAAACCTGATGTTTTATTTCCTTTACATGAAGGGGACGCTTTGCACGGATCTATCAAATTAACGGGGCCAAAGGCGCCAGAAACCAAGGATAAAAATGGCTAGATATATGTTCATAAGTTGAAACAATTAAGAGATTACTGTGTGGTAATGTAAAAGAAAACAATATAGGTTATTTGGCATACCTAGTGCAACTAGGGCTACAAGGATTGAACTAAACACCGAAACACAACTGTGTCACAGACCAAGTTTTAGTCTGCGAGTATTTGTTTTCAAGCTCATTGCATCAAACTAAAACAATTCTATGTAGCAATCAATTAGAAGGGAGGGAGTTTAGGCCACTTAACCACAAAGACAAACATAAAAAATAAAAACAGTTTACCAGACCTAACAACTAGTTTACAAACTGTAATGATATGACTCAACTGTTGATGCATTCATGATGACGAACACAAAAACCACCATCTATCTATGTGAACATATATAGAAGGATCAACAGTACAAGAACCAAATTATTACAGAATATAAACGAGGGCATATCACAACCTTCAACCAAAACCCTGTGATGGAAAACAGCCACTCATCATGATGGGTTTTAGGATGTGTGCATAATCATAACCAGTCACCATAAAATCATAAAACATACTTATGTACTCTTTCTTTTCATATGATTCATAACGCCAAGTTTCCCTGCAAATAAATCCGAAACATAATTCTCCAAATCATCAGGGTAGTACTTAATATACTTCCCGCCATGCCTTCCACCTTCTAGTTGACTCCCAAAACGCCCCAAAAACGCACGATATGCCGGAAGAACTTTCTCCGATATAGATATTCTAAGTTCTTCACGAAGTTGCGCATCGGGAACCTTCCATAGTGTTTGAATCCTGTAAATCTCTTCAAAACAAGCATTGAAATTCTTAAATCTTTCTTTAAGAATCACCTTTGAGGCACTAGTTGAGCTCCCACCAATCCCTTCATCCTTCAAAAACAACAACGCCTTGCTCCATGCTGCTCTAAGATAACCTGTGTGCCACTGCCTAATCTTACCACGATGCTTACGAATCCACTGGTCACCCATGATGTTCCTAAGGTTTGATTCTTTCACTTTCTGAACTACGTAAAGGATATTATTCATCAAGAATATGTAACGCATTGCACTATCTTCATACAATCTTGACTTCTCTTCAATATTCAATTCCAAAGATGTGATAAGCACCTGCACACGGGTTGCTAGTGGGGATATAGTAGCAAGACCATCACCACTATCAACCTCTGAGTTTGAACTCAGGTCATGATCCTCATCATTCGGCAACAAGGAGTTTAATGTTTCACTATAATCCACCAACAATCTCAAATAATTCATAACATAACGAGTTATTGGGTGAATATCACCACCATGTACAGCTCTCGAATTTTCAGCCTTCACAGCATTCTCAAACTCAACAAACGTCCCAACAGCTGCCATACCCAAACCATTCAAAACTCCCTTAGCCTCGCTACAAAGTAACTCTCCAGATTCATCCGTATACAAAGCCTCTAAATCCCGTGAAACATCAACAAGAACCTCATACATATCAAGTATCCGAAACAGTTTCTCTGTAGAACGTTGACTAATTGCAACTGCCTCACCAAAATTCAACATCTGCATTACGCATCCTTTTGTAGTCCCAACAAAACAAATCTCTTGAATGAGTTCAGACTCACTAAAAATCGACTCACATAAACGTTTTTCCCCAAACAATAGAACCCTAACTACAACCTTAACAGCTTCAATCCATTTCTTCAACTTATCATCCAAAATCTTCCATTCAATTCTCTGCACTTCCTCAATACTAACCCTCTCCACACCTAAAATCGCCAAACACTCGTCCAATACATCACGTCGAACATTACTATAAACCTGACAACATTCTTTCTCATAACCTGACCTAATCATCCTATCAGCAATATCCTTAAGTTCATCAATTGCTTCATTATGAATCAAATCAACACATATATCACCTCCTAAACTTGCACCTCTCTCATGATGATAACTACTCCCTTCCTGATCATCCTCAGCAACAATCTCCGATTCCTCTTCGATTTCACCGTCATTTTCACCTTCATTTGACCGCGAAATCGAAGCTGAACCACGAACGGATCCATACAATCGATCTGCATCTAAAGGAACTGTACTACGAATCAAAACATGACGAAAATCATCTTCTAACCTAGACATAGCCACCTGTAACGCATTTTCAGCTCGATCGATGATCTCATCGTTTACTTCCGATTCAACGTTTAGGTTTTCCGTCATCTGTATAATCAGATCAATGGCGGCGAGATACTCCGACGAAGAATCATCGTCGCCGTCGGCGGAATCATGCCGGAGGAGTATACTCTCAGCTTTCTCGAATTGATCGTTAATTGTGACGTCACCGGAACCGTTATCCATTAAATCAGTTATATTAGATAAACGATTATCGAAGCGTGATAAGATTAATAACATATCCTCCGTTGCTTTTGTATTCATGTTTAGGCTTTTAACAATTTGCTGAGCTGTCGCTAATACTCTATCTTGGCCTTCGATTGTGGCCGCCATCACCGGAATTTATTAAAATGTGTGTCTATGTATGTTTTTTTTGAAAACTTTCTAAACCTAGTTTTACCGTTCTACGGCGGTGAACGGTGAACAAGTATGTGTTTTAGTGTGTGAAATTGATGTCTCTTTTAATTTTTGTGAGTAATGGTTAAGCAATTGATGACGAATCAATTCCTATTCCCACCCACTGTATACCAGGATTCCTTTTTCCTTTTTAGCCGTCCTTAACGGAGTTTTTGTCACTCTTTTTGGAAAAGTATTTTATTTATTAGAAATCATTTTATATTTTCATTTATTTTTATATTTATTTATTTATGCATACATTGTAACAGGTAAAGTTCAATTGCCTCTTTTCTTTTCTTTTAAATATATATATATAGGATGGGGATTAATAAGTAAGAAAAAAATTAAAGAATGAAGGAGGTAAATCTCAACCATTAATTTCATCCTAAATGGATTTTAAAAATTACAAAAAAATTTAAAATTTAACATTCATCATCAATGAATGTTGAAAATATTTTTTAATAAAAAAATCAAGGACTGAGATTTACTTCTCTTCTTCTTTAAATTTTGAAGCTTGTCTATGAATCATTCCTCTATATATATATAATAAATATATATATAATATATACAACAAAGAAGGGAGTATGGAGTAATTCGGATTTTTGATAGGTTGTTTCCATTTTAATCTAAGGGTATGTATTCTTTTTTAGCTTTATTTTTAATTTTTAGAGTGGTGACTAAAAGATTTACATAAATGATAATTTTAATTCTTTTGTATTTATTTTTAATTTTTATATTTTAAATAATACTATCAAATGTCATATATAAATTGTTATTTTTAATATTAAGTCCTTATTATTTGAAACATTTATCTATATCATTTTGAAACTCACATTTTTTAAAGAAAAAGATAACAAATTAAAATTGAACATAAGCGATAAAAAGGCTTACATTATTTAAAAAAGTTAAGGGTTTCTTTTTATTTAAACATTTCAAATTTCAAACAATAATAACTATATAACATATAATTGACCTTTAATATTATTAAAAATTAATTATTATTATCTTTATTGAAATTTATTAATTTAAAATTTAGTCTACCATAATAACGTCATGCATATATAAACATTATTATTTAAAAAAGTTTACCGTGTTAAACGAGTTATGACAATATAACAATTTGATATTATTATTAATAATTATTATTTTGTATTATCTACTATATCTAAACTCAAAATTAAATGAAATATAATATACATTAAATATTAAAACATTGTAATACATTAATATTAACATGTAAACTTTGTTTAAAGTACAACTTAATTGATTTAGTGTAAAGTAAGTTATATTTAATATTAGTTACTAATTAAGTGATATGAAATTAAAATATTTCAAAAATGATTACTAAGTTTCAAGATGCAACCAATCTATTTTCATATTTAAATCAAAATATACTTTTTTCTAAAAATAAAAAACAAAACAAAATATTATTTGAAAACTTATTTAAAAAACAGGTTTTTCCTACTAAATATTATAAATATTGACTAACCTAAACATATTATCCCATGCCTTGATAAACGACTTATAAAATATAATTTTAATTATATAATATTTCTCGTTTTAGAATAATAAGAATTCTTATTCTTTTGAAATCTTGGACCATCCAAACATTTAGTTGACTTTTTAATTCTATATATAAAATAATAAAATAACACACACATATATATATATATAGGGTGGGATCAAGAAGGAAGCAAAAAAATTAGGGAAGGAGGAAAGTAAATCTCAACCCTTGATTTCATCATAAATGAATTTTAAAAATCACAAATAATTTTTAAATTTAACATTCATCACCAATGAGTGTTAAAAACATTTATTTATGAATAAATCAAGGGCTAAGATTTGCTTCCCTCTTTCCCTAAATTTTAGAGCTTCCCTATGGATCCTTCCCCGGTGAGGATCAAGAGGGAAGTAAAAAATTAGAGAAGGAGGGAAGCAAATCTCAACCATTGATTTCATTAAAAATGAATTTTAAAAATCACAAATAATTTCAAAATTTAACATTCATCACATATGAATGTCAAAACTATTTATTTATTAAAAAATTAAGGGTTAAGATTTGTTTCCCTCTTTTCCCAAAATTTAAAGCTTTCATATGAATCATTTAAATATATATATATGAATGAATATATGTTTTTTAACCTTACACCAAATCTTATGTCTTAAAGTATTCCCATGATGAATGATTGAAAGACACTTGAAAGACTAAGTTGAAGTGATCTTATAAATTGTGTTGAACCCTCATTCATAAAAAACAAAAGTCAAGGCACACATTTAACAATACACCATTAGACATTTTAGCTACTTATTTTTCATCTATATTGCTTTAATACTCTTATTAAGTTTACTATTCATGAAAGGAATAGTCCATTTAGGTATCGGTAAGTGTTAATATAGATATAACTATTTATTTTATCGATTTAATATTTTTATTAATTTTACTATTCACAACTGTCATTTAGCTATTGCCAAATGATTGCCGGATATAGATATAACTACTCATTTTCATCGGTTTAATACTCTTATTGATTTTATTATTCATGAAGTATTTAAATAAATAATCCATTTGACTATTGCCAAATGATTGCCAAATGTTAATAAAGAATTTAGCTATTGCCAAATGATTACCAAATGTTAATACGGGATAATGTGTTAGATAACTAATAATGAAAGGTTTTACTATGTAATATTCCCAAGTCTATAATCAATGAAAACTATATATTATTGATATATGAAGCCACTTATATAATAAATTTCATAAAAAGTTAAAAATGATATTTCATTTCATATCAAATATAAAAAACCTTATACACTTTACATTTACTATCGATTTAATTGATAACAAATAATAGTATGTTTTCTTTTAATAAAATACAACAATAGAAGATAATTATCGTAAAATCATTCCTTATAATAGTAACGATAGAAATAAATATTTTATTCTTAATCTCAACATATATATACTCTTATGCAAGATAAATTAATACTGAAATCACTATAATTTTATTATCTTTAATATGTGATTGATATTAAGAAAAATATATAACACACAACTTTAATGTGTGATGGACACTCACAAAAATTAATTGTATATCATATATTTTTTCTAAATTTTCTCATCTCATATTAAAGAGCATAAAATACAATAACTTTGATATAAAATTTTATTTAAAAACTTAATTACATTTTAAAGTTAAAATTAAAATATTTACACTTATCGTAACCATGATAAAAATCATTCGACTACAATAATAATATAATAATAATACTATTTCAAATTAAAACACATCATTCACACATTTAATAAAGGGTATTTGACATTGCTTATTTATTAGTGTTTATGTGCTTAAAAGATAAACATGTTTCAACCTACTTATTTTTAATTGTTTATTTTTTACATCTTTTACCAAATAAATAAATAAGCAGTTTTTAAAAAGATGTTTATATTTAATTATCTATTATCTATTGTTAAAATAAGTAAATAAGCGTTTAAATAAACACATAAATAAATATTATATTATTTTCAAATTAAAACACATCATTCACACAATTAATTCACTGCTCAATTTAGGACCAAGCGGTAACGGAGACCAAACGCAGAAATCACACAACAATTGTAATAAAGGTCCAGTCCAGTGCCTACTGCCGTGACGAATTAGAGATCTCATACACTCAATCGATCGATAGAATTGAAATAAGTTCCGGCAATGGAAGTCGAATTGAAACAGATGTTAACAGATCTCCAAAATCTCAAGACTTCATTGCCGCATCCATCTCATCAAGCTTCCGTCGATCAGGTAACCTTTTTTTTATATAATAATTCAACTCATTAATTCCTTTAATCGCATATATTTATCTTCAGTTCGATCAATTCGTGTTGCTTTTGTCTTAGAAATATTGCTTAATTCAAATCGATGTTTACGAAACCTTAATAATTCAACTAATAATTCAATTAATTGCTTGTATTTATCTTTAATTCGATCATTCCGTGTTGTATTTGTGCTAGAAATGTTGCTTAATTCATATCGATGCTTACAACATCCTGATACTTCAACTAATTGTTTCCTTTAATCGCATGTATTTATCTTCAATTCGATCAATCCGTGTTGTTCTTGTGCTAGAAATGTTGCTTAATTTGTAACGATGATTACAAAACCCTAATATACATATATAATTTTAGGATTTTGGGAGTTTTGTTAATTAACTGACGAATGCTTATTTTGATCAGAATTAGAACAAATGGAAACTAGTAATTATTTAGTTTTGTTGAGCTTGTGTGAAGTATAGCTGATATTAATGTAGTCAATGTTACTTCAACTTATGTTTCTGAAGCCATATCAATTACATAACATAGTTAATGAAATTATTGGTAGTTAGATACATCATTGCATTATCTTTTGTTGTTGTTGAAGAAAACTATGGCTCATATAGGCTTTTGAATTAGGAAAAACAGAAACTAGAAGTAAGAGTCGTAACCAGTTAGGAGTTATATAACCTTTTTAAGGTTGAAATGGTGCACGGGCAATTGTACTTTCAGCTTATCACTGCACATATTTAGTTAATGTATTAGATTGTTGTAGGTTTCAATATTTATAGCCGTTACTCGTGACCGTTAATAGGAACATATTTTTTTATCATCCCATACATAGTTACATGAATGGAAGTGGACTAAACTTGACTTTTGTGAGACTTACATATATGTCAATACTTATGCTGCTAGAGTTTCATAACAGAATTATACGGCATTTAATTATAGTAACAGTTCTGCGAAGGAATTTTCTTTTTGTTATTGATAAATTAATTATGATTCATGCGCTGGCAGATTCGGTTGCGTGTAGAAAGTCTCGCCAGTCTTGCAATGGCTGGACAAACTCGCCGCACAAAAGTCAAGGTTTTGTCTATATAAAGCTACTATTAGTTTCTTGTAGATTTGTTTGACCGGTAATCTAATGATACTGTTGATTTAATGTCAGGATATGAGTGCAGAGGTTGTAGATAGCAACCCTTATAGTAGGCTCATGGCACTGCAGAGGATGGGTATTGTGGACAATTATGAAAAAATACGGGACTTTTCAGTTGCTATAGTTGTCTGTACCTAACCCATCTTTTTCAGTTTTTTTCTTACTGTAGCATTCATTGGACTAAACTGTCACTTCTACTATAATAATGAAATACATTCTTCATTGAATGGATCTATTTTTTGGGGCTTATGTTTTGTGACAACCTTTTGGACTCCCTTAACATAGATAAAATATCACTCTCAACTCCAGCTATGTTTTTTTACAGGGTATTGGTGGAGTGGGGAGTGTTGCTGCTGAAATGCTTACAAGATGTGGTATAGGCCGTCTTTTGTTGTATGATTATGACACAGTGGAGTTGGCCAACATGAATAGGCTATTTTTCCGTCCCGAACAGGTGTGGTCGAAAATGATTTTCCAAGTCTCTATTTAGGGATTTAAAGCACTTATGTATAACATTTTTATAATTATCAGGTCGGTATGACCAAGACTGATGCTGCGGTCCAAACATTATCAGAAATAAATCCAGATGTAGTTCTTGAGGTAATATTTCAACAGAATTCGTAAGACTGATGTTGCATAATAACCAGTGCTATTTTACATGTTGAAGTGAAGTGGTTGTTGTATATTCACTTCATCATGGTGTTTTTGTTCATAGTTCATATAGATATATGAATTATGATTAGAAATTGATACGACTACACTTCTAATAGGACTAATTTCGTCATTCCATTTATACAACTACTCAGAAATTATTGGAAATGTTACCTCCAAGTTAAAAAAACCAATTGATAAATGCAAGTCACTGTATTTTATTACTTCTTGCAACTCTTTTCCAGCAATCTAATTTATTTACTATTATCAGAGCTTTACCCTGAACATAACAACGGTGCAAGGCTTCGAAACTTTCATTGGAAGTCTGACAAACAAATCTTTTCATAAAGAGAAAGAAGGCACTGGAGTGGATCTTGTTTTGAGCTGCGTGGATAATTATGAAGCAAGGATGGTTGTAAATCAGGTCAGACTGGTGCTACCGTTATCAGATTTAATGAACTTGTTCACTTCAATTCTGCGTGACTTTTTTATAAATAGCCGTTTTGTGTCTTCCGTCTTAATTTTTATACCTGGGGCAGGAGGTATCTGGCATACAGTCCGTTAGGTTGTGTAGCTAACTTGGTCTTCTTTTACAGGCTTGCAATGAACTGAATCAAACTTGGATGGAATCTGGTAAGTAAATGAATATATCATTCGTTTGCCTCATCATATGGAAATATTTCCAACTATTGATGTAAATGAGTTTATAATGCGCTCATTTATTCAAAATGAACGATTTCAAAATGCATCTATTTTACTTTCTTATTTCAGTTCAATTCCTGTTTTTTAAGGATTTTAATTTGCTTTTGGGCAGGTGTGTCAGAGGATGCTGTTTCGGGTCATATACAGTTATTGATTCCTGGGGAAACTGCTTGTTTTGCTTGTGCACCTCCTCTGGTTAGTGCGACTATATAAACAAAATCTACATGTTCATAAGACTTTGTTGATTACTGTATCGTATAAGAGTCCAAACTATTATTAATACTTTTGTTAAACTCAGTTTCATTCACTTTCTTTAATATAACGCATACCCCAAAAGAGTTTAGGATACTCCATGTAGCCAATATCTGAGGTATTTCGGTTGTTTACTTTCCAAGATCAGTTATTGATGCACTGTGGTAAATTTGATTCTCGCCTTGTTTAGGTTGTCGCATCAGGGGTTGATGAGCGTACACTTAAGCGTGAAGGAGTTTGTGCTGCATCTTTGCCTACTACTATGGTCAGCAACTCTCTTTGCACCCATCAAAGGCTTTGTTTCTTAAATCACCGTTTTTAATAGTTCACGGACTTCATCTTAATAGAAGTGGTATGGGCGTTTGGTAACAGGTCGAACATGTATTATATTTGGTAGAGATCGAAATGGGTTAGGTTGGGTTGATTTTTTTTATAAGTATTTAGTCCGTCAAATTTCCAAATATATATATAAAATGTAGTATAACAATGATGTTGATTTTAAGAATGATATGATTTAGGAAGTTTTATGCACTAAATTACACTTTGGGCAACTTTTGACCTGTTCACTTTCAAGCTATTTTTTATCTTTTAAATTTCACACATTTGACTTGTTAGAGATAAAGCATCAACCTGTTATTGATCCTTGCCCCGTTTTAAATTCTCATAGTGTTGTGAATTTATGCAACTATGCTTATTCCAAGATCTACTGTGACCGTCAATGAAAAAAAATGTTGTGTGAACATGCTTTTGGTGGCTAAAATCTCAAATTATTTGTCAGGGGGTCGTTGCTGGGCTTTTAGTCCAGAACACACTGAAGTTCTTGCTGAAATTTGGGCAAGTTTCACCGTACTTGGTAAATGTTCTACATCTCTCTCTCTCTCTCCCCTTCCCTCCATGTATAGCATATGTTGTCATTAATATCGGATAGTGTAACTCATGTTATATTAGTCCTATAGATGATATGCATTCCATGTACCAAGTTCTATTGATTTCTGGCAATAATAATCTCTTGCCTGTTTAAGGCGGGTAATAATGTGTATAATTCTTTTGAGTTCTCATATATTTTGCTCACGTTGTCAATTTCAGGGATACAATGCTCTTAAAGATTTTTTCCCCACAATGGCAATGAAACCAAACCCTCAATGTTCAAATGGACCTTGCCTAGAGCGTCAGGTAAATTGATATGATGGAGCCTTCCTCACCAAGTTCCCATATGATACATTAAATAGGTTGTTAGTTGCCCTCTTAATTTAGATAGCTATTTAATCCATTAACATATGAATAGGTCGATTTGAGTTATGCTTTATTTCTAAAATGTCAAAAGGGTAAAATAGAAAAAAGTTACTGATAAGGAAATGTGTCGAAATTCGAAAGTTATTCAAATTGTAATTTTAATGCATAAAACTTCCTAAACAGTTTTCGAAAGTTAGATATAAACGGAAAGAATAGGTTTTGTAATTATATTTGGCACACCAGTTATTCAGAAAGAGTTATACTTTTTTTCACAAAACGATCCACACCATTTAAAAGTTCACTCGTGATGACCCATGTTTTAACCTTCCCGAGTCACGTATTTTGCCACCACAACCTCTGATACTGGAACACATATATTAATTTACAGAAAGAGTACATGCTTATAAAGCCTGCGAGGGATGCTGCTGCTAAAGCAAAGATGGAGGAAGAACTATCAACAATAGAGATCCCAATTCATGCAGATAACGAATGGAATATTAGGTAACTCACATTAAGGTCTTTAAATGATTTACAATATCCAATTCATGATAGCTAATGGATGAACTACTGATATAGTTAAAGGTAATATTATATTGTGATACTGTGATTGTGATGCAATCATGCAATTAACAAGTCTACCTGTTTGCTTCTATCCTTGACAAGCATTTTATTGTATTTCTTGCTTTTCAGCGTTGTTGATGATTGCGAGGTTGATGTCATAAATCCCCAAAGTTCAGGTTAGCTCATTCTAGTGTCAACTAATTTAATCCTTATGGCCATCTTTCGAGTAGCAATTTCACACGTTTATGTCAAATGGTAAAATTTAGGTTTTATGTGTCAAATAGGTAAATTTTTAAAATTTTAGTAAAGAAAAACAGGTCAAACGGGTTGTGTGAGTCTTAAAGTAGCGCATTCAATATCAATTGTTTATAGCCTCTTACATTGTATTATTATATTAACATTATTGCCATAATAACTTTTTAAATATAGTAAAGAGATGAATAGTTAGCTGCTCAACCTAACCCAACTCGTTTGAACCGACCCGTTACCCAACCCACAGATATGCTCTGGTTTTGGTTGCGATCTGTTGTGAGTAGTTTTAATAAGTCTACCGGGTAAAAGAAAAAAGTTTTGCCAAAAACGAATTGGGTAAAATGAATCAAATGGTCTGTAAATATTTCATTGTATACTGAAGTCCTAGCATCAAATCTTTATCTTCAATGATGGTTTTTGTAATCTTACTTGCTACTTCATATAATAGCTATTTATGTAATTTAAAGATGTATTGGCAGGTTGACTCAAACACAAACCCTTTACCCACCCGATAAGTCTAGAGCATTTCGCTACATATAGATGTTTTAGCATGATCATTAAGATTTTCTCCTGTTCTCTCTCACAACCGTATAAGAATATTGTGGGAATCTTAGCTTTTCAACTTTTGTGTGACCCAGGTGATTTTGTTAGTTTTTCTGCCAGTTTCTTGATTGTTGACGTGATTTTGTTTCAGTTGCAGATGCACTCCCAGACGGCCTTGTTCGCGAGCTTCCCAACGCAGATGTGTACCAGCAGCCAACAAGTTCAAAAGAAACCGCAGACACAGTAGATGATCTTGAAGATCTTAAAAGGCAACTCGAGGCCCTTAATGGCGACTAGTTCGTTCTTTTCTTATATAATCCACAAATTGAGTGATACCCGAAAAGAATTTTGGCCAATTTTCGATTTTCATCTAGGAGTACCTTCAACTTGTTACAAATTTCATGAACTTTGACTCTCTTTTCCTTTTTTTATCCTTGTTTAGATTTTGCTCCAAAACATATTCCAACATTTTTTTTGGGATATACAACATTTCCCTTTCATTTTTGGACACCAACGGTACATTTTCAAAACCAAATAGGAGGTTGTTTGGGATTCCATTTCAAAATATATTTTGTCTTTTTTAAAATAGCGTTTTAAAATGTTTTGAAACTATATTTTCTCTCTAGCTAAAGGCAAATAATTATTTTTTTGTTGCCACACACTTTTTTCTAATTATTTACGTTTTGCGACGCAATTATCATATACTCTTTTCAAAATGTAATCCCAACACGATTGAGGTATAAAAGAAGATGATAATAGATTGGTCTTCCTATTTTATCTTTAATCAATTATGTATCGCGAAATTTTAGAAGTCGATGGTGTGTTAATCTGTTAGGTGTTACGGTGAAAAGGAGATTATGGGGTGTTTGTGCGCAAAGATTTTTGAAGATTCTGAGCTTCTAATTTTAATAATATTAATTCCTTCATTTTTGTTTGGCAACAAAAATATACTAGGGAATTATTAAAAAAATAATCTCCATAAATTCCTTTTCAGAAAAGCTTTTTTAGGTAGACGGTTTAGGATATTCTAGAGCACCTAGATATACCATTGTAACAATATATATTATATATCTTTTTACTAATCTATATTGATCTATACTATATTTATATGTCTTGTATATAGTTAGATTTATATAATCTCTAACATTTATTTATACTATATATCATATTTATATTTACTACATCCATATATTCTTATATATTTTGTATGTCAATTACATATACCTTTTTACAGTTATTTACTATTTACTTCATATTTATATCGAATTCATTACACCTATATATACTTATATTATATTGATATCTTATTATATTATTATTTTAAGTTTATATCATATGATACTCACACACACACACACATATATATATATATGGTATAGCTGCATTTTAACCATATCACAATCGAATTTTATACTTATATCTATTATAATTATAACTTATAATATAGCTACACATTATATACCTATATATTTACATTATATATATTTATACTATAATATATAAACACATTTATTTTTTTTCTTACTTATACTCATCTTGCAATACTACATCTAGAGTCATGTATGCCAAGGTCTACCTGCAAAGAGCCTCACTGTCATCGCATAGAGGTATGACTGTCTATATTATAATTCATGTACCCCACCAATGACAGAATCAAATATTGTTGTTGATGAAAAGAAATCCCGAACTCTAGTCACAATCTTCAGACTTTATAATCAATAAAAATTGTATCAGTTGTGGTCAGTGTGAGTGTGTGTGATTTTTAATACAATATTTTTGGAACGTAAAGAGTACAGCTGGATTATCATTTCGGTACTCTATCTAAAATATGAATCCATATAAAAAAACATTTTTTTTTTTGCATGTGAATATAATACACTTGCTTTTTAATCAATTTCTAGATATAACTAATACAAAAAACTTGAGTCATAAAAAATTCCTCATGTAAATCATAAGATTTGATACTTGAATACATTAAAGAACAATAAACCTATGTCGTCTTATTAATTATTATGTTCTGTTGGAATATAGTCGTATGACATGTTATTGGATTATAGTTATACAAGCTCACTTGTCTATGTCCACTTTATCTCATCTCTACAAAAGATAGTCAAGCTACAATTGGTCCTTTATATCAATCATGGATATACTTGTGTAGCTCCATCCTCGGCAAAGAACCCGTCGCTATCTAGACTGTATCATACAACATGTTATACTATACACCAAAATGATATGATTGATATCACTCAAGCCCATCACATAGTTTTCAGATATACATGTTTACTTGTTAAGTATTTGATATGAAAGCAAAAGGTTTAAGTGTAGAAGTCTTACAATTATTTAGTCTCAATTGAATTAAAATGAAATGTACACGTTGGTAGAAGTCTAAGTTCTAAAGTTATACTATGCAAACTTGAGTAATCATATGTGCTAAACGCGATCTAACAAATCCCATAAAAGCACTTATTATAGTTACACCCAACATATCAGAAGTAATTGTCATATTAACGCCACTTACCTATCATTACTAAACGCAAACACACTGGATATCATAACTTACATGCTACTTACCAATTGATGTTCACCAAATCATACTTGACTATTTGTTAACAACCGCTAGAGTGTGTCTGTGGTGCAACTCGTGGTGGGTATCAGAACAAGCCCCACAGCCCACAACACTCCCACAATGAGTGCTCTAAGATCCAAATCACTATAAATTATAATTTCTTTAATTTTTTGACTAACTGTTATTACGATTTCATTTATTTATTTATGTTAGATATTTTAATATAATTTCAAATACTCTCTCTAGATCATCCATGTCCCACGGTACTTTAAATTCTAGATTCTTATACCTATTGTCATCATAAATAACAAAATTTGAGAAAAATAGCATTTATTATTATATTCCTTGACAGAATTACACCAGATTACCATACAACTGTGACAAACGCCGTCCAAAGGCATATATATGTCTCGTCATAATACCTAGTTTGTGTAGCTTCATTTTGCACGAGAATAAAGGTTATTTTAAATATTTCCCTAATTGGTTCATCATTTCTTTATCACACCATGGTATATATCCATACTAGGTCTTGAATCTGTATGCACGGTAGTTTAAAAAAAAACACTTATATGTTTTGATGTAACTCTTTAATGATATGAATATCCTTAATTTAAAGTTGCAATTATTATCGAAAATCATAACAATTAATAATACAAGCCAAAGTATATGGGAAACAACATGTTTTAAAGTTTTACACATACTACTAACAAACACCAAGTAACCCAAATTTTGAAAACTACAAATGATGCAAAACTTCATCGTGGTCTTATAAGCAATCGTGATTTTGTAAGGATGTGGTAAATGACTAATTAAACTATAAGTATTTTCTTCTTCAATGTGTTGTTGGAATTTGGGCAACAAACTTACTCTTAACGATAGGGTAAATCCTATCACCCCGTGAATGACACAAGTAATAGTCATCAATCAAAACACGATATTAAGCTTTGGTACTATGTATTGTATTCTATGAAAAAAGTTACCATGCAAATGAATTCAATAATCTCGGACTTTCTCTCCTTCCCATAACTTCTTTGTTGCCACAACCTAACAACTATCACTTTAATGGAACATTTTAGTTTGTTGTGTGTTACATAAAAGAAAACAACAATATGTTTATCCATGATCACGCAAAAGTTTAGAAATAAATGAGAGAAATAATCATGATAAAAAGGTTAGCAATTAACACAAAAAGTAATATGAACGTACAAAGATTAATGGTTTGTTTGATAATGTGTAGTGATATGATGATTGATATATATATATATATATATATATATGGGAATGAGTTCGAAGGGAGAAAGAAAAATTGGTGGAGAAGGGGAAGAAGAGTTTTAAACCCTTTGATTCAGCAAAATAACTTTTTGATTCAGCAAATAAATCATTTTGATTCAGAAAAAGTGTTTACTAATTACAATGTCTTTTGAATCATAGATGAATGTTTGTTGAATCACATAATGCATTTTTTGAAATTATATTTATTTTTTACTGAATCATAGTTTTAAATATATATTTTTTTCCATCCTCTCCTAAATTTTCTCTTTTTAAATCCCGATAATATATATATATATAGGGTGGGGATGAAGAGGGAAAAAAAAAATTAGGGAAGGAGGGAAGCAAATTTCAACCATTGATTTCATCATAAAGATGAAGATTATTAGACTATTACAAAATAGAAAATAGAGATATGGTTTATTACGACACAAATAGCGACATTGTGATATGATATGTGAATTGACGGGATTACGCTCAAACTTGCCATGTAATGAAGTCGAATGGTTTCCTATCTATTTAAATAAAGGATTACGCTAGAAGATTATCTTTTAGAAATATAAGCCATTTAAAAAAGGGAGACGATTCTTACAAAGAACATTTTACTTACTAAAAAAACTAAAAAGCTTCATGTAAAAAGAAAGGTACAATTTTTCTAGTAAAAAGTTAAAAGTTTCAAGTAAAAAGTTTCTTGTAAAATTCATCTTCCATTTAAAAAACATTAAATGGTAGTAGACCATGAAAATATGAGATAATTGCTATAAATGACATCATCATATCACATATATATATCAATAACAAAATGAATCAATTTTAGCAAAACAAAAAAGTAGTTATTTTTTAAATGCAATTGTAAGTAAAGTAATGTTGTTAGAATTTAAAATTGTGTCTGATTTTTTTTAAAAAATTAGGAATTAAATAAATAAAATAACAATTGAATTGTGATTTATTGAAAAGCCGGAAATTTAGAATTATCATGAGAATATATTTATTCTTTAACTAAAATGGAACGTAGCTGATTGTTAGGAACTTTAAATTTTACATAGATAGTGACTCGTTTGTTTCAATAGGTAACGTTTATTTAAGGCAACATTACGTGGTATAGTTAAGAAAAAGTTTATATATTGTTAGTTTTAACACATGTCAGAATTTTTAAGAATTTCTTTAGTTTAAAATCAGCCACTTAAGTAAAGAAAATCTTGTTTTATATAGATGTATAGAATATAATAGATAGATAGATAGATAGGCAGATAGATGGATACAGATTGTATATTTGTATTTTTATAGGGTTAAAATACTTAATTAATAAATAATAATTACTATAATTATATGAATAAAATACTTTGTTGTAAAGTACGAGTAAAACAAATTAGCTAGCTAGGCTAAATAAGTAAATATGTGTTCTGTTCCCTTTCGATAAAATTAAGTTAGTGTAGCCATAGTTAATCTTAAAACGTACTCATCATCTAAGCATATTTTAACCATTATATATTGAGACAGAGACGTAAAAATTAAGATTCTACTCCAATATTTCAAATGACTTTATATATATTTGATTTAAGTTAATTAAGATCACTCCCTATGATAACTATGATAATGTCTTGCTCGGGCATTAAAAAAATATTATAAGTATGGAGGAAGAATTTAAAGTCCTTCAAAAAAGCGTACGTTAAAAAACTAAAGGAAGACGGAGAAAGAGTGGGACGCTTGCAATTTTTGATTTTTTTTTTCTTTCTTTTCTGGTACTGAAAATTGAAAAAGAAAATAAAGAACTTAGAGTTATAATAGACATTGAAATATTTTTAATGTTGTTCAAAAGACTTGTTAATGTGGTATTAAGGTGATAATGTTTTTTTTGAAGATTTAAAGTTATGATAGGGAGTAGTGTAATAAAGTTGACAAGTATATATACACATGTATAGTAAAGCCCTCCCTTTGCCACCTTCCTTCCATTTTCTCTCTAAATGGAAAATAATAATTATCAAAAGGAATTACAACTGCTCCCTATGCTATCATGCACCACACCCTCCTACCCACGTGCCTCACCATGGCCGTCCGATCTCATCACTTTCCGATCAAACAATCTCCAACGTCAGTCGTTAGGTGATGGTGGTGCATCATATCCTTCCCTAGACCTTCAACTCTCCATATTTAGTTTCCAGCCAGTAACACCACCACCTGGTGCCACGGATCAAATGAAGGTGTATGCTGAGCACGTGATGGAGATGAGTAGGCGGGAAATGGAAATGGCGCGATTGGAATTTGCACGTGCAAGGCACATGTGGGAGAGAGCACTTGAGGAGCTAGAGAGGGCAGAGAAGATGAAGGAGAGTGCAATGCGAGATATTGGTTCTTCCTGTATGGAAATCACTTGTCAATCTTGTAGAAAAAAGTTTAAACCTTATTAATATTGTGTATTTGGTTAAATGTATTGTTATTATTATCGGGGGTAACTATTTTGAAATGTAACAAACTATGAATGAAAATTTATAGTATGTATGAATTTTCAAAACCTCTAATATATGTACTCAATTTTCGATTATTGTAACAAACTGTGAACAATAATCTGTTGTATTCAACTTTCTAAACCTCTTTCAATTCGGATGGCATGTCATTCACATATGCTACCCCATGACAGCTACACAAAGTCAAACATAAAAATATTACTTACAATTAGATAGTAATAAATTGAACATTAATACACAATAAAGATTTTAAAAGTTTATACACACAATACATCTTTTTATTATAGTTTGCTACATTTCAGCATATATACTGGACCCTTAGTATTACGTAGACTTTAATTATATATTGCATTTTTATTTGATTTTCTGATTTTCTAAACGATGTTAGAAGATTAAAGATATAAAATTATGATTGTGAGTGTTGTCGAATGAAAATTTTAGAAATGAGAAAACAAGAAAATTAATGACACCGATGATGGCAACGTGTTTAGCTTGAAACCTTATGATATGCAAGTTGAATATTGACAGAATGACATATATATTGAGTCGTCTTGATATAAGTTGTTGGTTAGTTCACGTGGCAAGTAGCGAGGGTTTCATGTTCGAAATTGGAATTAGAATAAAATCAAAATAATTAGAGAATCTAAATATTGTAGGTTCCACTCTTGAGATGGAATAAATATAAATATTCGTAGAATTATGTAAATATTTGAGGTAGGGGTGTATGTATTTGACCATCTAAAAGATAACAATATTGAATTTATGTATCTATATATCGTCTCAATTTGCTTCTTGTTAGTGAGTTACATAAACATGTTGTAGGTTTCATATTAATTAGAGTTTAAGTGCTTTTAAATTTACTTAATTAAAGTCTGATATTTATAATATGTATTTAACTATTTGGACGTACAATTTATACAAGAAATTTATTATGGATTGTTATTATATATGTTTGGTAACGTGTCAACTTGTAAAAATGTCATGTGACACTTTATATTTAATAACATGCAACCAAAATACATACAATAATAATAAATAACAAATTTCTTACACACAATGTACGCCCGAATAATTAAATACATACTATGAATATTAGACATTAGTTAAATACATTTATAAGCACTTCACTATATTAATTATTTTTATTTTTCTAGCTACCTTAAAAACGAGTTATCATAAAAAAAGAAATCAACATTATGTATGGGTTAATTTAAAGTTGTTAACAAAGCCCATTCGATATCAACAACTATTCCGGTTCATAAAGTTTTTATCCTTTTTTGATTGAAATTGTATGTCAGATATTTGGTTAATTAAAGTATTGTATGTCAGATATTTGGTTAATACTACTTTAATTATATACTTTTTTTACCTATTAAAAGTAAATAACGAAAAACACTAATTGAACCGCATGGAACCCATATAGGGAAATCTGTAACACGTTGAATAGGGGAAAATAATGATTTAGCATTTGACTGACTTGTATTTTGTCACTGCCATCCAAATTCCAAAACCTTAAGTTCCACTGCAATCATCATTGGATCTCCTAAAATACCACTAATTATGGTGCATTCTTTTCGATTTTAGCTTTCTATTTATATTGGAGCTTATAACCATTGGAAAAAGAATAAGTAAGTTGAGCCAAATAGAAGTCTACAATGTGCAATGTGTTCAATATGATTGGCCATGCAAGAAAGGTTATAATGATCACTTTCGTGTAGTGAAGATTTGGCATAGTTGTACTATATTTGAACATGAAAAATCGGTTATAATTTTTATTTTATTTCATAACTCGAGAAATATTTCATATAAGGTTGATTCACAAGTCCAAACGATGATGATGGATGTGACTAAAGTAGGAAGGGTTTTAGATTCATGATCTATGACTACATATCATCACAACAAAAAGCAAACACAATCACATAATGCACTTTTTGTATACACCTTGTTAGCTTTTAGCACCATCCATCAATTCAACCAAACACCCACTACCCTTGTCTCCTCTACTTAAATTCCAAACACTAAAAGATGCTTCTGCTTGTATCATTTTTTTAAGAAATTAGTTATAACTCCAATTTGCCTTCTTCAAGTTAGTCTAAAATGGCTGGAAGGCCGCGTATGTTAATTATAATAATAATAATGATAATTACATAAAAGTAAGTAAGTTAATACATGCATATTATTTTTTTGTGAAAAACAACTTAAATAATCATTAAAAAAACCCATCATCTAATATAAACAAAGAAGAATATATGTAGAATTATGATGTTACAACTTACAAGTTATACGTGTAGAAGCTACTAGCCTACTAGTGTTTGTCTTATACACTCATATGGATAGATTCATGTAATAGAATTGCAATGAGGCAATTAATTTTTTCTTTTTTGGGGTTATAATTTGTATATGTGTACATTAAAATTACTGATAAAGGTGTTTACCAGGAGAAAGCCTATGCATGACATACTTTTTTGGGAGAACAACAGTCAAAGGGATGCCAAGAAGTAAAGCCAGGACATTTTTGTCTTTTCATATTTAGACTCTTTCTTGCCATGGTAATTAGTGATTTGTCTCAAATTTGATGGATATGTATGTAACTGCAACACTTACTACAGCGATTGATTGAAAAGGAGAGTATCAGTGAAATTGTGTATCAACTCCAAGCACTAACATTTGTGCAGTAGTTTCACTACACATATGTTATTCCCTTTAAATCGTGGTTATAAGATCATTGGATAAGACCAAAGGGTATTTGGTCTCACAAGCGTATTTTATGATTCAATGTATATGAATTAGACTCGTGTGGAGCTAATCGTGAGAGTTCACAATTTTCGTGAATTAATACTACTTTCGTGTTAATTTGCTTAAAGTTTTGTTGTGCAACCATTTTTTATTGTGTCGGGAGTTACTAAAGATATATTAGTAGTACAAAATAGTAGCTGCACTTCAAGAATTAAGCAGAAAAGATATAGAGAATTAAGTGCCTAAAAATTGAATGAATAAAGGCTCGGAACTTGGGTACTACTATCTGCTATCATGCTAGTTAAGGAATTTAAAAGAAGTGGTTAGCCTTTAATTAGAGGTTATTAGGAAGTTATGCACCCTGAAAACTTGTTATTAATGCAGCAAGTTCCTGATGTTTTTTTATTTTATTGAATGGACCCATTTGTATCCCTGTATCTATTACATGGTGGTATGAATTTAGCTTCTCTTTTTGTCTCTATTTTCTGAAGTTTTCTTTGGCTAAACATAATGACTTGTTACAATAAAGTCGAAACACTAATCACTCAAAAGATGAAACAAGAACTATGTATAATTTCCCTACACCGAACAAAATTTCCTAGAACTGTTATTATTTTGTTGACGTATTCTGAAGTTCCAAAATCTCCCTTTTGAAGAAACTTGATTCTCTTCACATAAAAACTCCCAAGAAAACCATTTCTCAATCATTCGATCAACGTCATGGAGAACCACATTGGCCCCGTTCCCAGATCTTGCCAGAGCTCCAGCCGTAAAAATAGAACCCATTCTTCCTGGAGACTCGGGTCCATCCCCATCAGGTCCATCCACAACGATTACATCCCATTTTGTCTGTAGCACTTCATTGGGTAGCCCAGTCAGCGCAAGCTTACATTTAGACATAATAGTTTTTATACCCGAACTCATATAGCAACTTGAGTGTGATCTTGCGTGCTTTAGTAATTTGTAAGCATCCTTTGCATAGGTTTTATACTCAAATTTATAAACCCGTGTAGGCTTTGACTCCCCCTTAAATTTCTTTAACTTTTCGGGTCTGTTTTCTAGAAATACTGTGGTACCACCTTTGTTGATGTTATTTACCTTCAGGTACTCCTCTTCAAGCCCGAAAAAAAGAACGTTGCAGGGAGATTTCTGAAAAATTATATCAAACAGAAACCGTATCTCCTTTTTGGTGAGCACTTTTTTGATTGGATTTAAAGGAACGATAGGTGTAACTGTTGAAGATTCATAGTTATATGTATTTATAACGATTCTTGGTGATGAAAAAGACGAAGAGCTTAAGGTGAGTTTGAATACTCTGAGAAGGGAGAGGGCTACTAGTACGAAAACAAGAGGGAGGATCATTTTCCTTTTTGAAAGTCCCATAGTTTGAATGAAACAGTGGATCAAGAGACAGGAGTTTATGGGACATTTTGGGTTTTATGAGTTTTGTTAGTTTTTTCTTAACAGCTAACTGAAGTTGGAAGGGATTCAAGGGGGGTTATTGGAATTAAAAATGGTGTGTTTGTTAATATGTTCATTTTCAGGATTTGGATTGACTGTGAAGTAATAGCTTTGCTTAGGTTGGAAGCATGTCAAGTTGTCAACTATTGGGCATGATGCTAAGCTACTCACCAACCTGCTAATTATTGAATTGTTGTGATGTACGTATGTTATACTTTATCACCCTCAGCACACCTGTTATATACTTTATAGCCCTAATTATGATATTGCATACACATTTTCAGTTTTTCACCCTCATCACATCACATTTGTTATATACGATAAGAAACATGTGATCAGAATACACATTTTCACTCACCTAAGGCTACATACAATTTGAGCTTTCCTTGAGTGATTTGAATTCAAACTTGATCAAGTCTGAGTTCAAGTTTAATAATAGAAAACATATATTGACTAGAACTGTAATCAAGGTTTTCAAGCAATATGTAGGACTTAATATTTCTGGGTCAGGTATCCACTCAAGTTTGCTTTTTTCAACATAGTTCTTACTAATTTTACAACAAGCATAGTTTAGTTAGATAATATCAAGCTTATTATAGCATCTAAGTATGTAGCACCATCGAGTCAAACTCCTGATCTAGGCTCACCTACAACCCTACTCTCTTCTCAACAACGTGAGGTTAACGGTGATATAAACTCTTGATCCAAACCAAGTAGTTGAAGAAACAACGACAATATAAATGTAAACTATTTAGCTAAGATAACAAAGCACTGTTGTTAATATTGACTTTAATTCACGCAGTAGCGAACAAACGTTGAGATACAAAACACAACAATCCTCATCTATATTAGTAGTTAGGCTAAGAGTAACTACAGAAATGAACATGTATGTTTAAGCAGATGTCAAGCACATCATTATTCATCTTATTCTCACCTCTACTCCTTTGCATGCATCAACCTCCACGCAACCTTTAATAGGTGTCAAACATAAAACATTTTGGTCAGCAAAAATACTACTGTAATACAACTTCAGGAGATATAGAACAGTATTCAGAAAGCAAGTAGAGTATGGACTTAGAATTATACATGAAACCAAAATAAAATTTACCCTATCAATCATACAACCTTTTTCGGGGAGCTAAAGACTGTTAGAGCAAATATTTATACCATTACATCAGCACCTAAGTGCCATCTCAAGTATACTGCATGTTTTAAAACCCTTATAAAGATCCCTGCTTTAAGTCATTTATGCAGCTGTCTTCTCACCACTCTAATAAAAAAAAATTTGCAACACAAAAAACTCAATCCAACCTTACACATATAAGCTGCCGCGTCCTATTGCTAGAACTCGTGATCGTTTACACAATCAATCATCTCATCACAATCAGAAATAAAGACAAAAATTTGGCCAATACCTTACAAACTTCTCATAGTGTAAAAATTTAACTTGGATTAAATCTTTATCGCACGGATGAGTGCCAAACTCTAAACTTAATCCTGATAATTTTAGTCTTACAAGAAACTAACCTAAAGTAAAAGCAGCAGCCACCTGTAGTACTATTTAATCATCTATATCACACCTTGCAAGCATTAATTTTAATAACTTATAATCCAATAGAATGCTGTACTAATTTTTATTAATTTCTCCATTTTATGTGAATTACACAAAAAATAGATAGACGGACAAAATGTATGTACAATTTTATACACGATTAATTAGAATTGGTAACAATATCAAACAAAAATAATACCCTAAGAAGCGCCAACGATGATGTTATTGATGGGAATAAAGATCAATTTAACGAAAAAACCAACGAATCCCATCACAACGAATCCGATCGCAGTACGAGTCGCAACTTTCGTAAATTCTGCACCAAATCGTAACAATGAGAAATAGGGATACAGTTAGGTTAAACTATATATATAGAAAAATATAGATGTATATATATACATGCATTATTGTTATAGATATGATATATTACAGAGAATAGTAAAATTGAGATGGAAAAAACCTTTGCGATCAGGTTTGTGGCATCGTTTGACAAGACGAGCGCTGTCCTTAGCGAAGTTTCTCAGTGGATCGATGACTGAATCAATTGCATCCATTTTCGATTCCAGAAAATAATAAAACTCAAATGATGATGGAATTGTGTAGAACAATAGTGTTTTATTTTTAAGCTGATTACGGTTACGTACGAAGCTTATATTGTTGGTTAGTAGTCACCGTTCATTCATTTTAGTTCTAATATTTTCGGTCACTTTAACATCAAGTGGATCATTTTGGATTCTTATCTTTTTTTTATGTGTATTTTTAAACAAGATTTTATAAATATAAATAATAAAAAATAATATAAAATTGATAATGGAGTTGAATTTGAAATTATAATTTGATTGAGCTTGAGCTTGAAAGTAATGGCTCAATCCAGTTGAATCTATATTTGGAACTGAGTGGAGCTTGAGCTTGGTAGTTGGTACTAATATAAACAGTTATTTTTTCCATTAAAAAAGCACTCAAATGAAGTAGCATGTCATAGAGATTATGAAGCGAAAATGAACACATGTAAGCATAATCACTCTATGCAAAGTGATAGATATGAAGCTAAGAACACCATTTGTTTAAAGTGAGAAAATTTCAAATTTCATACTCCCCTCATGAAGAAGGCCTTAAACTTTTATGGAACGCATAATTTTTTATTTATTTGTTATTATTGTTATTTGTTGTTTTATAGACTGTGAAACAGCACATTCTATGGGTCACTAATCCACGAGTTCTATGCAAAACGCCCTTCCCACATAAATTAGGTAAATTTCCTTTTTTTTGAATAGCGAGCGTGAATTCGAAGGAATATTTTTTATAATTGTGGAGATTGAACTTGAAACCTCCTTTGAATCAAAGGAACCCAAATCTCTACCACTAAGCTACTATGGAGTTTAGAGCACATATAATTCTTGTTTGTTTTATGGGTAAATATAAGTAGTACTTTATTAAGTTATATATCTCATTAAGTCACAGAAAAACCATCCAATCCATTAACATACGACCTGCTTAGCTAATAGCATAAAAGGCAACTTTAGCTCTCTAACCAACAAACCATAAAACATAACCTAGCCATTTGACGGAAGCTGCCTCTAAAGACGGTTCATGCTTTAAGTTCAAGCCATGCCTCCACTTGTTGCTGTGCGGATTATCTGAAACAAAGCTGGTAAAAAAGCAAAACATAATCAGTTACAAAATTAGGCAACAAAAAAGATGTTCAAATTGATTTATTCAAACAAGAGGAAAACTAATAATCCATTCGTATAGTACATATAAAGATGATCTAGTTGTTGATTAATATGATAAAGCAAAAGGCATGTATAAGCCAAGCACACTACTGTTTGTCCATATCAACTTCTTAAGTAATATCCTGTATCACACACACATCAAAATTTAACTGTTCCCATCATAAAATATGACACAACGAAAACAAGATACAGAGGGCTGGAAATCTGCACCGTTAAGTAGGACAAACATAACACAGTTTCCCTAAACTACCATTCTGATGCACAGGGCAGTATCTCAATAGACAAGGTAAATCCGTGAAAGTAATCTGCTAACAGTAAGAACCTTTGTATATATATGAAAGCAGACCTGTGCTAGCAATTCGGTTCAGAGAGTAACGGCATTCTAGTTAAACAAGCAGCATACAAAAGCTAACAAATTGAACAAATTGCTCAATCTTATTGAAAATTTTATTCCCAAACCCAAATGAAATCCCAGGCCTTCTCGTTCATATGGTTCCATGTAAGTATGCATACGGTCAACTCAATATTAGTACAGAAAAGGATGAGAAGCACATAAGCCAGTACAATGATTATGACCTTTAGTCCAAGTAAAATCCATTTACTACTGTATTTTAGCATATGTTTGAACTATTAAGAGGATGGGATAGTGGGATAGTAAGTTAGGGCCACAAAGATATATGCATTTCCATTGCACAACATCTTGGTAGTTATGAAAGGCCTTTAATTTTGTAATCATCAAGCACATATTGAAAAATGCTTTTGACAGAGTTTAAAGAAAAAAAGAACTTACAGGATCCTATCACAACAAAGATGAAGAAACCGAGCACTATAGGTCCCACAGGGTAAGAGTCCTTTTTCTTTGTTGTGGTTTCAGGCACGGAACCACGCTTCTTGATGTTCTTCTCAAACCTCTCCACC
This sequence comes from Logfia minima, assembly GCA_963921325.1. Taxonomy (NCBI): domain Eukaryota; kingdom Viridiplantae; phylum Streptophyta; class Magnoliopsida; order Asterales; family Asteraceae; genus Logfia; species Logfia minima. Next base: position 2,803,043 of record OY992768.1, read on the forward strand.
TTTCTATCAGCTAAACGCTTGGAAGTAGTCTACACCATATCCCAGCACATGATAATTCAGTTATCAATCAACAAAAAAAAACTTCATTTACTATAAAAGAAATAAAAGAATTATGAACTTCAAATACTAAAAACGAAATAAACGTGCATCTCAAAACTTTCAATGCTTTAAAGTTTAAAGTTCTCTCTCAGCACATGCACGTAACTATATAATCAACCCTGCCTAGCTGGAAAAACATATTGGATAACCTATTTGGATTCCCATATGACTAGTGCTTTGAAAAGCATATCCCAGACAGCATCTACAGGTGGAAAATAGGTCTGTGAGAGGGCATTCCTCTCATAAGTTATAAGGCTACATATATCGACATCCGAAAGGCAAACGTACAAAAGTAAACCGTTTTATTTAATTTATTTTTGTTTCAGATAGCTACACAGCCATAAATCGGCAATCTTTGATTTAATGGATACGAATAAACGATTTAAAATCAACAGTACTAAACACGCTTTCCTGAGACAAAAGGAACATAGTCGAGTATACCGAATTGATCTAAGAAAAAGAAGGGGACCAGTATACCATTTAAACTTTCTCCTTTACATAAACTAGAATAAAGCACAAAACTGTAATAAGAATCATTAGTATATTGAATCGATGACGCGAAATGACAAAAAATAAAATAAAGCGCTCTATTCTACTAAATTTAATGATCCTAAAATGTAATATTCATAAAAGTTCAGAATATGCTATATGCAGCTCATTATAACTTAAATTAATCTAAAAGCAGAAATCAAAATTGGATACTAAGTTTGAATTTCAGATGTCAAATGTTACCAAAATAATATATACAAACTTGCATTATATAGATATATGAAAACCCTAACATATTTTTCAAAAAACTAAAATAAAATCATAAATTCGGAACAGATCAGATCAGTGTTACCAGATCTAACCAAAATTCACATGCAAATCAATCAAATTCATGAATTAATAGCCCTAATTCGAACAATACAGTAACTGATTACAAAATCATAACAAAATTGAAGATCAAAATTATTGATTACCATTGTAGCTTTCGTGGATCTGATCTGTGAATTACGATCGATTGGGAGAGAAATTAGAGAGAATTTACGAAGTGTTTTATTTTGGTTTGAGAAACCGGCGCCTGAGATTTAGAAGAGGAAGCACACAAATACGGTGGACCTTCGTATTATACTTTACATCTGTGATACACGGAGATGCAAAACGATGGCGTATTGATGAAACTTGTTTCTGTAAACAATTGCAAAAGTAGTCCCTGGAATGTTATTTGACTGACAATCTTGGTCTCCTAAGAATTTTTTCTGAACTTTTTATCCCATTTCTACTATTTTGTTACAATGAAGTCTATTTTGCTAATGAGAATTGAATAAATTGGGTTATGTAGGAAGGAGTAAAAGAAAAACATAAAAGTTAATAGAATATAGTTTATATAATCTTTTCAATTTTTATATCTATTTTGGTTTTGCAAAAAGAAAAAAAAAAGTGTAAAATCACTTATAATTGATATATGAAATTATATATCTAGTTTATCAATATGTATAAAGATAAGATTGTTGGATTATTGTTTAATAAATTGGGATGTTTTGTACTTCTTTCTCATTTTAAATACTCATTGAAGGATTAGATTGTTTTCAATTTGATTGGTGAAATATTTGACAAATTGTGTTGCTTGTTATCATATATAGATAATTTTAGCAGAAACTAAACATATGAAGTGTTCAGTTTTAACTTACATAGATGAACTATGAAAGTTGAACATTGAGTAAAATTAATGGAACCATGTGATTTACATGTATTCTCCATCAATTAGTTGAATCTCTTACCCAAAAAAAAAAAACCACTCAATTGTTAAAAGAGAAATTTGGATTAAAAAAAATGTGAAGAAATTTTCTTGGACTAAAGATGCATGTCAAGTAATAGTCCATGGCCAACTTTAGTAATTAACCACAGTTTCTATCTTGAAATGCATCATAATTCAAACAAATATGACTAGTTGTTGGTCGAACAAATCTAATTCAAACGCCAATTTTTCAATGTTTATATAAACTTATATGACTAGTGGTTGAACCAAAACATCCTTTATTATCATCGTACTTAATCAGTCGATTATCTGGATGGCAATCTCAAGTGGAAATTAAAGAGCTCTTAAATGATCTTGAGTGATTTCAGGATTCATGTACACAGTTCAAAATGTTTTAAGTTGTGAAGAGACATACAAAAATCATGCAATAAAGATCTAACTCTTAAGGCAATTAACCTGACTTATATTGCGTTTGGAGTTTGAGCATTTGACATTAAAAAGAAGACAGAAACTTGCAAATTTCAACTGCACATTGTATGATGTTTGAAGGGATGTTTTTATACAGAGATCGCTAATTAACTTAAGACTCTAACTGCATATTCAAACTAGTTTACTTCTTTTCTGATTACACTATGTATAGCAACCCCAGCATCATATCATAATTTGCAGAAACTACTATGTACACCGGCCGCCATCCAATTTTCACAAGCAGGGTCCTTTTTCTTCCCCAACCCACGAGCCAGAAAGTCTGTGCACAATTGCTTTTCAGCTGCAATAAAGAACCACAAAGTTATTTGTTTTTTCATGTAAGATGAGCTTATCACACAAGATTATGGCGAAACATTATGTTGAAAAGCACACAAAATGTTAAAGTTCCCTCCTTTACCCCATATTCACTCATCTTATACATTCATGTTGGGGTAAATATAAAATTACCTAACTTTAATCAAATATGATCTGATTATCTGATTCTTGAATGTTGCAATAATGGCTATGTTAAAAACACATATAAACATCCTTCCCAAACAAAGAAACTACTCACCTTTAGTCTTTCTTGTTAATCTTTACAGTTTAAGTCATTTAACACAATATCTTTTGAAGAACCAAGTCACCAACGATCAAATATGTTATAATTTCAAATTCAAAACTCAGTCTTTATCCTAACACTCGTTTAGGATTTAGTAAATCAAACGTGCATGTGCCACTGAGGGATGAAAGACGATAACTAGCTTACTACTTGTCTAAAATCTTTGGAATGTAATTCACCTGAATTATTAAAAAGCATTCAAATTTAGCTTCAGCTAGTTCAGATGAATATAGAATAGAATATGAAGAATATCGTCTGTTTCTTTTATATCAGAAACTGCAATCAATGCAGAATGATCATCTTTTGGGTTCTTGATACTGAAATAACTATAAGACTGCAAATTTCCTTAAAGACAAAACAAATCAAAAAATTGTCAATGCAATAATATCATTTCTACTTTGGCTCATTGTAAATGAATCCTTTCTCAAATCTCAACCACTAAATCTTTTACTAACAAACTGCTTATTTCTTACAAAACTCCTAAACTAAATGCGAAATCTAGTTTCTACTCATGCGGAAAAATGAAGATTTCCTAAAAGTAATTTCACATTTTAGAACAGTCCCATATAGAAAACAGAGATCTGTAGAGCAATTTCACTTTTAAAACAACCCCATAAAGAAAATTCCAGGTTATAAAGCATAGTTTCACATTAGAACAATCCCATAAAGAAAAATCAAGAACTGTAAAGCATAACTTCACAATAAGAACATATGAGATTAACAAATTTAATTTCAGTTAATACAAAAATAATGAATCATATCAAGATAGCTCATAAAGGTTCAAATTTTCATTATGTTACAGAAAGATTGGAACTTTAGAACAATACCACTAAAAAGAAGAGAGATATACACATTGAAAAATACCGACTTGTGTTTATATAAAATTATCAATCATAACAAGGTAGCTCATAAGAAGTTGAAACTTTTACTAGTTCTCATAACAAGGTAGCTCATCAGTGCAATCCCATTAAAGAACACAACTTTTTTTCTTCCAATTATGATAAAAATACAGAAAAAATCAAATTATATAAAAATCCCAATAACAAAAAGAGACATAGCTTTTGTGTTAACAAAGAATTACAAATCAACACAACAATGTAACTAGAAAAAGTTCACATATTAATTATTATTCAGAATAAAGATAAATTTGAAAACAGCCCCTAAGAAGAAAAAGAAAAAAAGATCAAATTAAGCACAAGTTATTATCCAACAGCCAAAATTCTGCAAAATTTGATATGAAGATAAGGTTTTCTCTTAAAACCAACAAAAAAGCCAACAACTTATCCAAAAAAAAGTTTAAAAAGATAATCTTACCCTTGCCCGTCAATACCACCACCGGTCCCAAACGACGACCCATGATCATCTCCAGTCTGCCACACCGACTGCCACGCCTGCGACGGCGGTCCATACATTCCGGTGACATCCACCGCAGGCCTTCCCATCGTCACACCCTGTGGTCCCATCGGTGGAAAATAATACGGCAACCCACTTGCCACCGTATTATTATTATTATTCCCCATAATCCCACCACCACCACCGACAACCGATGACACGTCATCCTTAATAGTCTCATGATCCCTTGGCACAATATCAACGAGGAAATCAAAAATGTCGGTACGTGTTATTGCAGCACCGATATCATTCTTTTGTAAAGTACGACGTTTGTTTTCTTCAGCATGTAACCATGACCGAATGGTGAGTTCAAGGATAAAAAGTTCGCATGCTTTAGCGAAAAGAATAGGGGCTTCCGCGGAGATCATGCGGACGTCTTCATCGGCTTTCATAATCTTTTTTATACGGGCTAATGGAAGTTGGTGGTTTTTGAAATCGTTAACTTGTTCGATTTCTTGACGTTGGTAGTTCCAAAACATTTGAAGTTGTTGGTGTTGTTGTTGGAGAAGATGTTGGTATGGTGGTTGTTGCGGTTGGAATTGGGGTGGTGGTGTGGTGGCGGTTGGGGTGGTCGGTTGATGGTTGTTGGTGGTGCTGTTTTCCATTGTGGTGATGGTTTTATCTCCTTTTCTGGTTTTGGTTTTATGTTTGTACAGAGATGAAAAAAGTGATGGGTTGTGAACTTAAATAGATAGTTTGAGATGTTGCAAATATTTCTTACAAAACAAAAAGATTCGTTAAGAGCTTGTTTGAAATATAAAATAGTTAAGGTTAGCTAAATATCGGAGTAGTTTTTTTTATCTACAATATGGTATCTATAACGGGTACTGGTATTTTATTTTAAAAAGCTTTTAATTAAAAAAGACACTATATTTTCTTATTTAGTTTCTTTAATTCTCATGTTACAATATGACTTTATCCATTTCTTTTTTTTTCATTTTTTACTTACTGTATTTTGAATTACAAATTTTACATATAAGTAAATTATCGCTATCAACTCATCATCACTGGTAATTATATCATTAAGTCGCTATTTAAAATGTAATTTTACATTTTGTTACATAGCGTGAGTATTACTTATTTTTCAAATTAATTGTTTACTATTTATTTTAGTTTGTTGATTTCCAATATAATTTATCGAGTTTTTTATTTCAACATTGGTCAAATTTCTTTAATAAAGTGCATTACTAAACTAAGCCTGTGTAATAATTATGAATATTTAACTTATTTTTGAACACATTAAGTTTTTATTTGATATTTATTACTCTATAAGTGATTATAATAATAATAACAATATATTAAAATTTGATAAATAAGATAATTTTGTTTACTAGATAGTTGTCGTCAATGTTTAATGATAAATCACATAAAACAAAAATAGAGGGGTGGGAGAGGGAGGATAAGGTAGGTTGGGGGTGGAGTTGATTTGCTTGTCCATCATGTCGCAACAATAGTATTATTGAGCTAGAAATGTAAGAGTAGCGGAGTGGTAAAATTATTTATTATTATTTTAAATAATGTTTTAGAAGAAATTATTGTTGAAAAAGTAGAAGAGTAAAGAAAATTACTTTTAGTATTTTAGACAATGTTTTGAACTTTAAAATTTTTTTACAAATAATTTAATAAATTGAAATAAATAACAAATAAAAAAATACAGTCATTAAAATAAAAATCTACATGTTACAAGTTTTTTAAAAAATACGTTCAAGCGTTTCCCGACTCAGATCTTGATCCCCACCCCATCCTATCATGAACTATTTCTTTTTCCCTTTCAATTATCTATTTGTTTTGTGCCGGCAAGTGGTTCGTCGGCATAAACAATTCTTAGCGTGACTTCAAGGTCCTTAATTTGATAGTAATTTTGTTTTTCGTGGTGGATACCTTCAAAAGTTAATGTGACCCAGTTATCAAACAAAGCTCGACAAAAAACAACATAACCTTGAGATTTATAGATTTTGGGTAGTGTTATACCTTGAGATTTATATAATATTGTGAAAATTGAAACTCTTATAACAATAATAAAGATAATATTTTATTTTTGATGCGGTCAAGGTCAAAGAGCATTACTGTATTAAAGATGTTATATAGTGAACAATTCATTTTTCTGAGACATCTTAACATGAACTTTTCATGTGTGCAATCTATTTAACATGCTTTTTTTTTTACCACGTTTACATCGGACTTAAAATGATCCTTCCTCATGATTCTTTTATTTGATAAGGTTTTTATTTTATGTTTGTAGCCGCATCTTTTGAAAATATGCCATCCTCTGTTTAACACATTATGTTTTTGATAAAAGGTTAATAATCGACTATATATTTATAATACAAGACATACATGATTCACTTAATGATTATGATTATAGAGTGTTTCAATAAATCCATAACTTTATACTATTTGTGGTCCACCCATTACAAATCAAGCTTGAACCGATTGTTAAGCTTCTCGAATATTAGGTAGAATTTGAATCTTGATATAAGCTACAATCCTCTTCTGAAAATTTATACTCTTTTCATCTTATTTTGAATGTTTACATTACTAATTTTATTTGTTACAAAAAAATATCTATTTGTGAAATTAACTATTAAAAATTATTATGCTTTTAATTTTATCTTGAATTATTCCTATCAATCATTTAGTTATTAATAATTTCCAGTCAGATTTATTTTATATACAAAGTAAAATCAAGGTTTTAAAATGACTTGACATAGTGACCGGGTCAACTCACTTTGTGACCCATTTTTAGAAAATTGAATAACTTTACGTTCTTTTCCTACAATTTTAAAAAAGTATATAAATACCTATCTATGAAGGCAATGACGTGTTAAATTGAGGCAATTGGACGTTATATTAAGCCAACGGCGTGTTATATGCATCAAGTTCACGATCACTTAGAACACACAATTCATCATTATCTTCATCTGCAAGAGCATATCCTTTTTCATCTTCTACAATATCAAATCAATTGTTTACTTAAAGTAATGCACTAACAAATAACAATACATGACTTAATTAATCAAAAAGAGTATATATATACATACATTATCAGAGCAACAAAATATACAAAAAAACATACACATACTTGAAGTCAATCATAAAAAGTATATATACATAAATAAATATACTAGTAAATTACCCGCACAATGCGGCAGAAAGATTTTCAAAATTGATAAAAATGAAGTGATTAACCGTTGTAAAGTTGATGCGAATGATATTTTTTAGACGAAAGACCTGATAAAGATTGATAATCATAATAAACATAACGTAACATTCATAAGTATAATAAAACACTTGAATAAAAGCCCAAGACTAACGATTGTAGATGTCTCTTCACAATAATTGTAATGGAGAAAATATAATCTAAAACAAAAGACATTATTCAAAGAAATGGAAATCGTATATCTGACTTTTAAAATCAAAGACATCCATATGATTCTTTTTCTAAATAACAAGTAGGTATGTGTGTTATAATTAAACTTTACACAATAATATTGTGTAATATTATATAAATATATTTTATTGTGTAAATATTTGACTTTTTATAATAACATGTCATATTATTTGAGTAGATAAAAGGGTAAAATAGAAATTTTGCATCTCCGAATGTTAAACATTAAGGAAGAGAAGGGTAAATGATTTATAGGGAGTATAGATAAAATATTAGTCGTGATTTGAAGAAGGAAAAATGAAGAATTAAAGGGGAGTCAACATCATTTTTTTTAGAGAAGAAAATAAAGGACGACTGCTTTTTTTATATATATGTTAGAATTTTGAAAGTCAACATTGGTAAAAGAATTTTTAAAAAAGAAAGAAAATTACAAACCCTCCGCATCAACCTAACCTGAGTCACCGGTCGAACCACTAAAACCACCGAGTCACAGTTTGAGTTAGAAACTAAGGTTGAGCTGACATATTTTAACTCGCCTTACTATCCAGGTCGCAATCCGACTGACCAGATCAACCAAAAAAATCTCAAGTAAAACTAACATATTATCGAATTATGTTAAAATAAAAATTGTTGAATGACAATTATTACGGAAGTAATGGAGTAATCAATGATAATAATAAAACAGACTTTTCAAACAGATTTCCGTGGGCCCATAACAAGCGAAAAGGATACGGGCGTTATTGATACCTTCAAAGTGTCAATTTCCATTTATCCAAGATGAATGGCTTTCCTGAACCCCTATCTATACCATTATCTATTTCCACTATTTGAAATTTATTCCCTCCATCCATTTTAAATATTTTAAGAATATATATCATTGTAATAATTCATCCATCCATTTATATTATTACTGGAAAATAGTATTTTGTAATACTTAACTTATGTAAGCTCTAAATATTATGCACAAACAAAGACTTTTTGTTTAAATTGTCTAACACTACAGCCATCAATCTTCAAATATCAAAATGGTTAGTTTACTCTTTTATAACGGACATTCATATAATGTTAATTAACATTCTTCACGGGAATGTTAACATTCATGAATGTTAACTGCCTCTAAAGAATGTTAACAGACGATCCATATTTACTTTCTCCTTCCCTCAAGAATATAGGGGAGTGATCAATGGGGAAAGGGTAATCTTGAGGGAATGGGGAAGTAAATCTAGGCCGTCCGTTATTCATAGAATGTTAATTAACATTCTTCACGGGAATGTTAACATTCATGAATGTTAACTGCCCCTAAAGAATGTTAACGGACGACCCAGATTTACTTCCCCCTTCCTCCAAGATTGAAGCTTCCCTATGGATCATTCATCTATATATATATTATAAGGATCTAAAAAGAAGGAAATTTTGAGGGAGAAGGTGAAGAAATATATATTTAAAACTATAATTCAGCAAAAAATAAGTACGATTCAATAAAAAACAAATATAATTTCAAACTAAATCAAAGGATTAAAAAACTATTCTCTTTCTGTTCTACCAATTTTTCCTTTGCCCTTCCTATATATATACATAATATATATGAGCCTTTATTGCGAAATGAAATGTAAACACATAAGAATCACCGAACAACGGAGAAGGTTGACTTTGTGTCTTATGATGATATGAAATGTTGGTGTGTGCAAAATGGAGCATTTATGCATGTAATGGAATGGTGTTCTTCATATGAACATGAGCTTGTTTTTGGTTTTATGATGATTTTCACATTTGTTTAGGCTAGTTAAATTGGCAAAAACACTCATTTTGTTTTTTGAAATTTTCTTCACAAAACCAACATGAATGATGTTGAAATGTGATTTAGGGCTAACACTTACGATTCTTACAAACCAACACCAAATTTTCATGTTCTTAATAGAATCAAACTTATATTTGAACTTTTTTCACTTATGCAAATAACACATCGAACTCCTTGTTTGGAAGCTACAGCACCTATTCTCCTTAAATGTTGTTAGCTACATATATTTTTATTAATTACTCATTATTTATTTGATGGGCCTTTTCTTTATTTACTTAAAGTAAATAGGACCCTTAATGTATATTTTTCCTTCATTTCGCATCCTATTATCCAAGATGTGCTAAATCAAAATGTTAAATTACATAAGTGAATGGCTAAAGCTAGATACAGTTTCAAATGAACCATATGAAAGTGGATACATATTCTTGTCGTATGGTATTTATACATGACATAAGACCATGTTAAAAACTGATATTATAAAGAGGAGATATCGTTTATGTTTACAAAATATTCAACTTTTTTACATGTCTACAGTCGCTCGTTATTTACCTCTAGCAACACCCAAGCATATTAATAACATATATGATATTTCCAAAAAAATGAGTTGAATGTGTCATAAGTTGTCTAAAATGCATATGAATGATCACAAAAAGAAAGAAAAAATTAAATTGTTATACATCTCAAAATCAGTTGCTACTGTGTACTCATTTTTGACATGTTATTCTATGACCCCATCCATTGTACGACTCATTTTTTACATTTTATTCTAAGACCCATCCATTTTACGACCCCTAAGCTAAAAGGAGCCAAAGCAATATAAAATCAGCAAAATTTTGGTAAAAAAAATTCTCAAAAATGGCATTGTTTTGCAATCATTAGTTCATCATACAACACATTTTCATTCATGAAATCCCAAGTACATGTACCTCAAGAATTGAGACTTATTTTCCTTTTTTACTTTCTTTGTTTCTGTTCAAGTATATATGTATACCCACAAAAAATGGACGATGAACGAACCAACTTCATTTTGGTCTGTCACATCTTCAAAATCTTAATAACGGTAACAAATGCCAAACCAATTTCAATTAGCAGATCTTTTTAAGATGGCTAATACGCCTATCCCAGCTACCAAGGCAGCTCCAGCCGCAACAGCGCTATATGCAGAAGCCCATGCATCAGCTTGGCCTACCTCCACACCTACTGTTGATGATTTTGAGCCTATTTGGCAAGTAGGCGCACCGGAATAGTCCAGATGCAACTTTAGTCCCTGTTAATATTCATAATCAAAACATGCATCAAACTTCACACATATTTGTGAGACGCAAGTATCTTTTGTTAATAAAGAATAATTATATATTTCAACAAGTTCGTAATCTCTTATAAAAAAACTCTCATTTTCACAGTGAGAGGTATATAAACCTTGAACTTTTGTGATGAATGGGAATACTATTTTGTTGTTAATAGTCTATTAATCTCTTCTCATGCATTTTAACTTGATCAAGTAGCTTTGACCTATTACCCAACGCACCTGACCCGCCCATTTGCCACCTCCACCCAACCCGCCCATATTTCTACCTCTAGGTTCTACTATGATTATACACTGGTAGTAAAGGGGAATGCTATATGAAGCCCATGTAACTTCAGATTTTTACTAATGAAATCACCAGTTTCTCTTTTGGCAAAAATTTGGACATCGACAAGATTCCTATTTGTCATCATGAGGATATTTAAGATAGCTGTCCAATAACTGAACACTTCACCAAACTATGTATGTTGTCAAAAGTTGTATTTTGGGATGGAGGTAGTAATAAAATATTAAATTTTAGAAAAGAAATAACTACAAGTACCTTCCAACCAGCTAAGCGTGCATGTTCCACAGCTGCAGTAAGATCATTGTCTGATGAAATTACAACCTTGTCCTGGTCTTCATCTTCATACTACAATATTTGCAAGCATAATTAGTCTAGAGAAATTATGCAATATTTAGCATCAAATGAATGAGGTCAGACGTACCAGAATCTGTGGGAGGTTGTTGCGGTCGATCTCACCACCTACTCTCTGAAGTATCACAGTTATAAGATCTGCCAGACTTCGAGAATCTGGTAGAACAAGAACACAGGATGTTGTAGGTATCTGTAAGTCTTAATTATTCCTTAGCTAAAGGAGGTGCTTGGATGTACGTTTTAAAAGTGAGAGGTGAGATTAAATAACCAAAACCAGATAATTGATATTGAACAACCAAAATTAGATAATCAGTTTTGAGAAAAAGGGACATCAAAAATTGTGCTTGGACAGGCTTCTGGTTTTATAATTTTTGTGTGAAATAAGTAGAGGTGGTTTGTAAAATGAAAATTAAAGTCCTCAGATATGACTCTGTTTATCCAAACTCATTATGTCAACTCATAATAATTAGTTCAATAACTCATATGATGGCTTCTAGAAATAGAATATAAAGCATACCACAAATGAATCTATGCATCCGACCCATCTTATCTTGAATTTTAAAAGCAAATGAATTAGGATGAGCGGATGAAGGATAAGCAGGAGATTTTCCGGGTTCTCCATTTTCAGAAGCCAATTTCACGGAACTCTCACTGCATTTCACAAGCCATATTCAGTAAACAAACAATAAAATAAAAAACTGTTTTTGTATTAAATATATCGCATGTAACCTTCTTATCTCATCATCATCGTCTATAGGAGCTAATGCCATTGCAGAGTCCCAAAACTTTTGCATCATCGAACTTCCTCCCTCATTATTAACACCTGTAGCATTTCCCACCTAGTTTGCAATGAATAACGACTTTATATCAGCAAAGGTGGCAATTTTAACCTGTTTATAAATCAATCAGTCAATTCGGGTTGTACTTTGTATCTAAGGGGTCTAATGGCTTAATTTAAAAATATTTAGTTAAAAATGACTGGTTGAATGGGTCGAAAGTCGCCCGAAGTGAATTTAAAACGCATAAAACCTCCTAGAATTGACATTGATATAGTTTCTCTAGTCATATGTAACACGTTAGTATTTAGAAAATTCAAAAAGAAAAGGGAAAGTTGCGTGACCGGCCTGGCCCGTATTGACCAACACCCAAAGTGTAATTAGTATGCATAAAACCTCCTAGATAATCTATTCAAAATATATTTTCATTTCAATAATATAGATTTTTAATCACATGTAACACATTCAGTACTCATGAAACTAAAAGGGAAGAATGTTTGCAGATTGGCCTGACCCGGCCCTTCTGACTCATTTTCACCAATAGGAACACCCATTTTGACCCTTTACCCAATCCACTCATTATTCAAGCTCTATTATCAAGCTTAAAAATGAAAAGTATTACATAAATTTGAGAGAGAAAAACCTACAGATCATATACATTTTCATTATATGTAATACATATATTATTTCATCTACAATGAAAGTTAGATCTAATACTAATCAAACGAATTTGATAAAATTTAGATTTTCAATTTGGATCACACATAAGTAGTTGACTTACTGTGGCTATCGCAGCATGAGTGATGTGAAGTACATCAACAATTGAAACAACAAATCCATCTGCATAAAACCATTTACCACTTAGACATACGCTATGTATTTATTGAATGTATTAGTCGAAACATACAATGTTGTCTTTACCTCTATCAACAACAGGAAGATGTAAAAACTTCCCATCATGCATGGTATGCAAGGCATCAACAATAGGTGTATCAACAGTACTACATTCGGGATTTGGAGTCATTACCTATATAATTAATCATGCACAGCTAGAAAGTAAGTTAAAAACATATTGTGATGAACCACCGATGGCAAGTACAGAAAGAAAGGGATTCACATAACGGATACCTTTTCCACCAAGGTTGATTCAGCGGGAATATCTTGTGCTATCACCCGTGTTAAGATATCATTTGAGCTAATATTGTACACAATATGTGTTACTATACAGTTTGTTAGAAAATAAAAAATAATTAAAAGAAAAAAGAAAAACACAGGTCTTTCCAATACATAACTCAGAGGTGTAACAAACACAAAATAGGTGAGTTGGGTAATGGGTCAAATTAGGTTCAGATCAAAACGTGTACTTCTTTGTACTGGTTGGATTGGGTTGACCCGAGAAAAAAATATTGTCCAAATATTTTACTTTTTCTAAATATAATTCGTGTTTAAGATATGATCGTAAAAACTATGTTCTTTCAATAATTATCTGATTAATTTATGAATTAATTTAGGAGGTTTATTTCATCTACAATACACTTTAGCTGACATTCGACTAGTTTCCTTTTTAGCTTTATATTATAGTAACTATTTGACCCGTCAGATCAATGAGATAACCCGAGTCAACCCATTTATAGGTATATGGGTCGGAATTGCCACTTCTATTAAATACAATTTAATGAAACTCACGTTAGAATCCCTCGTGGCTTGTTATCAACTGTTACAATGGCAGAGCTACTACGAAACTCGAGCATCTTTTTTGTTGCCATCACAACTGTGTCAAATGGTGAAACGGTCACAATCCTGGTTTAGAAACAATAGAACTTGAATTATATTTTGGAATTTGTCAACACAGTGCCCTATGTAAATGTATAAGGTGGTACAAGCAACAATATGTAAAGTATTACCTACTTTGAATTCTCCGAGATAATGGTAGACAAGGTAGGCTTAAACATCCGCTCTCGAAGAGTTTCAATAAATGTATTGGGACCTGTATAATGACAACCAGTAGGCATTGCATATGACTAAAACTCCACATCTTTACAACAACATAATAAACATATTACAATCTACTTTACAATCTAACCAGGAAAAGAAGTTCCCCAATGCTTCTCAACACCTTCAACAGCAGCTGCTATAGCTTTGCCCTTTTCAGCCACCCGTTCCATACGTGCAATAGCATCATATAAGCATTTTGCTATATCGAGCAAAGCAATAACCTCCCCATTCTCTACAACTGGCAAGTGTCTAAATTTTCCTGCACACATAATTTAATTTGCAAGATTAAAAGCTCCTTAAAAGACCAACATGTTCTTCCCAACTATTACGAACCTTGCACCATCTTTTGCAGGGCATCCACAGCAAGAGTATCAGACAACACATAAATCGGATTCTTTGTCATCACCTTTGAGACAGGTGTGTTCATGAAATCAATCTCACGAGCAATAACTTTTGTTGACACGTCCTTCAGTCATCAAAAAGGCTAATCAGTCAAACTTTCTCCTAATGTACCTTAAACAGTCAACATTCTATTTCACTATAAATGTTGAGCTAATTATACAATTATGCAAGATTCAATACAAACCTTATCAGTCAATATACCACTAAGTAGTGCATTCGAGTCGGTGAGCAAAAGAGCACTAACTCTTCGAGCAGCCATCCGACAGCAAGCTTCATAAACAGTCGTAGTTTCAGGTATGGTCAGGGCCCTTGATAGTCTCAATCTCTTGACTGTACGCTCTCCTGTTACGCTCCTATTCAAATGCATGTCAAAAGATAAACTTTATTGTTTTAGAAACACGTTCAATTGACTTCCGTATAACGAAACTGATATCTAAATTTACTTCCTTAGCTGTGAGCCAATATGCAGCCTACACGTTCTAAAGTTTCTAAAAGCAATCTATGGTCATCCATTAATTGAGAATTTGCATATAGTATAAAAATCACTGTGCAAAATATAGCAACCTATTTTCACACTTTTACCAATAATAGCAACGTACTTAGACAATTATCATAAAAAGCAACATACTTTTAATTACGGAGTACTTTTTTACCAAGCATAGCAAGTAGCAACACGTTCTCATGTTGCTATGATCAGTAAAAAGAATAATTAAAAGTACGTTGCTAATACAGTAATACTTATACTTCTCAAAGTACGTTGCTATAAGCGTTAAAACATGAAAGTACGTTGATACTTTTTGTGCAGTTATCCCATAGCATTAGTTGAGCATCGAATTTAGGTCAATTTGCATGTTTTAAATCATCATCGTCGTCGTCATCATTTATAAACTAGTATTTACGTCAATTTAATTACACAGCGTTGTAATGACGCTAATTCGCATAATCAATCTAACATGCAAATTAACAAATAAATACAATCGAATCAATCAAAATACAAGATATATACATACTCGGATGAACGAGAATTCGGGACAGTTTTACGGTTAGAATCAGACGGATGTCCATTTTCATTAGCATTTTTCTTCCGAGAAGATGATATCGACATGCTTCTTCTAGAAGAACAACTTCCATGACGTGATGTCATCTTCACCTGAAATCAATTTTATAAGATTATAAATCAAAATCATTCAGAAATTATCATTATGATTACGATTACTAGTACCTGATATCATCTAATGTTTGATTGAATTTCTGATCGGAAGAAAATATTTTCCAGGAAAATTAAATGTGATTTTCCAGGATATTGAATCCGATCAGCGAAAGAACGAATGGATTTGGGAGATTTATATGTGATGAATAAAAATGGGGAAGAATTTGGTTTCAGTTTCATGTAAAGGATGATATTAGAGGCGTTTTATGTTTCAATTTAATTCTATTTAATTAATTAATTTTATCCGGTCTGTTTATAAATGTTCATTGACTTTGTTTATCAAATACAATTCGTTTACTTTTGTACACTATTTAATGTCTCAGGGGCGTTTGAGTGAGCAGCATAAATGTTTTTTTTGTTATTTTAAATATTTTTAATTTTTTATAGCTCTTTCTGACAGTTGTTACATACTCGAATATAACTCCTTTATATATGATTCCAAACACAAAGTACAGAAAATAAACCATGTGCCTATCAAGTTGATCATGTTTGTTTCTTTTATCTTTGGTTGGTTTAAAGTATGCCTGTAAACGTTGTAAAAGTTAGGTGATGCATAAGTGTTGTCCTAATTTGATTCGAAACTTGGAGGTCTTATAAACTTAAACTGCTACTATAAACGAAGAGATATCAAATTAAATAAACCATACTTAAAAACAATTTAAGAGAGAAGTATAATGATTTTAATGCATGTTTGAATAAATATAATATTTGAAGAATTTAAAATAAAATTTAATTCGGATTTAACCCGATTTTTGTCTTTCCATTACCATCGTAAATTTTAGAAGTTTTGTGCAATATTTGTAGATGGTATAAACTATGATAAATGTAGAGATCAAATTAAGGGTGGCTTTGCGAATTATATATTATCCTATTTTAATACCGATCCATCATCCATCACTATACTTACTCTACCATACATACTACTATAGTATAAAATACACCTATCAAGTAATTCAGTCAGCCTAGTGTGATACGCAATTCTTTCAACCCAAGAAACAACTAGCAGGAGATACGTGTCTACAGATGGGCTAAAGCTCGAATCCAGTTCCAGGCCCAACTTAAAAAAGCTTGAAAAATTCCAAGCTCAAATACCCGGTTTAGTCCAATTATTTAAATAGGCCTAAAAATAATCATAAAAATTTAATTTAGTCCGAGTTAAGCTCAAAGCCCGAAAGTCTGATTTTAAGCCCAAGAGATCAAGTTTCTTTTATAAGAAATTTCAGAATTTTTTTATAAGAAAGTTCAGACTTTTTTTTATAAAAAGGTCCAATTAAAGTTAGTAAATAAATATATATAATATATCATATTATTATACATTTTGTATAACTTGACATGATTGACATTTTTATTCCATAAAACGTTAAATTGTCGTATAACAATTTTCATCGAATTATGTACTGATGGAATTATGAAGCTATGAAAGTAATAAAATACTAAAGTTATAATTAATACAATTTTCTTATTTGTTATTTTTAGACTTATATTTATACACTCGTACATATGTGGGTTCTCTACTTTGTTTCCTTTATTGTGTTAAATATACTTTCATATTTAAAGTATTATAAGAAACAAATTGTTAGATAATTGCACTCTTTAAAAATAAAAAAAGCTTTTAAAGTCCGGTCGGACCCATTTAGACCTAAATAAGCCTATTTATCATAAGACCCGGGCTTAGCATGGCCCGAGGCATTTTTAAATCTCATCTTTTTTATATCATTTAGACTCAGACTTTTTTAGGCTCGAACCAAAATTCGATACGCCTAGACTATGTGCATCTTTAGTAGGAGGCAAGGAATTGAGTAAAGCCCACAAAAGGAACCAAAAAAAGGATAACAAAAAAGGCCAAAATTATATCTAGGGGAACTCAACCAAGAGCTTCAAAACATACTAAACAAGAACAGTTTGAAAGCATTCCATCTTTACAAGACTGGAAATGTTAGATAAGGCACCAATATTGGTAGGATTGATAATGTTCATACTTTTGTCACCAGGCCTCATATTCAAGTTCCTAAAAATACTCATACGGTTTATTCAGTAGCTTTAGCACCAAAGGAAAATTTATAATATTTCACACATTCTTTTCTTTTATGCCATTACGATACTCATTTTGATGACCATAATACATATCTACACTGGCATATTTGATGACAAATTAAGCCGCGATAACTTACAACATTACCACTAGGTGGTAGGAAATTTGTTAGATGTACTCTAACAAATTCAAATTCAAATAACTCGAATGAAGCTTATACGACCACCTGAATCCAAATTTAAATAACTCGAATCTTATTTGAATTCGGTTACAAGTAAATATTTTAGAATTTGGATAACACAAATAACCCGAATGAGTTATCTACTATACAATATAGCTATATATCTAAGTTTTTTTTTTTTTTTTTATGATTTATATGAATCTACCTATATATAATATACATTACTATACTTATAATGCTATATATAAAGTTATATTAGTGTTATTTTGTAAAGTGTAAATTTTCTTAAAGATGTAAAAATCTAAAACATCATCTTATTCAAATTAAAACACATTACCTAAAAGTCTAAAACTGCCTTCAACTCAAATACTACAAACCTTATTTAAATCGGGTTAGAAGTTATTCAGTAAATTTGAAAGTATGAATAACAGGATCGAATAACCTGAAACCAAATAATTACGTAACATAATAATAAATGTTTAATGTTTATTATTTGTTATTTTATTTTATTTTCAATCAAAGTTCCCGCCTGAGAAGGAGCACGTGACACACTGACACCCCCCACGGATCTGCACTAAACTCGAAATCCCCAAAACAAAAGAACCCTAATTAAAAAACACTCATCCATCTTCAAACTTACCATTTCACATATCACAGCTCTAATCATTCAAGATCCGATCAATATAGCTCCATTCATCGTTATCATCAAGCTCAATTTCATTTCTTAGAAGAATATGGCTGATTGGGGACCAGTATTAGTAGCAGTGGTGCTATTTGTGCTGTTAACTCCGGGATTGTTGTTCCAGTTACCCGGTCGGAACAGGGCTGTTGAATTCGGTAACATGCACACAAGTGGTCAATCGATTATTGTTCACGCCGTTATATATTTCGCTGTTCTTACTATCTTTCTTATTGCGATCGGCGTTCATGTTTATGCCGGCTAGCTAGGTACTGTCATTTCGTTGTAATATTTGATATGATGATGATGATGATGATGCTTATATTGTAAACATTTGAATACGCCTTATTTTAATTTTAATCAAAGTTTTGGATTTTAATGTCTGTCTTAGTATGGAATAAAATACAAAATGTTGATATCTTACGAGATGTTTATGGTTTAAAAAGTGCATCTGAATTAAAGTAACAAAAATGGTATTTAAAAGAAAAAAAAGATGAGCTAAAAACCACTTGTATTCAAACACTTAAAACAGTGCTTATTGTATTTAGAATGCAGTAAGTTATAAACAGTTTAAATATATAAATCTTTTTGTTAAAAAGATTGATTTTTTCTTTTTAAGATCTAACATGGGATGGAACACGAGTCTCATTCTCTTCACTTTTTATAGATTGTTTTGTAATAAAAATTGTTTTTTTTTGCAAACACTAGTATATATATACTAGCAGTCCGAGTATAGCTGCGGGAACAAATAGTTAA
The DNA here is from genome assembly GCA_963921325.1 of Logfia minima. Classification (NCBI taxonomy): domain Eukaryota; kingdom Viridiplantae; phylum Streptophyta; class Magnoliopsida; order Asterales; family Asteraceae; genus Logfia; species Logfia minima. The sequence goes on from OY992768.1 coordinate 2,822,522, forward strand.
TTTGACATCTACATATTTTATTGTTTACTTTATATTATTAAAAGTTTAATCAAAGATATGTAAAGTTTAAAACTTAAGAGTTGCAATTTATAAATTAATTGTTCATTTGAAAAGTAATTAATAATTTTTAAAGGTAATTTGAATATTAATTATTATTGAGTGTAATTTTAAAAATAAAAATAAAAATAATTTATGTATAGTTAAAATAAAAAAGATTAAGATTAAGATTAAAATATAGTCTCTTTGAGATAAGATTTAAATATACCAAATTTTCTTTTAAGAAAGATAATTATAACTATAACTACTCGAGGTGTTTATTTTAGCTTATTTATGAGCTTATTGGCTTATTTCACCCACATTTTCAGTTTATTTCGAATCTTACTTTAGTTTCTTTTGACATAATAAAGTTATAAACTCGTAACCTTCAAAATAAGGTGAAAAAAATGAGATTACGAGGAATAAGTCAAAATCAAGTAAGCCAATAAACCCGTAAATAAACTAAAACAAACATCCCCTCAGTCCTTATTGTAAATCTTTAGTTAAAAACGTAGATTTTTTTATTATACCGAAAAATGTTGTAAATAGGAGGAATGAACTATGTGATGTTGCAAAATGAAAACGTAACCTTTGTAGTGTACGATTTCTATAATTGTGAACAAAATTCATAAAAAGATAATTTTCTTTTTAAATAAGTTATGATATGATCCGTTAACATCCCGACATTGTTTCTTGCAACATTAAGTTCGTAGTATTGTTTCGGATACTTCAATACTTGATACCTAAGAATTATCACCACCTCTTTTGTTGTATCAATGGCCACAAAAACCATACAACAATCCACATTCTGTTATTCTTCAAAACATCATATGTTTGTTTTTTTCCGTAGTCTAGTATGAACAAAGCACACCCACATCGGAAAAACATGGTGGTTCAACGAAACAGCCCCAAAACCACCCCAACACCGCAAGCCGGAAAACCAATGACACTTCAATTCCTTTTCAATCTTGATTCACAAGGTTGTACTAGTGAAAACGACGACAGAAAGACTCAATCTTTGGACTCCAAAAACGATGAACTACAATCGATAATCATTTATTGCACTCAATTGCGTTCGGATGATCACGAATCTGCTTTGAAACGACTCAAACTTACACAACTTTTATCAATGATTAAAACTTCAATAACTCCGATTTCTGTTGAAACCCTAGAGCTTCTGTTTAAGATGGTGGCTTCTAATCTCTTTCGTCCTCTTCCACTACCAGCTCCTGCCGGCTGCTCAATCATCTCACCGGAAGATGATGATGTCATCGCTACACCTTCTGCCGCTTGGCCACACTTACAAATTGTCTACGATATTCTCCTGCGGTTGATAATCAAGAAGGACGTTAAATCCCTTCGAGGAGATTTTTATTGCGAATCCAGAATTTCAAGCCAAGGTCCACCTTTGGGAGAGCGTTTCATCGATAGAAACTTCATTCTGAACCTTCTTACTCTCTTCAACTCGGAGGACCCACGTGAACGTGACGTAGTGAAAAACATCGTTCATCGAATTTACTCCAAGTTCACATTCTACCGATCTTTCATGCGAAAAGCAATGACTGAAGTTTTCTTGCATTTCATATACGAAACAGATCACAGACAAAATGGGATAGGAGAGATTCTTGAAATATGGGGAAGTATAATCAATGGGTTTACAATTCCATTAAAAGATGAACACAAGGTGTTTTTAATTAAGGTTTTAATACCATTGCATAAACCAAAGAACATGGCAGTTTATCATCGCCAATTGGCGTATTGTGTGTCGCAATTTGTACAGAAAGAGGCTGAGCTAGGTGGCGTTGTGATCGGAAAGATTTTGAGGTATTGGCCGGTGACAAATTGTCAAAAGGAAGTGTTGTTGATCGGAGAATTAGAAGAGATCGTTGAGAATATTGAACGTAGGCAGTATTTGAAAGTAGCTCTTTCTTTGTGGACTCAAATAACAAAGTGCATCAAGAGTAATAATTCACAGGTAACTTCACTAGATTAATACAAAACCATTAAAAAAATTCCAAATTCTTTTTCTTTACAAAACATAAATCATCTACATATACTTTTTTGGGTAAGCTAATGACAGTGGGGTTATCAATAAAATTATCTTTATGCATTAATAGTTATATGGTAACCCTCAAATAATCAATAATGATCACATCTAACATTAAAGTTTAGAATTGAAATATATCGTAGTTTTTCCGTTCAAAAAAATATGTTTTTAATTATGATACATTTAAAAAGCTATAGAATTATGATACATTGGTCTTTGTTAGTATATTTCATAATCTTCGTACGTTTAGTTGGACCCTTTTTTGTGTTTTGTTTTATTTATATTCGAACAAATCGACTTAATTTGAAAATGTAGGTAGCCGAGCGAGCACTATATGTTTGGAACAACGAGCAATTCGTGAAGGTAGTGTCTCAAGATATCGAGATGGTGTTCCCGGTTTTAGTTGAAGCCATTGAAAAGAACCTTAAGCGACACTGGAACAAAAATGTACAACAATTGACACAAAATGTGAAGATCTTGCTCCAAGAACTCGAGCCCATTGTCTACAAGACATGCCTTGAAGGGATTGCGAAACGCGAATTCACGGCTCGATTAGAAGAATTTGCGAGGAGAAAGAGATGGGAGAGGGTTGAATTGTTAGCTGCAGCCAATGAATGCATTACTCCCTAACAGTTATATATTGAATGGTTATACTTTGGTTGATTTTTTGGGCATACAACTTCATTTTTTTTTTTATAATTTATTTGTTATCTTAACTATATATTTGTTTACTTTACTGATGATACTATAAGATTTAGATTAACTTTTTTTTTTTTTTTTTTTTTAAGATTTGAATATCGACATAGTTTGGGTTAGACTAACTCCTTTTTTTGTTGTTTTAAAGTTTAACTAGGCGCGTAAACGATTCGAGCGAACACCGGTGTCCGTTTGGTTCATTTACTACTTATGTCTCGATTTTGCTCTGTTATTTTGAAAAGTTTTCAGAAAAAGAAAAGCTATCCTGGAACTTTGTTACTGGTTTCACTTGTTGATGTGTCATACAAGATTTGTGTTTACCTTGTTGACGTGTCATTTAAACTTCAAATAATGTTAGATGAAAGAAAAATAAAAGGTTGACATCCATAATAGCTTTGAAACAAAATAAATATCACCGTATGTGACATCTATAGATTTGTAAATAAATTTGATCAAAGATTATGTAACGGGAGTATTTAGAGGACCGTGAACACCCATAATCAAACCTGTCCACACCACAATCAACTCGGATACCAGGATTTGGTAATTCATACTTTATTCCCCAAACACAACCAAAAAAGTACAAAACTCATACGTAAATATGACGCCCAAACAAATACACTACTTCAATACGTGGTCATCCAAATTTTACCAAAACCAAACACACTCAATAGAAAGCTTTTCTTAAATATACATAATCTACCCCTTATTAAAGCTAACAACACATTTATTTTTATTTATGGATCGATCTTAATGAAGTTAAATGAGGTGTACAAGAGCGTCCATGAGAACTCAGAACTAGATTCACAGAATCATGCAATGCATCTATCATCACTAATGCATAAATAAGAATATCAATTAGTAGTGCTCATATTTCTTCTATGAACTATTAGCTAGAAGTTTTTTCTAACAAAAATGAAATATAGGGTGGGGATCAAGAGGAAAACAAAAAAATTAGGGAATGAGGGAAGTAAATCTCAACTATTGATTTCATCATAAATGAATTTTAAAAATTACAAAAAATTTCAAAATTTAACATTCATCACCAATAAATGTTAAAAACGTTTTTTAATAAAAAAATCAAAGGCTGAGATTTGTTTCCCTCCTTCCCCAAATTTTAGAGCTTCCCTATAGATCATTCTCATATATATATATATATATATATATTAGCCTTTTAATTGCATGATTGATTATTTTTGATGTCACGAAAACTCTTTATATGTATCAGTTTCAAATATTATTTTTCGAATTGAAGTTTTCTATGAGCATATGATTATTTTAATTGGATGAGAAGAATAATATAAAATAAAACGGATAAGCATAGTTTTCTAACCAAAAACTATCATTTGTATTTCAAAAAAGTTAATTCTATGTTATATTAATTAGTAGACTGAAATTTAATTAAATATCAATTATCATAAAAGATAATACCATTTGTTTTATTGATAAAATTAAATTTTGTAATATTACTAGTAACGTTACGGGCTTTGCCAATGCACATTCCACATGATCTAATAGCATATGAGGTTTTAGTAACATCAATTTCATCAATTATTTCTATATTACTAAAAGTATAACAAAATAATATTTTAACATTCTTTTGTGATGATAACTTATAAATCAATGATCTTTTATTAAAGATTCTTTAACATATTATTATATAATAACCAATCAATTAAAAGGTTATTTGAACTTTATTAGTTCAAATGTGTGTTCAACACAGGCCTCACCATAACATTAACATTCATTGATATCCTTCGTTTCTACTCATCGTCGTACGTTTTCTTTTCATCTCATTGATCGTAACAGTATCATAATTATTTTTTTATTTATTTACTTTGTAATTATATAATATTAAATTCGTTATAATAGTTAAAAATAAATATTAACTAACGGTCTTGGTTATTTGTTAGTTTTATTGATCAGTTATTACATTATTAAACTTTCATGCAAACGATTCTGCAAACCTCATCAGGTAACATATAGTACTAGTAATAATGATCATACTATTAAGTGGCAATCAATCAAATATGTTAAAAAGAAGATAAATGGTTACTGATTTATTGATATTCCTTTCAATTATGAAGTTGAGGCTGTGAGCTTAAGTTTTGAAATGGAACAATCTTAAATAATGTTAAATATAATGTAAGAAGCGGACGATGACATTATCAAATATTCAATTGACCAATAGAATTTTTTAATTTTGTTAAATTGAGTAAAATTAGGGATTTGATGATATCATCATTTAATTTAAATATATTATCAATTAAGTCCTTTTATTTCGATCTATTCAAAATTACAATACTAAACTTTTTAAATTATATAACTCTTAACGAAAATATCATATCATTATCAAATTTTATAAAATCTATTTCATATATTTATATATGTCCACAAACATAAATGATTACTTATATCAATAAAAGTTACGTTAAATATTTTATCAGTTAAACTATATTTATATAGGTATTTGTATTACATTATGAAATTTGAACTGTTGTGTTAAAAAAATATGACTTCTTAATTTAATGTTTATTTTAGTAGTTAAAATGACCCGTGTATATACACGGATTTGGATGCTAATTTTATATATATACTACTTTTTAAACCCGTGTATATATACGGGTTATTTTGAAAAATACGACGATGATTTTTTATCCGATTCCTTTTGTTTCTAAATATATGTTTTTAATAAATATAATAAATATTAATTAATTAATTAATAGTATAATTTAGATAATGTTACTAGTATTATTTGATAATTATCTTGTTTACTATGTTTATCCTTAAAATAGTTATTTTTTTTTATATTTAAAAATCATAATTTATAATGTCATTAAATCCTAAATTTTATTCAATTTAAAAAAATTTATTTAATTAAATTATATTTTTTAAATGATAATTAGATTTTAAACTAAAATAATAATATTATAAATATGATTTTTATATATTATTAAAGATTTTTACCGGTTTGTGTGATCGATTGCCTTTTCAAAAGGAAGAAAAAAGAGGAAAGAAAAAGGGGATATGACTTGGTTGGGCTAAATGTCCCCGTTTATCCCATTTTTATCTTATAATTAACAGGCCCAATGACATTAAGAGAAGAAGTTCATATTGCCAACTTTTTTATGACTGCAGCTCAACCTTTTTGTTTGTTTGTTTTCCTTTTCTTTTTTCATGTTTCATTTCATTTATCGTATTTTATCGTATTTCAGAAAATATTATTTATCTAAAATGTGGGTATTTGTAGAAAATATGGAGCCTATTGTTTATTAAGCCTTATTAGTTATTATATAGCATATTGCTTTAATTATGTATATAAATATAATATAAATATAAATATAACTAGTACAAACTATAGCATTATATATGGATAAAAGTTTTCGTATAGTGAATGCCTTAATATAAATAATCACATATAAATTGCATATGTTTTATTTTATTTTGTTTTGTTTGGTAAACTATTACACCTAATGCATATTAAATTAGTCCGGCCACATATAAAAGTGATACTAATAATTAATCATTTCCAAGTTGTGATGACAGATACTCTTTTTCAGGATACTTCCACATTATATGATATGTCAAGTTCAAATTTTATATAGAAAGTGACCATTTTTTATATAGAAAGTTGTGGGTGTCAATTAGCATTGGAAAAACGTTAGTAAAAAAATTAAGTTTTCAAAACAGATTTTTCGTCAACCGTATTCTGTTGGGTCAACCACGAATAGTAAACTATAAATTTGATACCTAAAGAATCTCCTTAAATCGTTTGACTAGTCAAACATTGCAGCTTCACAGTGGACTTCTAATATATAGGTTTTAAGAATTCTTTTATTTTCATAAATGAAAATTCACACGCTTTTGAAACTTATATAGTTAAGTTAGTTACGTTGGCATGTTACAGTTAAACGCTGTTATTGTTAATTTACAATTAAAAGTCAAGAACTAGTAGATACTAATATTTGAGTTTCACATAATATATATATATATATAAGATAAGATATATAATATTTATATTAATATAATATAATATAAAAAATGGTAAATTGTTTTTGTGGTACACTAATTTAGTGGGACAAACTTTTTCTTGTTTTCTCACATATAAATGTGACTCAAAACAAAACAAAACACCTTTCATAAAATTATAAACGGGTCCTCTTCGCATCAAAAAAAGCTAGGCATTATATTGGATTATTGGTTACCCCTTTGGTCCCTCAACACTTACTTTTTCCCAACGATTAAACAATATATATAAATTGGTTTATAGTCCATCGTGGAAGGCATACTATAAAATATAAACATCAAGTAGCTATTTTGTTATAATTTTTTTCTTAATTATTCTATTGGGTGTTTTGAGCGATTGCTTTTTCGATGACAAGAATGGTACATTATACCTAACGAAGCACAAAACTAGTTGGAACTAGTCTTTCAAGTTCCTGGTCTCAATTTTAGACGGTTTAGACTTCCCTAATCCGTAATTGAACATAATATGCCATCGATGAATGTCTTATAATCGAGGTTTTTATAAGAAATTTCGTTATCTTGATTTGTAAAGCTTTCATATTAATCTTTTTGTTAGTAGTTTGTTGTATATTTGTAGTAATAATTTTTTTATTTAATTCGTTTTATCACAATTATTATCATTAAAATAGATTATCCTTAAAATATTCTCTATATAAATAAAAGTTGCATCAACTTTTCACAAACAAATTGGAGTAGGTTTATGGAAACAACCTTTTTGCCCCATTACCAACCATTATACACCCCACGAATGGATTGGAGAGGACAAGTGGTATTTGATTTGTTGCTAATCATTCACCATAAAGGAAGCATGATTAATTGAATCTCAAAGTCACAACAAAATAATTTATTCAGTTGGTTAATTTCTAGGAATACAAGTTTGTTTGAGGTTTTTCTCTTTTTATACAACGTATATTTTATATGTCATGTCTTGTGGAGTATATTTCAAGATATAGAGTTCTATATTTTACGTCACCCAAACTATTGAATCTGCCAAGGATGGAATTTGAGAGTTATATTTTAAAAAGTTCAAAACGTTAATTTATGCATGAGACACGGGATAAAAGAAAACTTTAGATTGATCAGTAACAAAATAATGTATTACTAGTAGAGGATTCGTGTTATACGACCTTTTAAAATCTATTAAAAATTATATAATTAACGGTTACATAATTGATGTGAATAATATGTTTTATGGTTAATTTGATCTCGTTAAAGTTTGACTATCGTTATCAAACTTTTTGAACAAAATAACATCGAACATTAATCTCTTTTCTTCTTTTATGTGTCGGTTTTTTTAATAATTCGATCCATTCTTTGTGTGCCAGATGATTTTGTATATCTTAGTAAAACTTAAGCATATCAATATCAGAAAAGGGATTAAAAAATCATTAACAATATGTATTTCAAATGAATATTTAATAGGAAAATATTAGACTTATTCGGTCATTTCCAAAACTATAAATGTTATTTATAGAAAACATTATGAAACATTTAATATATAAATCTATTTTAAATATTATACGGAGTAGATCTTTTCCAAATCTAGTTATGAGTAGTTTTGTTTTTTGTGTTGTAGATAGAGATAATTGCGTCTTTTCTGATTAAAAATGTATATAAAAAAAGTGATAAACCATTTATAAGGAAGCAAAATATATAACAGAAAATAATAACTTTATACATGCCACTGAAAACTACTCCATAAAACAATATAATTATTTTGGCCATCTAGTTGCTTGTACGGAGTAATATTTTACTGGATGGTTTTGGTTTCGCATTGATTAATCGAGGAATATAGCCGAATCACACTTTATATTCATACACCTTGTGAAAGAATATTTGTCCTTAAAAGTCATATCAAAAAAATCATTTTTTTACTGATTTTTGTTGGCTTAAATAGCTACATTATGACATTATCATGATGTCTTTTGAAAGAAGTTGCTTACTTGTTTCATTTTGCTATTTCAATGAGCAACCAAAACAAGATATTGATTAATTAAAGAAATGAACGGAAATACTATAGAAGAAAAAGACCCTTAATTTGAATGAGTATTAGTGTCATCAACCACTATTTTGACCTAACTACAAATAACTATTTGTTTGTTTCTCTATAGGCATATATATGTGTATATATATATATAATATATCCTCAATAGAAATCATTGTAACCATCTTTTTCTCTGCTAGTATTCTCCTCTAGCCATCTTCTTAATTTTTAGTCTTGCTTTTTATTCTTATGGGTTTCGATCACTACCCTAGAAGGAGATCGATCGATATCTATTAGCCTTCAGGTTTATATGTCAAAGGTGAAAATTCAAACTTACTGGAAGTTAATTTTGTTTATGATCTATATATAAATGAATGACACATGGTAGGAAATGGTAAAGCGATGATATTGGAATGGCTCAATCAAATCAAATCTCCCAGATGGAGTAACAGGGTCTTTTAATCTGATTGAGCCGTGCCAATATCATGAACTACTAAGTATCTTATGGGAGGTGTTGGATTTAAGATTTCAAATTTTGTGCATCGTTTCATGCTTTAGACTCATATTATTAGGGTTTATAGATTTTCAGATGCATTGTACATTTGATCTAACAATCATTATTATTATTATTATTATGTAAAATTACATCTTAGACTTAGATTATATCGGACTTGCTTTAGATTCGATGGTCATTTATGGTATATTGGTATTGGTAGGACTAACATTCCATGACCAGTTGTGGCTCGTGAATTGATCTAATGGATGGGTCATGGCCAAATGAGTCACAATAGTAGTCAAAGCTATCTTTTAGACGATTATAGTGAGTTTGAGGGCCCATGAAGTCGATAGATCGACCTCATTAGTGGCTCGTGGATTGCTTCGTGGACAAACGTCTCAGTAACCATTTCATGAGTCATGACAATTTGGACCATCCGTAATGGTTATGGACTTGTAGCTCAATACATGAAAGCACGCGAAAAACATTGTATATCTAAAAACTTCAGAATAATTCTAGCACACTAGTTACTACATTTTAGTCTAATTTTTATTTGGGACACTACCTCTAGCTTACTGTTATGTTTTCATAAACGTATAAGGCCTCATTACACTTCATTCCTGTTTTGCTTCCCCATTCTGAAACATGTTTCATGTTAGTAATTTCCTGATCTTGTCAATCAATTCGTAGCTTCCAACACGGATCGATCAAAACTTGTATAGATTATATCTACATCATTTCTAGCTGAAACGCGCCAATGTTCAAGTTATGGGAATATGCATACCTTAGTACGAGGTTAGTTCTGGGAGTTGATGGATTTCGTCACTGCGCATATAAAAAGATTTTGGAATAAAAAACACGTTGCAACCGAAATACCCTAGGCTTTTAATTACCTGAATGATTTTACAACGAGATGCAATAAGAATGAGAAGCACTCGATCTCCAAAATAAAAGGCAAAATTAAGTTCAAAGGTTTATATCTGTGTAGCTTTAGTATTCAATGTTTCAAGTGCTTCATACAACTTGTTTCATACATATCTCCCAAGTGTTTCATAAATTGGTTTTCAGTTCTATTTATTGGTGTTTCTCATTCTTATGCATGTCGTTGTAAAGTAATTCAAGTTACCTTGTTGTATTTTGGTTGCAACGTGTTTTATGTTCTAGCTAGTTGTCGTGCTCGTTGTACGTCCATTGTTCTTGAAAGGTAGGCCGGCTTGAAGCAACATCTTCAACGGAGAGGGAGAACTTGTAAATTTACGATCGATGATACAAGATTAATTAGTAACAGGTAATTGATGTTTTGGTAGAAAGAATACGATAACATATCTTGGTGTAGAAAACTCTCTATTTCGAATCCTTTTTATAGTAGAATTAGCAAAATCAAAATTTGAGCATTGCCTCTGATACTGGTTGTTAGAGGAATTAGTTAATCGTTTCACACCTTTGAGTAAACAGAAAACAAACAACTCAATGGGAACACAAATAGTCGTCTTGGACAGTTCGCCGGTCCTTTTTTGTAATTACCGAAACAAAAGTAATAAAAAGAATATAAATAAATCTAGTGTATTTGCCTGTAAGAGTAGTTTTTAGAGTAAAATAATATCTTTACAGTTCGCACCTTTGAATAAGTGTGTACAAAAATACAAAGACAAATTCAGAAGAAGAAAAGCAAGAGCAGTTATGGACTCTTGCTCAGTCTTTTTTTTCCTTTTCATTTTTAATTTTAATGTAATGTAATTGATAGAATTAATTAATTACGAGTAGTAAACTACTACAAATACGTACCACAAGAGGCGATCTTGACCTGGGCTCATCTCAAGTTTTGGGCCTTGTCCATTCTTTTTGTTACTCCATAATCCATATTACTTTTCTTTTTCTTTTTCAAAAGCAGTTCCATGTTTAACTGTGTGTCTGTGTGTTTTTTTTAAGTCGGTACTCAATCACGGTGAATTGATGAATTGTGTTGATGTGTCAAGCGTGTGAATGGACTCCTGATTAAATGGCCTAGAGCTTAAAATGGGCATGTAGACAACGAGTACAAACCGGCCCAGACTTCAATTAAAATATGCATCTTTGAGATTTAAACCAGTTTCTTTAGACTAGCCGTGAAAGCTAGAATGGTCTTGATACGAGGCCTCCTTATAGTAACTTATTTTGAGTCTTCTCACAAATAGAGCTATGAAATGGTCTTACTCATATGCTAAAAGGGAAACATATTAGGTAAAAAAAAGTAAATAAGCAAATAACCAATCGAGGTAAGTCCACTCAAACATCCCCTAAATGCTCTAATAATATGTACATTATACTTATTTTTTGACACGTGCTTACATACCAGTCGTTAAAAATCACCTTCATTTTCATTTGTATTCGACATTATGTGTAATGTAAAAGTTTTATTTACTAGTTAAAATTATTCATTTGCGATGTTGTCAATTTGCCATCTTACCGTAAGTGAATAATAAATGGATCTGGATTGTATAATAGAGATTATACTTAAATGAATAATAAATGGTATTTTTGAGTAGGTTAAAATACGTTGAAGATTAAGCTAAATAAGTATACGCAAGAGTGATAGCCCTCGACATCATTCCAACCTTTCTCACCGCTACTTCTACACTTATTTTCTTATATCTTTTATTCACATAACTAATTGTATAGGCAAAAAAAAAAATATTAAATTAATCACCGTTTTAAAATTAATATATGAGTATCTTTATACAATTAAACTTTTAATATTTTCTAGTTTTTGATACATAATCATAAAAGTATTTATAAAACCCTGTTGAGAAATTCACGTATTTTGACTTTAATTTAAAACTATCTTTGAAATCCTATTTATTTATTAACCCTTAATTGTATATTTTAATTAAAAAATAAAAATAAAATAAAATCCATTAGCCCATGAAAGTAAATGGGTCTTGCTTGAGTGTTGGGTGAAAGAAAAAGTTCAATAAGATGACTATATCAATGAATAAAAAGATTGTTTATAGATCACGTTTATTTGTATCTTGATCTGTGATTTTTTATTAAGTAAATAATTATTTTTTTAGAGCAAATAAAATGATACTGTGAAACAATTGACATGGAAGAGAGTAATAAAAGACAAAACAGCAATGAGACACATTTTAACGCTTTTAAAACCATCAACTAAAAGGTTGTTCCGTTTTACATGAATCACATGATAAACTAATTCACTAAGCAGCTGTGTATATTGCTTATTGTAAAATGTTTATTTGGTTAAGAAAATAAAACTCATGCCTGCTACCATGTTTTATTTTTTCGGATTGTTTATCTGTTTTATGCGATAAGTAGATATGCAAAAAAAATACAAAACACCTAATTACAAACAATCAAGAAAAACACGTAAAAGTTTCTAGCAGAGCATAGAAGTTGATACATGATAAAAAGAAAAGAATAAAGAATGAAAGATACATAAACTACAAATTAAAAACTTGGCTGAATCGAATGGAATATAATCAAATCTCATTCAAGTTACAAACTCGTGGAACTAATCGCTACTTTGAATATGAACACTTACTCCCAGTAGAACGGAAGTGTTTGAGGAGCTTCGTTATCAGGAGATGCATGACGTTGTTGATGATGAAACCCCGCTTGTATGATCGTGTTCCCATTAAGATCCATAATCGATTCCAGACCACCATAACTCGCACCTGGATCCAACTGATTTGGTGCGGCTGAGAATGAGTTAGATGGGTGCATCACATGGCTAAGTGTTGTACATGATGTCTGTGACGGTGATGATGACAGAAGAGAGAGAGCACAGTCCGACTGCACCCGAGCAGATGGCAAATATGTCCCATCACAGAAGAGTTTGTCATAGCTTCTTCTGCTATTAGCCTCAAAAGTAAGCTGCTGACAGACTTTTGGAGGTGATGTTTGGTGGTTGAGTTTTAGGTGTGAGCCTGAACCGTTGTTGTGAAACAGGCTGAACTGTTGCTTCCCAGTTACTTTTTTGGTGCCGGATGATGATTCGTGAAATGGGTTTTGTTTGTGGGCCAGGGTCAAGTGATGGGTGGAGTACGTGGGTTCGTCTTCAGACTTGACTATGCCGGTCCATAGAGGGTTTGTGAGAGTTGTGGTTTGGTACACATGTGGACTGGAAAATTGTAACATTGTGGTACCTAAAATGTAGGGGACCGATAGTTAATATTGGAAAATTTATACTTATATATGTACTAACGGAGAATAAAAGGTTACTCTATATTTTGACACATAGACAAAATGACACGTGGCGACCTCTCATAATTTAAAAATAAATTATTATTTAAATTTAAAAGATAAACTAAAAAATAAATTTAGATAGAGTTAGATAATATTTGAATATAATAATAATTAATTAAAAAATCTATGAATCCTACTCAAACACTAATTAAAAAATAATATTAAATTATTAAACTTATAAAAATTGGGTAATTTATATTGCTGTGCATCGCACGGGTTTATATCTAGTTTTTTATATATATATATAGTAGGATTAAGCTTTATGTATACTAGAGGTGTCAGTTTTGACCCATTTATTTATGAAGGGTTAATACGGGTCTAACACATAAAATAAAAAAGTAAAGCCTATAAGGAAACCAGTTAAAGGGTATAAAACGCCCAGGTGTAGTTTTAACGCGTAAAATTGGCTAAATCGTTTTATTGAACAATCAGATATTACTGAAATAATATGGTTTGTTAAGTCATATATGATCCACATAATATATAAAAAGATGCAAAATGCAAGAAAATAGAAATGTACCATTCAATATCTACCTATATACGCAACGTACGTGCTTTTTAACTATTTAATGCAACATAAATACCATTTTTTTATATCAAAGTACGGAATTTGATTCAAAGGTTGAAAATGCGGCATTTTATCAAGTACGGTATATGATTACAAGTTTGAAAAATGATACATATGTTGCAATAAATGGCTTGAAAATGGGAAGCAGGATGCATTAAATGGTAACACATTGCTAAACTTTTTTTTTAGAAATGGGAAACGCATTCTACACTAACTGATTAAAGACAGTAAGATGCATATATAGGTAAAATTTGAACACTTAAAATACATTGCTTTTTGTTACATGTAAAAACTAAAACTGTGTTTGGGATCAACCAAATCTGACCTGTTTCGACCCGAACCAAAAAATGACCCATTTTTGCTACTACCTCTATTTGAAACATACCTTGGTGACCGGAGAAAAGACTTGCAGCACCTGAAGTGTCAGGTTGAGGCTTTCTTCTCCTACGATTATGTCCATCAAGACGCTTTCTGCAGCTACGTTTTCCCTCATCAAATTCCTCTAGTGAATGAAACCTACAAACAATGACAAAATTTTGTTCAAGAACTGAATCCACATGTGATGTTTAATCATTAATGTCTTCAGAAAGTAGAAAATATGCGTTGGAAAGTATCATGCGAAAGAAAGTACAGGCTTCGTTAATGTCTTAAGAGATTGACGTTGAGCTTTAAATACTTATGGACTGTTGAGAAACTTGATTGACCTTAAAGTTTGACTTTGAAAACCAGAACACTTAGGCCTATTAAGATTACAGCCGTACAAGATTCTTAAACAAACATGATGTATCTAATTTATTTTTATCAATGATAATGAAGCCCCGTTTATAACAAAACAACGATGGAACGCAGTGAACATTTAGATTTGAAGCCATATCCTATATGATACCGATAATCAAAATCAAAAATCATTTGTCACAACCTGTGGCCTAGGAGATTGCATTTGGATATCCTTCTGATACTTAAAGCGGTAATACTCATGACTATAAATGGTGTCCGAATTTTCGCAATTCTGATTATCTAAGGAAGTAATACATACAATGAGGGTAAAAACAACACTATTTAACTCTATCCAATCAGTTTTGCTGAAGCAACTATCAAACTCATACATTTATGATTTAACCCTATGTTACCTAGGCAGTGTTTGGGATTGTTTCTATCGAAGGGCTTTATCTGCTTAAGGTAGGTATCAATCTACTTTTTAAAATAATTTTCAGTATAGTGTTTGTGTTTGTTTAACTACGATACAAATAAGCAGTAATCAGATAAGCACTTGAATAAGCAATCACAAATTAACACTTGAAACGGACAAGTAATCAATTCCAAAACGCACATCCAACCACTGTTTAACAAAAGAGCACAAAATAAAAGTGTTAAGCCATACCGACTACATTGCTGACAAAACCGTTGTTTATGACCATTGATCAGAACCTCGGGAGTCTTTGAATGGACTTCGCAAACCTTATGGCGCCTATGATACTCTTTGCAGTTACTAAGATCCGCGTTGCAGCCATCGACAAGACAATTAGCTGAGAGAACTGTGTTATTAATCGGTCGGGCCCTTTTCGATGATCCAGAAGGCGATAATGCCATTTTCGATGTGGCCTTTAAACTATCCCTAAACTCATTTCCTGAATCAATAACTTGACCAAGCTTTAAATCAACAGAAAAATTCCCTTTAATTCCCTGCCCTCCATAACAACCACTCGAATCGATATTGGGAATTGTTCCTTGTTCAAAATCTGTGAAATCCCAAGAAGGTATCTTCAAATTCCAGTCCATAATCCTCCTTTTACTTTTTCTTTAATCTTTTTGACTCTTCACTTTTTATGTCTTTTTCTAAATCTATTTTTCTCCTCTTTATGAAACTTATTATTCTTAACTTGCTAAAGAATTGCACAGTATCCCCAAGTTAAGTGCTTTTTTACCTAAATAAAAAGGGTATTATATTAGTTGCTTCTACCTGTGAATTTCAAAAAGAAAACCAGAAAAACAAGAATGAATAAAGGAATCCATGGAGCAGGCAAAAAGCATAATACTTAATTTAATTAAATAAAAGGGTAAGTGAAGTACAAAAAACATTCCAACTCTATAAAATATAACTTTACAACAAACCGAATGTAGCAAAATATAACTGCTTGTTGAAATAGATTGATAGTATTTGTGAACACTTAAAGAAAATCAGATAGCTTTCCAATATTAGAACTAATAGTAGTTTAACAGCATATAAAGATAGAAAGAAAGTACTTACAGAAATAGATACACAGAGAAAGAGAAGACTGTCGATAGCTTACAGCCTTTCAAAACCTGTCATGGAATCCCTGTAAAAAAGCAATGAGTAAAATAAAAATAAAATAAAAAAGATATTGAGATGGGAGTAGGATAAGAACCTGTGCTTGTTCTTTGAGACATATGAAACACCATTATTAAGAAGTTGGTAATCTTGGATTTTGTAAAGGAAAAAAATGGAGTAACATTGGAACTTGAAAACCTAGAGAAAAAAGAGTTGATTTACTAAAGAAATGTATACATACAGTAGGTTTATAAGTAGTAGTATTCTTGAAATGAAATCAATGGTGGAAGTGGGTCAGGGGTGTATGTGGTATAATGGACTTTTTTTCTTCTTTCTTTCTTTCTTTCTTTAATTGAGGTGGGTTCGGTGTTGTTTGATAAAGGAGGATGATAGAGACAAGTTTTGCGTCACTCTCTACAACTAAATGTTAAAAACATAAAGTTACAAGTACAAAATAATGGAATGGAGGGAAGAAATTAAGAAAAGGATTTAACTTGCATGACTTTGATTTGCTTCTTTAAGTGTTAATCTTGTGTTTGCCGATATTTTTTTGGCTTTTGTGCATAACTTTTTATATTTTCACCGTTTCAAAAATACGAAAAATACATGTTACAAAAAAGTCAATCACTATGCTATTTCCCTGACAAATTTTTATCTTTATCAAGTTCAAACTTTTTAATTTATCGAAATCTAATATTAAACAATTATTTTGTAACATCTCAAATTAAAAAAGTGAAATATAAAATTGAAATGGACAAAGTAATAAATTATAATTGTACTAGTAGTACAAACGGAGGTTTTTGATTATATGAGTAGAAAGAGTCTTCTTTTTACTTAGCTATACACAGTATAATCGAAGTATTCTTATAATTGATCTTAATCTTTCTTTCTTGTCACCCTTGAAATCTATGAACGTTAATCTTGAAACCTCTTGTGATGATTATACGAAGTAATAAAGTATACCGGTAAGTATCTAGTACTTACAAGGTTTTGTTGTGATTTTTGTAGTTTATTAGTTCCAAAATATAGTATTTACAAGTAATGTAACTAAATACATATATTCGATTGGAAAATATGATTCTAATATTATAAATATAAAAATAATAAAACGTTTTATTTGAAAAATAAAAAAATGGTAATGCTTCCAACTAGTTGTTGGTCAAGGGTGCACAATTGACCGAAGGCGTTAGCCATCCAACAAACGTCCAAGAATTACATAATTAATGATGGTGGACCATATCTTTGCAGTTTGCTTTTGTTGATCAAGAAACCAAGGGCAAAATTGTAACTACAGCAACTTCGTCGTTTTCTTTACATTTTGTACCTTCTTTTCCCCGAAGCCTACATTCTATAAATTGCATTAATATTTGTAAGTGCATCTTTGAACTAGAATAGTGTAAAAATACAAAATATATATTTTAATGTCAGAATTAAATATTATATTATTTTATTAAAATAATGTTTAGTATTGCATCAAATATAATATAACTCTAAATATATTTGTATTAAATAAAAATATATATTATAATCAAAATCTATTAATATGATTCGTTAATTTTATATTTATAATTCATATTTTTAAAATTATTAAGTATAATGTATACTATCATATTTATCAAGATACTTTATAATTTTATGAAATTTTCATTTTCAATTACATTTTAAATTTTTTATATATATAATGATTATTATTATATCTCTTATGATAATTTAATAGTTATATAAAACATTTAATATTATATTGTTGAATTTTGTATTATAAATTAATTAAAATAGATTTAACTTAAGTATTTAGTGTAACATATTCTCATAAAAATAAAAATAAAAATTATTAAAATAATATAATTCATTGCACTAACATAAAATATACATTAGAAATACTCTAATATATGATTCCGAATGATATACATGATTTGTCTAACTTAAACATTCTAAGTATAATATCAAGTTATCAACAATTCGATTGAACATTGGATTAAAGCAGTTGTAATTGAAGTAAAATAGATTCGTCATTTTAACTTTACGTTTATAGTATGTTTTTATGTAATATACTACGTATTAATTACATACTTCACAAAAATTATGTGTATGATGATAAAAACAATAATCTTTAAGGAGATTGTCAAAAATCTATTTGATTATTGTTAGGGACGAAGTTATGATAAAATGATTGGTAAGGCAGATAATATTTCATTATTTATTTTTATTTTTTGAAGAGTCAAAATTTATATATTACCGGTAACAAATTTAAAAATTTTTATTTTTAAATTAGAAACATATGTCTACACTGTCTCCATCTTAACTCCACTCCACTTATGATTATTACATGATTTCCTTATAAATATGTTATAACGAAATAAAATGAAAATACACTTAAGAACATTTTGTAGTAGTATTTATATTTATATTTATAGTGGGGCCCATAGTGGATTAACACCACGTACCAACCCGTCTATGGGTCTAGCTTCTATAGATAGACCACCTACTAAAAATTTATAAAATTCTATCTACCGTAACAATAGCTTCTACTATATTAAATTAAAAAATAATAATAAATAAAAGTAGTCGGGGTAAGAGTTGTTAAGGTCCCAGTTTTGGTCTTAAATTATTAATATTACGATGTTAATTAATGATAATGATCCGATCACGTGCAGGATTTTTGAAGTCATAGGATCTGTATATAATCCTAATCATGATTAGAGGATCTCAGAATCTCGACTAATTCGATCTTGCGTGGTTTGAGTTAATGAACTAGAAACTACTAATATAATAACATTCTTTGATAAAAAATTTAATAGGTTAAACGACTTAGCTATTTGTAGTATAATATTTAATTGATTTGTTGACCTCAATAGTTAAGCAACTTAAAATATAAATCAATAATAAAAAATTTAGTAATCTAAATTCAAATGAGTTGTATTGTATTATTGTAATTATGTTTAAATTAAATCAATTGTAACATCTTATCACATATGACATCTTGATCATCTTTCTCTCCCAACATTTGTAAAAGTATTAGAAGAGGATTGTATCTTTCCTTTAATATGCATCGTAACACACATAAAATATACGAACCATTTTAGTATAATCTTACAATTTCGATCTTCACAAAAACGATCTAAAATAAGATTTCGATTTTTAACAACCTTAGTCGTGGCGAGACAGGGTTGAAAAGGAAATCAATAAACTCGAAACATAAAAAACGTGGTTATAAATGTTGGTGTTCATTTTTGTGGACGGTTGTCAATTGTCATTGTCTGTTTTTTATTTATCTTTGGTAGTTGTGGCTTGTGGGGTCGTCATAACGATGGTAATTTATGTGTTTCTTTTTCAACAGCTGAAGAACTTTATTACCAAAAACCACCACCCAGCTGAAGAATTATTTTAAACTAAAATCCTGTAAATAAATTTTCTCCCCTCAAAATATCATAATATTAGGCATATAAAGAAAATAAAATAGTACACTATCTTGTTAAATAGTTTTGAAATATATATATATATATACATAAAGTATTGGAGGGACCTTTTGGTAATTTACTTTTAATATAATGTGAGTTTAGGCAGCTAAGGGGAATTTGATTATTGCAAGTTGAGTGTTAAAATATCCGGAGTACCTAGTTTTTTTACGTTACCAAAATAGGCAAAGTACCTAAATAATTGTGTTGTCGAATATTTCCATTTTTGCAATTTTTCACTATTTCTAATGATAACCTTTGTCGTAACAGATTTTTTAAATTAAAAGAGTACTCCAAAATAAAATAGTCATTCTTGGTAGGATAATCACATACTTTATTTTATTTTTTTAAATAATACGATTCATATTTCATGTTTTTTATTATTTCGTACTGTGTAATTTTCTATAGAAAAATAAGCTAACGATCCCATAAAACTCGTATCAGAGCGTAAGAATAGTAGAATTAGATCGTTAAAAGTAGATTTTACATAGTTTTTCTAGTAGAAAGGTACATATCGACAAATATATTTTAACTTTTAATTTAGCATGACATTATTTATTGTTTCCTTTAAATTTAAGTTTAAATATAAAAGAAAAGAAAACCGAAAATGAAAAGAAGAATGTTTAATCTATTTCAACAAAGCATATAGAAAGTAAACCTAAATAATGGTATGTTATTGAAAACACACAATTTAGATAAGGAAGATGATAAAACACATTATATACTCTAATGCATAAATTAAAAAAAGCATACACCCAAAAAATACTATATATGATTTCATATTAGAGAATTATATTTAAATGCATGCATCAAAATATTTATTGTGTTTATTATTTCCCTTTAGAAATCGCTTACGGTAATGTGTTAAGAAAATAGTAATATAATATTTAATTTAATTAATTCAAGGTAAAATAACATTGAGAATAGGATGTTCAACGTTCAAACTTTAAACGTTTAATGAAAAGTTTTTATAGTGCATAAAAATTAATTGATGAAAACTTTTGTGTAATCGTGTAAGTATCTTTTTTGGGAGCTTTACTTAATCTAAGTTTATGTAATAGAAACTCGTGAATTATTCGATTAAGGATCCAGCAGTCTAAAAAAATAATATGTAACTCAATGAAATCGAGGGCAAATTAAGAAAACAACTTCACTTAACTCGAAGCATTAAGAAAGTTATTTATTTTGAATAATTAATAATTAATAATATAATAATAATAAAATATAAGGATACACATGCTTGCACACAAATGCGTGTTACTGAGATTTATTAAAGAGACAAGTTTAGGTTAAGAAAAAGTAGAAGAGTTAACTTATAATTTTCCTTACTTTAATAAAAAAAAAAAAACATGAGTGATCTTCTTTTATTTCTTAAAAATGCATATATACCATATGTTTGTTGATCAGTAGAAAATTAGGCCTTAATGTCCTGGAAAGTTTCATTTATTTATAGATATAAATATAAAAATATATACATATATATATATATAATACAAATACACATAAAAATACAAATATAAATATAAATACACATAGTATAATACTTTGTACCATATAACATAATTTAATTGAATTTTTTAATTGATTAACCGAGATTATATCTATTTCTTAAAGAATTTAATTTTTTCATCACGTGGATATTGATGGAATCAAATTTTAATTTACGAGTCAACCAAAAAGACAAATGAAATGGAATTGAATTCCATTTCTTCATATATAACATCAAAGCAGATAAATGAAATGGAATTTTAATCGAATTCCATAGAGAAAAACATGAGTGATTTTCTTTTGTTTCATGTACATTGTGACTAAGCAACATTTGGGAGATAACAATACTAGGCAACATTTGTTGATGATTAAAGAGACAAGGTTTAAGTTTAATTTGTCTATTAAAGTATCAAACATAAATGTATGAAAGAGACAATATGTTGATGATTGAAGTTCGATCAAATTAAAGAGAAAATAAATTAAATATGCTTGATTTAATAATCGAAATTTTGATTATCAACATAGTTAATTTGTTTAATTTTGATCATCAACATATTTATGTGAATTTCGATTGCATATTGGTTCAAGTTTTTTTTTAAAAAAAAGAAACATTAAATCCAATCATGATCGCACTTTTCTTTTAATTTCGATCATTGAGACGATCGAAGTTTAATCTGGATGGCGACGTATCACAATTTGGTTGGTGATCGAAGAAGAGCTTAATAGGAAATAAAAGAATGCAAATGGCTGTGAAAGCGCAAAACGAAATCCAAAGAAGGCTTATTAACAAAGTAGTACTGTACGTAGATTGATAATGAGCAACGAAAAGAAGAACCTTTTATTTTTAATATTTGTAGTAACACAAATAATGAAATATAAAGTTAAGTTTAAGGAAAAAATGGTAGAAGTTTATCGATCAAGATGAAGTAGAAATTATAAGAAGATTAAGAGTGTTGTAGATTCGTAAACGGGGAATGCGAAGAAGAAGGCATATGCGATTGGTATAGAGAATTTGTTATAGTATTATTTATGTTAAATAATAAAATTCCGTAAACATTTATATGTTTTATTGATCCTTACAAATGTGACATAAAAAGCTTATAAATCCTAATGTACGCTACAATTGAGTTGCGTCATGCTAATCTATACTCTAATAAACTTTAAATCAAGTATTGTGTAGTATTTGTAAAAGAAAAATACACCATTTGAAGAACGTTAATAAAAAGAAAAGAAATTAATAAATTTTGCAGGCAACAGAGGTGGTAGCTGCCTACATATCAATTCAAACAGTGATTCATCAATAAAGCTTGTACTGCATAGTCCCAGAGATATCTATGTTTATTTATTTGTCGATATTATTGTATGTTTTAACATATTTTTTTATTAAGCTTCATATCTCTCACTATATTACACCATTTAGACCATTGTCATCGATGGATCTTCAACCTTAGCTCACAAAATTATTAAAAAAGAAAAAGAAAGAATCACAAGAAATAAATAATTAGGCCGAACGTACAAACTAGCTCACAGCCTCAAACATGCCTTCTTTTTTACTTAAATTGGTGGCCTATTTTTTTATTTTTAATTAAACAATATTTTATTTGCTAAAAATATTAATAATTAGTTTTAATATTTCTAATATTTAATTGAATAAAATTGATAAAAAAAACACTTTTATTTGATAATAAGTTGATTTGTGTTAGATTGCTAATGAAAGTAGCAGATTGTTTAAGTGGGTTTAATAGATGAAGAAAGAGAAATCATTTTTTTAATAAAAAATAAGGGTTATATTAGAATGCTGATGGGGATGGTCTTATTTGTCGAATGTACATTCATATCGACGTACAAATAAATAAAAAAGGTGTTGGGTTTGGCTATGTTATTGACATTATATATGATGGCTCAAATATACAAAAGCTCTTTAGTTGAGCTCATCTAAAATATTGTGTAATATATTAGTTTTACATTTTTATAGCTTTTTTAATGATCATAATTTTCTTAATACGATAACAAGTCAATAACATGGATAAAAATATTGGCATGGAAAAAAAAAGTCAATATGGGAGACTGAATATGTGTGGTGAAATCACGCTCAAAGTTCAGACGCCATCAATACGAAAATAATTAAAACCCAACTTTAATTTCCAATGATATCAATGAATTAATTTAGTTGATTAAACACAGTATGTATTAGCATAAATACAACTATGAACCTGAATTTCTATTATAACTTGTTGGGTACGTAGTATTCGGCCCAGTGTTAAATTACTTGGGCTTATTCCAAATTGATGACATCAGGGCCCATTTCTGGCCCATATCATATTTCTGATTTCTGAATATCAGTAAGTCAGTAACTACATCCACTAATACTTGGACAGAAAAACATTTGGTGGGCAGGTTGCAAGTTTCACAGGGTTGTAATCGAGTTACGTAGAACTTGAGCTCGATAATACTCGAGCTCTATTAGACTAATTTAGGATAAGTTCAAGTTCGGCTTGATAGGTTGACGAGCTTTCAAGATGCATGCGCAAGTTCGGCTTGAAATTGTTTATGTATAACTCGTTTCTGTATAAAACGTACACGATAAAATGATTATAAAATAAATATTTCCTTTGTTCAATCAGTTTGTTCGATCAAAGTTGATATAATCGACCTATGTTCACGTAATCAATAAGATTTGTACACTTGTTTTTTATTGGGGATGCCATTGGACCAAAATGAAGATGTTTAGTTCGATTATAAGTTGTGTAGTAGAAAAACAATTCTATGTCACAAGTAAAAGGTACAAATAATTAAAATATCTTTTTTTGAGGAAAGCATTTTGTCTTCTTGGTATCTGCCTCGTGAACTCCTTTTCGAATCTATTTATTTACATTTTTAACTAAATTTTATTTTATCTAAAGTCTTTTCATGTGTAAAGAAGTAAATATAAATAAAAAAAAATAAGAATAAAAATGAAAATAGAAGTGGATCCTCGAAGACGTTGAATGGATTTCACGTACCATTTCTTGATATGAGAGAATTATGTTGTAAACCAGTTATATTTACTATTGTCTTTAGTAAGAGTTAGAATTATTTGCCTCTAGGGTACATAATACACCTTAAAAAAGATATATGACGATAAATTTAAAACGAATGCTATCCATTGTCATTTAATATTATGGTATGTTTGATAATAAAATAGTTGTAGTCGAAACTTATGATTCTATAAACATTTTTTTCTCAA
The DNA here is from genome assembly GCA_963921325.1 of Logfia minima. NCBI lineage: Eukaryota > Viridiplantae > Streptophyta > Magnoliopsida > Asterales > Asteraceae > Logfia > Logfia minima. The sequence continues at coordinate 2,847,076 of OY992768.1, forward strand.
AAACTACTTGTGTAAACCTAGATTTCAAAGCGGTTTAGTTACTTCTTTTTCAAAATAATACATTTGCTTTTTGTCATTGATTAAACTACAGAGGTCGAACATTTTTTAAAAACTAGAATCTCAATCTTCTACGATTAAACTTATATAATCAACTGATTTGATTTAAGTTGGTATCGTCTTGGGTTATAGTAATCTTAAGTTTCTGCATTTCATATATGTTTTACCATCAGTTCAGTCTAATTAACACCTTATGAACATCCATGTTAGTTAAATAATATAATTGGATCGATAAAATACCATACCTATTGGTGTGAAAATAATTGCGAGTCTTTCAAGGACCGATGAGAAAATAATTTAAAATAGAGGGGGCACATATTCAAATTCTTTTAATGCCATCACCGATTCCAATGTCTTTTCCTTAATCTAGATATCACCCGGTTCCAAAACTGTTTTTCAAAATGGTCAAACATAAGTCATACAAGAAAAATTACTCTAACATCTAGGTGGAAGTTAAACTGTGCTTGAAATATTACTCCTCTTTTGCAAAATTACTGGTTGTTAAAATGTAAAAAAGAAGAAGATATAATAATAATATTGGCAATATTTTGAATTTTAATGATTTGCCACATGATGGATGCATGCGTATGGTGTAGTGCATCGTAAGTCATTTTAACCTTTTTAGCTTTTGATTTTGGTTACGATTACTTTTTCAGTAAGCTTTTCTACTTACTTTAGGAAGTCAATGTATACATAGACTATCCATATATAACACACGAGAATTCTTATAAAAAAAGTATTTTATAAAATTTAAAATAAAGACAAAATATTGGTGGTGTCAACAACATTAAACTTTTGTACCGTTAAACCATTGGAAGTAAAGAAAATATTTGTATTTTACATATAAAATTAATATTAGGGGTTTTGTTAACAAAAGCCCTAAGAACTTTCACTAAAATGTTTGTACCTTAATTAAAATTTAGGAGGATAAAATTGCTTATTAGATCTCTCCCAATGGAAGAAGCTTCTTCCGTGCCACGTCAACGCCACATCAACATTTCTTTAAAAAGACTGAACACTGCCAACAGATGAAGTTTTTTCAGAAAGACTGGACCCCACCATTTATCAATAATTAATTTACTACACACACAAACAAAAAGTAAAAAAATAATAAGAAAAGGAAATGACCCACAAGTTCACGTCTTTGACCGTCTTGAAGAAGAAGAAATGGTGACCATCCTTCCAATGACGCTTGGAAGACACCTTGGTGTCAATGAAAGAAGTGGAGGAAGAAAAGAAAGACGGATGAAAAACGAGACCATTGGGAAGGGTCTTATCTTGGTACATATTTTTATGTATGTCTTAACGTCTTAACAGAAGACGTTAGAGCTTTCATTATCATTTTCCTTAATATTTAAGCTAACGACACATTTAAATTGGTAAAGTTTTATGTAAGAAATATTTTCACTTCAATTTTTTTTTTTTTTTAAAATGATGTTTCTTATTTTTTATTATGACAACTATTGTTGATATCTTGTATTCACCGATGTTTGCGGAGTCTCCAGATTTTATGCATGATGACGAGCTAGCTAGCCCATCCATGTCGATATTTTATATATTATTTTAAATTGAAGTAAAGAGAAAATAATAGTAGCTGAGATGACAGTAGCAAAATGATTGTGATTACTAGGTAATATTGAAGATAGAGTGGTGGGTCGATATCTCAATCATAGGACGAATTATTATTATTATTACATTACATTAACAAATGTGAATATAAAAAACAAGATCATTAATTTATACCCGTTTGATGAGTGGATACAATTGTATAACAAGCACGTAATTTAAATATTTTTCTATGAGATTGTTCATGTAATATGTAATTTAATAAATTAATATAAAATAAGTGTAATTATGTACACCTAAGTACGTTCGCAAAACGTATTATACTCGTGTGTTTATAATGTATGTTTAATTCACATGATGTTTAGTATATTGATAGCAGAGTACCATTTAAATAAGGGGATTATTGTTTGAAAATTTCATAGAGGGTGATATGACTATACATACACATATAGGTGTGGATAAGATTAGCACACATTCAAATACACTTACATAAGGTGTACATTTAGAACTATTAGAATGTCCATTAAGAATATTCCTTTTAATAAATAATATTCGTAAAAAAAAGAGATAATGATTGACGTGAAAAATTATTTTCAATCGTATTCCATACGATAATCATTAATTTCTAAAGATAAGACGACTCTTGCATACAAATGTTAATTTGTCGTTTCATATCTTCTAAAATTTCATTTGATCCAAGTATTTCAATTTATGCCTCGATCAACTTGTTTTTTTCTTTATCAAGATATATTCTTCATCTCTTTTTTCCAAATTTTTGACAAGTTGCACCATTTTATGAGGCTTTGATTTGATTTCTTATAATAATTAATCCTTTTTTTGTATGTGTTTGATGTTTCTTCCAACTCACGAACCTTTTCGGCTGTTCCATTTCAAGTCATTGTCCCTTATATATATATATATATATATAATTTAGTAACGTGTAAATTATATTAGAACTCGTATTTGAAAACACCGAATGTTATTAATTTATCAATATAACTAAATGTGTTTCTTGGTGATTAAAAAGAACAGAGGATTTGAATGCCTTTGAAAAATGCAAAATAAATTATGAAGTAATACTTATGTTCAATGTCCATCATTTATTTTATTAAAAAATTTAATTAAGTCGCAGAAAATATGAAATTTCTCATAAGGTAGTTGCCTCTATCGCTCTCATTATTTTAACTCTGTCTAGATCGTCAAAGTACTTGTACACATAATTTTAATACTAACAGGGTATCTCTAACTAGTTTTTTTTAGCTTATTTTTTCAATAAACGGTTAGACTTTTTCTATACCAGATAATACAATACAAGTCTGAACTTATTAAAAAATAGATTTGAGCTCTAAATGTCATTGAAATATCAATAGATATGGTTTGATAAACTTACATTTTGATCAAAAGCATACAACTTATGCAAATTTTGGAAGTGCTACTAGTTATACAAATGATGATAATACCAGTTCTCTTCAGAACATCAATTTCAAAACAGTTTTTGACGCATTAATAGTGAATTCATTCATCACAAAGAAGTAAAAGTATAAAATTTCGGTGAATTACATAATTAAAATTCTAGATTAATATCCGCGATATGCATCATAATTTAATACTTTCATTACAAATGATAACTCAATACTAGTCATATATTATTTTCGTTATTCACTGATGGATTACCTGTGATTGTGATCAGTTGTATTTTCGTTATTCACTGTCGAATAACCCGTAATTGTGAGTTGATAATAGTAGTTTGCTCGTATGTAGAGTTCAAGATTCGAAATACAGTTGGTGAAAAATAAAAAATATGTAAAAATTATAATGTTATATTGTAAAATGAAAATTAGATAACTAAATATGAAAATATTGAATCTTAATTTTAAAAATTCTCTAAAAAAAAGTACTAAAATACTTTATAATATTTATTATTATTATTTATTTATTAGGATTAAGTGCACTAAATGTACTACCAAATTAAGATCTAACATTCATAGTGTGTATCGAACTTACGTGAACTTTCATTGTGCGTAACGAATATGTTATTCAATGATATTTTACGTAATATACGGTATTTTTATTACTGTTATTCCTATAAGATGACACGAACTGAGACATTCTTACAAATTGTCATGTCATCAAAATATTTATAATAATAATAAGTTGAAAGTTTATAACACATAATAGAGGTTTGAATAATTCGATGAATGTTACATTATTTCAATATATTCCGTGTTAAGTAAGCTTTTTTTCTTTTTAATTTACATACGATCACGAGTCTAATACTACGTGGTTGTGATACTATATATCAGCGTGATATACTTGCGTTTTATTTTTGCACTATAAACATGACGATGCTCACATTCTTTTTGTAATTCAATGAATACCTCCCAGCATTGGGCTAATTTCCTCGGATCTATAAGTACGAAACATGTGAATGACTATTTTTTATAGCATACATTGACACCTTGCTTTATATATTTCCATGTGAGAAGGTGTTTCATTCTTCTAAACATGTTATATTTGTATTTAGGATTAAATTTACTCATTTGTTCACGTAAAAGATGACGTAATTCAAACGTCTATAATTGATATATAAGAATGAATGTGTCAAAATTTTCTTAACTTTAACCTAAACTTCATAGTTTGTATCAAATTTCATTTTGATATATTATGTGTATTCGAAATTCAAATATCGATATTGTATGTATTTAGTGAACTTTAGCATATACATCATATGTGTAAGGTGTCACGTGACATCTATACGAGATGAGATATCATCAAAAAAACTTCATGATACATATACTAATGATATTTGAAAGTTATATATATACAGTAGATTAAGATGGAGTTATATACACATTGTAGAGTTTGGACTTAACATAAATACATCTCACCGAGTAATCCCTAATAAATATTTGCAATTTATAATCAAATGAAATATTATATATTTTTATTTGTATATATGAATACGAATGTATGTGCGTGTAGATCGCTCTACTAAAAATCCTATGATGATTATTTCTCCATCATCGTGAACCATTCAATCTGGTGCTTGAGACACTTGATCGACAACTAAATTAATGTCCTGCTTTAGAATTAAATGTCATAAAAAAGCGGGTAGGTCACTTTTAACCTACTTACAATTTTTTAAATGGTGTGAATTCTGTTTTTGATGTGAATTCTGCTTTTGCTTTAGAATCGAGATCGCTTAGTAATTCTCATTTTCGTCGTATCGTTTACGACTTTATGGTAACATTTAGAACATACAGATCATTGTAAAAAGGTATCTAGGATATTGTTGCAATGGGTCATTGCATCAAACACCTATTTTCTACTACTAAAAATGTCGAAGGTCGCAAAATCTTTAACTTAAATGACTTGCATTCAGAATGGAATTATTTGAGTTAAAAGCCAAATAATTAAATCTAGTATTTAATATAGTAGCATTAAACAGTTGTGGTACATTTTTAGTAAGAATTTTGATTAGCATTGCACCATAAAAGGTAAATACACAAATGACAAATGTTTAAATATTTACTCGTGCATTATTATATACTTTTATTTCATAGGTTAAAACGTTTTCTTGAAAGTAGGTGGGCCTTGTGATGCAACCCAAAATTAGTGGCAAGAAGACTTTTCCCCAATATATCAACCAATCATATTATGGATATTTTTTTCTTTCAATAAAGCCATTTTTATTCGGGAGAGTCATATAAATAGTTATATTACTTTTAGAGTCATGGGATGTATTGTACATCAGCTTTACGTATAATATAGTGTGAGTAGAGTTGAGTTGATACACTGTTATAAGTTCGAATTTAATTTGATTATAAAATTTAAATTTTGAAATTTTATTTGAGTTCGATTGAGTTGGTATATTTAAGCGCGAGCTCAACTTGATTATTAGTATTAAAATATTGATATTAAATTATTTTAGATTTAACACCACTCGACTCAAAAGTTTCAAACTCCACTTGATTTGAGTTTTATTAAAAAAGCACATTAAAGATATTAATATTCATACAAATGAAGGGTAAAATTGTAAAATAATGCAAGCTCGATTAGGCTTGCAAGCCTCTCGAACTGAGTATATTAATACTTAGGCTTGACTGAAAAGTTTACTCGAATAGTTCGAGCTCGACTCAACTTATACCGAATCAATTTTAAGTATTTTCCAAGTCAATCTCGAGATATTCACGAATAGTCTCATCTCTTACAGCCTTAACTTCATGTTATAAATTAACTTATATTGGTATACTTGTTAGGATGTGAGTACGACAATTGCAAACATAATATATGTACCGTATAAATTAGCTAAATTTATTGTATCTAATTGATGATAATATATACAATTATTAAGCTAAGTTTTGAGCAATGTTTACTCTATAAAATTTGACGCAACAACTAGGGGCAACTGTAATTCTTTCTTTAGTACGTGATATTATTACAACTTTTAAATATAAATTTTGTCTTATTATAATAGTTATCAATTCGAACTAGTAATATATATATATATATATATATAACTCTTATTAAATATTCATTATTTTTTTAAAACTTAGAAAGAGATATGAGAAAATTACATTATGCCTTTAATATAAAGTCAACTTAGAAGATTTGACATATTTATACTATGGGGAAGGATCCATAGGGAAGCTTCAAAATTTGGGGAATGAGGGAAGTAAATCTGAGCCTTTGATTTTTTTATTGAAAAATATTTTTAACATTCATTGGTGATGAATGTTAAATTTTGAAATTTTTTGTAATTTTTAAAATTCATTTATGATGAAATCAATGGTTAAGATTTGATTCCCTCATTCCCTAATTTTTTTGCTTCCCTATTGATCACCACCCTTTATACTATAATATAAAAAATTTAGACTTTTTATTTATAGAAGTTTCTATCATAATTTAAGATTCAACATTTATATATATATACATATGTAATTTTCATTCTTAAATTTAATTTTACTTTTATTAATTATCAACTGTCATTTCTCTTAATTTTTACACCAATATGTTTTCAAGTCGTAATTGTCAAAAACAAAAATCCAAACAATTACTAATATACCATCATAATTAATCAATTTGGTAAAACGATAAAATAATATATTAAATTATTACGATTAATTATGAGTTGAATTCCGCTGCATAGTACGTAACTTATACTAGTGTATATATAGATGACCAAGATATGATATTCAAAAAAGTAATCTTTAAATTAAACAATAATTATTTTACACCACCATTTATGGTTAAATTTGCTTAGCACCTCAATTATAAATGGCTAAGATAAGGTTTGATTAACATATATTTTGTTAAAAAAAAATTGCGAATATATACGACATTAATTTTTAATGATTTGAGTTGAACAAAAGTTTTTAGTAAAGTATTTATATTTGCAATACAGTATGCTACGAAGGCAAAATGGTAACCGCCTTATTTGACAAAAAAATGTAATGTGCAAAACTCGATAAAAATTACACATTTTCTAATTATGTAATTCGTAATATTTTACCACAAATTAGTATATAAAATTTCATTTAGATTTGACTGAGTTTAAGCACTCCAGAAAGAATATAAAACACATCGGACGGTAGAGAATAAAGCACAGATGGCAGGCTCACTGTAGCCACAGAGGACTAGAGAGGAGTGGAACATACCTACGTAGATTACACTTAACCAATACGACGACGTAAAAGTAGTAGACCCCAATATGACATGGAATCTATATAAATCCACGTCACATTTTATGATGACCAAAATGAGTGCTAATATTATCGCTAGATCTGATGGTCCTCAACCTCATCATCTAACTCAATCACACACTACCTTTTCACCTCGATTTAATCACATACTATTGTGCGTTACTGTGTGTTTTTGTGCCTGAATTCACAGCTCTTTTTCTGTCATCCACATTATATACTTGACCCTCATTATTTTCTTTCTTTTCTGTTCAGCCATTTAATAGCTGTTAATGGGAGAGGTTTGTTTCTTGAATTTTCTTTTACGTGTTCAACCCATTTGGATTTCACTTCTTTAGATGCAAAAATGTAATTTTTGATGTGGATTTTAGTAAAAATGTGTACTTTTGGTAAAAAAATGTGTACTTTTCATGAGGTTTATGGTAAAATTATGACTTTTTTAATGTGGGTTTAAATAAAGATACCTCTTTTTTCATATGTGGGTTGTGGAAAAAATGAGCTTATTTGATAAGGATTTTAGAAGGAAAAAAAGATTTTATGATGTGGGTTTTCGTAAAAATGAGATTTTTTTTAAACATTGGTGTTGTTTTAATCGCTGTTTTTTCAGGAGGTACAGAAGCCGGAAGAGGCAAAGAAGGCGGAGGAAGAAGCAAAACCGGCCGCCGGAGATGAGAAAAAGGTAGACCCGCCACCACCTCCACCACCGCAAGAGGTGGTTTTGAGAGTGTTCATGCATTGTGAAGGGTGTGCTAGAAAAGTACGGCGATGTCTCAAAGGCTTTGAAGGTATTATTTTTTTAAAACATTTTCTACTAATTCAATATATTTTTAAATAATAACTGAATGAAAACTTAAAAATAGGGGTGGAAGATATTGTTACGGATTGTAAAACTCATAAGGTGGTAGTAAAAGGAGAAAAAGCAGATCCAATGAAGGTTCTAGAAAGAGTTCAAAAAAAGAGTCACCGGAAGGTTGAGCTTCTCTCGCCGGTCCCAAAACTGCCGGAAGAGGAACTCAAAAAGCCGGAGCAAGAAGAACCACCTAAACCTGAAGAAAAGAAAGATGAGGTGTGTCAATTAATTCATTACTTAGATTATTTTATAAAAAATATATATTAATTTTTTAAAATTTCCTTGATTTTTTTAGTTCTAATGGAAACTAATTTGCGATAATTTGCAGCCGCCGCCAGTGATTACGGTGGTGTTGAAAGTACACATGCATTGTGAAGCTTGTGCCCAAGAAATCAGAAAACGTATTCTGAAGATGAAGGGTAATTTTACTAACTTTATTTATTGATGACTTTTTGAAAAAGTATTTATTATCAAATAAAGCTCTATTTTTTGTTTGTTCTACAAAGTATTATTATAAGTATGAATCTTGAAATATATTGACTTAAAATTCTAATACTTTAATATACATGTTTTTATTCTATCACAATCTATATATTCTCTTTAGATTCCTGATGAAGTCAAAAGATCATAAACTAGAGGGTGGTAAATGATGAATATGTCTTTCCTTCTAAATAAATCAATAGTTTTTATTTTTATGTTGCCACAAAAATATGCACACAACAAATTATGTTACTATTTTGAAATATAAACTTTAAAAACTTTCACTTCTTTGAAAATGTGTGTTACCATTGATGGAAAACTTGATAACTTTTAGAACTTAAATAATGTTATTGTTAGTACAGATTGTAAGTTAAAAAAAAAAAATGATTTTGATCTCGATCGATTTCACAGTAAATATGAGAGAGGTAAATTGTATGATTCGCGGTTACAAGGTAATGGAGACAAAGTTTAAATCCATAACCACTGCCTTTATGCTACATGTATTCTACCATTAAAATATCATCGTGAAAATATACAACATAAATAAAGAATAACGTTTGTGTTGTTTTATTATTATTTGGAATGATAAAGTCATCCGTGCCATTTTACTTTCTTACTCAAATCAAGCACTTCTTTGCCTTCCCTTTTTAGTACTTAAGGGCGTTGATTATATTTACATATAAACATCCTGAAAATTTCAAAATACACAATAAATACCATAGCTAGTTAAATACAACATCGATAACGGTACATAATTTTATCGAAGATTGTGCATGAAGAAGTAAAATGTAAACTCTCAAACCTCTAACCAATTAAATACTACTACTAAGGCGTATTTGTGACTGCCCATTTTTAAATACTTTTATGCTTAAAAAAGTAAGTTGACGTTAGTATGCTTATATTTAATTGTTCAACTCTACTAAAATAAGTAGATAAGAGGGTTTTAAAATATTGTTTGGATATATTATATTATTTACTATCAAAGTAAGCAGATTAACATATATTTAAACGTTCTCAAACACCTCTAAGATAAGTATCCGAATTCTAATGTCAAGTTTTCTATGAGTGACCTGCAGGGGTAGAAAGTGCAATACCGGATTTAAAAAGCTCAGAGGTGACGGTGAAAGGCACATTTCCGGCATCTGAGCTGGTCGATTACGTGCACAAAAGAACCGGCAAAAGCGCCGTCATTGTAAAACAAGATCCCGAACCAAAAACTGAAGAAGAAAAGACCGATAAAGACGAGAAAAAGGACGAAAAGAAAGACGGCGAAAAACAGGACACGGCAGAGAAACAGGATGAGTTGGCGTTGTTAGAAATGAGAAAAAATGAATATTATTATAATTTTAATCAACCTGCGAATTACCAATTATACCCTCCAAGATATGCTGCTGAATCAACATATGCTTACCCACCAGCTCCACAAATGTTTAGTGATGAGAACCCAAATGCATGCAATGTGATGTAAATAAAGGAAGGGTACATTTGGAAATTAAATCAAATGTGAAGCCATATATAAATGGTTGTTTGAGCTTATTATGTTACAGTATTTTGTCAAATGGTTTACGTTTGGTGGACCTGTGTATGATTGTATGCAAGTATAGAAGTTTCTTTACCTGCATAGATGAAAGCTGTAGAATTTTTGTAAGACCTTTTTTATTTTTTTATAAAAAGATTTTAGAAAAAAATGTTGTTTGTTACATGCTGCTTTACATGCATTCTTAAGAATATAATTTTGTGTATTATATGCAACATGAAGTAATGAACTACTAGATTGTATTTTATTGCTTGTTGTAGCTTAATTAAGTATGGTTGATTGTTAACTATTTATAATATTTGTAAGAAACTTAAAGTAATGAGTTAGAACTTTTATTTTGAAATGACAATCTAATCTACTCCTAAACTACTCATTGAATTTACTTTTGTGTAAGACGGAACTTGAACTTTCAATCTCGACTTTTCGAGGAGAGATGATAATACTTGATACAGATAGACTAGAATTCATGTAAAGTTTATATGTGTGTGGCAGTGTATCAATGGGTTGATTTATGACTCATCAATTAATTTATTAAAAAAACAATTGCATTTTGTACACAGCTGTTGGTTAAATGTTTTAAAAATGCAATTGAATGCTACAATATAGTTTTATTTATCTATATTTTGGAAAATGTTAAAAACGCGAAAGAAAATACTGTGACAGATAAAATAAGGGTGGAAATGAATTGGGTGTTTTAAGAAGTAGTGGTGGTGGATGCATGTAAACTGTTGTACGTACTGTTACTACTTTTGTTCGTTAACATTTTTTGTACTTTTTAATTCAACTGCTACGGAAATGGTACATAATTACTTTTACTTCTATTCAACTTCTTTTGTCGTATAACTGATTTATGATAATTTATACTTATACTTATAATTTTGAAAATAGTACACTTTCAAGATGCATTTAGATAAACAATTTAGTAGTAATGATCCACGTTTTATTTCAACTAATTTATTAACTTTGAATTGAACAAAAAATGTAGGGAGTAACATATTTCTAGTCTTTTCCTCCATTTTTAAATGAAAAATAATAACCAAATCTAACTACATGAATATATATAAAACTAAAAATATGATCGACACATGAGACAATAATACTAGTTATATTAAATATGAAGTGAGATAAAATGCATATATATGTATTTAAATTTAAATGGACGATTTCATGTTAAAGCCTTAATTTGAGATAACTTTTTATTTATGAATCAAACACATTAAATTTAATAAGTTGATACCTTTTACATCACAGAGAGGAGATAAAATCAATTTTGGATCAATGAGTCGATGCAATCACAAACCCGTAAGTTGAACTTGACATAAGAACTTAAATAAATTGACGGGTTACAAATTTCAATTCTAAAATTTTCGTACTATAATTCAAGTCGAATCAACAATGTCACCAGTCACCCTAATTGTAAAGAGCCATAATTCAAGTCGAGTCAACAATGTCACCTGTCACTCTAATCGTAAAGAGAAACATATTTAAAATCTTTTTATAACACATAACAAACTATGCTAATTTTTAAGTATTGAATCATTTATCTAAAATAGTGACGTATGATTTAATTTGTATATAAGCTAATTTAATAATAAACTAATCAAGAATATTTATAGTGTAATAATATAAGTTTAACTAATCAAAGTAAATTCAAAAGAAAGAAAAAAAAAAGAGAGAGAAATAAAGTAATTTTAACTATTATCCTCTTTGTCTCAAATTTATTTTTTATAGACATAAAATATACAGTTTAGAAAAATATATAAATTATAATATATGTCTTTTAGTAATATAATAGTTTTACTTTTATTTTTTATATATTTTTATGTTATATATATAAATTAAAAGTAACAAATAAATTTTAAATTACATATATATATATATATATCTCTATGAAAGTGAACTTATATTTGACTTTAAGTTCAACCGTTGTTCAATGTGAATTTGACTTTAGGTTGATAAGATTGACAAGACGTTGGTAATAGGATTATGGGTTGGGTTCGAATGTCACCTTGTAGCGTCTTCGTCACATTCTTTCACCTATATGGCTATATATTAGGTCAAAGCCCTTTCTCTATGTTATTAGAAATTAGAAAGGGAGAATAAGTTTATACGTCATTAATTTACGATTTATACCTCCTTAAATATTATTATTTATATAAGGGTTATATTTTTATACCTCACCTGATTTAAATGACTTAGTAAATAACAGTGTACGAATCAGATGATCCTATTAGAAATTACATCTTTTTATAAAAACTAGTTACATTTAGATAAATTTAAAATATATCTTATAACATGAGATAAACTGTATGAGTTATATATACTTTTAAATTCATACAATTAGATCTATATATTGTTAACATTATTCTTTTACTTTAAATAAATAATAAATAATAATTGTCCTTAGATCGTCAATACATCTAAAATATATTTATACTAAGATCCTAATAAATTATGCTCCCAAATATGATTAATGTACAATTTTCTATGAATGTCCGTATGTTTTAATAATAACTATTAGAACGGTCATTAACATATTCCAAGTAAATGACATAAAATCTGATGTGATACATGATTCGAAATTTGAACTAATAAATGACGTAAAATGTGATCCAATACATGATTTGAAATTTTAACTAATAAATGACATAAAATCTGATGTGATACATGATTTAAATTTTTAATATTATTTTTGATACATAATTCTCTAATTTAAGTTGGACAGTTTGCTTCTGACATATGATGTTTAAACATTTTGCATTGTAAACTAGAGGTACATCGAGAAATTTCAGATTACGTAATTTTTTTAAAAGTATTAATGATATTTTATTAGTTTTGTATTTTAAAAAGAAAATAATAATAATTTTTTTTATTTGTTTTTTATTTTTTCTAACTCCACCTCCTAAACTATCTTTTTCATACCTACTAGGAATGTAATAACCCTTAAATTCTATTATGATTATGTGAACTTAGCCGGAGTTTGATAGTTGAGTCATAATTAAGCACATTCAAAATCATACATGTATAGTTTTAAACTGAAATCCTATATATAATTTGTATTTTATTATTATCATATTTTTAGAAAGACAATTCTGCAATTAATCTATTTCACATAACATATGTATATTGCACACACACACTCATATCTATCTTCTGTAAGATTTGAACTCACAATCTCTTGATTAATCAGCTCCTCATATACCGCTAAATGATAAGTCATTTACTATAATTAGTACATTTAAGATGAAAAAAATGATAGTTTTTAGTAGGAGGTAAATTTTAATAGAGTTCTACTCCTAACTCCTATAAGGAATAACAGTAAAGGGAAATAAAAAATATTATTGTCCACTACACTTTAAGCACGAAAAGAAACAAATTTTCATTTATAAATTGCTATTATTGCTAACTTTTTTAGGAGATGGGAACAATGCTACTTTATTCGGTTACTACGTTAAACAAGCTTTTTACTTATTTTATAAATACAGCTAAAGCCTTTTATTGTCAGTAATAAACATTACAATATGTCATTATTTTTTACTATTTAACAGTATTATTTTAACAGGGGATGCGTTTTGTTACTTTTAGTGTTGGATTTTTAGGATTTAATAGACGTTTAACTAAAGTTATAACCCATCCACGCCTAGTGATCGAAAAGGTAAAACAACAAAAGGTACAAAATGTTCAGTTGTATAAATTTATGTTTCACATGTGTGGAAATTGAAAAATGAAAACTAGAAAACAAAAACAAGGACAATTAATGGGCCCAAGTCAAGATAATAGGTGTTAGGGGACATTAATTCAGCCTACTTTGACTGCCTGTGGATCACATGTTCAATGGCCCAACTTGATTAACTTTTTTTCTTTTCTTTTAATACAAAAATGAGCTCGAGTACCTTTTAATTTCATAATCTTGTCATCCTACGTTATATATTTAGACTAAATTTTGAAAATTAAATATGAAATGAATACAGTTATTCTCAGTTGGCCACCAAAGTTTTCTTATGGGGTTTTGGGGAGGGAATGTTTGGCTATGGAGGTATCAAGTTAGAGTCCCAACCGGGATTTTTACCTCTTTATGCGATAAAAAAAATGACGAATATGAGGGTCTCAGGGTTAGCATACTGTCCAATTGGATGTTACTGTTAGACATGTACCACTAACATCTAATAAGCCGTTCTAAAAAAAGAAAAATAAACACATTTATTAATATTTGATTTTATCACATGAAAACTAATATAGTTAAAGTTAGTAAGGATCGAACCATTTTTAACACTTAACTTTCTAATTGTATTCTTTTTTCTTGTGGTTAATGAACAAACTGAATTATAATGTGAATAAGAAACAAACTTTTTTAATGCTTTGAAATCCACAGTGTTCTTGCTCGAACTATTTCGGTTTGATCATCTTGCATTCTTAGCAAATGTGTACATTCCAAATCTAATGCATTGTTGTCTTGTTGTTGTAGCCTTGTTTTGGTGCTTGTTAAAGAATCAAGCATATCCGATTGGCGACATTCTCTTCTGTACTCCAGTGTTATGCTTCCCATGTTGTACTCTTCTAATACTTCCATCGGTACACTCTGCATTATCCACTTGTATACATTACATACCAATTATATTCCACTTGTACACACTAGATAACTAAGTGTTAACTTACATTGAAAAATAGTATAAAAGACTAAACTTTGCAAGAATCATGGATATTGACAAATTATTATTGAAAGCCCAATAATTATAATGATAATCGATAATGATAATCGTTTTAATGATAATAATTAAATTTTATATATATCTTTTTATATTTTATGTTATCAATATAATTATATTTTAATTATTTTATATTTCAAATAAAGATAATTATGATGTGTATAATTTAAAAGAAACAATTAAATATAAATTGATTTGATTTTTAATTTTCACATTTATGTATTATTAAATTTGGGGCATTAATGAAATTTTTATTCTTTTACTTTTTGAATATTAACTTTTATAGCTAAATGCTTTATAATGATTTAAGATTAAGATTAAGGCATATTAATTTATACTAGTAAATGCAAAAGGACAACTAGTTTCTTAAAAGCCCAATAACCCATGTCCAAAATACATGGCTAAGTGACATCTAATGCAATGTATAACACTATAACATGAGAACAATGTGTTGATAACCTTAACCGGCCCATAGTGCAATAGTACTTGGGCAGTTGGGGGATATAATTTGTATCGCTAAACATTACGAAAGATGCGTGTACAGTTAGCAGCACGAATCAACAAACAAGAAAAGTTATTAGAAGCTTAACAACTTTTATATGATATAAGAACTTACGTACAATTCGTACTTATATCCTATGTTGAAATTGTTATTAATATATTATCTATTTTCGCCAAAAATAAAAATGTATATAAATTATAAAGGAAGAGAGTAAGAGTAAGAAAGAGACCTCCAAGATCCAACCAATGTATTTCACATTATTTACATGTTGATTAGCATCCATGTCACTCCAACTTGGCTGCAGGAAGCAAATATTTCATGTTTTAACCATATGTACCACAAACAATTATTTACATTATAATAGAACTAATTAACTCATTATTTCGTCTAATCAACTTACCGCTATACCAGCCCGAATTCTTGCAGCAGTTTCATCAGTAAGCTTCTCGATTTTTTCATGATCTATGTTTTCAGTTGGAATTGCATCTCTATTAAGATAAAATGGTGCAACTTCATTTCTAACTTCATCTGGGATCTTAGATAACCTTCTTGTTTCTCTATTCATGATCACCCATGTACTACACGTATACATAAATAATGACATTTAAGATACTTAATATTAATTATTAAATCATTAATAAAAAAATTAAAATAAATCCTCATGGATGCACCTTGTAGCCCTGTTTATAATTTTCCTAGTGATGAAATCACGTATAATCCAGTCTCGTCTCATTCCACTTTTACCAGCTGAAGTCACCCATGTATCGATGTCAACGACATCTCCCCTTTCGAATTTTTCAAAAAAGAGGTTATTTTATTATAAGATGTATTGAAAGTTTGGTTAGTTAAACAAATGGAATCGAGTATTTGATCAAGTAAATACCATGAACTGTATTTTTCTACTTGAACATGGATCCGGGTTACCACCCATATTAGTTTCCGAAGGCTCATTTCATGGGTCGCACCAAACCCGTCTCCCGCTAAACCTGCACTTGTTACGTGATTAAGGGCAGTTTCCTGCAACATAACCATACTAGATACTATAGATAAAAATTAAATTAAATATGACAAAAAGAAAGATGATGAATAAAGGGTACGTCGAATAAATGTTGTTTATCATGCATGCATGTTTTCTTTTGGGGGAAAAAGTTCTTTAATTTGTGATTTCATAATAGAAATTAGTATCAAGTGTTGAAATAATAGCTTGTACGGTGGCATATGGATGTAGTGAGAGATTCAGAGTGCACATGTATGTTGTTTTAACATTATTACAGTGAAAGACTTTGTAATCCTTGTTTAATTTCACCAATAATAGTTTGATCATATTAGTTACTATTAAGTTATAACCCACTGATATAAGTAGTGCATTTTGTGAGCTTATTTATGCATCCCAAATATTAATATTTGTATACTGAAAGATTAATAGAGAGTTTGTGAGTTTAGTTTCCTAATTACAAGAGATATAAATATTAGTGTTTATCCTTGTAATTAGAGAGAAAGTGCAATTCCTATTAATTTACTTAGTGAAACGTTTATCAACATTTAAGCATATCTAATTACTACATAATTGAAAAAGAAGGATGGGTCCCTAATTAACTACATAATTAGAACATTTAAGAGAAGAAGAAAGAACTTTTAACCTACTTGTAAGAGATTCATCAAAGTTTCCATAGTGGCAGTCTTATCGGGTCCGATTTCATAAGATCTAATAGCAAAAGTTTGTCGATAAACATAACGATCTTCCACAAACCTACCTAAAAGAACCCTGCGATCATTAGGTTCCTCAAAGCTACAATCTTTACTAACTATTAATCCTCTTTGATCACCTAAGTGCTCCCCATTCACCTTCTTCCCATTTACGGTTTCGATCCCTTTTCCAACATTTGCCTTCACCTTAAACGAATGCCTCAAGATCGTTGTGTTTTGCGTACCCGAAGCCAACAAATTACTAACCTTGAAAATGTTATTTGATGTATGATCAATATGACCCTTTTTAGAATAATAACATTTTACAAGATTAATACTGTTTGATGATGCCATGGCTACTATTGGCATCACAAACAATGTAAAGATATGAAAGGAGGAAATTGGGGTTTAATTTGTTAGCTTCGAGTTGATGTATCTATCATGGTAGATACAACTAATTAGTTTTGAAATTAAGGCTATAATTACACTTGAATTGGAGTGTAATTGGTGATTAGGAAAAGTGAGGATGATTAATATAAGTGTGTGTGTTTTTTTGGTGAACCACTATTGTGAGTGGGGGAGAAAAATGGTAAGAGTTTTTGGTCATTTGGTTACACGCAAAAGTGGGGACTTTTTGGTGGGTACCAAGTCTTTTTGTTGTTTTTTAGTTTTATGACAAATTAATTAATATATAATTAAGGCTAGAAGTGTTTGTGGTTTAGAGTGTGATTATGGTATTGAAAGGTGGCAATGTAATGAGTGATCTTGGTTAAAAGATACAAAATAAAGATTTATGAAGTTTTGTGGGCCAATTTATCCGTATGATCCACTTTTGTCCAACATTAAAAAGGTTGGAATATTACTTGAACATGATTTATCATTATATATTTCTGAATAAGAAATTGAAGAGGAAAGGATCATACGTTAAGGCCCAACAGTAGTCGGTTAACTTATTGGATTCAATATATTAAAATCCGCTGGGACTAGTACAACGAATGCCATAATTGAAATGGGTTTATAGTTGAGCCCATCCTTTGGGCCTAGTGAATATTTTATTTTGCTTAAAGTTAACCTGCAACATAAAACCCAGACACCCAATCATCATGTCTTTTTTGTATATTTATTTTCTTATTTTTTAATATAATCTTAATATATCTTTATATTATATTATTACCATATTATATTATATTTATATTTATATATATAATTAAAAGAGGATACGATGAAGAAATCTTAGCCCTTTATTGTTTTTTACCCTTTATGATCTAACGATCTTAATTTCTTTCGTATAATTACATATTTAACCCCTTAAATATTTGATATATCAATTTAAATAAAAAAATTAGACTAAATATTCTATTCATTTATAAAAATTAAAGAGTCTATAAATTATATAAGAAAATCGGCCGCAATTATTCATTTTATTAAAATTAAATTTGTCCCGCATTATAGTGGGTCTATAAACTACATAAAGAAATCGACCAAATAAAAATTAAATTCGATCCCCATCATCGCAGGTCTATAAACTATATAAAAAAATCGGTCACAATATTTTATTTATTTATAAATAAGGTCTATAAGCCATTAAATTCGTCGCGCCTTATCTCGGGTCCATAAACTATATAAAAAAATAGACAAAATAAAAATTAAATTCGACCCGCGTTATCGCGGGTTTATAACCTAGTATATAATTAAAAGAGGATATTTTCTCGACGATGGAGTAATCTGAACCCTTCATTATTTTTCACCATTTGTGATCCAACGATCTTAATTTTTTTTTCGTATAATTATACTTTTGATCCCTTAAATATTTGATGTATTTATTTAAATTAAAAAAATAGACCAAAGAATTTATTCATTTATAAAAATTATAGAGTCTATAAACTATATAAAAAAATTGGTTAAGATATTTTATTAATTTTATTAAATTTAAATTCGTCCCGCGCTATAGCGGGCTATATAAAAAAATCGACCAAATAAAAATTAAAAAAATAGGTCACGATATTTTATTCATTTATAAAAATTAAATTCGTCCCGTTATAGCGGGTCTATAGACTAAATAAAAAAATCGACCAAATATTTTATACATTTATAATAGTTAAATTCACTGCCCCTTGTTGTGGGTCTATAAACTATATAAATAGTTTAGTCACAAATCGACCAAAATATTTCATTTATTATATAAATTAAGTTCGTTTGACGTTATCGCGAGATGATGACCTAACATTGTATAAAGAACAATAATAACTACAACAACGAATTTCCTAATAATAAAAAATATATAAGATTCATGTTACGTGTTTAACTCGTGTTAATTCAAAAATGAAAAAACAGCGGACATAAACATATTTTGCACGTGAGTATGAAGCTCACATGCTAAAATCTCATATACTTTTTCGTACTTATTGTTTTTCAATCGTTTATTGAAAAAGCAACTAATAAAAGTAAATCATACACTATTAGTGAACACGAGAGGATTGAATCTCTTTATAATAACACTTTCAAAATACTTAGATATATAATCAAATGAGTTATATATGGAGTGTGTTTAGTTACGAAAAACTCATTCGAATTTTTACATCCTTTATTTTTAAAATACAAACTCCATCTCTTACATGCGAATATGTTTTTTGAAATTTTATTAAGTTTCTATAGATACACACAAAACGCTTTTTAATCTCTAGAAACATAAAAATGGAGAATATGGTATTTTCCATAGCTAAGATTAAACATAATGAGAATGTTAAAGAGGTAGTATCTTATTTTTCGTTCAATTTTTTTTAGATAGGATAAACTAAAACGATGCACCACTTATTTAGTTTTGAATGTTTTCTTTTGTTGATAAAACTCCGAATGCAAAAGTTTTTAGAATGTGGAAATTATAATATTTTGATCCTTAAGCATGTCTAATTACATAATTACCCTTTAATAATGTTATTTACCAAAGCATGAAAGCAAAAGCGTAACTGAAACAAAGCTTTAAGGTTTGCCACTAACCCTGCTTCTTAGTGAAGCAATTTTATATGTTGGATTAAATATTCAAATCAATTAGTGGTTCCCATTGCCTTTACCAATGGGTTATAATTTATTTTTAGGTTAGAAGTTTCCATCTTTATATCAAAACTTGTGTGACTAGGATTGTCCTACTAAAAACCATAGTTTTAGGTTTACATTTTATAACTCAATATGTTACAAGATAGATTATGAGTTGATGAGTGGATAAAGTCTCAAATAATGTTTCTTGAGCGTTTTTTGTATTATTTGTTCTCTTGGTTACTTATTTAATGCTAAAGAAATGCAACAAACCTCAACAAATAGGCTGAAACAATGGATGGCCTTGAAAAATCCATTGATATGCAAACCCATGTATAAGTATATAACTATAGAAAAGTAAAAGTGACCCCACATTATTCTAAGTGGAGTTCCACTTTTGAAATTTCATTGGGTTGGTGTCATTTTTTAATTTTTGAAACTATTGGTGATATTTTTAAATTTCTAAAAACTAATCGCAGAAGTTAAGATTGTATAATTAAAAATAGTCGATTTACACTCTCTTAACTGAGGTCAAGAGATTTACTATACCATTTGTAGATAGACTCAAGAGATTTACTATACCATTTGTAGATGTCTAATGGGCTACCATGTTTTTAAATGTTTCCTTATGAAAATTGCAATATTTATATTTTCTACAAGATTTCGATGTATAATACACGGTTGTCTAGTTTTTATCATTTTGTACAAATTGAATTTATTGCTTTACCTGCTTCTTTTATCTATTTAAGAAGTTGTAGGTTCAACCGTTCAAGTCATGGAGAGTGAATAGTGAGAAGTCCACTAATCAAGATGTTATGAGTTCAAATCTCAATATATAATATGTAAATTGTATGTACCCGTGGGATACGTATTTAGTAATGTCGTTTTAAAAGAAACAAAAGACTAATAACTAAGATATAAAATTATGCATATGATCATATCACAATTTTGTCAAGAAAAAAAAAATTTATTATTGTAAGTTAGTCTTTTCGTATTCAAAAAGGAGACTAATGGACTACCTCCAATAAGAGAGGTAGGAAATCCTGTGCAACTCAAAAACGACTTTGAGTAAAAGCAAAAGCACTTCAATAATTCACCACTAAATAAGCAATCACTCCATCAACTTTATCAAAAGTAACACATTTGCCTGAACAAATATTAAAAAGCCACATGTGTTGGAAATCCCACTAAAATAACTCTCTTTTTCATCCCTATATATTATACCACCACAATTGCTCTATGTTCAGCCATATGAATTACAAACACATCAACAAACAATAGATAGAAAACCACCCTTTCAAATCTTTCATCAGAAAGATTTGTTTTCGGTCTAAAAAACCGCTAAGGAATGGATCCTATAAAGATTCATGCTTACAAGAGTCGAGCTATCAAGAAGCATAAGGGACAAGAATTGTTGAATGATTTCATATTGTATTCCTTGACTGCATTAGCATGTACCTCCTTTTGTTCTAGTCCCTTATGGTATCCTCCATTTTGTGCCACATTCAACGTCTTTTTCTTCTTTGCACTTCCGAAAGTAACCTCATTTTTCTTGACTAGCAAGGCTTTGTTTATTGTGGGCAACCTCATTGTTATCTTTCTATTAGGAGAATCAAAGTTTTTCGTCTCTAAGTCTAAAGCTTACAATGAAGTTTGTAACAATAAGTATGAATTGAAGCGTCTAGATCAAGTTCAAGTTATCTCCCCATCACAAGAACAAAATGGTGCAAAATTAATTAAGGACACCCTAAAACAAGAGATACTAGTTAAGGTCTTGGAATCGAAAACATGTGAAGAGAACGATCATGAGGAGTTTTTTGAATTGTATAATGATGATGAAACTTGTGAATCAGATGCTGATCAAATGGCTGAATCATCTGGTCGTGACGATGAGGACTTGAGTTTTTTAGAACGCGAGGCAAAAGTAGTTGAGGAAGACAAACATGATGCCTTAGAAGGAGACGAGGGTATGATTATGCCTACCGAAAAGTTGAACAAGTTGGTTGATGAATTTATTGCTAGAGTTAACAGACAAAGAATGCTTGAAGCTGAATTTTGTAGGGGTTAAATATGTATATAGAATATTAGACAAGGGTGGAAAGTGCAATTTTAGATGTACTTTGAGAATGCTGGTAATAATGCATTAAAAAGGATAAAAGAAAAAAAAAAGGTTCCATCTTGCATTTTGGATTTTAATAAACACATAAAGATTTACATATTTACTTTGTTTTGCCATACAAATGACATAATTTGATTTGAGTAAATATATACAATAAATATATACAGTAAACAATATATATATATATATATATATATTGGGTGGGGATCAAGAGGGAAGAAAAAAAATTAGAGAAGGAGGGAAGCAAATCTCAACCATTGATTTCATCGTAAATGAATTTTAAAAATTACAAAAAATTTCAAAATTTAACATTCATCACCAATGAATGTTAAAAACGTTTTTTAATAATTAAAAAAATCAAGGGCTAAGATTTGCTTCCCTCCTTCCCTAAATTTTGAAACTTCCCTATGAATCCTTCCCCTGTATATTATAATTGATTAAAACATAAACAAGACTTGCTTAATCGAATTAGCATTGAAATTTTTTTGAAACTACACTTTACCCCAAATGATTGGTGTGGTTCACAAATATTAGATTACAAAAATCACATGGGGGTGTTTTAGTAATTTCAAACGTTTACACGACCATAGAAAAACAGTATTCCTCACGCGTTCAACTTTTGTCATGTATCCTGGGAATGACATGGACTTGTTAACTTGTTGCTGGTTTAATAAATCTCATCTCGATTTATATGTGTATTTTGAATTTAGTTTTACTAAAAGGGGCCATGAATATGATATGCAAGATTTTAAATGTCATTTTTCTTGTTGTTTCAACCATTATGTTTATCATCCTGGTTCCCACATTTTGGTTGTATAATCTCTTGAGGTTTTGCTTCAAATCTTTGTATCCTGCATCGCTTGCTGGAAAAGTTATACTAATTACCCGCGCATCAGCTGGCATTGCTGAGGTAAGATTTGTTGAAATGTCAAATTTATACGCGTGTTTGTTATGGTTATGTGCATAGGGGATATGTTTATGATCTAACAATTTGCATTTTTTAAAGAATATGGCAATTGAGTTAGCAAAAGAAGGGGCGTGTTTGGCATTAGTGCTAGACGAGAAGAACAACCTCGTTTTGTTGCCGAATGTGCAAAGGCAATGGGATCACCGGATTCGATTGTGATACCCGCAGATGTATCAAAACTTGAGGATTGTAGTATGTTTGTTGATCAAACTAAACATGTTGGTAAATGTAAGTTCACCATCTTCAAATTTATTAGCATTCTCCTCATTGCAACCAAAAAATTGTCTCAATGCGTAGTCTTGCCATTAACTTCTGAAAAATACCTAAGCACAACCTCAAACAATTTATTTTATATTTTCTAACAAAGTAATATAGTTTTTACTTAAATTTATCATTTGAGAAATGTTGTTTTTCAATCTTGTGACAGTGGATTACCTTGTAAATAATGCTGCCGTTGCATCGTTTGGTTAAATTGAAAACCTAACTCATATCTCCGACAATGTCCAAGTTATGGTAATCTCTCTCTCTCTCTCTCTCTCTCTCTCTCTCTCTAACTTGATCTCGTATTTTCATTTTACGAATTTCATTAAGTAAAACCACTTAAGTGAACAAATGTAGTTAAATTAAATACTTGGTATTTACCATGGTTCTGTTGAAGATTTAGGTTGTTAGCATCATCCATATTCATTATGTTTCAAGTAGCTAGGTTACTTATGCACCTTTTCTTCCATATTATAGTTAACTTCAATCTACTAGTGATTACTTTCATCAAATATTTTGAGCTAGAAAATAAAGTCATGGGGCATATATGAATCTACGGAGTTACTAGATTGAAATTAAAATAGAATAAAGTATAGCATAAATAAATAAATTGCGAGCTAGACATTACATAGAAATTGATTGGAGATACAAATAAAGATAAAGATGAAAAAATAATTGGTGCAGTTAATAACACCCGACTTGTATGATATTAGACTTTATGGAAAGAATTGAGTATGTAATTATAAGAAAGTTGAAGGGAAAAAACTGTAAAATTTAACTTTGTTTGATTTGTAATTCAGGACGTGAACTTTTGGGGATCGGTTTATAGCACACATTTCGCACTTCCGCATTTAAAGAAAAACAAAGGAAGAAAAATTGTGATTTGTTCTTGTGGGAGTTGGTTTGCGTCTCCAAGAATAAGCCTCTATAATATAAGTACATCCAAACATTCAATTATGCTTAATATTTTGCTAAGCAGCATCGTTAAGTTTCTTTGAAACATTGAAATCGAGGTTGATTCTGATATTGACGTAACGATAGTAACTCCTGGAATAGTCAAGACAAGTTTAACCAACCAGAAATGGTTAGGGGAGGTACTTAATTCGCTTATAGCTTTTATAATCGATCATCTATCACTTCTTTTGACTTGGTTAATTAGTTGACAAAATTTCATAATTATAATTTTGCTTTGATTTCTCAAAGGGACATGCGTCATGACTCATGGGTACCAAGACTAACACCCCAGACGTGTGTGAAAGAAATTGTGAACAGCACCAAACACAGAGATAAAATTTTGACAGTTCCTTAATGGATGAAGACGATATTCTTGTGGAAGATGTTGTGTCCCGATATTTTAAACCCGATTATGACCTTTTTGTTCGTATCATGGCCATAGATTTCATCAAAGAAAAACATAATCCCTTAACTCGAATTTAGTTCACCATGTTGAAGAAAGATCTATATGTCAATTGTTTTCGTAATCGTAATAAACACTGCTTGAGCTTATGTGGCTGATTAACAGGCGTAAAGTAATTAGTTGTCACAACGTACATCTTAAACAAGTGATTAGAAACATACTAAATCATCTCATAGCCCAATGGGCTTGTGAAGATTATAAATAAAGATCAACTAGGCGCATTGGGCTTTGCTCTCTCTGTGCATACAAACAAAAAATGCACTTTAATGGGTTCCTACGGTTTTCAAAATTCACGTGCTCATGTATTTAATTATAAATAATTAAAATCATGAAACACATTTTCGGTTTTGATTGGGAAAGTTCATGATCCAATATAGCAATCTATTCCAATATTCCATAGCCTAGCTATTCCTGTTCTAGCCCATGGTTTAAAAGAAGAGAAAGAGAAAATTAAAAGGTCTACCCAATTTATAGTATTTACACATTCTCTCAATGTTGGTACTGAATGTTCGACGGGTCAAACTACCTGGTACAAATTGAAAAACGTAGTATTAGCAGAATGTGAGTAATCATTCAATTAATACGAGTTTAATTTTCCCTTTGTGACAAAAATACATATACGATTTATGATTGATGATTTTGGATGTTAGGATACTCATCAATTTATTTTCTCAATAATCTTGAATACGTCTATAACGATAAATTACTTTAAAACAGTAGTTAACTTTCAAATAAAACGAGTTAAAAGGTTTAAAGCATTGCAAATACCTTTAAATGATCGACATCCTTTTTCATTTTTGGTTAAGTATTTCAGTTAAGTTCATTTTGTTTAAATAAAGCAACCGAATTTGCCACCTAGCTTTACCATGTGTTTATAGGATTCAAAAGATTAGGTCGGGTTGGGTTGCCGGCAACATCATATGCGTGATCACATGATTTCATTCAGTGTATACACTTCCACATTTTCGGCGGCAATAACATTGACATTTGCAATTAATGAGAATGACGTCTAAATCTAATTATATTCTATCTAAATGCTACCGATTTTAATGACTAAGGGTGTCAATATCCGCCACTAGGCATAGCAAACTCAATTTTGTTTTGGTTATGGACAATTCATCTAAAGAAAATCTAAAACCTACTAAATTATCCGATAGCATAATGTAAGGTCACGTATCAATACAGTACGAGCGCATTGATGAAAAACTTATTATGTACTCGTATGATTATGACCCATAACTAAATATTGCTATTAGATTTTCGCATAACATCAATTATAGCTTGTTAGCTAGGTGACGGTATCTATGTATATTACACCCATGGATTCATCATAACAACTAGTTTATATTACAGTATTTGGTGTTTTGGAGTTTTCAAAAGGATAAAGATACAGTATTCCTCACGTATTCAACTTTTGCCATGAATCATGGGCATGACATTTGCCATGTTATTTATTAATTACCACCAACAAATCCTGTTGGCTTAATGAATCCAGTCTCCATTTATATTGCTCACTTTTAATTTTGTTTTCCTCATATTGGCATAAACTTTGTAAGACATCATTTTTTAATTAGTAGAAGCGATGATGGATACCGTTCACAAGATTTTAAATGTCGTTTTTCCTATTTTCTCGGCCATCTTGTTTATTGTCTTGGTGCCTGCATGTTGGTTGTTCAATCTCTTCAGATTTTGGTTCAAAAGTGTGTATCCTGAAGACGTTGCGGGAAAAGTTATACTCATTACTGGAGCTTCAGCGGGTATTGGTGAGGTAACATTTGTTCTAATAATATCAAATTTATTCATATGTTAGTTACCATTAAAATATTTATGAAGAACTTATAATCCTTTAATTAATTGGCATCTGTTGAAGCATTTGGCTATTGAGTTTGCAAAAGAAGGGGCGTGTTTGGCATTAGTTGCAAGACGACAGAAACAACTTCAAGCAGTAGCAGAAACTGCAAAAGCAATGGGCTCGCCGGATGTAATTGTGATACCCGCGGATATTTCAAAACTTGAGGAGTGTAATAGATTTGTTGACGAGACGATCAAACATTTCGGTAAATGTAAGTCTACTATCATTGTAGTTGATAAGTTGTTTTATACTTTCTACAAATGTACGATTAATGAATTGTTTTTTGTTGGGTGCAAATTCAATCTCACACTGAAAATTAAAAGAAAATAATATCTAACATATAAGCTCGTGAGTGGTTCATTGTACCACCAATTAGTTTTGAAGTGAAATATGAACTGAGCTTGTGCATATTGGTCATACCGTTGACATAAGATTGATCCTGACACTCTTTTTCTTTATAATGAGTGTCTATAGGGGTATAAACGGTCAAATTTGAAATATAAGCAAAAGAAACATTTACTTATCGTATATATTTGAGACGGAATGAGTATTAGGTTTCTCGTAAAATAAAATTAATTGATATGGAAGAAATATACGTAGCATCCTGTTGGTAAAGTTAAGGGTTAAACACGACTCTCGAGTTTGTTTTGATATGTAGTTGATTCTCAATTCACATTGGGAACATGTCCGAAAGTAAGCAGAAAAATAAGCTTTATTTTTGAAGTTTCAAATATAAGGTGATGATCTATATATCTATGTTCTTAACTACTACGGAGTATGAAGACTTCTCGAGCTTCACTCAATTAATTTCTTGCGAGAAGTAAAACATTAATTCAACGTTGAATGATGGGTTGTAGATCTTTAATACAAATTAAAACAAGTGGAATAGGTTGCGTTGACCCATTAAATATCCAGATTTAGTTTCTCAATCAAGTTTTGAAAAAAATTAAAGTGATGAATATAATCATAAATCAATTATAGTTACAAGATTACTATAATTTCGGGTGTTATATTCGAAATTTTAAATAGTAAATTTCACTATTCAAAATCTTATCCGAAATTTTAGATATTCAAATTTTAAATTCGTGAAATTTCAAATTTGAATATCGGATTATTCGAATACCTAAATCAAAAAGTAAATATTTTCTTTTTAGTTTTGTATATTTTAAAATCAAGATATTTACGTTTAAAGTATTTAAATAATGAATTTAATATAACATAAGTATTAAAATATATGTATATAAAAGAAGTCTTAATTTTTTTAAATGAAAATACTAAAATTATTTTCTAATGCACAATTGTTTGGTCTCTATAAATATAAAAAAAGTTCGTTTGACAAATTTTTCACATAATAAACTAAATAATTACAAGATTTAAATTATATTAATAAAATTTAACAAAATAAATAATATAAATTTAAAAATTATATATTAAAAATCTATTTTTCGGATATTTAGATATCTAAACTTTTAACTTATTTCAAAGTGAATATTTTAGATATTCAAATATTGAATTCAAATTCAAATATTTTGAATACTCTTAACTACAGTTAAATTCAATCGACTTTCCCTAACAAGCCCGTGTCATTTTTGTGTAATCTTTAAAATTTACTCATCTAATTTAACTCCTTTGGAGTTAAAACATAATCAACCCATTTTAGGAAAGTAAATCTAATCTAATCTCTCTTTCTCAAAATATATATATATATATGATGACGACTTAGCTAGTTAAAAATCACATGATATAATGATTTAATAAGTTTTCTTATTCTACTTTTTAACATCCATATATATGTATCATTTTGTGGTGGCAGTGGATTACCTGGTAAACAATGCTGCTATCAGTACATTCGGTTTGTTTGAAGACCAGACTTATCTTCCTTATCATGCTTCCGTCATGGTATCTTTCTTAATTTTATTTTATGAAATTCCATTTCTTTTTATGTGAATCATGTGGTAGTACACAGAGGAAATCAGATTGAATTACGTAGAGCTTGCATAAGTCAAGACCAGAAATAAGTCACATGAACATATTGTAATAAGGGCTTGATAAATCAATGTCGTAAGCTGTGCACTAGTCATGTACAACCAAAATATGTTTAATTCTCAAACTATTTCAATTTCTCATAATTAGTCTCTTAAAATTACAATCGTATCACATGTATGATTTCCCGTATAGAAGTAATATCTTAGAGTTCCAAAATCATATTCGGCTACTCCTTTAAACTTTAAAGCAAAACTATTGATCGGATTCATTTCTCGTTTTGGCTCGATGAACAAAATAGTAACCTAACTGAAAGAATTCTAGCATTACAATCACATAGATGATCACCAATGAAGTTAAAATCAAAAAATAAGTTAATTAAAAGTTAATGTTTCACTGTTTTCAGGACATAAACTTTTGGGGTTCCGTTTATTCTACACATTCAGCACTTTCTCATCTACGAAAGAACAAAGGAAAAATAATCGCGATTTGTTCTTGTGGGGGTTGGTTTGCAACGCCTAGAGTAAGCATCTATAATGTAAGTTCACTTTACTAATTAATTAAGTTATCATTTCAACATAAATATAATAATATATATAAGGGTTAATTGTTTCGTTATGTATCGAATTTTACATTTTTTACTATTGTAAGTAATCAACTTTCAAAAGTGCTATTGTATATATCGAACTTGTGATTTTTGTATATTGTATGTAATATTTCCTTTTTTGACCATTACAAAAAAGGAAAGTCAATGTTAAAAAAAGCAAGTCGACATACCGAAAATCATAAGTTCAATACATACAATAGCACTTTTAAAAAGTGATTACATACAATAATAAAAAGTGTAAAGTTCGATACATAATGAAACAATTATTCCTATATATAAAAATCAATCACTCTTATTGCTATGGTATCACGTGCTGCAGGCAAGTAAAGCAGCAGTGCTAAGTTTTTTTGAAACTTTGCGGATGGAGGTAGGTTCAGACGTTGATATATCAGTCGTAACTCCGGGAATGGTCGAGACCAGCTTAGCCAATAAGAAATGGTTAGAGGAGGTACGTATTTGTTACCAATTCTTAGGTTTTATTATTTGGTTTTGTTAGATTTTTGAATCTGTACGCTAACAGGGAAACGCAATGTGGATACCAAGGATATCAGCTGAAACATGTGCTAAGGCGGTTGTTGATAGCACTAAAAGAGGCGAAAAATACTTAACCGTGCCTTCATGGATGGAGACGGTTTTATTATGGAAGATGTTTTGCCCGCAGATTACCGACCCTATTATGAACTTTGTGTTCGTGTTGTGGCCCAAGATTTCATCGAAGAAAACCAAAATTCGCGACTCATAGTTACGTTAATTCAACCTATATATTAATCCATAATTCGATATCAAGAACAAAATAATTTCGTGAATGCAAAAAGACTTGTAATTAGTCCTATCTGCGTTCTCTTAGATTATAAGGCTCGATTGCCGTGTTTTATTGATTATGATCATATAACTTTTATAAGGTTCAATAGATATCACATGTGAAAATAATTGGCCTTTGAGCTCAATAATACATCATATTATATTATATCCTTAATTTTAATCTTCATTCAACTCTAAAACAACAAAATATGAAGAAATTTAAGTTTACAAAATTACTATATACTAGCTTAATCTATCTATATATCATATTATTCACAAAAACATATATATAGTATTTGGATTTAAATGCATAATACTATACACAAAGTTAATTCATCTTAACCAACCTTGAAGGTGTTAGAACTTCATAAACACCGTACCCTTTGACCAACCGTTGACCACTAAACGGACTAAGTAACCCGTAACCAAACCCGCACCCATGGGGCTCCATTTCTTCTTTAGCCTCCATTTCCGCCACAACCCTATAGAAAAGATCCACATCACATGGAAGTAATATGGGGCCAGGTGTATTATACCCATATTCGATCTCCGCATCTTCAAGAAGCATCCGAAACAGTGGATGGTTTGCATACTTTGTTTTAACAGCAAACCATTGTTTCTCGGGTCCCACGTACACCGGAAAGAATCCTTCTGGAGCAACCTTCTTCTTGTTTGAGCAAGAAATGGATCGACACCGGTCCCACGTCTTGATTAAAAAGTTCTTTTTCCCGGAATTAAACTTCTTCGGTGAATACATCATGATCATATATGTCTTTCAATTAGGGAACTAAAGAAACGAAAAAAATATATATTAGGGTTTGTATCATACATTGATCATTATGTTGAAAAATAAAGGTGTAAATTGAACATGGACATATAAATGTGTGGTTTAAGAAAAGCGGTTAGTTGTGTTTTGTTTGTGAAGTTTTGAGATTGAAGGATTATGAAGCTTGAAGAATCGGTTGTGTGTATGAGTATTTATATATGCATACATGCATTTAGATAGATTAAGTGAATGTAACTAATAGGATAACGACTTTTAGATTGTAACTATATATTTATCAGCTGATATCTTTGAATTGGATTATAATCACACTTGTTACTTGCCTTAAATTTAAAAAGGATTCTCAACTTGGGCATACAAATAATTATTAACTAAAGGTGATAATTTTGATTTTTGTATTGAATTCTTTTAGATTTGTGTAGGTTAGGTTATATGTTAGTTCTAATTAATTAATAGTCAAAATTATAAACTTAAATAAATAAGTCAAACAGAGAAATTAGTAGCTTAATATTACGATCTTAACCATAATTTGTTGAAATTACATGTATAAATTTTTGACGGCGATTACTATTAAAACTTACAAGAAGTTAGGAAATGAGTACAAGATTTTAGATGGAATTGAAGTTGAATACAAATCCAATCAACCGATGTTATGTTTGCCGATTTTATTTGACTCGATATCCATATAAATGAACAAGTTTAATCGTATCTCCTAAAATACTGCATCTAGACTTCGTTGAGTTAAAGATCATTTCGTTACGGTATCTCCAAATTATCCAACGAGTTATATAGTTACATATGTTAATTTGTTACATACTTGTTTGATTCATATATATTAGCGCTTCTAATCAACTTTGAAAACAAACATGTTTCATATGAGAAGTACATGCAATAATTAAGAAAAACTTACATTTCTTTTTTGATATTTTTTGCTACAATATATATATATATATATTCTTTTATGGTATTTGACTATTTTCACATGTAGATAAGGTGGCTTCACGTGTTTGAAATTCAGAGCATTTCTTACGAATGAATCATGCTTGTTTATAAAAAATAATGGTTTGCGTGACACTAGTGAATTAAGAAGAACCGAATGACGTACGTACATATATATGCCATGATTTAAATAAATAAATACTCCGTAATAATTAGCTAGTCAAATACAAGAGGCCAAACTCTTACAATATTAATATTCCTTTGACAATTAGCGTACGAATTTGAATCTGTTGTCAAGGCCAATATTAATAACTAATAATTTTATGAAGACATCCATAAAAGAATTGATTACATGTTTTAAATTATTAACTTCTCAATCAATTAAGTTTAATTTTGTAATATATGGATTATTAATCATTTTTAAATATACACTAGTTTACAAAGATTCATATACTATACAAGTTTGGATTCCTTACGTTGATTAAATATTATGACATAATGTTCTAGAGCAGTTACATAGTTTCGATAAATAATATATTTGTGCATGGAAATATATAATTCTTTAATATGAAAACATGTTTGAATGAGGGTTGAAACACGCGTTTCGTTGCGATAGCGTATAGTTTCATAATGTGATTACCCTTTTACCCCATAAATTACGGTTGGATTTTTAAACCTATATCGTTAGTTAAATTAAATATTACTGTTATATTTATTCAATAAATTTCTTTCGTCAGGTTATACATTTGTAAAATGTAAGTATCTACGCTTACAAAGTACTCCGTATAATATACGGGGAAGGTTCAAATGAGTAACAAACAAAAATAAATAACTTGTGACAACTACTAATTTATTTATATGTGATTAACTTCATTTATATGTGAGCATTGATTTATGTTTAGTTTAAAAAGAAAAAAAAAGGTCAAAAATCCTATAATTACGTCTTAAAACACGAAAAAAAAAAATATGTTCACATGTGAACAAATCGGTTAAAATGATTTTAAGATGTATTTCTTAGTGTTTTAGCTTCGTTTTCTTTCTCAACCGAACCTATATGAATGATGTTAATCATATATAAACAAATACTTAATTTAGTGGTTTTCATTTGAACCTCTGTATATATATAATCATAATACTGCTTTAAAATCATATAAATTTAACTTTATATAAAATTTTAAGTTAACTCATTTTTGAAATTATCACAAAATAAGATGATAAATAATGTTATATTTAGATTGTCTTCAATTTATTTTGTCGATACTCCGATTTCACGTTATTTTTTTATTGATACGATTTAACTTACAAATTCTTTAGTATATCAAATAATATTTGAGTTCCTACACTAAGATAATTTTGATACTTTTATTGAGTGAACTTAAAATTTGTCATTTATTTATTTATATAATATAATAATTCATTATTTATCTTTAAATATTAAATATTAAGAATAATAAGTAGACTGTAATGTTAACAATATTAACTAATATATATATATATATATATGCGCTACTAATTGAGTGTCAGTATGTAGCTGTGCTGTTAGTAAGAAGGTAACCGGTGCCTTTCGGAGCCTAATCCCTTTCTTTTCTAGTGTGCACTTTAGTTTGATTGCAGCTAGCGCGCTTGACTAAGAAGATATAAAGAACTTTTCTCGCTTGATTAGTAAAGTCAAATTTTTGGCCTTATCTTACACTATATATATATATATATATATAGATACAGATACAAGACAAAACTGTTACTATTTACAACTTCCTTATGTATATATAGGTAATATCTGCATGTCTAAAAATTATTCCATATTTGTGTTAGTCTTTAAAAAATGGTCCAGTTGTTTAACAATATTAATTAAAATATATTTATATCTATATATTATATATATATATACAAGATAAAACTGCCACTGTTTATATTAATTATTAATATATATATGTAGATACAAGACAAAACTGCTACTGTTTACAACTTCACTAGGTATATATAGGTGATATCTACATGTTAAAAATTACTTCATATTTGTGTTAGTCTTTAAAAAATGGTCCAGTTTAATTACGATATCTTTATTTTTATAGCTATGTGATTATAAGTACGCACGTATACACAATTTTAATCTTCCGTCATATCACTTCTAAATCGGGTATATCAAAATCGAAATGGACTGATATTGAATACTTGGCGTAAGGGAGAGCTCGGTGATTTTACGTACGTGCGTACACACGGACACATTGTTAGTTAAACTTTATGGATAAATGAATTTTAATTTCATTCATGAAAAAATAGCTAATAGGACTATAGTACGTAGTTTCAATGTCCATATATTACTCCATTCGATACGTAGGTTGTTCAATGCTCTAACTTCTAACTTTCTTTGACACATTATATATGTATCTGTATGGGAGACGATTTATACGATACACTTTTATACAACTTTTGATCTGTACATTACAACTATACATTAAATGTGTAGTACATTGTGTATAGATAATGTAACTATGTGTTGTAGGCATAAAAATTAAATATTGCGTTGTACAAATCAAGTGACTATTTGTATACGAGAATAATAATGAGATCCAAAGAGAAGATAGCTTTATAAAATAAATACTAATTTTCTTTTTTATTTAATTTAATCGGTGACTATTTTATTTTTTACACTAACCAATAGGCCGGGAGAAACGTGCAAAATATATACTGTATAATGAATGGGTAGATTGTATATATTCATGGGAAACATTAGATGACTACTATTATGAGTAATCTTTAGTTTTTTGTTAAAAAACACGTTCACATTTAAACATTCATCTTGTATATTATAATCAAATTCAAATGCAACTAGTATTAAATTACGTTTTTGTTTCTTACAGAAATGGCTATTTACGTAAACTGGTTAACTACTCATGCAATGACATGTTATTTATTCATTTGAAAGAAGAATATTGTAAATTGAATTAAGAGTTTATTGATTCGTGATGCGGTTAACTTTAACAATTTTTTATTGTATGGGTTAGCTTTAAAATTTTATATTGTATGAGGTAAACATTCAAAAACTCTCTATTGTATGTTGACTTGCTTTTTTTGACCTACACAAAAAAGGAAACTTTCCTTTTCTGGAATTGCCAAAAAATGAAATATTACATACAATAGAGAAAATGTTTACCTCATACAGTAAAATAAATTCTAAAGTTAACCTTATACGATAAAAAGCCATTAAAGTTAATCGCATTACGAAAGAATAAACCCTTGAATTAATCCTTGTACAACATATAAACGTTATGGCATGAAGACAGTTACGAAATTAGTATGCGCTTAAGTCGTTTGAATTTTGTAGGTCTTATAATATTAGTTCACTTATTCAGTGGCGAGTCAGGGTAAGACAGTGTAGGCAGACGTAAAAATAGAAATAATAATTTAAGTATATTAATAATATTTTATAACTTTCATCTCTTAAAAGATAATAAAATTACAAAAAGAAATTATTTTGTTCCCATAAAAATAAAAAGATAACGAAAGAATTTTTTTGACACTTTATGATAATATCTTAGCTCTGACCCTACACTTACTTATAAGGTTGAACCTTTTAAAATCATTGTATTGATTAAAAATTAAAAAATATTAATAAATATCTGTAATGGCCCCAAATTTTCCCCTTCACTATCAAAACCTCGTTCATACTAGTGTAGGAAAATGTAACTTTTATAGAAAGCATCCAAAAATTAAAGGACGACGTGAGTTTAAAGTTTAAACCGATCGTATTTGTTTAGCTTCCTTTAAATAAATGTGATTTGCACAACTTAATTAATGTGCATGTCACAAAGTCACTTCAAGACCAAAGGTCAACGGGTAGTGGTATCGAGATAATTCATTGAACACGAAATTGTAAGTTAAAGTTTTGAAGTCGAAACTATTTGTAAATAAACGTATATATTTGTGATAAAAGTGTAAGTATTTGTCTTTCTAAATATAAAAAATAAAACAAAGTTGTTTTTTCATGTATTTTTAGTCACAAATTCAATAAGATTTTATCCGTAGTTTGGTTGTGAACTAAATCAATATCAAATATTGAATATAATTAACAACTATTTGTGTTACTCTGTTCTCGGACTGCGTGCTTTTTTCATAACAAAAATTCATTCATTACTTGTGAGTGTAATTGTGATTACATATAAGTTGTTTGGGCGCTAAACTTCTAACCCGAAGTGTGATAGTTTCATATAAAACATATAATCTAAATATTGTGATTAACAGAAGATTAATTATATAATTGTAACCAGAAAAGGTTAACGAATTGTGAATATAAGAAACGAAGCATGGTACGATGTCACTACGCATTGATCAGCTTTTGACTTGTCTTTGTTTACAGGTTCAATGAATTAGATAATTTATCTATATGTTTTGTCTTCTTAACCGCCATATAGTTGTTATAACCAAAGAATTACCATCACTACCTTATTATCATTTCAATAGTTCTACCCTAACTCCAATAAAGAAAAAAATAATAATTAGAAGACTTCAATTACGAAGCATACATAAAATGAATATATCTTAAATTATTAGAATAACATAACGTCATAAAGCAACAGTATTTTCAAAGAAAGTAGTAGGTTCAAATCGCAAATAAATGTCGTAAAGAACGAAGATGGTCATACTCGGTAACTAGTTTTTGATATAATCGACGTCGTTTAAAAACAAAAAAGAAAATAAGAAAAATAGATAATTAGTTCAAGAGGGCGATCTGCCATGGTAAACCACAAGACAAGAACTCATAGTCGCGGAATAGAAAATGATGGGTTTACTTTTGCGTTATTTGAACAAAATTCTTCTATGAACTAAAAAAGATACCTACTTTTGGTAGAAAAAGTGCAAAAAACGTTATCTAGTTCACTCTCAGTCAAAATCTTCGCTGTCGATTCATTAACATGACAGGCTAGCTTGATCAAGACATCACATTGGACTTAGAGAAATCCAACATTTGAAAACATTTATCGTCAAACATTAATTTATGTCTTCTTATCGAGTGTTGAAGAGCCATGCACGTATGATATATTTAGTTTTATTGTGATATCAAGTACACTTTCATTTATTCAAAGAGTTAAGGACTTGAAATCCAACACTATTTGTTTTTCTGCATAGTTGAAAGAGTCCAAATTTGTTATCGAGTGTTAAGAATTTGAGATGGTAAATGCAATCACATTAAAATTGACTGTTTTAATTAAGAATTCGCCTTTTAGATGATAGAGTAATAACCTATGTTTATCCTTATTACTAATTTAAAGATTTAATTATTATATATTCGTTGAAACGTTAGAAATTTTTTGACACTGCAAATCTTATCCTAAACCTATAACTTGTTAATTGAAAATGTTGAATAAAATAACCTGTTGGATTCGTGATGTATAAGAAAGTATTCGGAGTTATTTTTTTTAAATAAATGTATTTAAAATGCATATCACCACCAACTTGTCGTGGGGTGTCTAGGTGAGTCCCCATTGATGTCACACTTTGCAATGGTTCCGTGTTTACTAACAGCATAAAAACATCCCTTGTAATAAACCAAATCCTCACAAAACGAATTAGCATCATCGATAAACTTCCAACATTGATCACCCTTTTTACAATACACAAGATCACCTGTTTGATTCAATATAGCTAATGCATGATACTCCATGTCCTCATTCGAAGGACTTGAAGAAATAACCACCTTCTTGATATAAGAATCACGCATTTCTTTCGAGCTACACGTGTACACGTCTTCATCTAAAGTTTTTAATGTATACTCTCTCCCAACATCATCGGGGGCAAATCTTTTTACATTTGGAAACAACGACAACGGTGGAAGGCATCGTCGTGCCTGCGTTAACGGGTTTAATATCGACATTGTAGGGGTTTCGTTAAGCACCACGAGCCATCCAAAAGAAGATCCACATCGACGGTGGCTATCACTATGCCTGATGCTATAAACGTGATTCGTATACAAATCTTTTATGCATAAAAAACTTAACGTAACGTTTATTGATATAAGTACTCCTAGATTTTATAAATTTTGATAACGATATAATATTTCGGTCAAAAGTTATATAAAAGTTTGGTACTGTAATTTTGAATTGAACAAAATAAAGGACTTAATTAACAAAAAAATCAAATTAAATGATGATGTCATCAAATCCCTAATTTTACTCAATTTAATAAAATTAAAGAATTCTATTGGCCAATTGAATATTTGATGACGTCATCATCCGCTTCTTTATTATATTTATATTTATTTATTTATTTATTTATTTATTTATAAGAAGATACTCCCTTCCTCTAATTTTATTTTCCACCTTAAAAGATTATCCACTTGAAAAAAAACTAGATATAAAAATCATTAATCTTTCAAAATTTCCCTAATTTATTACTTTTAATAACCGGCTTTTAAAATTCTTTTTATTCAAACTCGTCTTTAACAATAATGACAAAATTAACATTTACTTACTCTATCTTAAGTCACAAATTTTTACCGGTGCATATTATTTTCGAAAAGGATAACATATTTGATACATTTTTGTTAGTACATTTTTGGGATGGTAAAAAATAATAATTTTACAGTTTAATAATGTTACAATAACCAGTAAATTATCAATAATAATATCGTCCAAGCATAGGATATAACAAATTCATGCATCAAACTTATTGTTATTGACAACTCATTTTCCTAATAATATTGTATATTGAATAAAGACACAACATGTTTAGGAGGATGATAGGCTTCTTGTGGTTTTCCTGAATTTGATGGTCTATTCTACTACTTGGCTTCCTATGTTGTTGTTTGTTAATTCGTTTTGTTTTCTTTCATCCTTTTCTTTGTTCTTTTTGTTTTTTATATTTTATTTTATTTTTTCCTTTCTTGTTACTCCATCTTGAAGAAGTAACTCTCTGTATTTCCCCTGGGCTCAAAAAGATATAAAATATAAAAAGATTATGTTGATATAATTATATTTAAACATAATGTTCAAATTTGGTAGTGTAAAAGCTTATAATCTTATTAAAGTTCAACAGGTTACTTGTATTTTTAACGTGTCTAAATTTGAACATATAACAATGGTAAACAAAAACATGGTTAGCTAAGGTCTAACTATTTGGTTGTTTCAAATAAATGATTTAACTATCGACTTCATTTTAATTTCATTGGTCTAAAACGTGTAGCCGGTTTGCTTTGGGGAATATTTTTGTAAACTAATCAACACGAACCCTACTGGTGGCAACTTGATTCGAACAGTTGGGCGTCAGCTTGACTTTTTCTTTAAACCAATTTAACCACCAACTTGCAGGTCAGCTTGACTTTTTCTTTAAACTAATGTAACCACCAACATAAATATCTAGCTAAACAAAAAAAGAAAAATAAACAGATTTTGTGTTCTAACTATTAGGCTGTTTCAAATAAAAGTGTGGCCGTTAAACGTAACCTAATAAAGCCCAATCAAATTAAGGTGGTCCGGTTGGTCCATCAAGTTAAATGGGCTATTTAACCAAACTATTGGGTTGTTAAACAACGAAGTTTACATAATAGGTTTCACTTCTTTCGAGTGGACTTTAAGGGAAAATAGAAATAGAAATAGAGTAAAAGAAAGGAAGTAAATTCTGCGTTCTTATTTTGTCTTTTTTTTCTAGTGAAAACTGAAAAGAAAAGAAAAAAAAGAGACGAGAATGAAAACATCAGCTCATTTATTTATTACTAGTCGAGGTCTCGCACAATGTAATAATTATGAATAAGAAATATATATAATAATGATCGATAATGATAGTCATTTTAATGATAACGATTATAAACTTTTGTTTCAATTTTATATATATTTTATATTATCACAATATTTATTTTAATTATTATTTATTTTATATTTCAAATAAAGATAATTATGAGGTGTATAAACTAAGAATCAATTAAGTATAAATTGATTTGATTTTTAGTTTATGTATTTATAAATTATCGAAAGAAGCATAAATGTAATTTATGATCTTCCAGTTTTTAGACATTAAGCCTTATAACTAAATGTTTTATAAGAATTTAAGATTTTATATTTCAAATAAAGATAATTACGAGGTATATAAACTAAAAGAAACAAGTAAGTTTATATTGATTTGGGGTGTGTTTGGCGAAACGTAGCAGTAGCAGTTAGCAGTAGCTGTTTGTTTAAAAAAAGTGTTTGGTAACGTAGCAGTAGTAGTAATTATAAAGTGTAAAATTATAAAAAAAGACATATATACTATACATTATTTATAATGTACTCATGTTATTTTTGAAGGTATATAGGTAATTTCAGAACCAAAATGCTTGTTGCTAATTGAAATGTTTCCTCATCAAGCATTTAGCAGAAAGCGGTTAGAAAATATACAAACTCTAGTTGCTTTGTTGCCAAACAAGCTTTTCAATCAAATCGCTAACTGCTAGTCGCTTGTCGCTCCAAAATGCTTCTAAATGCTTGCTACCAAACACAACCTTGATTTTTAATTTCTCTATTCACGTATTGTTGAAAATGTCATAAATGTAATTTTTGATTTTACAATTTTAAAACATTAAACCTTATAAGTAAATGTTTTATAAGAATTTAAGATCTAAGATAAAATTAAAATAGTGTTACTTTTTAATTTAGAAATATTAAAAAATAATCATTGCAACTTTTTTTTTTATCCTTCTCTTGTTGCGTCTCTTATTTTTCTTCTAATTCTAAACTCGATAATACGATGTTAAAGTCTAAGTATTAGTTGTTGATCAACACCGATCCCTTCGATAAGAGGAAAAATATAAGAAATATGAACCATTTCAATGGAATTCACATAAAATCATAAATGAGGGTAGAAAATTGAAAAAAATAATCAATGAATGAAACTTAGATTCACCTAACGGTCATATGAAGCTTTCAAGTGTAAAATTAGTCGATTATCGATATAATACTAAAAAAACTATATGACACAAGTTGTAACCAAAAACTCATAATATTAGTCGATGACACAATTCGACTCAAATTACATCAAAAATACATCATCTACATCACTCAAAAATTTGTACACACAGTCAGTTTTCCCAAAGAACCTCTCAAATGAACTCACAAATCAGCAATATGATGAACCATGAAGAAATACAAAGAAACTCTAATTTGAGTATAAACACGATAAATATAGAGAGAAAAATCAATGAAAAACACATATAAAAGATGGGTGGTTATTTCTACATCTTTTAGGTAACGGTAACTAAACTAATTTATACATCAAAAGAAGATCAGATGGATGATTATTTTTAACAGTAAATATTATTAATATTTTTGAAAATCAGATAAAATGTTGTTCCGGTTCACCGACTCAACCAGAGTAAAAAATCACATTTACATTTAAGTATACAATTTATATTTTCCTAAAACTATATTAAGTATTCAAAAATTATGAAATATACGTAAGAATTTAAAACATTGTTGTAAAAAAACACATAGTTTTAAGTTTATTAAACTAAACTATACAAGCTATGAAACTCATAATGTGTGTATATATCTGTATATGAACGGTCAATTCTGTGAAGACTTTTATCGTATATGGGACTGACACATATTATGGTCTTACCTTACTAGTCACTTCATAACCATTTACACCTTCGAGTCAGAATCTCAACAAAGTTTAATTTTTCTTTGAAAGTAAAAGTTATATTAATCGTACAAACATTAATGCATAACTATAGACGATAAATTAGACGGGTTGGGTAACTATGAAAATGGATATTTGGTACTCGTTGGAATGTCTCGATTTGATTTGTAGCACTTTTTGTTAAAAAGTCAAAACTCATATTTGATTTATAATTTTGTTTCAAAGGGTCAACAACGTATTGCTCAGTTGGTAATGTATTTGGCATTTTTGCTACCAAATAAGCAGAAGGGTCAGGGGTTCAAGCCCTGACACTCCATAGTTACAATCGCCGAGTGAGTCAAGTATGCCCCCACATTATGAATATACAGCCAGTCCCATAGTCACAATCGTCGAGTGAGTCAAGTATGTCCCCACATTATGAATATACAGCCGGTCCTATAGTCACAATCGCTGAGTGAGTCAAGTATGCCCTCACATTATAAATATACAGCCAATTAAAATTGCTGGTTATCAACCTTTTTTTCCCACCAAATTTTTATTCAAAAGTCACCAAAGATAGCCGATCATAACCAGAATATTCCACTTGTTACTCTATCTTTAATGTTGAGTAATTCTATGAAAGTTTGATAATATAACCGAACATTTTTATAACAGTAACTAATATGTGTGTTTACCATTTATTACTTTGTTATTTTAATTTTTTATTTATTTTCTAAAATAAAACTCAAACTTAAATACAAGTAGGTTGACACTTGTGATTTGTGAAACTCTACAAAAATATATTCGCAGGTTGACTTTCAACATCAAACATCAATTCAACGATTACATACCCCCGCCGCCGTACAGCCACCGTTCCACACCACCAACTGTCCACCGGCGTCGGAGAGCCACCGCGATAACAGTCTTCCAACCAAACAGCAATCATCTCTCCAATCACAATCAACACCATCTGTATATATACAATGTGTTTTTTTTTATCCAATTAAAACTCATGCAATTCGAAACCCTGCAAAATCCTAACGCCATGGAACAGTTTCGTGTTAAGAAAGAATTCATAGAACCGATAATTAACAACAATGACAATGTTAATGCAACTAAACCGAAGAACGTTTCATCCATTCCGGTGATTGATCTTGATAGTTCCGACGACGATTCGTCAGGTTACGGTATCGAAAAGTATTCTAGGGTTCTAAATAATGAAAAGATGAAATCTTCTAACGACATCGTTTTGCCTGATGGTTTTCTTGATCCTTTACCACCTAAAAAAGATGGTACACGTGCAGCAACACGTGTTGTGAACGGAAGTTGTAAACAGTTTTGGAAGGCTGGTGATTTTGATCCGGGTTCTGGTGGTAATTGGGAAACACCGCCTGGTAAGTCTAATAATAATGTTGTATCTATTTGTTTTGAAATTTGGTGATTTATTGCTAATTAACAGTAATTAGTAGAATTTAATTAACTTAGAATTTGTGGTTTTAATCGTAATTATTTGACTGGATACACAAGTCATAAGTGCTCAATTTTGTTATAAACTAGTAAAGGGGTATTTAGGTTGCAGTTTCAAATCATTTATTCGGAAGGTTTATCAGACACCATCTTCTGATTATTTGCATTTTCCAAATGCGATAATCAGACAATCTCTCTTAAAACGCAATCCCAATTTATGTTTGATGTATTTCAGGTGGTATGGATCATGTAAGG
This sequence comes from Logfia minima, assembly GCA_963921325.1. Taxonomy (NCBI): domain Eukaryota; kingdom Viridiplantae; phylum Streptophyta; class Magnoliopsida; order Asterales; family Asteraceae; genus Logfia; species Logfia minima. The sequence continues at coordinate 2,890,229 of OY992768.1, forward strand.
GTACATCCAAGGTTTCTACACTCCAATGCAACTAGTCATAAATGGGTTCTTGGGGGTAATACTACTTAACCTATTGAAAAGTCTCTGACTTTATTACTCTTTATATTGATCTTATTATGTTCTGTGATGGATTGTGTGTTCTTGATCATGCAGCTTTTGCTGAACTTTTGGATAATTCATTAGATGAGGTACTCTTTTTAATCTTTGAAGATCTTCTAGTGTTACATGCATGTCACTTAAACGTGTTGGTATTCTCGATAGGTTTGCAATGGTGCTACTTATGTCAGCATTGATATGCTAAAAAACAAGAAAGATGGGAATAGAATGTTAGTGATTGAAGGTATGTGGCCTAATTACATGTTTTAGGGTTTGATGTATATTGTGTGACCTGTGTCATGTCTTTTAGTATTTCGTTTGCCGTTAAATAATTCTTCTTGTTATTGTCAATAGATAATGGTGGTGGGATGGACCCCGATAAGTTGCGACAATGCATGTCTCTTGGATATTCATTGAAAAGCAAGGTTGCAAACACTATTGGGCAATGTAAGTGTACTTCTTGTAATTTTAATAAAGTGACCCTGTTATGTTTGTGTGAAATTATAGTATGGGATCAAAATAAGTATACTCTTTATATCAATTGTCTTATTTCTTACAGATGGAAACGGTTTCAAGACAAGTACCATGAGGCTTGGGGCTGATGTTATCGTCTTCACTAGATGCTCTGCAAAAGATGGAAAAAGGTTTCCTTCTGTACAGTTGTCTAGCTTACATTATCAGTCCAAATTATGCAAGTTCCTTTTTTAATGCATGCCGTCTTTTTATTTATGCATTTTGTTATAAAATCCGGGTTCTGGTGTTTGTAGGTCTACACAGAGCGTCGGGCTTTTATCCTACACGTTTCTACGGAGCACTGGAAAGGAAGATATAGTAGTTCCCATGGTAATTATATAACCTGCTTGCTATGCACAATTTCATCGATCTATTATATTCGTTGAATCATGGCGCTTTTATTTGACTAATGATTCTTGATCAAAATTTTTAAGAATCAAGTCGCTCATGTTATTCCTATGGTGTTTATATTTATTGCATGGGAAAGATTGATTATGAAAGAAATGGCTTGGAGCTGAAGAAAATAATGCGGTCATCACCTGGTGACTGGGATAAGAATATTGAGGCAGTAGTTCAGTGGTGTCCATTTTCAAGTGAAGCAGACCTCCTGAGACAGGTGAGTTTTATCCTTCTTTTTACTGTGTGTTTATCGATATTATCTCATCAGGCAGGGTGTGTAACACCGTATCAAGTAGTTTCTATGTCGGTCCAACTGGGACTGGGTTTATCGATACACTTGTTTTTTTTCTTAAAAAAAAAGTAATTAATGTACAAAATAAGAATTGTAAAAATCATATGAGTATATGGTAATATAGAAGTATTTTTATTAGGAAGTTTTAAGGATTTGAAAACACTGTAGGTGACTTTCATCTCATTCGACCCATTTGTTTAGCTAAGTTTCTAAGTATCTACCTGTGTGGCCTGGCGTAGATAAAATACCATCCAAATCGACCTGATTTTAGGTGAATGGGTCGAAATTGTACCTATTGTCCTGATTGTAGCTTTTTGGCTACATGATTGTTGATATTCGCTTCTTTGGATTTTGGCAGCCGATATGTTACTAATATCTTTTTACTTGTTCACATCTTGTAGTTTGATCATATGAAGGATCAGGGCACACGTATAATCATTTACAATCTGTGGGAGGATGATCAGGGACAATTAGAACTTGATTTCGATGCTGATGAAAATGTTTGTGTCTGTCCTCCTGGAATTAACTTAGGTTGTTAGTATTAAGTGAGGTTAAACTTACGTTTCATGTGTTTCTTGCAGGATATTCAAATTCGAGGTGTTAATCGAGATGAAAAGAATATCCAAATGGCCAGGGACTTCCCAAACTCTAGACACTTTTTGACTTATCGCCACTCTTTGAGAGTAAGGCTTGCTACTAATTTATCTGATGTAAATAAATCCTTGTATGCATCCATAAACTGATTATGGTTTATTATGCTTTAGAGTTACGCATCTATACTTTATCTAAGAATCCCGCCTGGGTTCCGGATGATTCTTCGCGGAAAGGACGTTGAGCACCATAATATAGTAAATGATATGATGATGACAACTGAGGTGACATATCGCCCACAACCTGGTACTGAAGGACTTACTAAGGATTCAAATGTAATGTTGGTTTCGGTTTAATTATTTTGTGTATTATTTATTATTTACATTCTTTCATACTAATCTTTTTGGTTTTCAATGAACAGATTGTTGCAGTTGTTACTATGGGCTTTGTCAAGGATGCAAAATCTCATATTGATGTTCAAGGATACAATGTTTACCATAAAAATCGGCTCATTAAGGTCTGAATTTACATAGTGGTTTTTAATTTTCTATTACTAGAGGTGGCAATTTCAACCACTTTACTTATGAATGGGTTATGGTTTATCTGTAACGGATAAAAAGGGTCAAATGGGGGTGAAAGTCGCCCAAAGTGTATCTTCAATGATTACAGCCCCCTGAATCGCTTTATTTATATAAAAGATTTTATTTTGTTACAACAAAATCAAATAGAATTTTGTCTATCCAGTTACAAACAATTTTTTTTTACTTTGACAAGATAGAAACACTTACATTTACAACGGTGTCTATTTTACAGCCATTCTGGAGACTCTGGAATGCTTCAGGAAGTGATGGTCGCGGAGTAATAGGTCAGGTCTCTTCCTTGAAATTTGTAGGCTTTATGACATGATATCAGAAAAAAAGATCTTGATTTAGATTTCATTTTTGTTGTTTATTAGGTGTGTTAGAAGCTAATTTTGTAGAACCAGCTCATGATAAACAGGGGTTTGAGCGCACTATTGTCCTTTCAAGACTTGAATCACGTCTTCTTCAGATGCAGAAAACATACTGGTATGTATTTATATGCTAATGCACTTCCATAATTTGTAGAGATGGCAATAGTTACCCGTTTAATGGGGGTTACGTTTGATCTCTAATGGTTCAAATAGGTAAATTAAATAACGACTTAAAATGGAAATGGGTGAAATGAGTCAAACCAGTTGTGCAAAGTGTATTCATAAAGCATAAACCTCCAAAATCTTTTTATTCACAAGAATTAGATGGTTCTTGAAAAATACAATCATAATTGACATAGGATCATTAAAACAGCCAAAGATTTGAAAAAAGGTTTCTCGGGTCAACTCTAGTACTAGGTCTTTTCAAAGCTGTTCCATGAAGAAAAATACTAGGCCTGTCAGTAGGTCGGGTTGATCATATATCTAAATTAGTTGGGTCATGTCATGGGTCAGTTCATGATCCATTTAGTTGGGCTTCGGTTCAGATCATTAGCTGATCCGATCCAACTCCGACCCTTCACAAGCCTCAACCCTATAGTACAGAAAAACACCCCTTTTGACCATTTATCCAATCCGTATGACTGGCCACTTTTGCCACCTCTAGTAATGTGCAACCAACGAAAACATAACCACTTATTGATTCAGGCGTACATACTGCCATAGAATCGGATACGCTCCAAGAGTCAATAAGAACCATCTGGATGATAGAGGTACACGATGTTATATTTTCTTTTGGTTTTGAGAGGGGGGAGGGGGATTTGGATACAATGTTAAGAGAGTTTCTTTATCTTTATGTTATGTATTTTTTATTCTAGAATCTTCTCCTGACTATTCCCCTCAAACAACTAAAAAGAAAGCTGCATCAACAATACCAGATCATGTATCAAACAAATCTTTTTCAGTACGGCCAGGTCAACGTTTTGAAGTCGAGCAAGATTATTCTCCTTACGGAAATACTACAGATCTTTTCAGAGGCTCTCAGTCTCAGGTAACTTCGTTACATCAGTTTAGTAGTGTTGGTAAAATGGGTGTCGGGAGGTTAGGTTACGGGTGAAACACGTTAGTGTCTATTTGTTTAGGGAAAAAGAAAAATCCATAATGGATGTTTTAAATCTGATTACAGAAACTATTATTATGATTACAGAAATAATATAATTTTTTCAATAAAGTGGTCTAGGAGGTTGTATGTTCTTTTTGTTTTGTTTCTGTGAAGGATAGGTTGTATGCTTTTAAAATACACTCTGGGAGACTTTTGAACCCTTTCATCCATTTTTCAGCTTATCTTAATTTTTTTTATTCTACAAACTTGACCCGTGAGGGATAAAACATAACATAACATAATTCAACCCATTCGTGAAAAATGGGCCATAATCGCTACATCTACCGTTTTCGATGTGGTCTGTCATCATGTTCTGAAGGGTATAGTTTTGAACTGCAACTGTAAACTACCATTTGCTCATCTTCCATGCCGCAACTTGGAAACGACATGTATAAGATGTGCTAAATTTATACGAATGGAATATCTTTTGGTTGGCAGTTTCTGGATATTGGTGAAAATGGAAGTGGTCCTATAAATTGTAGCACGGCCGATTTAACTCAGTTGATGGAAGAGAACCGCCAATTAAAAGAGAAGTACGTCACCTATTTCCATCATATATCATTATAACTTAAAATCTATTGCAAGCACCTGTGATTGCATTTGTAATTTTGTCTTTGTTCTTATCCTTGTAGATTGAATAGGAAGGATGGAGATATCTTAGGTAATGTTCTGCATGAATTAGAAAGTGAAAGAAAACGTTGCAGGGAACTTGAAGCTGAGGTATTTCTTAAAAAGCTAACCTTTTTCACCACCTATAGTAGTTGATTGCTTATTTTAGCGTCTTCTTTTTATATATACAGGGAGTGGAGGATAGAGTGATTTATAGTAGTAAAAATAGTGTCTTAACAGTTGGAGTTAAACTCGTATTCATTCTTACATGAGTCATATACTTACTTCTCGTACTTGTAATTAGCTTGAAGAAGTAAAGAAGAAATGTGAGAGTCTAAACCAGGAACAAGAAAGTATAATTGACATATTTGCAGAGGAAAGGGAGAAACGAGAAACTGAGGAGGCGACCTTAAGAAAGAAGTTGAAGGTTTGTTCTTTTCCTCTATTTTGTCTTTCGGGTTTTTGTTAGAGACCATTTCAACCCAATTACTTTCGAATGGGTCAATTCGGGTCATGTCTAATCTTTAACGATTAAATAATATCATTTAAAATGTAAATGTAAAATAGTCAAATTGTTGACCGGCTAACTATTTATAAGAAGTTCAAAGTTTCTGACAAAAAATGTTTTCAGTCACCCTGAGGATATTATATGACCTGTATTGACCTGATATTCAATCCGCCAATTCAACCCATCATACGCTTTTCAAATGCGATGTTTCTCTTTGCAGCAAGCAACAGCTATCATCCAAGATTTGGTTGAGCGTGTGAAACAACTAGAGTTAGAGAAGATGAAATCACAAAATTGGAGCGCTGGGTAAAAATATCAGTTGGAAGTTTTATAGTTGGCTCTGGTTATATAACTGTACATATATGTTTCCACATTATTAGCCTTATATACTCTTAGAGTCTGATGGTGTTGGTTCCAAATTTTGCATTTAGCAGGACAGACTCTGATTGGATGTAGATATGAGTTTTGACTAGTTCCATATCCTTCCGAGTGTCCTAAATGAACACTTGGTTTGAAACTAACATATAAAATGTTGTTTGTTCACTTCTTTGTTTTTCCCCTTCAAGTGTCGATAATTACAAAGATTGTACAAGTGATATTATTCTGTCGTCATATTGCTTGTTATGTAGTTAACAATGCCTTCGGGGATCAAAAACATGATGCTATGCCATAACCATTGTACTTTACCTGAAAATATACCAGTATTGTAACAGTTTTATCAATCAACTAAGTATTTAATTTAATAAACTATGATATTAAAGCGATTTTATAAACAAAGGAGGTACACAATTTCACACGAAACTAATTAAGCACATTTATGAAGTCATGCTGGTATGCTACTTTCCATTTTACATTTAACTACTCTAATCCTTAAATTATACTTTCTCCGTCTCACTTTTATTTACCTCTAATATTCTTTTGTTAGATTTAAAATAATTTTAATAAATATTAGTTTTATTTTTATATTCAAAACAATTTTGACAATAAATTGTTATAAATAAAATGAATTAAATCAAAGTAATAAATAAGATAAATTATAAATTAATAGATATTTTTTATAAATAAGTAATCTTTTTGAGACAAATAAATATTTTACCGTGGACGACCGAAGAAGTACAATTATTTTAAATTAGTCAGCATCTTACATGTATTAAAGGTAAAACTAATTTTACTTGCATCAAGTATACATATTTATGTTTTTACTTCGTTCTTACACTATAACTTAAAATAAGAAAAGTTGTGAAGTTAAATATAAATTTGGTCAAAGAAGAAAACGCATATGTAATGCTATGTAAAAACGTCTTTTACAAATATATCTCTCGAAAACATGTGATTGTGATTTTGTCACTTCTCAAAATGATCAAATCATGTTGATTTGACCCGATACTCAAATATTTCGGGTTCACAAGCTCCGAGACAGCGCGTGAGTATACTCCCTTATTAACCACAGTTACCTCCCACGTGCAACTTAACCATGCTTGATTTTAACACCCACGCTCTCCTCACACACAGCTCTCATTTTTCGCATATACATAGAGCATAAAAACCTCACGTCCACAAGAGGACAGGTTTTCTTTCCAAAACCCTAATTCCCTTCTCTCTCTAGAAAAGTTTCTCTCTCTACATCTATATCCATACAAATCTATACATACATGCACACTTATCGGAGCTGATTATCATCTCTCTCTTTCTATCTCAATCGTGCGATCATTCTCACTGCAGCATATTCAAAGGTTCGATCAGTATCTTACTATCTTAACTCTCATTTGTTGCATCGGTTTTGCTCAAATTGATCTTCTCTGCCATTTTTGTCTCTATAATATCTGAAATTACTGTGTATTGATTCATATGAATATATACATTTATAATAGCTTCATAGTTTTATGCTTTTCTGCTGACATTTTAAACTGATTGAGCTGTAAAGGAATTAAGTACGAGTTTTTTTAATCCGTTTAATGCAAAAATTCGTCGTAATCGGAGTTATTTTTCTTCAGTAAAATAGGTCGGAATAACTTTCCGTTTTGTAATGTATTGGACTATTGGTTCTACAATCGATGTAAATAATTTCGTTCTATTTTAATATAAACTGCATCTCTCTTATTTTAGCTAGTTCAACAAATGTGTTTTCATTTTCTCCATTGAATAAAGTCAATAACCGAATCGATAATGTATTAGTCAAACTTCTTCATGATTCGGCGGTAGATTTTATTTTCATTTACTCAGAATTTGATTGATTAGATGTATACACCTATAGATAAATACTGTTTGTATATGTATACATTATGTACTAATTAATATTATAAAATTAATCTCGTGTTTATGCAGTACAACTACACGTCCGCCACTACCTATACAGTCAAAGATCGATACCGATATCTTCGTACAGCTGGCCTAACAAAAAACATATGTATATGTCACAGCTTATTAGCTGAGCTAAAGTTCAAATTCATCTTCAGATCTTAGCTACTTTGCTTCAAATCAAGCTACAGATTACATGCTAAATCACCAGTTTCCTGAGAAATTATAGATTCCGATGACTTTGAGGTCCGTTAATGGTTTCTTACGAATCGCATTGGTTACGTTCACGTGTTCGTTCATGTTAGTGGTGGTTGCGTTCGTTACAGGTGCGTACGTGCTAATAATCATCTCACTTACTATTTAATTTACTTATTAATTCCGCTTTAATATTTCATCTATTTTTCATTAAATTATAGTTCACATTTAAAATCTTCATTATTGTGTTTGTAAGTAATTTTTAATTTATTTCTAGTTTCTAGGTTATAATTTTGTCTTGTATATTGAATAAACAACTAGCTAGGATTCTGTTACTGTAAAACGTTACTAAATTGATTTACACTTCATTTTAACATCAGGTACGTGGCAATTTGGTAGCATTTTAATGAAGCGTGGTGGTACAATAGTTGTTGCTAAGAGTACAACCTACAATAGCACGTTAAATTCTAGTCTCCATCGCAAGCTGCTTCATAATCATGGTAAACTCATCAAAAAACTTACTTCTAGATTCATCAATTATTGCTGTTTGAATTTTTATTCTTTTATATCGTCATCGTCATGATTAATTCTCATAAATAACAATATATTATAAGTCCGTATTGCTAGTTTTAATTATTAGTTACTATAGTACTAATTAGGAGCATAAAAACGTTAACTAACAAAGTAGACATTGTAAAAATCTTGTAATTAGCATAAAACGTAAAAAAAGCAAAATATGACAATAATAGTAACAACCATATAAACAATACTACCCAAGTATTTGAATGGTAGTGATGTGTGTGTGAATTAATATTGGTAACTGTTGTATGCATCAACGGTGTGTCGGTCTCCTCCGGTGTTCTTTTTTCTGCTTAACCGCTGCAACACTGCACTGCACGCACTGGTAAAATGAGACGGAGCGTTTTTGGTCAGATATGCTGGTGTTGAAGTACGGTTTCTGGTGTATTGATGGCGCTGGTGGTGGTGGTGCACGTATGTTTCATTCCATTGGTCAATTCAATTACATGCTGGTGTCCCCTTAACTAAGAGATAGAAAGGCGAAGGGAAGTTCGGATTTGAGTCGATCATTTCGTAGATCTAATTCAAGTTTTTTTTGCAGTGGAAAGGCCTTAAAATCTGAAGTTTTACGCTTAAAGGAAGAAATGTTCTTGGTGGATGCAGGACTTGGGACCGCCCCTTTGTTCCCCCATTTAATAACCACCACCATGCAAAACCATTTTGATTTTTATTTGTGATCTATAACAAATCTCAACATAATCAAATCATTCTAGATACATATTTCTAGCGGTAGCAAAAGTAACAGTTAATTGACTCATAATCGAATTAACTGAACTAATTTAACCAACTCATATTAATAATTAATGGTTTAGTTTTGAATTTTCAAGTAATAAACGAAACTAGACCAGTTACGGTTAATCAATCATAATTTACCTAAATTAACAGAACCATCTAATTATATGCATTTTTTCGTTTTTTGTAAATGTGTATAGTTATATACACTTAAATAAATATAAGTTTATAAAAAAAATACTATTTAAGCCAAATATATATGATGGTACAAGATATCAATATAACAAAATTTTAATGTGTCTATCTTTCTCTCACACGTTGGTGGTATAATCCTCCACCTTTTATTTTGACGTTTCACATATGCATATAAAGTGTCGTTTAATGATTTCTATAAACGTCGATGTTCACGACAGATGACAATCGAAGCAAAAGTGAAGTATTTTACTTACATTTTAAGGCTTTTTCTTTTTCCATTTCACAATCATGTTGCGTTGTATCTTTTTATAATTTCATAATTGTCCAGTTAATCATTAATTGATCTATAATCGACGGAGTAACCGGATTAACCGATTAATTGATAACCGATGGACATAATTTATCATTTCTCTTAAGCGGCCTATAATTGATCCATGCTCCCCTACGTACTCGTATTAGAGATGTATGTACGGTGAGGGTCAAATTTTAAGTAGCAAGTAGTTTGAAGAAAGTGTAAATTCTTAAATCAAAGTTTTTTTTGTTGGTATTTTTCTGAAAAGTTTGCAGTACTGTTTATTCGAGTTGAAGAGAGAGAAAAGTAAAGATTTTCACAATTTAAATAACTGATGTAAATTAGTTTCATTATAAGATATTGGTAGTTACATCTCTTCATATATAGGAAAAACTAGTTTTGGAGAAATTGTTGGTAACAATTTTCTTTCCTTTTTCTCTACTGAAAAATCCTAGAGCACAAATATTTAAGTTCCAAACATTTCTTTCTAAATTCATGAACTCTCTATTCTTTAAATTTTAGAAAAAAGTGTTTACGTAAATTCAGTGGGCCCCAAATTTAAATTCTCGTTGGTTGGTCATTCTTGTCTTAATCTATGCTGACAGACAAAGCGTTTTACTCTTTTATATTTAAAAACTCTAATATTAAATCCTTAAGAGTAAGATTTAATATTTTTAAGTTTAATCTGTATAATTTTTATTTATTACTAGTTCTTATTACTTTTGTAATTTTTATTACTCACCACCGTACTTCGTATCCTCAACTGTACATACAAATATCATGAATAATTTGTAAAGAACAAAGATAGTATGTAACTATCGTCAAATCACTATTTACAATAAAATATTAAATTATGCTACATGAATCGAATACTACACTAGTTAGTCTTATATATATTCATTTCTTCGCATGATATGATATGCAAAAATACTTGATGTGACTAAAGAGTTTTCAATTCTTTGGTACATATTATAGTAGATAACATGTGTGGTTATATATAATCAGTGAATTATTAGTTTGATATTTCAAAAAGCCTACTAAAACTTGATGTCAATGTTGTTGAAATAATTATGCTATTATAGTATTGTGTAAAGTTAGGTTTGTGGTTTTTATGAAACAGCAAAGCAGTTAATGGAGACCAATCCCATTAATTGAAATATAGATACCCAAGTTAGGAGCTAGATGTAGACTTGGAGTCTTTCATTAAACCACTTTTAGATTTGCATTTGCATCGAAACATGCATATTTTGGTGAAAGGTTGCATTAGTATTCTGCGCATGTTACCTAGCAGTGCATCTATCTATCTATCTATTCTATATCTCGTTTATTGGAAATGTTAAAAAGTTTGCTTAATACTGTAATGAATAATCGTTTTCTTATTGATTTGGATGTTATACAACGTTGTCCTTCGTGTTGGTGGGTTTCTCTTCGGTACTTTTATATACGTCTAAAAGTATCATAATAGTAATTCTTATTGTTCTTGTCGGCGGGTTTCTCTCGTATTTATTTCGTGATACCTAATTTAATAAAATAACAATACAAGTATTATAAGCTTTAATCAAATTCATTGCTATTTTGTAATTAACATTTAATTTAAATTTAATGAAGTAATTGGTTGATTTAAAAGAACATTTAAAGCAATAACTAAGGAATGTTGAGCTTTTCTCCAGTGTTGTGAATTCGTGTACAGTTATGGTACATTAATTTTAGATTTAGAATTAATATCCAGTTAAATTAAATGCTTACGTTAATTTCGTAGTAAAAGATAGTAATATGCAAGATGTGAATTCCTAGTGGTTATAGCAGTTTGCTAATTATGTTAAAAATTGCTATTTTCTTATATAAAAATAAAACAATAAATTGCTTCTTTGGCCTGCAAAATGTAACAAATGGTCATTTTCTTAAAAATATTCAGTTTGTAAACCCACACATTTATCTATTCTCAACTATATTACAAGTCAGGAAAATGATGTTTTATTAGTATCCCAAGTTTTTTTTTTCTTTTACAAGAGTGCACACCCAAAGCTAGAACCACTTATTCACTTGGATACAAACCATATCCTTTATTTATTTTTGCAAAGATTTCATATAATAATGGCTTTGAAAAAACTCAAAAGGTTGAATAACTAGAAATTCCATTAAAATTACCGACGGACAAGAGCAGAAAACGTAAAAATTGGTCAACTTTAAAGCTTAAAGCTAAAATGTTGACTTTTCACAAATTTTACAATTTTGATGTAAATAAAAGCAATAAAGGCTTTATCATGTCTATTTTATCTCTCTTACTTTGTTTTTATTAACTATGTCTGCAGCAGCAGCTGAAGCAGTAGTGGAACCAAACCGAATATGGGGGGACAAATGTTCAAAGTCCGACATTGTCATTAACCAGGGTCCCACTGATCCCCTCCCAAGTGGCATTCCCACTTACACCGTCGAAATCATGAACGTTTGCACCACCGGTTGTGACATCTCTGCCATCCACCTCAGCTGCGGTTGGTTCAGTTCCGCCAGACTCATCAACCCCCGTCTCTTTAAACGTCTCCGTTACGACGACTGCCTTGTCAATAACGGCAATCCTCTTATTAACGGCCACACCATCTCCTTTCAATATGCCAACACCTTCCGTTACCCTCTCTCCGTTTCCTCCGTTATCTGTTGATCTTACTAAGAACAATCATCCTTCCACGTGTACTTACTAACCTCTTATAGCAGTACTATTTTTCCATAAGGAAGTACAAGTGGTGAAGCGTGGCCTTTTTTTTAATGATGTGTCATTTTCATAATGACAGGTTTGGGCCCAAATGGAGATTACAATGCAAATTGCAAAGTGAAAAAAAGGGTGGGTTTACATGTAATTTTTCAGTTTGTAGGGGGAGAGACTTGTACATGAGACGATTAGAGCTGAAATTTTGGTAGCTAAAAATCCTCATAGTTAGTAGTAGTATATATATCATCATATCATGTCATATATGTAGCCGGAAACACAAGTTTACATGCTGATTTGCTGGGCATTAATTGTTTCAGTGGAGTACGAAATTGAGTGGCTAAAATTGTTTGACTCTGGAATTTTGATTCAATGATTCCTGTTTAACGTATGGCATTATATCAGAACGTGTTGTTTGTGGTTCAAATTGAAATTGTTACCATTTAGCAAAAAATAAAAATAAGAAAGTAAATTGCATAGATAGTCCCTAACTTTATTTTTTCATAGGCAGTTCAAAAGTACAAAAATTATTACATTTTCTATCCTCGTTCTACTGCAATGACTAAAGTACCCTTATTTAAATTTTGTATTCAATTTATTTATCTATGATTAATAAACTTAATTTTATTATTAAAATTTACGATTTAACTATAAACTTCTAACAGTTTTTTGGTGATTAATAGTCTCTCGATAAATATTACGTCTTATCTATAGCTCTAGAAGCTACAAATCAAATAGTAAAGTCAAATCAAATTAATTATAAGAAACAAAAAAAAAAAAATTTTAAAACACCAATTCTAAGAGTTGTCCGCTACGGTAAACTCGACTAGGCGTGTACAAAAAAACCGAAACCGAAAACAAAACCGAAAAAAAAACCGAAACCGAAACCGGTCAAAACCGGTTCGATTTTTGGAAAAACCGGCGGTTCGGAAACCAGTTTTTATATATCCGTTGGAGAACCGGTTAGAAACCGGGTTTACCCGAACTGGGTTGGAAAATCGGGTTGAAAAACAAAAACCGGTTATTTGAGCTGACCGTTAACTAGCCGTTTTTTTTGAGTTTTTGACTGTTTTTTTGAGCTTTTTTTTGACCATTTTGTCATCCTAAAACTAGTATAAATAGATACCTTGGGTTTGGTTTAGTCACAACACTCAATCTTGCTAATTCTAGTCTTTAAACACTCAAAACGCTTACGATTTACGTACAAAACTCTCAAAAAATTCTCTACTCCTCTCAAAACGCTATCAAAATGGCAACTCAATCTTCTTCAACTTCTGCCGGTGTTGGTTCTTCAAATGCACCAACTATTGTTCAAGTTTTGGTAACCTAACGAAATCCGGAGATTCAATGTAATTACGACAAAGTGTTATTGTCGGATGGTTCCACTAAGGCATTTTGTAAACGTTGCGGAAATTTTTTGAAAGCCGACTCCAACTCTACTTTGAAATCACATGCTACAAAGTATTGTGATGGAGTCAAAAGTAATCCCGAATCGGGTCAAGCAACTATGTCACGGGATGGGGGTATTTTTACATACGAAGCGGAACGGTGTTGAGAAGCATTTTCCGGCTTTGTGATGTGTATATGCTTGAAAGATCACTTAGACGCCGCGGAACGTATACAACACGTTTCAAGTCTTGAAGGTGAAATGGAATACGAAGGAGATATACACGATATCGAGGTGGAACAGGGTATGGCAATATCACTTTCCAATGAAGAGATTGCTCTTGATGAAGCTTCGCGAGAGGCTTCCTCCAAAGAAGATTTCGACATTTGAAGACTACCCAAATTGAAGATGTTAGAAGAATTGAAGATTAATAAAAGTTGAAGATTTTTGAAGACTTTGAAGAATTATGAAGACTTATTTGTTTCAAGAATATTTTTATGAAGATTTAGAAAACTTTGTTTTAAGTTATTGTTAAGATATGTTTTCATTCCTAATGTAGTAGCATTCTATCGAATTTTTTTTTGAAGAATACGTTAAAACGCTTAACGCTCGAAAAAGATTGAATTATATAGAATTATTGGTTTCAATAATATTTTTTATGAAGATTTAGAAGAATTTGTTTTAAGTTATTGTTAAATTATGTTTTCATACCTAATGTACTAGCATTCTATCGATTTTTTTTTTAAGAATACGTTAGTTTTCCCTAAAACGCTTAACGCTCGAAGAAGATTGAATTATATAGAATTATTGATTTCAATAATATTTTTATGAAGATTTAGAAAACTTTGTTTTAAGTTATTGTTAAGTTATGTTTCCATACCTAATGTACTATCATTCTATCGAATCTTTTTTGAAGAATACATTGTTTTTACCTAAAACGCTCAACGATCGAAAAAAAACCGAATTATATAGGTAAACCGGTTTGAAACCGATTTTTGAACCCGAACCGGTTCCAAACCGTTACAATCGGTTAGGGTTTTTTCTCCTCCAAAACCGGTTCGGTTCCAAATAAAAACCGATTCAGTTTTTCAACCCGAACCGATTTTTCAAAAATTCGGGTTTTGTTCACCTCTAAACTCAACCATCGAAACACACCTAATCCGGCCCCATTGGGATTTTTGTCTTAGGCCTTGATATACAGCTATTTTAGAAAGTTGCAAATAAAAATCACATTTTAAATATAAGACGATTTCAATAAGCCCATAATAATTTGGGCCTTAATGGGCTGGTCCAAGATGACAAGTCATAACTTACGTCATCATTGTACTTTAAACACACGGTAACAACAATCTTCCAAATCCACTTTCAAGATTTCATCACATAATCTTTATTCGAACAAGATTTCATCACACAGTCTTCCAAATCTAATTTCACAAATTACCCACTACTTTACTCCACTATCTGAACCCAAAGTACCTGCTTTCCTTAATTTCAAATTCTAAATCTTATCTCCATTAATTTCTTGAAAAGAAATTGAGATTAAAAAATATAAAAAAACTTTTCCGAAGTCACCAAAAAATATAATTCAATCTTGTTTAATCTTTACCGGTTTAGCATTATTTCTACCGACCATCACATCTCCGGCGGTGAACTTCCCTCCGGAACCACCGTTTTGCCACCGCCGGAGTTGCAGGATATTACAGTCAAACCGGTGATTAATTGTGCCAAGGTGGAAGATATGGGAAATGAATCTGTCGGTGGTGGGGATTCAACGAAAGAAAGTTTGAAAGTTAGGAGATTAATTCAAAATCATTTTGAATTTCAAGGTATGAATTTTATACTGTAGTATTTATAATTAATTTTCTTGATTAGATTTATTTGACTTTTACATTCTTTTAGTGAACATTAACTCAAACTTTTAATATGGATATAGATTAGAAGTGTATATGACCTGACCCGGTTGTATGGATGGGCCATGGTTCATTGTTTAGGCTTGTATTCCTGTAGTACTTCCTAAATAGTTGTGAATTATTAATGCAATACAAAATCCCTATGCTTAGTTTATTATTAATCTGAAAGTATTTACAAATGTTCAATAAGACACTCTCGATTCATGTTCGAGTACTGACCAATGATGTTTACCAAAAGTTCATCCGTACATGTTAGCACATACATAAGGATTGAAAAGCTCGATAAAGATATGAGACGAGTTATTATGAACTCGAACTCAAGTCATCTTATGTTTACCAAAAGATTTTTTTCTTCTTATGTTAGGAGCATCGTGAGTTCGTTTACTACCTCCTGACCAGTTTTGCACACAAGGTTTTGTAATGGGCAAAGCTTCAGAAGCTGGATTTGGAAACGAAATGTACAAAACATTGACAGCTGCAGCACTCAGCATCATGTTGAACCAATCGCTGATTATTGGGCAAACAAGGCATATTGGTTTTTTCTTTCTCTTGATCTTTTACAGTTTACTTATTATTAACTCATACATATATTATCGACCAAAAATGCTTATTTCTCTGTTCCTGTTTCTTAGGGACAAGTATCCATTTGGGGACTATATAACGTACGCCAATTTTACATTTACTTTAAAGGAAGTGAAACATCTATGGAGAAAAAACGATTGTGTATGCAAGTACGGGCGGCATCTTGTTATGGGGGTTGATGATTTCGAGAACCTTCAGAAACAAACGCGTTGTGTAGTGATTGGAGAAAATGGAAGCACCCAATTATATGGTGAACTTCCTCTATGTATTACTCCTACTACTTACTAGTGTTCACTAGTTGTATGAACTCATTATTTAGGATCAAAACCAAGTGAGTTTTCTGCAACTAAACATGGAATAGCTTTACATAAAGAGTAACCTTAAGAAAGTTGATCATTGAGATACATGTAGAATGTAGAATGACCTAAATCTTCCTGAACTTTTAAGTACCTAACTATGTAATTATCTGATTCTGATTTTTCATGTTGTAACTTGTAATGATCTCGTTTAAAAGTTATTAGTGATTTTGAAAATTAGGTTTAAAGGTACAACAGATGCTGTGGCTGCTCAGTTTTTTTTAAAGAACGTACACGTTGAAATGAGGAAGTCGGCTTCTAACCTATTTGGCAGCAGAGTTTCTTCATTCTAGACCGAATGTAATTGGGGAGCTACTAAGAGTACTGATATCACCTTCACCAGATGTTCAAAACGCAGTTGATTTGGCTCTTAGTGGTGGCCCTGATCCTCATATTTCTGTACATATGCGCATGCTCATGAACAGGTACTTTTACTAGTTTTAATATTTTCTTGAAACTATGGAGTACTGAAATGTTGATTTAATTGTGAACAATGGTAGTTTTCATGTTTATAGGTCTATTAGAGCCGTCACCACTGTGCTGAATTGCATCAAGACGGCCATTGCGGAAATATCGCGACCCCGTATCACTCATGCCAAAACTTCACGAGTTCGCTGAGGTACATTTCTAGTAACATATTTATTTTATTATGGTTATTATTATAATTAATATTGTTGTTGTTAAATTATTATTATTATTGATTATTTTCAGTTTTTGGCGTTGATGATGTTAAATTTGAATAGGTTCTTCATTTTGAGTACAAAAAGTTTAAAGGGAACATTTCTGGTAGTGGCATGATTGCAGCTTCTGATGTCGGGTTTAGAGCGAGAGACTGGGGACCGCGCCTCGATGGGTTGCTTTTGTAGACTTCTTTTTAGCCTCTCGTGCCACACACGCTGTAATTTCGGGTGCCCACAGACGTGTAGGGACCACTTACGCACAGCTGATTGCAGCATTAGCCGCAGCTTATCAACTTGGTAATTAGACTCTATCTTGAAATCTTTCTATTTTTTATGTTCTAATTGTTCGTAGAAGAGGTGGCAACATGGGTAGGCTTGATAAGGGATCAAAATAGGAAATTTTTTGTCAAAATGGGTCGGGCCACAAACATTTTTTCTCTACACGTCTTGACTCCTATAAAAAAATAATGTTTTACTTATGATCAGAAACAGATATTATTACACTTATAAATCTAGTATTTAGGAGGTTATATGTAGTTTGGGGACTTTTTACTGTTTTTCCAGTTTGGCCAATGATTTATGTGTAACCATTTGACCCGTCAGAGACAAAGTAAAACCCAAAGCAGCCTGTTTGCTAATAAACTAATCGAAATTACCATCTTTAGAAAAAAACTCATGTATCATGTAAATTTAGATGAAGATCGAGGTGGTCCTGCGAGCTTTTTGTTCATTAGCAGTTTTCAAAACAATCTATTGCATCAAGGGTTGCAGAATCAAGTCGGGTGGGGTCATGTTTGGAACCGGTTTGCGGGTTCGTTAAGTTGTCATAGCCAGTCTAGCCAATGTGCGCTCACACTGCTTCTTCCTCCTGGCTGGTGGGACGGGTTATGGCAGTCACCAATACCACGAGACATACGTAGAATGGAAGGGTACGCAGTGAATCTTTCAGGATTCGGAACGATTGACGAAATCGTCTTCAGGTTTACTGTGATGCCAAAAAAGATACCATGAGAACTGTCTCTATTATTCAAAAATGTATTGGACTAAAATGTTCATAAACAACCATGGACTTGAAATGTTTATTCGTTTGTTCATTTTCCTTTGATGATGCAAGTGTTTTATCTTAGGTTTAAAACTGAAAACATTTCAGTTTTAAGAAATATATTAGCTACATGTAATTGTAGCCCATTTTCAATATTTCTTACTTACAAAATTAGTTTTGAATACAATGGCTCCCTCAAATTCTCATGTATACCCCAATTTTTTAGTGAAAATTGAAAATAAAAAGATGTAGTTTTTTTCTAATTCAGTGTAATTAACTCATTTTGAAATTTGTTATGATCAAAGTTTGTTATTTTATTGATATTTTTGTAGCCAATAAAACTATTTGGACTTGTAGTCATCTTAAGTCCTCAGTTTTATTGTCTTAAAACGTGTTACACTAAATTTTTATATCCGGTATAATGCAAGTATAACTATTTCTGACACTGAAATAATGTGGTGTTTTGTTGTAGACATTTAAATAAGTGTTATGTGTTTTACAAGTAGATATTACAAAATTGTATAGAGATGGTATTAGATAATATTAAACATTTCCTATTCATGATTCATACTTATAACCGTAATATAACTTACTAATAACTCTCGTCAAATCTTGGTGTTTGCTTCTTCGGATCGCAACTAATTTCCATTGGAATTTTATTACGGGTCTATTTGGTAAAGTAGTTGTTGGTTGTAAGTTGTAGTTTAGGTTCTGAGTTTTTCATAAAAAGTTATTTATGATAGTTTTGAGATTTTAAGCTTTTCATTAGATTTCAAAGTTACAAATTGTAAATGACAAACAAGACTTTTATTTTCATATGAGGTTTTTGATCAAAAACTAAAAGTTAAAACTCCTAAAAATTCCACGCTAAATAGGCCCTACATGTAATCTTATTGAGAGTATTTAGGACTGATGTTTACAAGGAGCTACAAAACTAAATCACATATTGTACAATATTACTGTTTATTTGACAATGAATTTTAGTATGACATTCGAATTCAAGAGAAAAAGTTATTATGCCAACATACAGAGGGTGTTGGACAGTGGGATTGTTGAGAATTTTAGGAGCGCTTCTGATTTTTAGAAGTTTAAATTCCTATAAAAGTTTAATCCTTGCTTATTAATCAAATACAAATGAAGCTTATTACAAATAGAAGCTCTTAAAATAAAAGTTTGTTCAAGTAGTTTTTAGAATCTCTGTAGAAAATTCTTTAGCTCCAATCACAAGCTTCAATTAGTAGTTATCAAACATACTCAAAATCCGACTAGATTTACATAATTTGCTTTACATTATAAAGAGAATATTAATGATTTTTATCTATTTCGCGTACACTACATACTGATTTGTAAAGTTAGTTTTTGTTAGGTCTCAAATCATGAAACTAACTGAACGTTGCCATACCCCTCTTCTTCTTTAGCATGTTTACATCAATCTTTCGAACAAACACATATTATTAGAGAATAGTATTTACAGGTATTACTAATATATCTTAATATTATCTATAAACACTATTCTCTAATACATATGACTTTGTTCATACTCTATAACCATATTATCTTTTTATAACTTTTGTTTCTATTCTACGAAAAAGAATTTCCAAAACTCAAATGGAATTAACGTTTGTTTATAGTAAAAGTAATTTGTTAAAGAACTTGGGATGTTGGAACCTTAAATTGGTTATAAATAAGTAAAAACTATATAACTTTGTGTTATTTTTTTAATCTTTAATGTGTTATAGAAACTATGATGCATTTTTTGTACATTGTACGAGCATACATTTCAAAAGGAAAAGTAGAAGACGCTTTTTCAACAAATTTTTCATCAGAAAACTTTAAATTTCGCTCGCAAAAGTACATGAAATTATTGTTTGATAAAAAAGGAAACGCAAATATCTAAATTAGATATTTTTGATTAGCTATTTCCGACGATATGCGAAAAATGCCTAACTTCATTGCATCGAGTCATCGACTACCTTTATGATGTAGTTTGTTTCCGTACTCCGGTTGATTGAGAACAAAAAAAGCTTAGAAAATATAAAACGTAGAAAACAATTAAATGAACGTACATTGTACAAAATAAAAATTGCAAACAAACATAGAATTTATTTCTTATCATGATGTGCATTTAACTTAAAAGTGACAAATCAACTGTACTATAGTAATATAGTCGTCAACGTCTTATACACTTTCTTTGTTATTATCAGACCATGACTGTTCTAACTATATGAATGCTTTTTTCATAAACAAATTTGTTCAAAAACTTAACGTTCATTTTCACAAATTTGTTGTAGTTGTTATAGGTAGTTTGTCACATAAATAAAGGCTGGATTTCTTTCTCAACCTTTCACACCAATGCATTTTATTAGGTACAAGATGAAAAATAATATGTTAATTAATTAGTTCATTAACGGTGAGTTTGGTAAGCGAGCTTAGGCGCTTAAACTTATTTTTCTTTATAAGTTCAAACTTATAGCATTGTTTAATAGATAAAACAGAAAGAATTTATTAAAATAAAAGTTGTAGAGAAAAAAAAAAGTTACTTAAAGTAACTTTTAGAAATACATTTGAAGGTTATGAAATAAAAAATTACATAAATGTCTTCTATATAATTACTTATTATGTATTTGTTTATACTTTTACGTCAGTTAACATCTTTAAACGTAACCAGTTTTGTTAAACTATACTAACCAAAAAAGAATACACTCTACCTCCCAGCTTAAAATTTAACTTCAACATATATTCGAATAAATAAAATAAATTAAATTGTTATGCTTTGACATCTAACTAGTCCCATGATGCCACACTTGTAATGATCTTATGGCACTCGGAAGTTGTAAATTTAATACATGTTTATTATATCAGACAGAGAATTCGTCCTATTATTTCAAATAGCAATTATTATTGTCCTTTTAATATCAACTAATAAATTTTTTGCTGCTTCTTTTTGCTACTTTTTCATTTATGGTCCAGATTAAAAAAAATATACAATAATGATTCGGTGACACGTGACACATTTGAGTCCCTAAAATGTTAACCATTTGTAAGGTCTCTGACAGTACTGATTAAAGAGATCTTTGAAAGACTCATTATTATTGGTATGATTTGGAAATTGAAAAATGGACACCGTTGGTACACAACAAAAGTTTGATTGATCATATCATTGACAAATTCATGTGAAACTCTTCAATACATTGGTTGTTGGGAAAGTAATTTTGTCTCTTTAAAATATGTTTACACAAATTACCACCGTTAAAAATATACATTGATTATTATTATTTTTGTTGGTTGTTGAAAATAGTTAGCAAATCTAATAAAAAGTCGAATTAGGTTCAAATTACTAGTATTCATGGGTTCAACAAGAATGAGCTAATAAATACTTTATATGTCTCATTCAAAAAGTTTAATATTTAATTAATTAAAAAATACTTTAATATATAGGGATAGTATTTGATTGATGAAAAATACTGTATAAAATTTAAACTCTCTAATACAGAATACAAATTTTTACTAATTAAGGAAATTTGCCTTTTATATATATGCAAAATTTTCTATGCTTTGAAAGTGAAGTATTTTTCAATGAATCAATTTTTGTGTGGTATACCAAAAATAACTGATTCATATTATTATTTGGACTAACTATAATTTGATACATGTCTATTATCTATTATTATTTATAATACATTTTAATGTATTTAACTTAATTTTTAATTCAAAGGTGTTTGTTGTCTAAATTATCCTTTCAAGAAAAATTTATGAAAGCCAATTAATTCAAATTGCTTAATAAAAATAAAAAATCAAATTCAAATTTATAATTATATAATTTTTTTCAATATTACTATCATTTTATTTGAATTTTAAAAACCTAAATTTTTTAATTCCACATTACTATTTATATAATGTTGTATTAAATTAGCTTCGTCGGTAATAATTAATTATATGATATTATGTTGTACGTATATATTTTATTATCTTTACACTTAGTTGATTCTTATATATTGAGCTATGATGCAAATCAAGTATTAATAAACCAAAGAACTTAATCGGATATCATAATAAAAATAATCATCTGCTACTTCGTGCGAGCACTGTACTTGTTGATAATAAACTTAAAGCATAAAGCGGTACTCTTTTATATTTTAAACACGCTAAAATTCCGTGACTATAATTTTGTATAAAAGAGAAGAAATAAGATAATTAATCAAAATGCTCTATAGTATGATTTTTAGAGTGGCTTCTAAAATTACCATATACGAAGTACATGTTTTACGGTATAATACAATATACAAACCTTATACAATTAACGTTTACAAATTTAAAGAAACTTATTTTTTAAAGACAAACAAACAACTTCGTATATAATATTAAGAACTGTCTACTCAATAAAAAAATATCAAATATTTTTCAAAATTGACAGAACGTTTGAAACATACTAGAAAATTAAAGGAAAACATTGTACATATTTTCTTATTCTCGTAGTGTATCGACTTCTTTTATAAGGAATCGTTACTAATTTTGGACATATGGATTTTAAAAGAGTTTAAGAAGAAACACTTAGTATTTAAATGATGTTTTAGATTTTAGGCATCCCAAATATGTGGGAACTCAACATCAAAAGCTAAAGGGTGACAGGAACCTTTCAAATAGTAATAATTTGTTTTTCGATTGAAAATTTATATAAGACGCGTTTTGATAACTAGTTGAGCTCACGCTTAATGCGACGATTATAAATAGAAAATATGATAATAATCGACTATGATAGTCGTCTTAATGATAATGATGATAAACTTTTGTTTCAATTTCATTTATAATTTATGTTATCTCAATAATTATATTTTAATTATTATTATTTATTTTATATTTCAAATAAAAATCATTACGGGGTTTATAAATTAAACAGAAGCAATTAAGTATAAATTGATTTGATTTTTTAGTTTTCATATTTATGTATTATTAAACGGTGACATAAATATAATTTTTGATCTTTCACTTTTCAAACAGTGAATTTCTAGCTAAATGTTTTATAAGGATTTAAGATAATTAAAATTTCATAATCATATTTAATTATTACATTGTTTGTATTCGCAATTTGATAGAAAAACAAAATTGAACCAAGAAATGTTTGGCAGGTCATCGCAATCGCATTCGATATGTCTGGAGGCACATTAAGAAATTGCTCGTTTGGAGATATACACCCAACCTTTTTATTATTGGTTTACATTTTTATTTTTTTTAAATGAATAAAAGATATTTTTTAGAACGATAAGCCTATGATATATGAACTGTCTCCGATTAAACGTATACTCATTGGCTTTTTATTGATGAGTTTCTTATATCCGATCAAATGTCTTGTAATATAATAAAAGTTATTTGACTAAAGTTTTTCTTTTTCCATTATAATTTATCTACGGGTTAGCTAGTAATCAAATAATTTACTCTCGCTACTGGAATAACGACTAGAGACGACGAAAAGTCATCCCTAAAGGTTTGAATATCGTCGCAATAACCCTACTGACACCAAAATTCGTCTCTAAAGGGTCGTCGCAATAGTCTCGTCGAGAAAAATCTAATTAGATGCTTTTAAATTTAATGGTGCTAATCTTACGAGACAAATAGAGTATTAACGTTAAGATTATTGTTTTTTAAACCAAACCTTATGTAACAAACTAGCAATAAAGAATAATTTTTCGTTACACTTAAAAGCGTTTTACAAGTAACAACTTTTTCCGAAAAGAAGTATGTACGTATTAAATATTATGGTTGCATATTGATTTTCTTTTAATCATTTGAAACGTTTTACAAGTGAAAACTTTGTTCGAAATGGAGTATGTACGTAATAAAAATAATGATTGCATTTTTTATAATGATTGTATCAAAATCTTTGTAACCAACTTTTTTTTATTTCTTTTTTTTTTTTTTAATTTCTTTATCGATGTTAATAAAAACATTTAACTTAATTAGATATATCGGACTGCAAAAGAACCATCATGCTTACTTCTTTTTTTTCTTCCAAAATTTGCAAAGTTCATAACTAAAGGAACAACTAAAAATTATTGAACATCAAATGCCTGTATTTATTTTGATAATCAGTTGCATACAGAAACAATAGGACATGGGGTTAGCTAATTAAACCTAAAGTTGGATAATTATCATCTAAACGATCGCAAAACAAGAACTAATCAGACCATGTACATGATCAACCCATGCATCAATTCGGATATATGATTAATTAAAATTCAAAGATATCGAGCTCATGCAGCGACTTCAATGGTGTGGTTAGGCACTTGTGGTTCAAGAACCAAATGATCATCAACAACAACATGGTTGTTCTCGTTTAACTTTGTAACAACTGGCATCGAACAGATTAAAGCGCTCAGCTTCACAACATCGATGATTTCTTGATCTTTATTTTCTGGGACTTTTTGTTCTTCGGTAACAATTGTTTTTATTTCTAATCCTGATGACACCTTTTCGTCGCTAACTGGCTTCTTGTTTTTGTATACGAAGTAAAGGATAATTTGCACAATACCAAATCCGAATCCAAGTATGTTAGGAATCTGTTATACAGAAAAAAAAATCATTAATTTCAAAAATAAAATGATAATAAAATTTTAAAGCTTTTTATATTCTTTTAATTAACATACCGCAATGTTGGAATCGTGACGAAGTAGACCATAAAGGAACCATGTGATAGCATTGAGGGTGAGGGCCACTGATAGTAAAATGGGCATGTACTCCACACTTTTTGTTTTAATTACTTGTCTCTGAAAAAATAGAACAAGATGTATAGTATGATTAATTAATTCATTATTATAAATTGTAATTATCAGATATTTATTTATTTTGTATGTGAATCTACTTACCACAACGCCCAAAGGTGCAACAAAAACACCTAAAGCGAACACAAGGCAAACCCATCCAACAATCGCGACACGATTAGCCCCTTCAGCAAGAACTTGAGTTAGGCCAACAATCAATCCGAAACCAACTACTATCATCAACGCGATCAACTTCAAGCTTTCGATCTGTATACCAAATGTTTTCGTTACAACTCTTTTCAGTAATAAATAACTTGTAGTGTTAGAAAAGGTGATATTATATATATATATATCTAAATATATCACTTACCCTAGCCTTTTTTGGCGCGTAAATTAGGAAGACGCAAATGTAGAACGTGTTAATGAAGCAACCAACGGTGTTAATGGTGATGAGAAGCATCACATTGGTCTTAAGCAATGCGTAGTAGATCCAAAGCATGGCGCTAAATAGCCCCACGATGTAAGGCACCGATTGAAACCCTTCTGTCGATTTCTTTTTGTAAACTTTATAAAACGTCGGTCTGCAAATTAAATAAACGAAACTATTAGCCAAACTTAAATTTATTTATCAAGAAATATTATGGAAAGATTGTGTAGTGAACAAAGGGACTTACAATGGGGAAAGAAACACCATGAATGATACAGCATTGCCTATAACATATATAAGAAGCAAAATGTTAGCAAACGACACAAAACTAGCAAAAATGTCCACAAAGTTTTACCAATCAATATTTTTGTGTATGTTTATTATAGCATGCACGGTAATGTTATATTTTCATGCATATATATAGATATATATATATATAATATAGTGAAAAAGAAAGAGAGTAATATTTACCGAGTAGTCCAAATGCTAGAGCAAGATGAGCAAGTGTTTCTGGAGTCATCTTCTCAATGAAATTTTTTCAGACACCACTCAAATTAGACAAAGAGATTTAGAGAACTATAAATTCTATTTCTCTTTGTCTTTTGTTTTTTTCTTTGTTTGTTTCTCTCTTTAGCTCTTGGTGTTGATGAGTGGTGCAAATAAAAGGGTTGAGTTAGGGGTTTATATAGGCAAGAGTGCTTAAGGTGTGGGACATCTAATAAAAACATAGGTTATGTTTCTTTACTTAAAAGTTATTTGAAAGTAAGAAAGAAAGAAGCTTAAATACATTAATATTGAGTGGACACGTACAATTGTTTACAGGTGTTGAAGCCCTTTACTTTCCTTGTCTATATAATCACTCATTCTCAACCTAAACTTAACCTAAACTTTAAAAACTCCGCTTTACATTCGAACCCTTCAATTGTTTTTCATTTTTTAGTTCAAAAGCCCAAAAAGCATTTTGGTCAGAGAAAGTTACTTCTTTGGCCTAAGATAGTCTATGCTAGTTATTCTAAGGACCATATAAAATTATAACTATTTCTCGACATATTTAAAGAAACATTATTCTCAAAATTGAACGTGTGAACCGATCATCCTAACCGGTTCTTAATATTATTGCAAGCATTTGACAAATTATTTGGGATATTGTTAACATTAAGCTCTTATATTAAAAGAATCTTCACTACTCAACACATTTTCTTAAAGCTGAGTTTTTCTTCTTCTTCAAATTAGGAGCTTATTCAGGACAGAGTTTATATATATATATATATATATATTATATATATGGGGTATTTTCTAATTAATAACTCTAAGCTTTGCAAATGAATCAGTGGCTAAAATGTCATATGTTGTGTATTCGAAATTAATAAATTAATTAGATCTGTTCAGGAATAAAGGATGAAACTGTTTGACGTATTGTTCATCACACAAATAAAGAGTTCCTTCATATGGAATATTGACACTAGTTATTTACAGTACTTGTAATGATGACAAAATATATATTGAAAAGAGTTATTCAATAAAGATGTAATAAAAAGAATATAACGTTATTTATTCTTTTAATTTATAAGAAATTTAAATTTAGATGATAAATACTTTACTTCGTGAGACATTTATTTTTATTCAAGTACCCGTTTGTTAGCATATTTGTAACATCAGTTTAAAGTAGTAATTTAAAGCGATTTGATACATTTATCTTTCGACACAAGATGTATTAAACTCATCTACGAATGTATGGCATTGTAACAATTTCTTACATTGGAGGTGTATTATATAAATAAACTTTAGACGGATACAATTAATATCACATGTAAATTTGTAAATAAAATACTAACTAGTTCAAAGACGCATAAATTTAAGAGAAAGTTGTTTGGATCGTTTTTGTATTTATCCAAAAAATCACGTTTTATCTTTAAGTTTATGAGATGTCACTAGACATTTTTGTATATGTTATTTCGTATTATCAGTCATTCACTTAATTTCTTTTTTATCATTTTACTATGATTTAATGGAGAAAACTAACGAAATTTATCAACTGAACGATTGGTAAAATGGAATAACGAATACATACCATTAACTTACGAATAAAACGTGATCTTCGAAACAAATACAAAGATGATCAGGCAACTTTCTCCTAATTTAATTCAATGTATGCTTACAATCAATCAACAACTTTAATCTATAACTCTATTAATTCTTAACATATTTGCCCATCGTTCAAGTTGCTTATTTACCTCCTTTTAGAAGTCCTATTATACTTGCACATTTCGAGGCTCAAATTTAGCAAGAAATCATAACTTTTGATTAAAAACAGAGACTTGCTAATTACCTCCCATTTTTAGGGTAGGTGTTTCTTAACCAAGGGGGCACTTTCTTTGTGTCACCCACTATCTAATTCATCTTTAAAGCATATACAACTCATATTTTTCAATTACATTTACTTGTTTTCTTTGTGTTCTCTTCAAGATTTTGTATCTCTATACAAGCAAATATATGCCTTCATTCACAAATATGGAGATGTGTTTGACCAATAACATCTTGCCATGTCAACACTAATAATACATGGTGGGGTCATTTCTCATACACTAACTCAAGAGCTTTGATTAAACATAAAAGTAAAGATATGATTTTCTAAGCTATCTAACTTTAATGGCAGTGCCCAATCTTTGTGTCACTTATTTGCTTTGATAGTTCAAAGATAATTTCTCCACTACAAAGTTTAGACACTTCTTGAATTATTGAATCCCATTTTGAGACTTAAAAAGAAAATAACGCGGAGTAAGCTGCATCTAATATTAGGTGCTGCATATATATTTTGATAGACTAAATATAGATTTCATACAGTTAAAAAGTTAAATATGTAAAATACAAACTCATTTTTACCTTCGTCACACGTAACTTATTAGCAGCTAACGCTCTTTTTTATAAAGAAAGTCAAAACTTTCATTGCGGTAGTTGTTTTATTCTCATTTATGTAAATTTGTACGTATCAAAATCAATATCGATTATTAGTAGTAAAGTGATAAACGAATTAAAGTTAAAGTTTTCTAAAAGGGGTAAAGTAAAAGTTGTAAAAAGTTTTAGAGTTCCATAAACTATGAATTAAGAAGAACATAGCTAGCTTGTATATAATTGGTCAAAATCATTACTTGTCCTATGTAGCTACTACAAATGTTAACGTTACAAAATTATTGAAGACTTAATGATTGAAATTGTTTTATTAGACGAGTATATAATTATTACTATCTATAGTTTTTTCAGCACGCCATGTGTATCTACATGGACACGAGATTTAAACTTTTCTCAATCATAAGCGCGTTATTTGATTAACCACGCGATAGAATTTTGATATTTGGTTCATTACACATAAGCCTGCCTACACAAACTTTTGGTGAAGACAACTCAAACTTAAATATATAAATATTATATATATATATATATATATTGCATTCATGCATAGCTTGGTAGTAGTACTACTCACTTTATTAAACTCAACATGACTTTTAATTGCTGTAGCGTATTATTGAAACAAAATTACATGTAGGCAACTTTTAATGATAAGCATCAAGGTCTTATTTTCTTAATGAGCCGTCATTCTTTCTGTAAAACAATGTTATGTTACACAAACCGCCCCCGTGCTAATTATGGGATTTGTAGCAATTTTTATCCGCATAATACAACGGTAGCATTTTAAAAGAAGAAAGTAGATGTCGTTAATTCGTATTTTACGATTTTATAATTTTTCAAGAAGTAGTTTGATAACTTCTGTGATGATTCAAATATGTGTACGTTAGTATGTTTGGTGGTGCTAAAATAATGCGTATAAAAGAAAAAAAAAACTTTTTTTCTCTTTTTTATCATCATGAGGAAACAAAATTTTCAAAAATATCAATAATTCTTTATAAATTTTTTCACGTGATTTTAGATTTCTTAAGGATAACTGCTTACTCTATCGCTCTACCCCCTATAGATCCACCCCTGAGTATCTTGATAAAATATTTTGATTTAAATTGAGTGTATATGAATTTGACAAAATTATTTATCGATTTTATGATAATAATACGATACTCTTGAAAGAAAAAAATAGACATTTATCTAAAACTATTATAATTCTCATGCCATGCAGTAAAACACAAACTTGTAAATATTTATTTTTGTGTTAAGTTGTGAACTCAAGTATAATGGTAACGAAAATGAAAAGAGTTTATAAGTGTAACACCTTAGGCAAATTACATCCTTACCAGACACATCGCGTTTTGAGGCCCCAAGCACAACAGATCCCATGAGAACTCTGTAGTTAAGCGTGTTTGAGCGAGAGTAGTACTAGGATGGGTGACCTATTGGGAAGTCTTCGTGTGATCGTCAAGAAAAAATCGTTCACTTGTGAGCAAGGCTGACAATATTGTAGTCATAGTAAGGCGAGATGTTACAATAAGTGAATCAGTGAAATCTTATATGCATAATGAAAATTATCAAAACTAAAATTGAAAATGTTGAAATTCTAAGTTTATTGAATATTGTATAAATAGATAGATACATATACTCAAAGGTGAAATTATGGTCACAGCTAGTAGTATCTTTACTTGTGTAATGTCCTTCACAATACAGGGATAAAAATATACATGTTCGAAAGTTTAAGGATAAACATAAATATGTATAATGTGAATTTTGTTTTTGAAAACACCTTTTTTAAATGCCGCTCGCAGCATAGATATCAAACCTATATTCAAATGATCAAAAATTCAATATGACCTTCGCTAAGGGTGTGATTAATTAAATATTAATGTCTTAAATTCTTTTAAGTTTTTAATACGACTAGTCTGTAACTACTCTCTTTGCTTCATTTTTTTTATAGACCTCACGTTCTAAAAGAGAAATATTAGTTATTTGAATTTTTTTCTTTTGTCAAACCATGTAAAATATCACTTTCTTCATACCGGTTAAAGTGTTCATTTTGACTGAGTACAAAGTTTTAGAATTTTCCACTAACTATAATTTTCACTAATCAAATATCATACATACTCACTAAAATCTTTTTTAACTGGTTAATATGTTATATTGAAACAACTAAAAATAAAAATATAAACATTTATAATCGGTGAAAGTTTCTAACTAGTGAAAGTAATAGTTAAGAGAATGGAGGCTGGAGAGTCACAATTAATGGTGTTTGTTAAATTAATTTAGGCATATATGATATATCAAATATCAAACTGTTTAGACACGTATTTATTAATGCACGAATAAAACTATTCACACAAGTATTTATTGTTAAGAGGCTTCTTGTACCATAAAGTTAATGTATGCCTCAGCTAGTAGCTATGACTGTGATGTTCCATTTCTGAAAATTTGTTGTAATATATGCATATAGTTTTCAACAAGTGTCCCTATCCGTACCGGGTATTTATATGTGATCAAATATTCATGGGTTTCGTTCGAATCGATAACTACAACAATAAATCACGAAATAATTATATGCAATAATAAGCGAAATTGAAACAACAGATACCCTTTCAACCCCTTTATTTATGCCATTTGGTATATTTAACCCCTTTCCTAGCACATATTTGCATTTTACACTTAAAATTTCTATTTAAATTATAACTTTTACTTTGTTTATAATTAAATGCATAAACTTATTTTGTATAGTTAATACCTTACTAGTACACGCGCAATGCTATCATAGGCACTTTGCTTCATAGTCTTTGCGGCCATAGAAGAGTTGAAAAGTGTACTATGTTTCAAACTTCGACGACTATGCAACTTTGCTTCATTTTGTTTGGTCGATGTCAATGTTATCATAGGCACACATTCATCACATTTCGCTAACACCGTTGAAGACTTTTAAGAAATAGTGATTCTTTTTATAAAGTTATATAATATAATTTTAATATAATATCCCTTTTAAATTACTAAATTTAATAATTGAGTTACAAATACGTAACTATAAAATTACTTTTGTTAAAATTTTGGGTGCTTTACTCTACCGTCCAAAAATAAAATTATAGATCACTATATTTTGTCTATAATTGTTAAATTGTATATTTTGTAATAGGTTTTAGTGTTTTTAAATGCATTCAACTTTGTCAAAAAAGTTATTGTGTGTATCGTATTTTACGGGGCTCTATTAAATGTACTGAACTAGTAAAAACACTAAATTAGTGTACTGAACTGGGTATATCATGTAATTTCTGATTTTTAGCCGGTTACTACACTTTTCCGATCATCTTCTCCGGTAAGACTGGTTTCCGGCAAGCTCAAAGCTTACATGAACCCTAATTTTCTTTTGCATATCTTCTGTTGAGAAAAAAACACTACATATGAACTATGTGGAACATTTACATAGATGTGATGTTAGAAATTGATGAATGTGAGATTGAAGGAGGTGGTGGCAAACTCCATTTGAAAAAGGATTACAACCTCCTTATGTCATATACGGCTCAAAAGCTTACATGAACCCTAATTTTCTTAAATACCCAAAATTACATGAACCCTAATTTTCTTAAATACCCACAATTACATGAACCCTAATTTTTGAAAAATCAAATACATCTTCAATTTGTTGTTAGTTGCTCATGATCTTTGTCAATGCCAAGAATTGGAGCAAAGAAACGGAAAAAATAATACATTTACTTCAGGTGGCCGGAAGTTCACCGGAGAAGATGACCGGAGATAAAATGACCGGCTAAAGGTTTGATAGGTCACCTGATACACTAATTTGAGATTTTACGAGTTGAGTACATTTAATAGCGCCACGTAAAATACGATACACACAATACTTTTTTTGACAAAGTTGAATACATTTAAAAACACTAAGGCCTTTGTAAATTGAATATATTTTACCTTACATAAACTTTCAAAAACATTCGGTTGATAAATTTGTTGTCTTTCAATTAATCGTTCAAATCGATATAACAAAAAAATGCAGTTTTGATGTGTTTTATTGGTAAACGTCATTTGTATTTGATCATTGTCTACAATATCTTTGATAGAATGGCAACCATTTTGATCCCAAGCTAAATTATTAGCTTAGTGTAAGTTAGTCACTAAATCGCGATTGTAGTATAAAAGGGAAATCTATATAATGATTATTTTGACAACCAATTCGACTTTCAAACAAAAATTTTAATGCCATTGCATGCAGAGATATGAAATGTAAATATGAGAAAATTCAAAAACGGGTATCTATAGTTGAATCCTAAAATACACGGTATTAAACATAAGATTTTTATGCATTTCTAGCTATATCGAAAGAATTAGCTTTATATGTGAAGTGGAATTACAACATCTTACAATTTAAACATTTATCTTTCATGTAGGAGTCTCAATTCACTTCTTTCAAATCTAACTACATTTATAATGCATATAAACGGTAAAAGTATTATAAAGAAAATAAATTATTTTGTTTTGTGTTTAAAATTATAATAATAACATCGACGTTAAAATGTACTTTTTTTCAAATCCCGTCCTTATAATTTATAAAGCAAGCATTAATAATTTTTTTAATCAAGCCTCCACTAAACAAAAAGCAAATTAAATACACGTTTCGAAGTGACTTTTAAAAACTTTTTTAACAAAGCGCAACACTAACGGATTGTAACACAATTGAAACAAAGAAAATGACAAGCATTAACATTCTTTTAATTTGGTAGCAAAACACATTTAGAAGGTATTTTGTGTAAGGTTTTAGGAATCAGGAAATAACTATTAAGGTCATAGTTGCTGTTTATTTGGTGGTTATAAATTTGAGAAAACTTATATTTATATTTTTTTTAATGGCTGAAATCTTATTAGATTGAGTCAGAGAGAAACTAACAAAAAAACACACTAAGAATGTAACATTGGATTTTGCAACTGCAATGTCCGAGTAATGTTATGTTTTTTACATCAATTAACAAACTAATCAAAAGAATGCATAACTAAAGACTTAAAAATGTGACTTGTCTTTACATTCGAAGTTGAAACACGATACTATTTCTGAAATATTATTCTAAAATGTGACTTATTAAATGTGGGTTTAGTGAAAATGAGTAAGTTGGAATTAAGGTTTTGATAAAACTACGAAATATTATTCTAAAAAATAGGTGAGATCCATACGTATTTGTTCTCACAAATATTATCTTTTTTAATAAAAATAATAATTTAGTTTTTAATTTCAATCTTTTTCTCACATATATAATAAAAAATTTAAAATAATACTTTCTTTAATTTTTATACTTTTATTTAATACCATGCTATTTTAATTCTCATTCTCATTCCTATAAACAAATCAAATACCACCTTATTTTAATTGTTTTTTTATGTCTCGCCGACTCCAAATAAAATATCAAAGCTCAATCGACATAGAGGACCATATAAAGACAAAATACACCATACAAAAATAAATGAAAAATTCCAACGGCTTATAGTTGTCGCTTTCTTTATATTCACTTTTTGATGTTTTGCAACATTTTACGTATGATATTTTTTCCACTTTCAAATCTGAATGGTGCCACCTACCTAATTCTTGGTGGTCAAGAATCCGCGTTCAAGGCAGAATTCAATGTGTAATACTCGAATTAACTCTTTATATCGATCAGTTGACCAACAAATATCCCGATAAATTAACTTCAATTCTCTCACGATATGAAGATGTGATATGCTTAACTTTACGAGATAATTGTGTCGAGGAAAAGGTTTGTTGATGTTTATGGGGCATGCAGTGGGGCACCAACAGTTATTTATAAAAGTATAATAATAATACTAAAAACAACTCAAATGCAACTCGGTGGTGAAATCACTCGAGTCACGTGCATGGAAAAGGCCAAGAGGTCTCGTTGTAGAACTTGGTAGCTCCCAACTTTCCAAATGTTGACATGTCGATCTTTCTACCTTTTTTTTTTCTTTTTTTTTTTGTTTTAATGTTGAGAATAAAATAAAATAATAAAAAGGTACTCCGCAAAATTTATTGATAACGATTATTTTAATTATTATTATTATTATTATTACTATTATCAAAATCAACATTTATTATTATTCTTATCCTTCATATCATTATTTATACAGTAGCAGATTAAAAACTCATGCTTTAAGTTGAATGTAGATGACATATACATGTTGGTTAGATTTGAATGTTCTGTAAAAGATTGTTATATACTTCCATTATTAATGGGTATTCGCCACATTGAATTTTGGGTTCCTCGCATGATAAGGTAAATCAACCAAAACTTAAGTAGTATGAACCCAACTTAATTAAAAAATACTTAAGTTTTGGTTAAAGTATCATAAGTACTTTTGTAATGGTAGAATCTTATCTTTATAATTAGACAATAGGATAAATACTAAATAGAAAAAATTGAGTAAATGGAAAGGGAGCCGGGGAAAACCTGAAAAAGAGCAAAAAATAAATTACTAATAGGAGTAGGAGTAGGAGGTAATAAATAAAAGAGGGAACAAGGAAGATGGAATTCAATACGTGACCTTACAAACGCAAAAGGTTTTTTTCTTTTAAATCAAAGGCAAAAAAGCAAAAATTAAAAAGGGAAATTTTTTTGCAACGACGGGCCGTATACAAGTCTTCGTGGAAACCTTTTTATTTTGAAGGCAAAAGAAAATTTTAAAAATAAAAAGAAAAATAGAATGTAATTAAAAATATTTTCTGATGAATCTATAGATCTCATAAAGAGACTCTCTCATCTTTATGAATTGGTCGTAGAAGGTGCTGCCGCGAACCTCCTCGGCAACCACTACTGCGACGATAGCTGCAAAAGAAAAAGTCAAATCTTTTTTAGGTCAAAGTAAAAAAACATTAAATTTTTGTCGTTTTGTAACTTTTGCGACCATATTACATCGTCGCAGAAGCCCATGGTCATATTAGCTGCTTTTGCTTGTAGTGTATTATCAAGTTAACTTAAATTAAAGGGAACTTTCAAAATTCTTGTGTGGGCTACAATGCCCACGCTTTGGTATCGCCAGTGCAAGTGTGAACTTGGATGCGGATAAACCTAATGTATCTGATCCGTTGTTATTCTTCTGTCTAATGCATCCATGAGAAAAAATTACTTGATGAAAAAGTCTAAGTATTTATGTTGTGCTTCTAATGAACATTGGTGAGGGGATTCAAGTGTTCCTTAAGATCGATTCATCATCCAATAAACGTTTACAAGCAGCATCACCGTCAAGCGATGTCACTATCTCTGATTTGACGTCGCCATCATTTTCCAGTTTAGCGTCAAGTTCACGATGAGGTTAAGTTATCATGTGCCGTAGGGAATTCATGATGCGCTAGCGTTGAATTGTCCCCTGTTTATTTTGTTAAGCGGTCCTTATTTAATTTAGTTGGATGTCGCTCTAATATTTGACTAGGATCATATCAATCGATGAAATAATATTAGGTGAGATTAAGTATGATAGTAAGTTTTGATGTACTTTAGAACAAATGAATGTAACATATTTTGTCTAAGCTAGAGTAATGCTAAATGTTTATCGTCTGTAACAATTAGATTTTTTAGACATAATTTAAAATCTGCATTCTTAGGGACATTCGACATTTTTCTTCGTGTCTAAAGGTGAATTTAAGGATGACACATGGACACGTGTTCATTCTAGAAGTTAAACAAACAAAGAGTACATGATACAAACGTTAAAAATGTTCGAAAATTGTTCACGTGGATCTTAGATCCTTATTAAATATACAAAAGCTAGTTAAAGCACTTTTTGTGAAGGTACATCACACTATCACAAAGGTAATCAAGCTCCAGTTTGTATAAGACAAACTTGATTAGGTGGCTCCATGTTTTTCGCTTGGTTGTGATCTTGGATGGCATCAATGGGTTCATGGATCATAGTACTACAACCCGTTGATGCAGAAGGATCGTGTCTTCCTTCATAACATCTTCAATTAGATCTTTGATGGGTGGTATTGTAAAAATCATCGGTGGTAACAAAATCTAATAAAACAAGTTCAACATCATCTCAAAATATATTAATAGTAAATTATTTAAATCATTTATGTGTTTTCTACTTTGTCCCACTCATCGTTCCTAACTTTCAAAAAATATTTGAATTGTTCATTTTATGAAACTTTTTTTCAAAGAGTATCAAGTTTGTACTAATTAAAAATGATACTTGAAGCAAACAACAACATAATTCTCGGTGCAACTTACCTTAACGTTCTTTGGGGCATAAGCGATAAATAAGGAAATGTAAATGGTCTCAATGACACAGCCAACGACGTTGATTGTGATGAGAAGGGTGGCATAGGTTTCAAGTGTTGCGTAATATACCCAAATCATCGAGCTAAAAAGTGCGACTAGGTATGGTTGTGATTGAAACCCTTGTGTTGATTTTTTCTTGATGATCCTGTAGAACGTTGGCCTACATGCATGCATGTGAAGTATAGTTAACTATACATCATCGATATAATTTAACAGAGCCAGATCTAGTTGCCTTCTCAAAAAATTTCAAATTAAAAAAATAAATTTTTAAATTCATTAACGCTATTTTTAAATTTGCTCACTTAAAAATGAAAAAATAACAAACGCAATATTTTTTCCTCCTCAGTAGGTATATTCTAATTCCGTCCCTGTAATTTACTATTATTAGATTCAATTTTTTATTATCATAAAAGTATATATTGAACGTTAAATTAATACTTACGCAGGAGCAAAATACATCATTATAAATTTTGTACATGAACAGGCTACATTATCACCAACCTGTCTTCGCCCCTGAATATTACATTATCAATTTATGATTTTATAGTCACGATAGAAAAGGAGTGTTATTAAGAATATAAAAGGTGTCACTAAATCAGTAAAAACCTATCTATAGTAACATAAAAAGTGTGAGCATTTAATTTTTATACCATTATTCTCTCTTAAGGTGTGATATACTACGTAGTGCAAGTGTATAACAAAACTTACTGACACCTAGTGTCACAAACCTTACATTAATGACACTTTTTAAAATGTGTCACTATAGATGTGTCACAATAACATATTTCTTGTGGTGTACTAATCATCTTATTAACAACAACATAATGACGCATATTATAATTATAGTATATTAATGCACGAGGAAAAATCATTTCTAGTTAAAAATGAATATTTATGTAATAAAGAAAAAATATATAAGGAAAATGTACTTAGTAGACATTACAAAGTAAAGCTTAACCAGATTAATAAACTGATGAGGCGATAAGGCAAAGCAAACATGAATTAAAATAGAATAAAAAATGTCTTTTAACAAAATTAATAAAAAACAACAAGAACGAGATATTGGGTTAAAGTTACGATGGACCTAGAATCCCAAAAGTAAAAGTCAAAGTCAAAGGATGCTGAATAGTGGAGAAAATAGCCATTCTTTGAAAATAGAAATATGAAGAACAAAAAGAGAAATGGCCTTCTTTACTTCAAATGGAATTCAATTCAATGGTACAACATAAAAAGCACCTGGGGGGAGGGGGGTCACCACATTTATAGACTACTACACAATTAAACAAATACAATAATTAACTAAGTGTTAACAACAAGTGACATACATGAGTTTAGATACACTTGATCTACTAGTTGTTTAAACAACTTCAATTTTGCTGCAGCTATCTAACCGCCTTTCTTTTGCTAAAAGTGGGGTTGACTTGGATCCACTAATACTTCAATTTTTTAATATAATTAAATACTAATGATTATGTGATTTTGTTCTTGATCAATAAACTGCATGACCATGCACCCCACTTAACAATTTTGCACCATTCAAATTCCATAGCAAGGAAGCTTTTGATTTTGAAATATTAAAAGAATTAAACGTATAATGGGATTTTTTTTCAATAGCTTTATAAATATTAATAAATTATTAAGATGGTAAAACAACCGAATTAATTAGAAGCCATTTTTAACTTGTTAATTTGTACTTTTTTTGCAACAAGTTCAACCGATATTCGTTTTCTTGCACAAGTTCAAATCTTTTTGGTGTCCATTAAGTTGGGTTGCAAAGTTTTAGAAAGTTCAAATCGATCTCCCAGGAGTTTGGGTATTAGTTGAAGTGTTAAACGTAACCATTTTTTACTATAAAAGCAAAAAAATAAAAAAAAAATGCCTACTATATAAGTTTTGTCATGGAGTATTATATATGCATGGCGAATCTATAATTAATATATTCGACATCTAGTAAGAAACTAAAGTTCAAAGAAAAATATTACTCGGGATCGATTCAAGCCGAATGAGATAACAGCCATTACATTAATATATAGGGTATTTTTTGATATAGAAGTCTATATATAAAGGTTATTTGAGGTTTTGAGTAAGTGAGTATATATATATTTGAGGTTTATATGGTGTAGCACCAATTCTAAAGCAACTTGGTTTTCTTTTTAATGAATCTTTTCAACTTGGCTTAGTTTACAAGGTTACATTTTCTTTGACCTTGTCACTTACTAGTGTCGCATGTTGAATATAACGATCCCTACATTACAAAAATGTACTTTCCATTTCAACTTTATTTTGTCCCAACAATTCCAACTTGTGACAATTAATTAAACTAAATAATCAAGTTCTCAAAGCCTAATTGTAACAAAATGTTCATGATTACCTCCTCCACTAGATTAAAGTAGCGGTGTATCCTTGTACCAATTCAATTCCTCCGGCATTATATTATAAGTTCAACAAAAGGGTGATTGTAGCAGTATCAAGAAATATTTTCAAATCCAAGTTTGAGGTTGATTCGGCCTTATTTCTAAGTCCGATTAGACTTGGGTAACTCGAACTTTGACTTTTTAATTTTTTTATTGATTTTTTTTTTTTACTCTCAAAGTTTTAGAAATTAATATAATAAATTATGATATTTGTAATGAAATATATAATGATTATTAATTTATTATAGAGTTGTCAAAATATTCATTAAAATAGCTATTAGAAAAATTATAATAATCATTTACAAACTAGTAATAAATATTTTGTAAATACAAAAGTATTACAAAGTCATAGCTAGATCAGTTGGCAATCAATCCATTCAGCAAGCATGAGATTTGAGGTTGAAGTTGCCCTACATCGATTGTAACACAAACCACAACCTACTGTGACCTCATAAATATTCCAAGCCAAACACACAAGTCATTCCAATCTAACCATGATTGACCTACTAATTTAGAACGTTAATCTATGCGGTTCCAGTCGAGAAAAAATGGGTCACATACCGGTCCGGTTACCGTTCAACCGGAGACCCGGCCGATTCAACTTGAGTCGAAAATCAAGGTTAGCCCGGCTTGAATCGACCCGGCCTTGGGTCTGGGTCCCGGTCTGACCAGTCGGGTCGACCTGAGTTTTAAAACCATGATATCAAGATAATTATCTAATAATTTTGAGTTTGTAAATTCAAGTTTTGGAGTTGGTTTATTGTAAATATTCATGAAAAATATATATATTCGTGATATGCGTATGTGAGTACTTGCAATTTTTTAATTAAAAATTATATTACTGGTTTATATATTATTGTTTTCTTAGTTAATACTATAAAATAGTATTATAAATAGTTTGGAGGTGTTCTTCATAATTAATGCTTTAATATAAACCTATTTAACACAAGTTAGAGAATCATGCATGCAGATACAGAACTCAAAAATATTCAGAAGAGTCGGCATTTTTTAATAATTAAAATATGACATTTTTAGACCTAAAGTTTACATGCAAATATATATTATTGTGGTCGTGACCACTTTTTCTGTGAAGATTTGACACAAATATACAAATTTAAAGTTAGCTCAGTCTTCCGTGTGTTTGAATGCAAAGACCACAACCGTAGATTTGCTTAAAAGGACTAAAGGTAAAGGCTTGATGGTGAATAATATGATTTGGAATAATGGATTTATAAATTAAAATTAAAACCAACGGTTATGCGATTTCTTTAAATTTATGAGACAAAAAGTGTCGTTTTTTTTACCATTTATGCATGTTTGCTATCTGGGGGAGGTATATATATTTTTCCTTTTGAAACTACAAAACATGGAATTTGCATATTCACGACATTTTTAAGTTAGTCTAGAACTTCAAAAATAGATAAAAGTAAAAATTATAGAACCGGCATCATGATTTTAATTGTATGCTCGGAATCTGGGAGTAAATATTGGTTAATGTGGACAACTTAAATATAAATATGAGGTGGATTTAAATAAAAATGATTAAATGATAGATAACGAAAAAGTTAATAGAATGGTTTTATTTTATTACAAAACTCATTTTTACATTTTTTTTTAAAATTAAATATTTTACAAATTGTAAGTCAATAAATTATAAAAATTACATATTCAGAATCAGCGTCATTTTATCTTTAATTAGAGATCTCACAAGTTATACCTCCGAATAATATATTTTTTTTTTACGGGTCTTAAAAATATAATCACATGTAATTTATGATAAAAATTAAAATTTGTACACGATTATTTATTCATTGTATACTTTAATTAACACGTGATTACAACTTAATATTTATTCACATTAATATTATAATTTTTTTTTAAAAAAATACGTTTTTTTTCCAGCAAAAATCACATGTGATTGCTTGTTTTATATTTAATCATATATGATTTGGTATATGATCACATGTGATTTTCAATTAAAATTTGATCTTTGAGATTAGCTTACCAATTTATGATAATTCATATATGATTATTATTTAAAACACTTGTGATTGAAATATAATTGCGTGTCATTATTGTTTAGTGTGTTAAATCATTAACATTACGAACGGTTAAAACCCATTGAAAAATAGGAAAAAAAATCATCGAAAGTATTTCATTTGGGATCTCTAATTAAAGATAAAATGACGCTGATTGCGAATATGTAAATTTTATAATTTATTGACGTACAGTTTGTGAAATATTTAATTTTAAAGAAAAGGTGAAAATAAGTATTTGAAATGGAGCAATCCTATTGATTTTTCCATTCTCTAGTTTTTAGTATTCTTATTTGAACTTTCCTCGTATAAATATAACTAATTGAGACAAAAAAAAAAGTCAATTACTTCTTGCAAAAATATTGATCATCGGTAATGCTAACTGGTTTATACACCTTGCCATAAAGATAATATGTGAAAGTCAATGATGAGCACAAGTTCCAGATTGATCCAACGGCATACTAAGGAGAGTGTCGACCCATTTTGATAAACATGATCATTTTTTTTCAAAGTCATTTTTGTCAAAATCAATTTGGCTACCCGTCTGAGGACTGACCCCACCCCGCCCTTAAGACAAGATGTGAAAGACAATGCTCATCATACACTCACGATTAACCTAACGACCCGTTAAAGAGAGTGTCAACTCGTCATCTTGTTCGGAACCATTTCAGCTATATGTGTTTAAAGACTAACACCGTATTTGCAGCTTTATCACTTGAGTATTATTATACCGGGTTTATGTAACGTTTAATCAAATAATTTTGCATTGTTTATCCATAGTTATTTATATAATTCTATTTGGCATTGAATTCCTTGAACTGTTATGTTGTGTAGTTCAAGGACAGGTTGAACAATTTACCTACTTTTGCATCCATCGCATTTTAGATCAAACAAAAATAGCAAAGACCCACGGATATTTGTTAAGAGGTAAAATGAAATGAAAACTTCATTAAATTTATTAGAGAAATGTTACACAGCGAGCACGTACACAATTTTATATATGAGGGTCTTTTAGATGGACTTTTTTTCTTTCTTTTTTCAGATAATAACCAAATTATCGGCTTGTTTGTTTATTTCATTGGTAGAACATTTAAATTACTCTTCTATCCTCATCTTTTTTAGAAGGGGGGTGTTTACTGATGTAAAAATACCCGTTTTAGTCATTTATCGTAAGAAGCTAGTTCATGATGCATAAGCTAATAAGCTATAAGTTAAGTCAAATACTCAAACATAACTTACAAGCTTATTGATTATAGGCAATAAGCAACAAAATAAGCCCACCTAAACACCTTGTGCAATATTATTTTAGGCTTTCAGGCCTTTGTTCCCGCAACGAAAGCTTTATAAAGAAATCAGGCGTAGCATTTTTCAACTTATTATGAACTTTTAAGTTATACGTTTACCCAAAAGACTACAAACATCTTTTAATAATCCTAACACGCAAATATATATAGTAAACAAGTAATTTCTATTAAAAGCTCTTTAAACAACAACATAAAATTTTGATGAGTACTCTAGCAAGATCTAACCAAATCAAAATATATAAGTAATATCTAACCAAATATATAAGATTATGGATCCAATATTTTGAATAAAGTAATATCTAACCTAATCAAATTATATACTTCGAAAAGTGTTTCGATTTAAATAATTAATAATGTATGTCAATTTGGGAATAAAAATGAAAATAGAAGTGTGATTGGTTGAAAAGCCTCCCCTTTGATGACGTTGATTACGTCGTCCACCAAATTAAGCGATATGATTGAAATAAATGCAGGCCATCTGTCACGTCGTCACGATAAACAACTTGGAAAGTGTCGCTAGAAAGTTGCTAATGCGTTCAATATCCATCATATCACTAGCTTAATTAGCTTGTTGCTTTCGTAATGTGTTGAACTGAAGTTTCATTTTAATGTTTCTAATCTACCTGTCACGTTAAATAATACTATTATATCCCTACGTGTAATCCGTAGTACTTTAATTAGGTGCGGAAGTGGCCGGAGATCATTAATCGATTTATTTATAAAAAAGAATTTTGATAATCGATGCCGTTGAAAAGTTTATTAACTTAGATCTAAATTTTTTAATGAACACTCGTTAATACATTTCGTAATTACTAATATTTATAATGATATTCATTAAATTTTCGTGTAAACATGATGAAAACGTTGTATTTAATATATATTTTATATATCTTATTATAAGTATTCACAATTACTAAAATTTAAAGTTTACAAAATTACGTAATAATTACATTGTCCAGTATAAAGATGACAATTTTAGTTTTACTTTTCATAATATTCTATGTACTCCGTACTAGTTTTGTAAAATGTACATTGAAGGTAACTGATAAATTTAATATATTACTTTTAAAAGTTAAACTTATTTTGTGATAAATGAAAATAAAAGGTTACATGTGAAATACATGTAATTTTTACATCTATGCTCTAGGCCCCCATTCTATTAGGCTTAATAGTAAAATATATGTAATTTTTTACTATAATTCAAGTTTAAGTGCAATCAGACCCCAAATAAATAAGGGTTAATTCATCAAAAATGCAACGTACTGTCACAAAATGTTCTATATATACAAGCTACCCATTTTATTGTCTGGGTATGCAACAAACCGGAAGAAACCGTTTCCATATTCCGTTTGTCCTGGTAACCGGATACTATGTTGCATACATCGATACAAAATCTTCCAGTTTGTTGCATACCGAGACAATAAAATGGGTAGCTTTTATACATTTTTACTTGTTGTCTCGGTAACCGGTTACCATGTTGCATATATCGATACATTATTTTTCAGTTTGTTGCATACTTAGACAATAAAAATGGTAGCTTGTATACATAGAACATTTGGTGTTAGTACGTTGCACTTTTGATGAATTAACCCAATAAATAATCATTAGTGTGAAGAAAACATTAAAATAGCCCTCTTTTATATATTTTTTACTTCTTTATAACAAAGTTTATAAATACTATAGATTTAATTTTTAGTTTTCAATTTGGTGTTAAATTCTTTTTATAGTAATAATATTTTACTCCTTATAATATAGATTTCCGAATCCCCTGCTGAATGAAAAAATTAGTTTAAGCTTAAAAATTGAAAAATCTTAATCACTACTCGAAAGTACTGATCACTAAAACTCTATAAAAATATACATTGTTAATTGATTAAATAATACGCGTAATTGTGAGTGGAGCCGCAGCCTTTTTGCCTTGTGATTGTAACTCACACTACGTGATTAGGTTCGACGTACGTGCTTTTTCAAATGGATACGTATATTACAACTTCAGGTGTTATTTGTAGTTTGAACTTTGAACACATACGTTCAAACTATTTTAAGTAATTATAAATATAAAGTCTTAATTGAAATTAATAGGTTTATACACGTTAATATTATCGTATTTCTTTTTTATTAATTGAAGTGAGATATGAATTAGGAAGTTATTACATATAATTATAAAAGGAAACTAAAGATATCTTTAGTAAGTTACATATAGGTATATAATTCATCGAAAACTTTTATTCTAGATAATATTG
The DNA here is from genome assembly GCA_963921325.1 of Logfia minima. NCBI lineage: Eukaryota > Viridiplantae > Streptophyta > Magnoliopsida > Asterales > Asteraceae > Logfia > Logfia minima. Next base: position 2,934,671 of record OY992768.1, read on the forward strand.
TTTTCTTTAGTAAGTAGCTTTAAGATATCTTAAAGATAGCAATAAAATATGTAACATAATATATACAATTACCTTTTTAAGGTATAGACAACTATTATGATACGTGGAGTCGTGGAGTAGTGAATTCACTTTCACTTTACATTTAATCAAAACTGATAAAATCTAGTAAATGTTGTGCTTAATAGTCGTTCATATACATGAGGTGGCACGATAAGATGAATCAATTAAAGACGTGTAAAAACATGTGACCACAAATACAACATGTAGGATACTATACCATATCATATCTTTATAAAAACACGTTATGATGATAAATATTAATGTATTATTAGACTCTCATTGACAAGTGTTTGTCACTTTATAATGATTTCCCAATAATTGTTGATGTGAAGTGGATACTCGTCATAGAGCTATGATTATTTGGAGGAGCTTTTATATATATATATATATATCATCTTGTGTGTATTTAGTTTTAGCCATGAAGGGAATTATTTATGAAAATTTTCCATATATTTTTAATAAACAATCAAGCAAATCAATACCGAGATTAATTGAAGGGTTATAAAACTTAAAAATGGATTGGAAGTGTTTATCGAGAAGTCGTTAGTGGTTTGACATAAATTTTTTATTGATAAAAAAATAAAAATTTACTACAATTCGTTAAGTTAGGGCTTTACGAGGGCGACATTTATACATGCAATTATATACCTATGACTATGATTAATTATCTGTGTCGCTATTGTCGCTAAGTATTACGAGTGTAATATTGCTAGCCACAAACACGAGCTAGGATTTGTGACAGTTGTCATGATTGTAGCCAATTTGAACACGAAGATGGATGGATATGAACGGTCGAACAAGTACACGTACTATAAATTAAGATGAGTTGCATTACAGTTTTCATCGTGTTTCTTGAGTTGCACGTTACACGTTATACGATTTGATGTACTCCTAAAGGTATAATTTTAATCCCGCGAGTATTTACAAATCGATGTATAGAAAAGGTTAAAGCTAGAAATCTAGAATACTATATTTATGTACGTAACAAGTTAAAAAGTGTTCATGCCAATGTGTAAGGTTTTTGTAACACGTTACACTAAAATCATGTATTTACTATAAAGAGGTTTGCCCTTAATTTAAATTTGAGCAACACTTTCGTAATGAAATTTTGCATTAACCTTGTTGTTCACAAGTACTTTGATGAAGTCTTAATAACTTTTTTATTTCCCGATTTAAATATTGTCGTAGTTATAACTTTTTTTTGACAAATTACATCTCACAAACAATTTGGTTATCATATATATGTTGTCGTCTACAAACGTAAATTATAAAATTGATTATAAGTGTATTTTGCAAAATTAGTTTACTTGGAGCTAGAAGCTTATAACTTGTAGCCGGAGGTCATATTTCTTTTAAAATTGTTTTGCAAACTAGTAAGAGCTTTATAATAAAATGACATCAAGAAACACAAAAGAAAACTGAAACACTTAAACAAAGAGTATTTATGAAAATTCAATTTACATAAGCTCTATAATTTTTTGAAGCTACTTCAACTAGTTTCATATTTTAAAGTTTATCTCTTCAATAAGTTTCCAATAAGCTCCTATCTTTTTGTATACCAAATAGAGTCGGCAATTTTAGCCTAAACATTTAAAGATGGGCTTTAATGAACTATTTTGTATGAATATTGAGTTGTACTCGACTTCTCCTTATTTTTGAATAAGTTATACTAGGTGTCTATCTTTCACACTTCGGGTAAAGTGGGCGAATGGGTGGATAAAACTAAAAATTCATTCTTTTCAAACAGTAAACCATATACAAAACTACTACCATGTTATTTTAATAATAACGATAAAATATTTAAACAATAACAAACGCAAGTAATTAAAAATAATATTTATTTCTTTATAAATTTTATATATTTTTTTTGCAAATTTCATTAAATTTAATATATAGTAATCATAGTTTTTTGCAATTTTATTTTTAATTTTTTTTGGAGTTAATTGAAATAGCTAACCTAATAAATTCAAATCGAAACTACAAATTACTTCATAAAATTTTTTATTTATGTAAGCTCGTTGTGACCCAAACCCATTTCAACTCAATTGCCCAAACTGACTCGCCAAACCATTTCACCACCTCTATTACCAAACAAAACTTCTAACTTGAGCTTTTGAAAAACATAAGTTTAAAACTCTTATAAGTTTGTCACCCAAACACACCTTATACATCGATCAATTTTGCTCATTATCGTTCATCATATATAAGCTAGCAAGACACTACAACATAAGTGAGTTCCGTACATCTTTTTTGGTAATTCTACACATCTTTTAGAATTAAAATCTATGCCCTTTATCAAGCGCGTTAAAATGAGCCGTGTAGAATTACCACGCACTCTAAAATGCGTCAGAACCACTTATTTGTTGCAGTGAGACAATGAAACTCATAATCAATTCGGCCCGTTAAATGTATATCAATTAAACATCCATGAATGAGCTCTAAATTAATATGAAGTGTTGGTAAAAGATGGTTTACAAATTTTTTTCTTTTTTCAAAATTGATATTTAATCAATAAAAAAGAAAGGCCAAATACAATGATGGGAAAGATGCAATGACAAACAATTTCGATCATAATCATGGAGATATACCATGTCTATTGCACTAGTTAAAAATGTACTCTGCTTAACTTGTGTTGGCCTTTGAATGTGAAATGACCATTATATATGCTTCAATGATAGAAGCATTTGTAGCCATGAACTTCATATTTCATTTGACGATTCATTTTTAAGGATACAAGAATATTACGTGGGCAAACACCCATGATGAGGTTTTATCTTTCAAGGTATACTTAAATACGAACGGGACCCATGAAATGAATAACGTTAACGTGTTGACATTTTTTGACATGAAGTATAAATGTATGATAACGAATTGTGAGAACTCTATGGGTTTGGCTTTAAATGTTGTTGGCTCGTACTTTGTACTTCAGATATTGAAGAGCCGTAACGAGAATATGCATGTAAAAAGATTGATGTTGCAAAATTTGTCTAGAATAAATTAATCGATCGATATATTATCGGTTTGGTCCGATATATATTTGGACCACCTATTTGACTGGAAAATGGATTTGTTCAGGAGTTGAGAAATGGGCCCATAAGCCCATTATGCTGCACAATGATTAGGGGCTTAGGATTATTTATTTATTTTCATGTAATAAGCTTTTGCAAGGGTTTGACAATTTTCTATTTGACAGAGGGATGATTTGTAAATGATTAAAGTTGATTCATTTTATATAATATTGAGACAATTTGAAACTTTTGCTACCTATTTATGAAATTTTACTATATCAATTCATAAACGCAGTATTATAAAAATATGTTGTTGTTTTTTTTCCTTTCTTTTTTTGTGTTACAGTATTAAATTTAACAAATATGTTTAAAAATCACATAAGAAAATCTATATATGTCAAAATGATAAGTCACCATTAATAGGTGCAACTTACCTGTAACACATCTAAAGGACATCATGATCTGAAATAAGTACCCCAAACATTAATCCTAAGTTTGTGTTCACTAACCAATTCATTGAAAATTTGTATTCATAAGCAAGCAACTTCCGTAACCTAGATGTAAGCTTGCTGCACTGTCAAGACGTTTTCCCCCAGATAACTATGGACCATTAGACAGATGGAGTATGGTTAAATGACAATTTGTTCCGAAAATGACATATATGCTAAATGTGTTTAAACATGTCGAAAACATGTAAAAATTGAAAGAAGGACGATGTCAAGTCAAAGCCATGTCCGGACCAGTCGAACTTTAAGTCTTTCGTAAAACAGTCGACAAGTTAATTTTAAGTTCAAATTATACAAATCTATATTGTCCAGTGAGCCATAAAAATATATAAACATATGGTATACATTTTAACTCTAGAATCTGGTACCAGTTCTATTAAAAAAGAAGGAACATATATTGGCTACATAGTCAGGTTCAACAAGATTGAAATTCATTTTAACTATGGAATAGGTCATACATATACTAAGATGGTAAACAAATTAAATTGAATCATACATTATTGTATTCATAATAAAGTTGTTTGTTTTTTACATATGAAATGCATGATCCCAACACTTTATAAAAATATTCCAACTATATACAATACAACTTTCTTAGAATGAAGCAAATTTGTAGATATATATTAATCGGAAAACATGTTAAACAACTACTAAAAATGTTTGATATGCATAATTAGCTAAACCTTTAAACTCAAGTTTAGCGTCAACTTTATTGGTTTGATATATTGAAAGTTGAGTTGTTTATTTAAAGATCATCAAATAGGAAATGTAGTGGTTAGCACACTGGACTTTGAATCAGCGACATGGGTTCGACTCCCTTAGGACCAGTTTTGTGCATTGATAATTTATAGTCATAGTTTTTGTATATTTGAGCTAACTAAATCTAAACTTTTTGGGCTATATATATTGCGGATTGGGTTTCATCTCAAACGAGTACAGAGCGGGTTGCCGGGTTCAGTGGGTTTTGATTGTGTTGGGTAAATTGACTTGCAAAAACTTTTCTAATAAAGCGCAACAACAAGGGGTCTAACACAAAGTAAAAGAAAGAAAACGATAAGCATTAACGCTTCCTTTTTGTTCTTTTAATTTTAATAATATAATAATATAATTATAATTTGGTAGCATAAAAATATTTACTTTGTTTTTTTAATATTTTGCCGACTACAAGTTAAAAAGATAAAGAGAGAAAAAATGAAGTAATAAGAAGAGAAAAAGAAAGATAAATATTAACAGATTTTGCTCAAGAACTAAAAGGAAAAGAAAGGAAATAAACACATTTTTCCCAATAATCTTAAATTTAAGAGGAAACTTTAAACACTGTGAAAAGAAAAAAATAACTAGAACACACATAAATTTTTATTTCCTTTTCATTCACTTCTTTTTCCCCAAAATACAACTCCAGGATACAGTGAATTTAATTTTCTAGCTCCTTGTAAACATTAGCTCTAATGTTGACAGGATGCCAAGATGATAGTTCTATGATATTAACTAACTTTGTATTATTTAATGCATCCGCGTGAAAAGGTGGCTTGGTGAAGATCGAAGCTAGTTTCAAGTGCGTCTAATCGAAGTGAAGTACTTTTTGTGAGCATACATAACAATGTCACAAATTAATTATTGGTAATTAACTAAGCTTCACTTTCTATAAGAAACACTTGATTAGGTGTCTCCATGTTTTGCGCTTGGTTGTGTTCTTGTATAGCATTAATGGGTTATTGTATACTCGTACTATAGAACTACAACCCTTTGATGCTTTGAGGATCATGTCTTCCTGATTCATAACATCTTGTTACACGGATGGTTTGGATCAAGTTGATGAACCTAGTTACGGCATACTGTTCTAGTGTTGCTATTGAAATCGAGCATGAGGTGGTGTCAAAAGACAAAATATATAGCAAGATTGACTGCATCTTGTTTAGGGGCGTCACGTACTAGCAAGATTTGTCTCGAGAGTTAAAATAGAAGTTGGCAGTTTTTGCTCAAAGTCGATGTTTCTCTTGGTGTAATTCTTTTAAACCATATACAATACGATGTGGACTACTCCAAGCACAAACTTAATTATATTCGGAAGCACAAACACAATGTTGTAATCCTGACGAAGTAGACCATAAAAGAACCATGTGACAGCATTGAGGGTGAGGGCCACCAGGGCCGTCCCTAGGTTTTTGGAGGTCCTGTGCGAAATCGTAAAATGAGGCCCTAATAATACAGATATAATAATTTTTTCAAACGTAAATTATGTAACCGAGATAACTAAGTACCTTCTACGAGTCTCAGGGTAAAGATTGATTTCTTCGTCTACTTAAATAGTGCCATTCGTCTAGCATTCTTTGATGCAAAATCTTCAATCAGTTCTCTGTAGTCGATTTTCTCCAAAGTATCAATTTCTATGGATATCATTGCTAATCCGTTAAGCCTTTCCTGTGACATTGTAGAGCGTAAGTAAGATTTTAGTAACTTCAATTTAGAAAAGCTTCTTTCTGCGGAAGCAACGCTCACCGGAATAGTTAACAATATTCTATATGCGATCATGGCATTAGGAAAACAATCTAATTGTTTAATGAATTGCAGAATATTAGCAGGTCCCATTTTCTCATTAGGCAAACATTGAACAATTAATTTTAACTCAACATATAAGTCTTTCCCATCAACATCAGATCCCTTATCCTTTTTAGTGCATCCTCGAGTCATATGCAACATGATTTTACACTCTCATCATCCAACGATTTCAATTTTTCAGAAGAAAATAAGAAGCCAAATGTGTTTGCGTATTCTTGATATTGCTTGAACCTAGTCGTTAAAGAAACAATAGCTTGATCAACAATGTATAAGAAATAATTTGTTCTAAGTGATTCCTCCACAGATTGTGGGACAACAAGAGACTTTTCCATTGGACCCTCATCAAAATGTCTCTTTCTTATAATTTCACGTCTTTGTGAAAAGATTGGATCAACATTTAATTCTTTAGCAATTTCCTTAGCTACTTCTAATGCATCAGAAAAACCACTTAGCCTATAGTTCTTAAAATGTAAAATTAACTCATCTACTAGTATAATAGCTTCATTAATAACCATATCTTTTGATTGTAAACGCTTAGATACTACATTAATTACGGATAATATATCATACCAAATAATTATTGCAACAAGAAACTCAAAATCACTAAGCTCGTTACGTGCTAACGACTCAGCCTCACTTTGTATTTTAGGGTCATTATCAGTATCGCCCACTTGAAGTAAAGCTTCACGTATATCAGAAATTTGGTATCTTATCGCTTTAACACTTTCAACATGGCTCTCCCAACAAGTAGTTGACAAAGTTTTAAGAGTTAATCCTTGCACATTATCTCTCAAAATAGCCCATCTTTTAGTAGAATTTGCAAATATTGTATACATACGTTGTATAGTACCAAAGAAAGTCTTAGCTTTACTACATGTGTTGGCCATGTCACACAAAGATAAATTAAGGCTATGACTACCACAAGGAGTATAAAAAGCTCTACGATTGATTTCTAAAACCTTTGCTTCTACCCCTATATGTTTTCCTTTCATGTTTGAACCATTATCATAGCCTTGACCCCTCACATCATTTATATCAAGATCAAGTAACTTTAGCTCATGTTGTAAAGCATCAAAAAGACCTTGTCCAGTTGTATCATTCACATTTAGAAAGCCTAAAAAGGATTCCTCGATGGTAACAGAGCTTGAAGACACGTCTACATATCGTATAATTAAGGACATTTGTTCTTGATGGCTAATGTCAGGAGTACAATCAAGTATTACAGAAAAATACTTAGCTTGCTTTATTTTTTTAATAATATGAGCTTTAGTAGAAGAAGCAAGCAACTGTATTAACTCATTTTGTATTCTAGGACCAAGATAATTAACACGCATATCATTATTAGTAATACTTTCAACATGTTCTTTAATACATGGATCAAATTCTGCTAGCATATCAATCAGGCCCAAGAAATTTCCGTTATTACGTTGAAACAGTTTTTCATTCGAGCCACGAAAGGCTAAGTTATGTTTTGCAAGAAATTTCACTATACAAATGATTCTTAACAATACATTTTTCCAACGATTAGTTTCTTTCTCTAAAAGTTCTTGCGCCACTTTATCAATAGTATTGTTTTTCTTTAATCTTAAGCACAACTCATACCATTTAATCACATTATTAATATGTTCAACACTAGTTTCATGTTCTCTAAGTCGAACACTAGCATGTTGCTAATCACAAAAACCTTCCGTTACTAGCCGACTTTTAAGATTTTTGTTTCCTAATAACTTACAGCAAAAACAAAATGCCTTATCAAGCTCTTTTGAATAAACAAGCCAATCTCTATCACATTTTTCTCCATTTGGTAAAGCTCTAGTAAAGAATGTAGCTAAAAATCGTCTAGCATTTTTATCCGTTGGACCTTTGGTAATAGTTAAATCTCTTTTAGGACCCATGACTAACAACTGTTCCCTCATTTTAGAACTAAGAGCATTCCAGTTTCTTGGGTCATACATATCAGTTATATCATACTCTTTATAAGGCACGTTTGGAACACCATTATCATTCTCCAAGTTTTGGTTATCATCATCTATATTTTCATTGTTACTATCTATATCTTGATCATCATTATCGACAACTACATTTTCATTTTCATTGTCTATATCCCCTTTATCATTCTCCAAGTTTTGGTTATAATCATCTATATTTTCATTGTCATTATCTATATTTTTATCATCATTATTAGCAGCTACATTTTCATTATCATTGTCTAAATTCCCAATATCATTCTCCAAGTTTTGGTTATCATTATCTATATTTTCATTGCCATTATCTATATTTTGATCATCATTATCAGCAACTTGTCCCTTATTAAAGTACATATGAATGGCCCCTGTTTGCGATTGAGTTAGTTGTTGAATTCTTTTTCTTTTCTTACGTTTTTCATATCCAGATTCAAATTTTCTAATTTTTGAAGACATTATTCAAATATATAGAAACAATATGTATAAGTAAAGGAAGCAGGGAGCAAGAAACTTAGCAAATTAAGTGTGAAGAAAATGACAACGCCCTCGACAGACCGGAATGACAAGTATATTTACAAAACCTATAACACAAAAATGAAATTGATCAGAGAACAACAAATAGAGATGATCAAGATTCAAGAGTAAAAAAAGACTTAGATATAAATATAATAAGTACTAAATAAATTACCTTATATGAAGATAAGAAGATGATTTCAATCTAATTGTTTAAGACCATTCAATGAATCACCGACAAAATCACAAAATTAGTATCAGTTTCACTTCTTCTTGTAATTGTTTCAATGTTTCGTGCAACATTAATGAGAATTGAGAAGAAATTTAGAAAATGGAGAACTGCTACTGATGCGATAATTCTGATTTTTGACTTAAAAGCCGTTTGATATTCCTTCCTAATTGTAAGCCCTATAATTAGTTTGTTAAAAATTAACCAAATACATATGTTTAATTCTTTTTAGTCTCACGTAATAAAATCTATCCCAACAGCCCATATGCCACCCATTTATTTATTAATACTTCAAGCCTATTTAGATATACAATTTAGAGGCCTTAACACATATTTTTATACTTACATAAATGATACTCCGTATAATATTTATATTTATATTTATATGTATAATATATATAATATATATATTATGCAAAAAAAATTGGGGCCCCTAAATTTGGGAGGCCCTGTACGCTAGCACCACTTGCACACCCTCGAGGATGGCTCTGAGGGCCACTAATAATAAAATGGACAAGTACTGTCTTCGAAAAAACAGGACAAGATTGTACTAATTAATTAATTATTTATTATTGTTTTTTTTCTAATTATTTTGTAGGTAAATCTACTTACAAGAACGCCTAAGGGTGCAACAAAAACAGACAACTCGGGCACGAGACAAATCAATCCAAGTATGTTGACACGGTTCATTTATATAACAAAAACTTGAGTTAGGCCAACAATCAATCGAAAACCAACCACTATCATCAACACGATTAACTTCACTCTTTTGATTGGTATACAAAATATGTTTTCGTTATCTTAAAAAATAAAAACATAAGTCGTGTGTTCTTAAGTTAAAGAAGTAAAAAGAGAGAAAAAAATAAAAAAGGAAGAAAAATGAGCACTAAGAAGAGAAAAAAAAAATCAAATCAGTAGATTTTTTTAAGAATTAAATAGGAAAAGAAAGGATATAAACTTATTCCTTCCCAATCATCTTAAATTTGAGATGAAACTTTATTACTATGGAAATATAATCATGCATACATGTAATTAAGCAATCAGAATTATATAAACTTTATTACTATCTTATTACGAGGCTCAAATCAATTTTCACGAAGTTTAACAAAAAAAATAGCTTCACAGGTCATGATCACCGGACTACGGATTATGATCACCAGACCTATTTATGTTAGTACGTTACCACTCAAGCGAAAAGAGATATCTATGGTTATTAAAATGAATAAGGAATGAAAGAATATTATTGTTCGGGGGCGACTCCCTATTTGAGTGTAATCGATTTTATGTCACATCTCCAGAATGAAGCCGAGCAACTTCCTTATAGATGGTTATGAGGACGTTAGTCAGTAATAAGGTAGTTGGTGAATAAGCGAGAAGATATATACATATTCTTGTCATGAAGAAATATCAGTTGGTTCTTCATGTTGCTGCCCCTGTAGTTGAATTGGGCGACTCCTAATAGGACTAATAACAAACTCATGCACTGCAGCGACGTTAGTAAATCGTAGAAAATAATAGTATTCAAAAATATATTGTCTTCTAGATTTAAGTTTCAAGATCATGACTGTTATTTGTTAAATCGATTTGACCTGCATACCACATGACCTTCATGCCCGTTATTTGTTACGTCCGCTTCCCAGAATTGTTTTTTAAAATGTGTGAATTTTTTTATTATTTAGCTTACTATTTTAATACACACCAAAAAAAAACATAACATTTAATTTGAATATATCATGGTTTCAGTTGTGTAAATACGAAGATGATAAAAATAATTATAAAGTTGATGGTTGACATATGTTAAATATAAAAATATCAAATCTTAATTTTAAAAATTTATAAATATAAAATATCAAGATGTCACCTCATTTTACAGAAGAAATTTACAAGATCAAAATTTTAGTTGACAATATCAATTTCGTAAGATCACAATATCTATTTCGCAATATCTGAAGGTTATATGTTGTTTTGCTAAACTGATATTGCGAAATAATTATTGTGGTCTTGCGAAATTGACAATCCCATTTTGATATTGCGAATCAAAATTTCAATCTTACGAATTTGTTAATTTACAAAATAAGGTGATATTTTGAGAAAAATATATCTGAGTTAGAAAATATATAAATTACTTAACTAATTAATTTGTATACGCAGGTAATTAATATTATTATAGATGAAAGAGTAGTAAGAGCTAAAATTTTCATTATTGATCATGGAGGATACCATATCTTATCTTGTAGCTAGACTAGAATCAAATTAAGTGCTCAATCTGTGATGGGGTAGTATCAACCAAGTTGTGTATGTTTCATGAATCACGCATTAGAATGTGGTACATTACTTGGTGTATTGCATTAGGATAAATATTATGTATGTATGTATTTCTCATGAAGGATGCATGCATAAATTATAATGATGGGTGCCAACGTGTACTATAGTTCTAACCTTATCCATTATGCATTCTATATGAATAATATAATGTAATACTTGATTTGTATGGCAAAATGATTGTACGTGTAGTTTTTGGGTATCGGGTATTAGGCAAATTAGGGGTAACCCCATTAACGTCATTTTTGTACCCGATATCAAGACTGAAATGTGGTACTAGTTCTAAAGCAGTAAATGAAGGTGGCTACATAGTTGTTCAACATACAGTATTTGAATTTTATTTTAACTATGAAATAATTTTTTAATATATATAGATATATATAATATTTAAGGTAATTGTGAACAAATTAAATTAAAATCACACATTTCCATTGTTGTGTTCATAATAAAGCTGTTTGTTATACATATGAAATACTTGATCTCAACACTTTATGACAATATTCCGGTTATACAATATAACGTTCTTAAAATACAATTTAAATACTAAATACATAATCTTTAAATACCGTTAAATAGGAAATGAAGCAGCTGAGGGTTCTATGGTGTAGTGGTTAGCACTCTGGACTTTGAATCCAGCGACCTGGGTTCGACTCCCGGTAGGACCTCTTTTTGATTTGATATATCATAGTCATTTCTATATTTGTGCTAACTAAATCTAAATTTTTGGGCCATATATATTGCGGTCTGGGCTCATCAAAAAATCATGAGCCGATATTGTCTAACAAGTTCATATCTATTTCAGTGGGTTTGGGTGAGACGACTCCAGATATTTTCTTAATGTGTTTTCTTGTTAAACACATGGGCCGACTACAATGGGCCTGACTTGATCAGCCTATATCTATGGTTCATATTAGCCTTATTATAATTATAACAGGGATTTCGATTATCATAATTTTAAGTGTTTGATGGAATGTTATAAACTTATAATGATGATTTCAATTTTCTTTGATAGTTTATGCAATACCTAATGCAAAGCAATACATCATTATAAGGCCCATATACATCAATGTTTCATACTTGTAATGTATATGTGTCATTGGGTGTAGTCATGCTTAGACTCCTTGTCATAATAAAAAAGGAAAGAGACAAGAAAAAAATAAGAAGAAAAACGTAAAAAAAAAATAGCGACTGAAAAGACTAAAAAAAAAACAAGTATTAACTTGATGCTTCGAACTTGGATTGGTGAACACACGGATAACAAAACAAACGATGAATTGGTGAACCCACGGATAACAAAACAAACGAATTGATATAACAACCAAATTAACTAAATGTCGCACCGTCAATTATATATATTTATATGTAAATCACAAAAAGAAAAATATTTACTATTCATAACACTTTGTTAATGGATATTAAAGGATGATGGCCAAGATTAAGTTTCATATTATGGCCATCGTCTCATGTTCTTGCCAAGAAAAGACAGAGAAATGTTATAAGCATCGACTGACGTTCTTCATTTTTTTTAAGACTTATGTTTAACTAAAAATGAAAAGGAAAGAAGAAATAATGGGACTTATTAGCTTTTTCTTATTTCTTTTCTTTTGTGTATGTATCAAATGTATTATCAGCAACTGTGAGACTTATAACAAGCTCAATTTTCAATTTTGTAGGTAATGTTGAGTTATTAGTCAGTTTTTTTCTTTTACTCGACTGACGTGTCACTAAAATGATATTCGATTATCCAGTTCTTCAAATCATCAAAGTAAATTGTCGTGTAAATGTAACTTACCTTAGTCATTACATCTTTTTACAAAAAAAAAAACATCTTAGTCATTAAATATAATAGTAAATTTGTATAATAGAGAAAAAAAATAAACAATATAGAGATTTATATTTTTTTGTTTTTCTAGCCTTGTGTTTTAGTCAATTTTATCCTTTAAAAGTTTTGTCGACAATTTTTTATCTCTTGGTCTTCATTTTCTACAATTCTTACCCCTCCTTCTAATTTTTACTAAATTTTTTTTATTAAATCATGTAAAATGTTGAAAATATCCTTCCTCTTCTTCCTAGATACAAGACCCTTTTCTTCTTGACACCTAACCCTAATTTATTTCCTGCAAATGCATACATACATATTTTTCAAATACCATTATCAGAATCCCCATTTCATCGTCATATATTTCACTTTCAGCTGTTTCAAACACAAAAGTCAGATCCAAAAAAACTAATTTATTTCAATTACCAATTTTACAAAGGGTTAATAGACAATTTGATGAACGTACTTTGCGTGAATGTTCAATTTTATGAACCAACTTTTTTTCGTAACAATTGGATGAACGTACTATACGAGTTATTCATTCAGGTAAACATTCTAATGAAAGTTGTTCAATTACATGAATTCGGTGACTGAATATCGCAAGTTACTATGTATACGTGTGTGCCAACTAATTTCCACGTAAGCCAACAAAGTTTACGTCCTTTAGTTAGTGTCACATCAGTTTAATTAGGGTTTAAAGCCACCATCTAGTGTTTGATTTCTGATTTCTGAATGTGGAGAACAAGGAAAATTGGACCTGGTTCATGAAGTGTTTGATTTCTAATTTGGGATTTGTTGGTGGTGAACATTTGACTATCATTTCTGATAAGCATAAGGTAAAAATGGCACACTCGTGTACATAGTAACTTGTTGATTTTCGGTATTCAGTCACCGAATTCATGTAATTGAACAACTTTCATTAGAATGTTTACCTGAATGAACAACCCGTATAGTACGTTCATCCAATTGTTACGAAAAAAAGTTGGTTCATGAAATTGAACATTCACGCAAAGTACGTTCATCCAATTATCTATTGACCCTTTTAGAAAAACCCCAATTTTGTCATCTGTAACTTTCAGTTGTTTCATAATCGCTACTATGGTTTCGAAGTTAAAAAGCAAACAAGGGGTTCAAGATCAGAGATCCATCACCTCTGGTGCCGGAAAACTAATCCCGTTCCAAGAATTCGTACACACACCCAGTAGCAGGTTGGCGCATCCAGTAGAAGTGTTGTCGGAGATTTCTTGGTGGTGGTGTTAACCAAAGTGCCGGAGATTTGACGCAATTCTACTCGTATTTGTGTGTTTGTTTGTTTCCGGTCATCCTTGTGCTATTCTAGTTGTCACGCGAGTTTGATCGTCTTTATGCGATAACTACAACAGATGTCTGGTGGTGGTGGGATGAATATTTTGTTGGAAATGGAGGCTTTTTTTTTTTTTTTTTTTTTTCTTTTTCTTTTTTGATATATATGTTTAGATGTAAAAAAAGGAATTAAATTGAGATGTAAACCTTTTGGTTGTTGTCTGAGATTTACGAACATAGAGCCTATAAGTAGAATCATGCTTCGAGTTTTGATTATGGTTTATACATTTGTTAATTAGGATTAGTGGGTGTTGGGATTTTATGATTTTTAAGAAAGGTAAAATTTGGTTGAAAACGGAGGGTAATTTAGTTATTTTATATTATCAACAGAAAATTTTAGTAAAAGTTAAATAGAGAGATAAAAATTACAGAAAATAAAAATTACAGAATAAATATTCAAGATCAACCAAAATAAGAATCACACTAAAAAAAGCTATTTTCTCTAAATAATATTATAATTTGACCGTGATGTGTTAGACTTATTTTAATTAATTATTAATAAAAACTAAGTAATTTCGTCGGCCGTTTCATTTGACGTTTTCATTGATCACATTAATGGAGTCAAACATCTTCCGCCGGTAAGCCGTCCCCATTGACCTCCTTTTCTTTCCCTTTTAGACAGAGAAACAAAACAACAGTATTAACAACTTTTAGAGAGAGAAACCTATACATACATAAAATTAAGTATGTATGTGGTACATCGGCCAAAGCCGTCGGATTCCGCAGCCGGGGACGATGACGATGAATCGCCGGAGCTTCTCCGATCATACAAGACTTGGAAAGGAAGCAACGTATGTTCATTCACTTCATTTTTCCTATAATTAGGGTTTTTCTTTTGCTTTCAATAATTCTAAGTTTATGATATCGTGATTGTATAAATTGAAGTGTGACTTGCAATTGACTGATTTTAGTCGTTTGAGTTCAAGCCGTCTTTTCTCAAATCTAGGGTTTTCAATGTTGAATAATGAAATTGATGATTGTAGATTAGTGAAATTATGTATTAGATATAGATCGATAAATGAGGAGAATGAAGTGTTATGTATGACCTGTATTTTAGGCAATTTTGTAGTGTCATGATTTTATTTTTTGTTTTTCTGAAAAGTTTGTTGTTTTTGTATACTGTGCAGATATTTTTTCTTGGTGGAAGGTTTATATTTGGACCAGATGTTAGATCTATATTCCTATCAATATTCCTGATAGTTGCACCAGTTGCGGTTTTCTGCGCATTTGTTGCAAGAAAGCTAGTTGATGATTTTCCCCATCATTTTGGAGAGTTGATTATGGGCGTGGCGATAGTATTCACATGCTATGTAAGTTTTCTTTACTCTGAATAAGATATTTATAGTCATGTCAATATTTATATGTAAACATT
This sequence comes from Logfia minima, assembly GCA_963921325.1. Taxonomy (NCBI): domain Eukaryota; kingdom Viridiplantae; phylum Streptophyta; class Magnoliopsida; order Asterales; family Asteraceae; genus Logfia; species Logfia minima. Next base: position 2,950,385 of record OY992768.1, read on the forward strand.
GGGTTAGGCTCATGCGTTGTGACTAGGTTGAATAGTTTTTCTCTCGTGCTTGCTAAACACCTTTAGGATGAGCATACATTTTTTTTTGCTTAATAGTTCGCGACATCGCAAAAGCAAGGTACTTGTTCTTGTATATAGGAACTATGTGCAGGAGAAGTTGGGTATCGTTTGAACTTAAATTTGATATAGATCGTGATTCTGGTTAATGCATACAGAAGGGTTCAAGCATCAAGTGTATGCTAGGACGGGGCTTTGGTGATATGGTTGGAATTTTGTGGACTCTATTTGCGAACTATTCTGATGTTGATCTGTATTTATATTCAGGGATTTTAAGCTCTAACGTTAGCTTTGGAGCTTTACTTTATTAACCAACTATCTTATAATCTTCTGATGAGTAGGGTTTTACTATTATAGTGTCTCAGTATATTAGGTTTAGACTTCTAAGATACTCTTTGACAGTACTGATGTAATCAACAATAAATAATAGGGAATGATTTTATAATTGTTTTGCGTTTGAGCTTTTGGCAGATGTGGCTGATTTTTGGTGAGAGTGTAGTCTTCTATAACAAGCCTTTACTTTGTTATCTCTTTCTACCACAGCTTACATTAAGTGATAGGGAGGACTAGGGTATTGATGGCAATCCTAAGAAATTGATATCTGAAAAGGCAATATATAATCCAAAATTTGTCAATGTGGGGTATAAACTAATTTCTCTATCATGGAAAAGATTGTAAAGTTCAATTTTTGTCAAGAAAGAAGTCTAAGCTCAGTTATGAAAAATATAGACAAATTTTGTTAAAAATTGAACTATATTTGAGTCCTCAACTTAAAAAAAAATTGAACTCACATATTTCCTCGTCAAAGAATCAAGATTCTGCTTATGTGTGTCAAAAATTGAAATGGTACTCTTTTTTTTTTTTTTTTTTTCTTTTTTCTGTTGTCACAAATCGAAGTTAACCTCTTGTCAGGATAGGGAAATTAGTATATACTTGGATTATTTGTTACCTTTTAAGTTAGTAAAAATATGATAAATTTAGTATTCTAGTATTTAGGTCAAGTATCTTCGGAAATTAGAGTCGGCTTCTTCTCAATATACTAATTTTTTTTTACTAAACTTACTAGTCAACCACTCACATGACACAGTTTCCAATGCAGTATCACAATTTCCAATATGGTATTTCCCTTATTAAATTAGTATGTTTAGTAATACCCTTAAAGTATTACTGCAGAAGCATGGCAATTGACAAGAAAACTCAATTTGAATAGTGAACTTTACTTTTGACCAAAAGCCCAGAAGTTGCCCTAAGCTGTCTTTCAGTTGATTGCTTTATCGTTTAATAATTATGAATTTCTAAATTTTTGAGGACATAGGTTATACATAGTGACTATGAATTTTGTTTGACTTTGGCTTTCATGCGTGATCCTTTACAAGATTAAGCTCTATCTCTTTAATCTTTCCATTCACATCATCTCCATTTGTAATTCACTTCGTCACCGTTTTCTACCTTGTCGTACATCGTGGTCGTGTTAGAGCTAGAACCTAGTTTAGTTAAGACCATACCACATACTAAACATTTTCTTGGAGTCGGTAAAATGAATTCCTACTTCGTTGGTCGAAGTAGTTTACTTTTTGAGCCTTATGGAAAAATCAAATTTCGTAGTTATTTTACATGTACGTATGTAACCTGTCCACTTGGAGTCGGTAAAACTAAACCATAAGAAGAAAATTATAAATCAAATCTAATACATGAAGAGCAGAAAACAAGACGGGGTATATAGGAGCTTAAACTTTAGAATTTCACAACATCAAGCACATTAATATTGCTTCCTAGCTGCTTATTTGGATATCCAGCTAACAGAAGTTCATATTACACTTATTCTTGTTTTGGAAAATTGCGCCCAAGGGCATACTTTAAGGAGTTTGTAAGCTAAAAGTGACTTAAGTTTTGTGTTTTCTCACACTTCACCACTATCAAAATTTCAGGACAGGTTCTTTTTTTCTTTTCTTTTTTTTCTTTTCTTCTCTTCCTATTAGTGAAGTATATAGACAATAGCATTGTATTCATCTTTGCAGTAAATATATTACCCGATATAGGATTCCTTTTGTATAGGCTAAGCTTTTCTGGAGGCTTAATATTGCTATGGAAGCTGTCTAGATTTGGTAGCTAAAACTGACGCATTTAGGTTGCGTCTCTAAACTCTTGAGAGAGTTATTACTTAATACTGAGATGACCTTTATATAGTTGATTTATTGATAGTAGATAGAGGCTTCTAGAAGATTGAAATCCATAACACATACCAATGTGATCCCTGTTAAATTCTATAGAACGATTTTATGATTTGAATATATGTTTAAGTATATAATTTATATGAATTAAATGGCATAGCTCATGTCTAGTTCTTTCACCCTACAAATGGCATACCAATTTTTAATGAAGCAAATTTATGTACTACGGTTTTGTAGGTAATAGTTCTGCTTCTAATGACCTCTGGAAGGGATCCGGGTATAATTCCCCGTAATGCACACCCTCCACAACCAGAAAGTTCCGATCATGGTCTAGAAGTTGGGTCTGGTCAAACTCCACAATTACGATTGCCCCGGATTAAAGAAGTAATTGTCAATGGGATGACTGTAAAGGTCAAATACTGCGATACTTGCATGTTGTATCGACCCCCACGTTGTTCTCATTGTTCAATATGTGATAACTGTGTGGAAAGATTTGATCATCACTGCCCATGGGTTGGCCAATGTATTGGACGGGTAAAGACTCCATTTAATTTATCGTCTCCATTTGATTTCATAGTAAAGGTGGCATAATGGGTCATGGGTGTGTCGTGTGGGATGGGTAACATGTTAAAATTGTAAGCTTTTTATATATGCCGGGGTTAAAATGCGACTAGAAAGGTTTACCATTTTACTAACAATCCGTTTCTTGTAAGAAATTATATATAAATTTGTATACATTAAAAATAGGTTTTGGACGACTTTCGATGTGTTCCTTGTTCATCTAATATTTTTGTTCGACACATTAGAGATAAATACTTTACCCAATTTGACCTAAATGGGTTGAAGAAATTGCCGTCTTTGTACAAAGTAATACAAGTTACATTTGCACCTACAAATCTACACTTCACTTGTAGAAGATAACTGTTTTGGATAACTTATGACCTGGTTTGATGCATTTTAATTCTGCTCTCTTATGTGGCTATCAAACGTTTTTGTAACCATGCATTTGCATATTAAAAAAACGTTATGAAGACCCAATCACCTGTTTCTTTATTGCTAGATCTACAAGCTGCGTACTGATTGGGCGATCGGCACAGGTTAAAAGTTGTCTAGACAAACTTCACTTTTCGCAAGTAGAATGGTTGTTCTAATACAACTTAGTCTAATGTTGATTATGATTAACACATTTGGTAATAATTAAGTTTCTTTTTGCAGCGTAACTACCGGTTCTTCTTCATGTTCGTGTCTTCTGCAACTTTGCTTTGCATTTATGTGTTCTCCTTTTCTTGGGTGCATGTCATAAGGATCATGCACAGCGAAAACACATCGATTTGGAGAGCATTGATTAAGACTCCTGCATCAATCATGCTAATAGTTTACACTTTCTTATCAGTTTGGTTTGTTGGTGGTCTCACCATCTTCCATTTATATCTCATCAGCACAAACCAGGTATGAAATCGTTTCCTTTTAGGTCTATGTACTTTAAAAACATGCTCTGTGTTGGTCAGGTGAGTTGAGTAGTGGATAAAACAATTCGAATCAAATTTGGTAATATGCTCTGTTTACCTGTTTGACTTGTTATAGATGAGTCACTCAAAAGCATTCATTAATAAGTAAATGGGTCGAAATTGCCACCTTTAGGATACACATACAACAGGGGCATTTTTGGAAACTCTGTTTTTAAAACTCTGTTTACTTCTAATCTTGCAGTCAACATATGAAAATTTCCGATACCGATATGACCGGACCGAAAATCCATACAACAGGGGCATTTTTGGAAACTTAAAAGAGGTTTTCTGGAACAGCATTCCTCCATCTAAGAACAATTTCAGGGCATTTGTGCAGAAAGAGCCTCAACTTCCAACTAGAGTCACTGCTGGTAGTTATGTGAACTCAAACATAGAAAAAATCCCAAGTGACGTTGAACATGGTAGTGTGAAACCCATCTGGAAGAACGAGGCAGTGACAGGAGACAGCGGCGGCACTGGTGGTGGGACCGGTGGTGGCCGGCGGTCTAGCTGGGGAAGGAGGAGCGGAAGCTGGGACCTACAGAATGAAATTGCTTCGATTGCATCAGGTGTCGGATACTCAGACCGAATCAGCGTTGGAAGTAGTGGCAGTTTAGGTGGCAGTTTGGATGTGGCAGTCAAATGACAGATTAGGTTCGACTGTATTTGGGTTTGTACCCTTTAAAAGTTGGGGTATAGTTATAGTTGGAGCCTTTACATCAAATACATTGTGTATATTTTTTAACCAGCAATCTTTATGGTTATTATTGAACTTATTATTTAAAACAATATTTTTTTAATCTTAAAATCCTGTGATCCTGAGGAAATAGAATACATATCAAGCTATACACATAAATGATGCATGTACATACTTGAACTATTTTGTTTCTAGAAGCATGATATTTCAAATGCAAATATTGAAAAAGGGGTATAACTAGGGCTGCAATTTCCACCACGGCTCGATACCCGACACGAAAATAAGCAGGTCGGGTTTGGGTTTTTTGACCCGCGAATTTGTCAACCCGATGACTGGCTATTTTTGTGGGTCGGGTTTGGGGCATCCAATGAGTTTTCGGGTTGACCAGAAAACCCGAAAAAATATTAAATGTAGTTAAAGATTTATTATACGTCAAAGTGTGTAATTATGTTTTAATATTGAATCTGAATGAAAATACTAGATAATATGATCTTTTTAGGATTATGATTTTGTAAACATTTTTATACTAATTAGTAATAATTATAAACTTAGAGATTGATCCATTTGACTCAAAATTGAACTAATTAGAGATTGATCCATTTGACTTAAAATTGAACTATTAGTTGAAACTGACTCGAAAATTTGTTAACCTAATTAAATAAACGGGTTATCTGGGTCGGGTTTAGGTTAGTAGGTTTTGCGTTAGGTTGAAATACTCAAGCCGATTAAAAAATCATGTGGGTTTGGGTCAACTAGTTCTGACCCTGATAGCCCAAACAGGTCAACTCGACCCAATCCAAATTGCCACCCCCACTTTTAAATAAAGATATATATATATATATATATAGGGGAGTGATCAATGGGGAAGCTTCAATCTTGGGGGAAGGGGGAAGTAAATCTGGGCCGTTCGTTAACATTCACCTAGGAGAATGTTAACATTAACATTCCCCGTGAAGAATGTTAATTAACATTCTATGAATAATGTTAATTAACATTCTATGAATAATGTTAACATTAATGAATGTTAACTGCCCGTAAAGAATGTTAATTAACATTCTTCACGGGGAATGTTAATGTTAACATTCTTCTAGGTGAATGTTAACGGACGATCCAGATTTACTTCCCCCTTCTCCTAAGATTAAAGCTTTCTTATGAATCATTCCTATATATATATATATATATATATGGTGAATGGATGGTGATAGGAAGAATCTTTAAGGAAAGAATCAAAGGGAGTGATTAGCGTTTGAAGTTGGTGTTGCTTGAGATTTTCAACATATCTTTCATTCCCCATTATAAATTATTCGAACATAATCTTTTAAATTTGTCAAAATAGTTCTAATACTCACATTTCTAATATTCACATTTCTATGGAATCATATTTGTAGATAAAAATTCATTGGGTATATTTCTATGACATAAATCATGTCAAAACAAAGTAGTTTATTCTTGAAATTGACAGAAGAAGATAAAATCTTGAGAGATCGATAAGTAAAAACCAAATTTGTCTTGATTTTATATCGTACAATATACTGATTTAACATATACCTAAACAAACCAATGGAATAAATCAAGATTACTGGAGTGTCAACAGGTTAAATGTGAGATATTTTCATATTCATATTTATTTATTTATTATGAGAAATTATTTACTCCCATCACTATTACTCATTACTCAATAGTATCATACTCAATTTTCTTTATATGAATATATTGATTGATAGCATAAGGTTCTCATCAAAAAGTATAAATGTCATGCTTCGAAAACTAAAAAAAACTTGCATCAAATCAAATTAAATAATAAAATAAAAAGGCCAAGAAAAGCTACAACTTCTCAAGTAAGGAAAGCACCTAGCTCAAACACCATTGACAAAATCAATTCCCCTTGTTAGTTTATGCTTCTATTACTTCTTAATCCTTCAATGCTTTTCCCATAAGGGCTTCTACCTTTGCTTTTTCTTTCAAAGTCTTTCATGCTTTTTTTCTTTTTCATTTTATTAATCCAAACCATAATTCATCATAACCTTTCCAAAAGATTTTATTTTGAAATTGAAACAATAATAATAATGGGAAAGAAGTCTTTGTTGGATTGGTGCCCCTTTTATGTCATATATCCATTAGTAAGAAAGTCCTTTCTATTAAAAAGCAAGCAAATATAAGTCAAATTGAAAGAAAAATCTTAGCACAATCTAAAGAAGTGATGAACTTACTTCTCATGACTAAAGGTTCAATCTTTTTCGTCTATCGTTACGTTTATGCTCATCTAAGTCATTAAAACTTGTTTACGATAATTTATATATTCGAGTTCAATTAATCTGGATGCAACAAACATCTTATCCTTAAGATGCAGTTTTCCGAATCTTAAAAAAAAAAAAAACAGTACTATGATATATGCTAATTTACATGAATGACATACATTTGTGGGATTTATGATGTTCATTAGAATCATAAACCCTAACAAGATTCGACTTGAGTCCTATAGTTTATAGTTAAGTTACCCGTTTGCTTCCTTTATTTCTTTCTATAGATCTTATGTAACGTAAAGCGTATTTTTTGACCAAAATGTTAACTTTTCATAAAGATATTTTAAACATTTTCATGGCCAAATCTTTTACATTACAAATGATAAAACGATGTAAAGAGATTCAAGAGCCGAAAGCCAATAACTCAATTGGCTACTTAGGACAAAGGCAATTGCATTTGTGAGACATGTTTAATGCAAATGACTCAACAATACTCAAAGCATGCTTTTAAAGATTTGGCTTTAATCCCAAAGCTGAGTTAAAAGTAAAGAAACACTTCCACTTTTACTTTAACACCCCAACACATATTTTACAAAACTAGAACAATTAAAAAACTAGCACATTGTTCGGGCAATACAACAATAATATATCAATATTACATATAATAATATGTTTATTAAATAACATGTCATCTTTAAATAGTACTTCATAATACTTTTTTCTAATTTTTTAGATAATATTTTAATATGTTAAACTAATAATTCATTTTTTAATTTTCTATGTGTGACGGTAACTTTTTAATGATTAGTGCTCAATTAAAATTTAAAGAAATAAGAAATATAAGATAGACTAAATTTATAATTATTAATCTTATTATGACAATATCAAATATATAAAGAAGTAGTTTTGAAATAATAAGTTTTTTATTTCAAGTAAATTTCATATATAATTTAATAAGGGTAAATGAATAATTTTAATTTTATTTTGAAAGTTTAAAATTCAACATGCAAGATGTATTATTAATACTATATAATTCTAAGATACTGTTTAGAAGATAGTTTGCTAGCTATGTGCATATTATTATGCTTACAAAAATTAAAGGGATAAGTACCATAAGGTATAGGTTCCAAATTGATAAAAAGAAAAACCTTTTAGTTTGATTCTATATAACCACTAGTATATAAAGACCAATCATACCTTCACTACTTCAACTTATGACAACCATTTTTCTTCTTTTTCTTATATAAAACTCTTTAGCTTCTGTTTTGATGTCAACTCATCAAAATAAGCATGGAGAGAAGGTTAATATAGATGTATCAAAGCTAAATTTTGTTAGAGATCGAGCCATTCGATTGCCACCTGGGTTTAGGTTTCAGCCGACTGATCAAGAGATTGTATTTCAGTATCTGACTCGTAAAGTCTTCTCGTGTCCTCTTCCTGCTTCAATCGTTCCAGAAATCGTCAACATTTGCAAACTCAATCCTTGGGACTTGCCTGGTTAGTACTTTTATCAACACCATTCTACAATACGATGAACTTTGAGTACTATTAGCATTCATGCTTTTAACCAAAAAGATTTCTTTTTTGAGAAAGGCTGACATCTTTTTGTTGCTTAAGCTCAATTCCCTTAATAATTATAAAAGCCTAAAAGATTTTCAAACACTTCTTTAACTTTTGAGTTTTATGTTCAAGTAGGGGATTGGGAACAAGATAGGTATTTTTTCAGCAAAAAGGAGGCCAAGTATGGCAATGGAAATAGATCAAATAGAGCAAGTCATGATGGGTTTTGGAAAGCAACTGGTTTTGATAAACAGATCACAAGGTGTTGTAACAACAATCAAAACTCGAGAAAAAGAGAGATCATAACAGGGATGAAGAAAACACTTGTTTTCCACAAAGGAAAGCCTATGCATGGGGAGTCAACCACAAGAACCTGTTGGATTATGCACGAATATCGCCTTGTTCATTCATCTTACTCGCCAAAATCCAGCTCGAACGATAAGGTAATGTGCATTTTACTTAAGCGTCTACGTTTTACAAAATGCTACATTTTATTACTTCATAACAAATGAAATTTATGCTAGTTATTTAGTGATACAAATACTCATCGCGAATAGGGTGGTCACTTAGAAAGTACTTAGTTTTATGAACACATACGCTTAATTCTAATCATTTGGTTTGTTTCAACAGAGAGCTTGGATTCAAATGGGAAATTGGGTTCTATGCCACATATTTTTGAACAAAAGAAGTAGAAAAGTAGGAGGTGCAGATGGGAAGCCATTATCAAGTGGTTTAACTCCACAGAAACAGCTTCTACATCATTGTTTTACGATGAGAGTTAATGATGGGATGAATGTCACACACGAACAATCATCTTCTTCATCGTCATCTTGTGGTTCAAGTGTGGTGACTCAAGAGGTTTCTTCATGAAGATGTATATCAAGAAAAATGTAGACACTTAGTCCTGCTTTTGTATAATTTGGTTGCATTTCAGGGGCTCTTTTGGTATTCCAAGATGATATTTTCTTTCTCTAGAGAAGATTTTAATAAATTTCATTTATAATTCAATGGTTAAAACCCCATAGGTAACAGATTGTTAAGTCTGCATCACAAATCCTAAAATTAAATTAAAAAAGAAAAAGAAAAAAAGAATCTTAGTTTTATGTAGTGAGAATTGACACATTACATTCATATTGATATACATATCATAAAAATAAATTAAAATAAATAATTCAAACATTGGAGCCTCTTAGTAAGATCTCTTACAATTTCCTTACAAAATTATGCTTAAAATCGTAACAAGTACTTTCACTAGAAAGAGATCGACAACACACCTGGTGATGATTGTTTTCTCTAAAATGAAAACGCTTCTGATAACCTGTTGGACCACCAGCAAGGCGTGCCCATCTCAATTTCCAATTCCTCCGCGAACTTGTTTTTTAGTTCCTAATTTATAATATATAAAACATTTACCCGTAGTCATTCTTTTACTTTTTAACAGTTAAGTAAAATAAATTTTCATCATTAACTCTATATCACTTTTAATTTCATTGCTTCATTTCATTTTAACCTACTTATTTAATAACATATCTAACAAATAAACAAATACTTTTAACCAAAAATTTCACACAATAATTTTATTTATCTCCTTTATTTAAAAAATTATCTATCATTTAAATATAAAAACATCTAATAAATATCATAAAAAATACAATGATACCAAACTACCGTACTTGCATTAAATATCATAAAAATATACAGATAAAACACTAATAAATATGATATCATAAAAAATACACAGAATGATTTTGTGATTCGGATATATGTTTAATGAAATAAGTACACCGTTTTATGAATTTCATGGCATAGCTCATGTCATTAACTCTTTCACTCTACGAATGTTTAATGAATATAATATATGACTGTGACTCTGTGAGGTCACCAAATTAAACATTTACTAGTTCTTGCAGCATTATCTATAACCAGTACAACAAGAGCACTGTGATATGGAAACTCAATGTTTGTCTATGGATATAATCAGCAGCCTTCCTGAGAACATTATAGAAACCATCCTATGTCTTGTACCTATTAAAGATGCAGTCAGGACGAGCATCCTCTCAAGGAAATGGAGATACCATTGGGTCAAAATTCCTAAACTTGAGTTTAGTGAGGAAGATACGTTTGATGATTTATTCGACGAGCATCCACAGGAGCGTCTACAGCTATGCTGATAGGAAAGAGCTGATCAGACCGTGTAAACTTTTCAATGCTATACACCAAGTTCTGTTACTGCACCATGGTCCGTTACTTGAGTTCACCCTTGACATGCATGCAAATAATGACTGCATTGAAATCGACCAAATTATAACTTATTTGTCGCGGAACAATACTGTGAAGAAATTTACACTTCACTGCAACAATGATACTTATCAGTATAAATTGCTCTCATCTTTCTTCTCTCTGCGTCAGTTACCGGACCTATGTCTCTCTCAGTGTTATTTTAGCCCCAATTATACATTTAAAGGATTTCGTAGCCTTACAAGCTTATACCTGGACAATGTACGCATTCGTCTTAAAATGCTTTTGCATCTCTTAGAGAACTCCCCTTACTGAAGAGCTTCGCTCTGGTAAGTTCTTACTTACTAGAATATCGATCTATTCAAAAGATATAAAAAACCTACCTTAATGATTTAAGTTGCCTCAGATGTTGGAATTTTATTTTGAGGATATTTTGGAGGATGGTGGTTCCAGTTAGGAGCTATTCAAGTATTTACCAGTTATTGAAGATCTGGATTTTTGCCATTTAATTCTTTGGGTAATATAATCTCTTCATATTATACATTAAAATGGAAAAGATTTTATTTTTAATATTTGTTTTGGTCTGATTCATGAAAAGTATTGCAGATGAAGTTGTTCCACCAGAGCTTCCAAGTGCACTAGTCCACCTCAAGTATTTATATTTACGGAATCTTGGTTGTTTGTGTTTACACAAAATGTATGCAGATGAATATTGTGGGCTCCCTTTCCTTGTTCTTTTGATCAAAAGCTCTCTGAACTTGGAGAAAATTATGCTGGAGGTAAAAAAAACATACAGCTATCTTGCATACTATATATATTTATATATAAATATACATATCTTGACTTGAGTATTGCTATGTATGCCCAAACTATCGGCCTAAAAACATGCCCAAACCTTCTCTTGTTTTACACATGGATTCCACTTATTATCTTTCATAGTTTCATCACACATTTAGGCACACATTTTAGGCATATGTAACATTTTTCATATACTTTTATTCTCATGACTTAATACACTAACACAAAAAATACGGACAGATGGGTTCAGCCTATAGGGACCCCCGTGAATTTACTTGGTTAAACTCCATGATCATTCAGATATTTGGTTTGAACATCTGATGGAATTTGAGATTGAACATTTCACCAACTTTGAACCTAACATGGAGTTTGTGAAGCTTATCTTGCTCAAGTCACCTGTGCTAAAAAAGGTGAACATACTGCTTGACCGTGATGAAGCCATTGATGATAAGGTGAAGATTTTAGGAACACTCTTACGCTCCCCACGTGCGTCACCGGTAGTAGATATCATTGTTGACTTTTGACTGCATGGCGTATGGCTTCAGTCACTTGAGACCACCGTACAACTTTGGGGTTTGATAGTCCACAAACACTATGTTTCTACTTGTTTTTCTGTATTGTATTAGTAAATGTCGAGTTCTTTTAGTTGCTAAGAGAACTCTTACGCTCCGCATGTGAGTAGATATCATTGTTGACCTGCTGTTCTTATGAATGAAAAGTGTAGGCGAGTTTAATTATATGCCTGATAAACTTGTATTCAAATAACCGCTGCTCAACAAAAAGTTCTATATTTAGTTTGTAACGAGTATTTTCATATAAATATTGTCACAAACAATTGTTGTTTATAATTAAATTTGGACAGTGACTAAAAGAAAAAGCCCTTGCAGATACAAGCAAAAGTGTGTAGTATGTATAATTCAGTTGGTTTAAACTGCAAAATGTCAACTAAACCAACAAACTCAGTATGACAAATTTGAGAAACCATCCTAAAATGAAGGTCTCGAGTTGATTATTACACAAATGCCATTTTGAACAATAATAAGTAAGCCTTTTGAAGAAATATGTAGATCAACCACATTTTAAAATAAAATGCATAATACAATGCCGACAAAGTGCATAACTCAATTGTGACTTACTTTATATGATCAGTATCCCAAATTCACCATGAACACTGGATGAAAATGTGGCTAAAATTGATATGGAATAGCCAATGAACTTTTCATTGTGCAACTTTGACACCACAATCTTTGATTAATGCATATTTGGATAGGTTATGATTCAAAAACTAAAACCTTAGAATTCAGAAACCAAAAACATCAAATCCATTACATGAACAGAAACCTTATAAAAAACATAAAGCAACTTAAGAATCAAGGAAGAAAGATAGATCTGGAGATTCTGAGGCAGTATAGAAACAACTTCGAAAAGTTAATACTGGTCCACCACCATAACCACCTGCTGATCACTATCTTTTTTTATGCTTTCTCCTGCATTTCGAACACAAAACCCAAAAGTTATCAAAGCCGTGCTTCTAATTAGTAAAAACGGGCTATAGAAGTAGTAACCTTTGATTGGGCACACATATATTAGAAGAAAATTTGCTAAAATATCAAAACTTTATCCTAATATCTGATTTTTAGACCCCATTTTAATAGCATCATTTCAAAAGTTTGATTGTAAAATGTAAATAAAGGTCGACTATCAGATGAGTCAATAAGTTAATCGTATCAATTCACTATTCGTCTAATCAATCATGGCTTCAAATTGACATATCTACTATATATTTTATCTAATGTTACAGAGAGCTTTTAAATATGACATACCTTTTAAGAAGAGAATTTGGAAGAAAGGTAGTTCTGATCCTCTAAAAAGATTTGAAGATTCTTGCTTCTTAAGAGAAACTCAACCGCTTCTTCATCAAACTTCACCAAAAAACCCAACCTGATCAGTTCAAAAAGTTCTGGCACAAATTCTCGTTCTCCCAGAACACACCATCAGCTATCACTTCAGCAAAATGAGAAGCATACTCAATCACGTTTTTATAACCACCAGACTTCTCCATCTTCTGCATGAAAAACTTCGAGTTCTGCTTGTCCCAGCGGATCATTCTCTTAGCTTCCACATCAATCACATCTCCAGAAGAAAAAGATCAACTATATCGAACAGTCATTGGTTCTAGTGTCTCAAAAGCTTCAACTGCGAGTAGACGGCTAATAGCTTCATGTCTTCTTTCCGCATCAAGTTTGAAACTAGGATTAGCAAGAAATCCAAGAATTAGTTTAAACAAGCCCTTTTTGATGATCTGTTTTTCAGAATTTACTGGCTCGAACTTATCATGATCAACATCAGATATGTTCTTCTGAACAGATTCAGATAATGTACGGACACCAAGTTTGCTGTAGATGTCCATGAGTTTGCTTCGGGTCAGATATTTCAAACTTGGCCGAGGATACCAAACAAACATAGGATGAGAAGATCTTTGAAAGAGGTCTACTAAAAACAGATCGTCACCAATGAAAACGTCACACTTGTGAAATAAAAAAATCCCATCAGAAGTAGGATCTAAAACAGGAAGTTTTGATATGTTACTGGTAAACGATTTCTCTGCTGAGTTCCAATTTCCAACCACAAACTCCCAAAAGGCACAACATTCGTTAAGTGTAATTTGATGTCCAGAAGACTCCCATTTCTTCCATAACTTGAAGTAATCGTCAACTACCGGGTGAAATTTCACGTTGAAAACATTAGCAAAGAAACTAAGAATATTCTTCTCATACTTGCAATTCTCCAAGACATTCAATTCATCACCAAACAGATTGAGTTTATCATGAATAACACATTCTTGAGGTGTTACCCATTCTCCATTTTCAGTTCCTCTCGGTATCCATATCCTTTGGTTAAATTCCTCAGAAGGCTTCCACTTGTATTCGGACAAGTAATTGTAGAAACAGTTGATACTTTCAAAATCCAAATGCGATTCAAGGTAACTCGCAAGTAACTGGCACCCGTTGTTAACATCTGTTACTACTTTTAACAGATTAAGCTCATCTTTATAAGATGCCATTCGAGACCCATAAAACTCTTCATCAATAAACGGACCATCACTCCGTTTAACTAAAGGATCCCACTCAGGATAGAAAAGTAGACACTCATCTGGCCGTTTGTATCCAAAGTATGTTTTTATCCATTTCTTCTTGGAGAGCTTTTCAAAAAATTTAGTACGTGTTTCTGATTTAGCTTCTTCCAGTTTCTTAACAGAATCAAGAATTGCAAAAACGTTTACAGGGGTAATGCTGCTAGAATCCTGAGGTAAGATAACCCCAGCAGCCACCAACTCTGCACCGACTTTGAAATCATTGATCACACCTAACAGCTTCAGCTCCTCTTTATAATCATGGATCCACAGCCATAAAAACTATCACTGTCATCGATGAATGGAAGAAGCGATATTGGAGAAATCGCTTCCCAATCTATTCCAAATAGAATGCACTCATTGGGTGATCTGTAGTCAGCGAGTTTTGTCCGTAACCATTTCTCTTTCCGCAAGCAGCTGTGTAGTTCTGAAGTCAATTTGACTTCCATTTTCTTTATCTTTCTGTAACAATCCAGTAACGAAAAAACATTTTCTTTTCTCATAGAAGCCTGTTGCTTAAAAGTGTGAATAAATTCTTTCGATGAATCCTCAAAATTAACAATAACACCAATTGTCTTCAACTCACTCAACATTGAAAAGATCTTCTGTCCATAGAAGTTTTCATCAAGAATCGGAAATGATCTGAAGACCTGAAGAAGACCTCCCCACTCAGATTCAGGATTCAACAAAAAACACTCAGATGGGCATTTGTAGCCCATGTTTGTCTTTAAACATTTCTTACCCTTAACTGCTTGCACCAAGTTATCCGACGATACCAATTTCCGTATGCACTTTAATATCATGAAAACGGCTTCAGATGACAAGGAAGTCAATACAGATGAAGACTTCAGGTGATCAGAAACAAGTTGGTAACTGTTTTAAAATAAAGCAATCCATCGCCATAGTAACCTTGATCAATGAATGGAATATCACTTATCTGTGAAGCAGCATTCCACTCACAACTGTACAAAACAGCATTGGTTGGAGCCATATCACCTTTAGATGTTCTAAGCCATTTTCCACCTTTAATACTTTCAATGAAGCCCTTACTAGATATATAATTTGCTCCCAAATACTGAATAAATTTCAGTATCGAAATGACATTGTCTCTGGTAAGCTTCGAGGTAGCTACAATAGACATGAGACGCTGACCAATGAATTCACAAGCTTCTTTATTTTCAAACCGAACACCAATCATTTGTAACTCTTCTTTGTACTTTTTGATCTCATCACCGTAAAAGTTTACATCTATCAGCGGGATGTCAACAAGCACTGATCCATTCTGTAGTAGCTTTCCGATTGATGCTTCTAGCATGAATGACTCTTTAGGTGGCCTATAGCCAGTAGAACCGCTTAACGAGATCTTCAACCAGCTGCCGGATTTTATAGATGACAAAAACTTTTCCGGTAAAACAAATCTTTGCATCCTTAGCTTGTAAAGCCAGTCTAGAAGCAAGAATGTGTTTTTCTTAGTTAAAGGGGAGGACAGAGTAGGAACAGCCGCATTCGGGGGAGATAAATAAGGAACATCAGAAGCACGAACAAAAGTTTTCATAAAAGAAATTAGCTCTTCCCCTGACATGACCATACCAAAATAGCTCGCACTACGAGTATAATCTTCTCCCAGCTCAACATAATTAAAATGCCTCCGTGGATTTGAACCAATCAGCTCTACCCACTTGCTTCCGTTAGCAGGGACAAGAACTCCACTTCTACTTGTGTTTACTTGCCCATAGTTATCAACAATCGGCATATTGTTACAGATATATTCAACCTCATGCTTCTGCAAGTATTTTTTTTTTAAAGAGCTGTAAACAAAGTGGGCATAAGTAACGACCAGCTTGCGGTCACTTCCTAATGAAGAAGAAAATTTTACAGCATATTCATAAACACTGACAAATTTCACCTTCACTTCTTCTCTTAGCCACTTCTCTAGAGTATGTTTTTTCGAACACGATCTGATAGCATCATGTGTGACTTTGGGTAAAAAGAATTGCTCAGTTGAGCAGTGAAGTTCTTTGTTCCAGTTAATCAACCAAGTGATACAATCAGAATCTGCAACGAGCAGCTTGTCTGTACATACTTTGAATTTAAACAATGCCACCTGGCCATCGAGTCCAACGTACTTGATAAGTGGTATGTTCTTGATTTTGGTATCCTGAAACGAGCACCCCCAGTCTTCTGCTATGAATACCAAAAGCTCTAAATAAAGATCCTCGGAGACGCCCATTACAAGATTCAAACTGGCTATGCAACTAGCATACCATTCATAATCAATGTATTTTATTTCCAAAAACTCCAGAACAGTTTCGTAGTCCGGTTTATCAAGAAATGAAGTGAGAAGATATGTTCTGGAAACTCAAGCCTTCGTTTCTTGCCCTATTCAATACGCTCCAAATAACAGGTTTTAGCCTAAAAACTTCAGCAGGTTTACGGAACAACTTCTGTACCGTGTATGACTCACACGGAACAATTGTTTCCTTCACAACTCTCTTTAATTGCATCTCGAACATCGTTCAGTTTTGGATGAGATGATAATGCAACAGGCAAAAACCGAAACATGTTTGGAAGACTAGAAACAGGAGCACTGCTAGTGGACTTTACAAGTGATGTAAATGCATTCAAAAAAGCAACAGGGACGCAAGCGAGAATTCCCTGGTTCCATTTGTTGTCCCAGAGAATATTCTCCCTTGATGAGGCTAGGAGAAAATCCGCTTGGATTATGAAGGGGAAATTTGTTACAGTCTCGGTTGGTAAAAAAGAATAAATGCCAGGCATGGTTGAGCCTCGTTTGAGTCTTTTCCCATTTGGGAAAGCCAATGTAATCACCAATTCCTCTACCTCGGATCTAACATCAATTTTACTTTCATCCTTCACGGGAAACCTTTGTTTCCACATATAGTAACCACATTCAGTGTCATCTTGATTGGCAGTATCATCAGCGGTACTTTCATCCTTCACGGGAAACCTTTGTTTCCACATATAGTAACCACATTCAGTGTCATCTTGATTGGCAGTATCATCAGCGGTAAGATGAAGTGTGTAAGACTCAGCATCCATGCTTTTCAAAGAAACAAAGTTTTTATCACTTGATATAGATATTGCACTCACAGTGTTGAGTCTAGGATCCTCATTATTTTCCTTAACTGAAAGGCGCTTTATCTTCGAAAGAAATAAAAGAACTTCAGGATGAACACTTGAAAGCTGATCCTTCACTGGTTTGACTTTGTCTTGTTTCACGGGTAGGACCAGAGTTGTGGTTGGGAGGGCAGAAGTGGAACCATATATGCTTCGAATGGAAGATACAATCGAATCTTCCTCGACCCATTGGGGAACAATATAACCAACATTACATAGTTGGCAAGGTTTTTCATTAAACCTTATCTGATAGCCGTTGCTAAATATGTAAGGTTGAGCTGTTATCAGAAACACACTCTTGAACCCGATTCCTGATTATAAGGTAAAGAATAGCAGGACAAAGTTAAAAATAGATGGAGGTAATTTGTAAACAAGATTACTTACACACACATGTTAAAAATCAACATAAAATATACAGTAACACACAACTTCATAATAGTGTACAGTAATTGTGGCGTTGTTCAAATCACCTCTAAAAATATGAAAAAAATACATGAACAAATTACTTACAATACAAGATACTAAGTATGTCTGAACTAAACGTTCAAAGAAAGAAATATTGGTACACATTAAAATTAATTATTAACACTATAGCAGTCAAGGATTAGCAAACCATCACAAAACAGAACTTTAGTACCCTAAGAAATAAACTATTGACACATAACCACTTAGACTTGCATGTATCTAGCAAAAAATAACCTAGTACACAAACGATTATACACTCAAAAATTCAAAAACCTACTGACAAAAAAGCAGGTGCCTGTCTTTTATGTCATTGCGCTAGTATGTATATAGTTTTTCCTGTTATGGGTAATCTAATTGTTAAACTTGCATAAATATCCCTACAAAATGATCTACTACAATACAAAAAGAAATCCCAAATAGAGTCATAATTCAGAGTACAAAACCTACATGATAGTTTATCCATAATCTGCTATATACTTTACAGTAAAAACAAATCATGAATCATAAATAGCAGACCTTGAACATGTCATACATTTACTAAATTTATAATCTTACAGAAAATAAGATAAGCTTACCTTTTTCGCCAATATAGCCACGCTTTCGAAGACCTTTCTTGGTCGATCGCCCCACGCTACAAATTGAATCAATATTCTTGCGTGAAAACCCTTTTTCATTATTAAAAACTAACAACGTTGCCTGAACTCCGGTATTTGTTATGTCCTTCGACGTAATAACAAACTCCAGTGATGGATTAATACCTTCCGAATACTCATTATCCTCCGCGTTCTGTTAAAAAGCAATTGAAAAATTAATCTAACTTAGTCACAAAGTAAGCCTCCTCTAAAATTACAGAGCTATAATTAATCACAAGTTAACTAGCTTTTTTTATTATTCCAAAACAACTACAAATCAATTCATAACTGTTCTGTATACATATATATAGCCTATCAATTAGTCACAAATCAAGCATCGTCTAATATACTATCATTTATACTACAAGGCACTCCGTAATTTAACTATTAATAAATATTACATGAATGTGTATGCATATGTATACATATAGATACACACACAGACTTATATAAAAATATATAGATTTATTTATAAGATTGACGAGGAAGTGAGAGAGAGAAGGAAATAAAGACCTGTATAAGTTCCATTAGGAAGTGAACATCTTTGGCATAAAGTTCAGCGGAAAGGTTTTTAACGGCTTGATGAAGATCTTCTGTTAACGGATTCGGTTCACCGCCGATTGAAAACTTCGTCCGCCGTATCTCCGCCACATGCTCCTTCGCCGCCGCAGTCATCGACGTCATCACAGATTAACAAAACACAATGCACGATTCGTATCTGTTAACTAACAATTTACCTGATCGATCAGTGACTTCACTATGTGTATATAACCATAGAAATGCAAATTACATACAGAATTTAAATACTATTGATACAACGCAAAAGGAAACTAACGGTTACGGTAACTGACTCGTCGTCGTAGTCAGTCAGTCAATTCCGAGTCTTGTCAATCGTTTCCAATACTTTATATTAATTAATAATTAATGGCGGGTTTTTTCTTTTGTAATTTACAAGTTTGATCCTTGTTAAACAAGATAGTTGACTTATTGAACCTTCTAAAATATGTTAAGTCCATATTAAACCTTTAAACTATGGTTCCCCGCTAAATATTTTGGTCAACACTTGAAACTTGCATTTGTACATGTTTTGGTTACAATTATGTATTTGCACTAATCATCTTATCTTATTACTTATTCAAAAGACAAGATTTATTATCCGAAACTATATATTGAGCTGATCAGAACAAAATTTTAAAGAAAAAAAAGGTAAAGGATACATACTTCACGATTATTATTGTGATATAGTACATCATGTAAACTACAAACATCATACATGATGCATGGATTTAAATCGCAACTTGAAATGTCATCCGTCTCCTAATCTACATAACTACAAGAAATCACTTACATAAATATAATCAAAGAGCTTTTGACTTAATAGTATGTGATAAGTTTGTCGACGAATAAATCATAAGTTTAAGTCTAGTAAAGTTAATTATATATATAAAATATGTGATTATACTTGTTACAAGTTATTGTTAATGTTAAAAACTTCATGTGTACAAAAGTTACGAAAGTTATATATCTTTTTTCACTACAAACTCTAATTTGTCAGATGATAGAATTTTGATAATTTTTATTTATTTATTATGATTTTTAGGGCAAACAAGAAAAAGTATTTGACCTTACACCAACTTCAATTTAACGTACAATACTAATTTTTCTCAATTGAATATACTTAACTTTCAATTGCTTTTAATTTAAGGTACTCACATTTTCATTCATTTTTCAAAAAAGAATTTTTGATGCTTAATTATGTCCTAACAAGTCAACTTTGAAATTGACATCTTAAACCAATTTAAGTTGATGATAATGCTAAAAATGAAACTAGATATATAAATAACTCGATAATTGGTTCAATATTTAGCTCTATTTTGATAGGTCAGAGAAAACTACCACTACTTTCAACTCATAATTTTCAAAATTATTTGAGGAATATTGATCGGTTAACGGTATATGTTACTTATATGTAAGAATTTAGTCGGAAAATCACAGTTGTTGATTGGCTATCGGGTTAACAGTCAAAAGTCATTAATTTAATTATGATTAGATAGTTTGAGTATCTTAACTTAAATATATATATATATATATATGAATATGAATGAAAGTGTTGTACATTAGATAGGAATTTTTAAATACCATTTTTGTATTTGCCTTTTTTGCTTATATAGTTTAGAATAAATAGATGCATTTCATTTTAATTTTATTTGAAAGCAAATACTCACATGCACCACTACTATGAGTATATACATGTGTTCACTAATATGTATAATTATCCCATTCCTGAGACTCGAAAATTCAAGCACATCGTAACTTCGATACCGCTAAACTAATGGTCCAAAGGCATATGCATTTCAATTTATGTAACCCAACTCATTACACTTAAAAGACCAATTAGAAGGAATCATTAAAAAGCTATAGATTGACAATGTATTTCTACTTTTGTTACAATATAGGTAACAGACATATTATATTATCAATGTAGGTAATGTACTTTGTAAAGATGTGTCGATATAAGTAATATAATTCATAAATACATTAACTATCTCGAAAAATATTATGTAAAGTACATTGCTAATCAGTAACACTTTTACCAATAAATTATCTACATTAGTAACTTAACATAGAGTGAGTTATGAAATTTACAGTTGAGCAATAACGTTATTGATACATTGTGTTTGTTATCGTTACCCAAAAGATACTTTTGATCTGCAAAATTTCTTAAATATAATTATATAAATTTTTTATTTTTTGAGCAAGCTAAAATGTTAAAGATGTATTTAATCAAAATTTTCCGTGCTACTTCTGTGTGTGTATATATATATATACACTTTAATGGCAACCTTAAACTTTGGATTTTTTGACTAGGTGATTAAAGATTAAAGGTCATTTGATATTACATTAGGATTAATCGTGTAATTTAAGTAATAATTTGACTGTGAGAGAAGTGTGTACCGTTAACTCAGGATCTTTATTACGTCTTATGTTTTTTGTTTCCCTTCTTTTTAAAGAGCTTTGCGTCTTATATTGAGAAAAAATGTTGTAGCTAATTTGCCACGTTATTTTTTTCCCTATTTATTCGAATATCAAGTTTCAACCACCTCTAATCAATAATCAATTTATGGTTTTTTAACCATATTTAAGTCTCATTGTACATGCATCTAATATGGCTAACAACCATCTATTTTCCTTATTTTCATCTAATTTATTGTTTTTGAAGTCAATTTCATTTTATTGTAATGTAGCAAACTAACATTGCAATGCACTGGTAATATTACAGTTCAAAACATGAATGGTTAGGTAACAAAACCAAAGGTATGGTTTTTACCCGCCAACGGTTTTATGTCCATCTCTTTAGTGTCATACATATATAAGACGCAGTAATAACTAACATAATAAACACAATTATAATTACTATTAGGAAAGTGATCCATAAGATTTAAGAGATTGTAAGCTATACACATTGGGCTCAATTTAACCATCCGAGCCAATTTCTTATTTTTTTGTTAAAGAAAAATATTGACAGAGTCACTACGAATATATACATATATGTCTTTTGTTTACATGAGTTATATACTCGCCCTTCTAAAATGGTCATAACATCTAAAAACATGCTATAACACATAATGTAAGTATCATTTTGCAATGTGGGAAATGGTGATTGATAGTTTGATACTTTCAAAAACATTACAAGAGAAGTGGAATTGCATTTTGCAACTTATGAACAGTAATAGTTCATTGGTTTTCCCCTTTCTGTTGGATTATAGTCATTATACAATTAACATTATAATGACCAGTACCAATAAAAATTGCATTCCCGTACTAATGCAAAAAACCATTCCCCATTTCCGCATCTTCTAATAAACTTAGAAGGGTATGGCATAAAAAGATAACCAAGTTTGATCAAGATTTATAGTTTAGTTAACCAACTTTCTTTTCCTCAATAGAAAACCATCAACGTTTCAAATCTTTTGACACAAGAATTATCTAGGAGGGTTTTCAAGTGCCAAAGAAAAAAAAAGGTCAACATGGTCGAAAGTTCAGGTTAGCTCCTACAGTCCTACCTCACCGTTTTGACCGGTTACCATTCGAACTTTTGAAAGTTATAAATAATTTCTTTTGGAACATTCATGGTCTTTTTTGGGCATAACAGAAGTTGGTTACCTTGTATATGAATCTGACCAGAGTTGGTTATCGTTTCATACAATTACCCTCAGCTTAAACTACATCTATCTTATCTACCTTCTGCTGCCAAAGACCTCTGAAACCGATTCTTTGTTTCTGAACCCTAAATCCATAGATAGACTAATTGAGGACGGAAGTAAAGTTCGGATGAACTTACGTGATGGTTCTTTCTTGGTCTTTTTTCGCCTTGAAGACCCACCGATGGTCCCAGACTCTTTGACTGATCTTGAAGAATTTGAGTAAAAAATTGAAGACCCGAATGAATTGTCATCAATTGTGCTGAAAGATACAGGCCCGCCGTTATGTGATGGATACCCAATAGCTGCATCTTGATGGGGAGGTGGAAATTTCTCGCTCTTGCTTTTGGCATTTGCTTCGGTTACAACTCTCCTTCTCTGGAAATCAAAATCGAGAAATGGGATTATTCTTCAGGCAACAAATAAATGAAGTGACTTTGCCCAAAAGACGATAAGAGGTGGCCAGTTGGACCCATTCATCTATAAATGGGCTGATTTGGGTTGGCTTTAATCTCAAGTTCTCAATTAAATCAATCAAAAGATATGTTGCTAAGTGTAAGAAAGGTACTATGTTTTTAAACATGTATCATAACAAAAGTTAGCTAAAAGGAAAAGCATCAAACGGATTGAAAAGCACCCAAAGAATATTTCAAATGCAATACCTCCTAAATAAATCAAAAAATAACATTATCACTGAATATGACATGCTGATCATTTATAAAAAAGTTAAACTTTTAAACAAGACAAATGTCTCAGGTCAACCTGACCCATTTCACCCAGAAGACAAATTTTACCGTTTCACCTTATTACCCAACCCTCCCAATTTACCACCTCAATATACTGGTACTGCTATTTATGAATTTTATCTTGGTAATTAGAATTTGAATGAATTTAAAGTAACAACTAATGTTAACTTGTAATTGATGAGTGCCAACTTGTAGTACGCCAATTTTAATCACAAAGTTTGGGGTTTGATCATACAAATATCATTTGTTTGGAAAGCAACTAATACTATAATACTATATTTGTACAAGAAAAATGTCTTTTAAGTTATAAAACTCAACCAAGTTAAATTTTAATTTGAAACTCACACTGTTGCGTTGTTCTTTTTATCTTAACGTTGAAAGCAACTAAAATATGTAGACAAAGAAACAAAAAAGAATTGACGATCATTAATCACTATTGTGATAACTTTGACCTTGATTTACAAGACTCGTGTTTTCTTTTGTCTTTGATGAGAGACATGTTAGATGTAGTCAAACTATTTCATTAAAGTATGGGCCACCTCTCAATCAACCACTTTAGCCTTGGAATACAACATGCAAAAAGAAACAACGGTGATTTTCTGTGGACCTATCACCTAGAAAATTGTCAGATTATAGGATCAAAAAGTGGTTATTACAATATAACTACCAACCTTTGCCACTAAAAAGAAACAATGTCACCTTTTTTTCTCCTAACAACTCTATATTACGGAGTAATAACCTAATAGGTCTCACCAAGTTTCAGTTGTCATGTAAAATCAAAAAATCATTAAAAAAGATCCCTTTAAGTACATTAAATAAAAGAAAATTAAAAAAGGGGACATAAATAAAGATGTTACACTTACATCTAAATTTGCCTGGATCTCTGCATTGGCTTCTGGAGCTGGAACTGCACGGCTGACCCGTTCGCTGGCTCTTGTTCTTCTATTTCCATCCGGAGCATGAGATTTACCACTTAAACCTCTTTGTCTGTGGATAAATAATAATACAATCCACATCAACATCTTGAGGAAATAAGTGAAAATATTTTGTGGAGTTAAACATACAAACCTTCTAGCTTCTTCCTCCCTCAATTTGACATCTAATTCTTTGCTGGGAGGATATTTTGGTAATTCTGATGGTTCACAAGCATAAGGTTCGGAGGTCAAGAACTGCACAGAAAGAGAAAGCACGACTCAGAATAGGCGGGTTGGTTAACCAATTAAAACAGGTAGGGGTGTGCATGGGTGGTCGGTTCGGTTCGGTTCGGTTTTTGGCTTAAACAGAAACCGAACCGTAAATTTGGTTTGAGGAAAATCAAAAACCATAACTGTTCGGTTTTGTTCGATTTTGTTCGGTTTCGGTTTTCATTCGGTTTTTTCGGTTCGTTTTTCCAGTTTATCCATTCGAGCGTCTTTATCAAATAAATTTGGTAAATATATGTTATATTATACATGTATATGTATGTCAGAAATGAACTCACACTTAAACTTTATATTAGAAAGAACTACTGATTTTGAATTGATGTAGAAGTTTATCGATCATATACAATAAACGCAATGTGCAGTGTTTATTAGATTTTATAAAGAAGTAACAAGTGAGTATCTCGAATATAATTATAAAATGCTTCGAATTACTCGACATAGTTCAAGAGTTTAATATATATAGATATACACATATAGAATACATGATACACACACATACAGATATATGTATAAATAGAAGTAATGTATATAATATAAAGAGTTCGGTTCGGGTTTTTTGGTCGGTTTTTAGTGCGAAAACCAAAAATCGAACCGATAATTTCGGTGTTTCATAAATTAAAAACCAAACCGTCGAATTTTGATCGGTTCAGTTTTTTCAATTTGTTAATTTCAGTTTTTCAGTTTTCAATTCGGTTTATGCTCACCCCTAAAAACAGGTTCGGGTCAAAATAGGTAATATTGTGCCGGTCCAAACGGCTTGGGATAAGATATACAACGTAACCCAAATCAACCCATTTAGAGGCAAATGGGTAAATATTCCCACTTTTACTAGAGCATAATGTACTCACATTGCTATTTAGGGCTGACATGGCAGAGCCGCGGTCCTTAGGATCAATTGCAAGAAGACTTTCTAGTAAAAGTAGAGAAGAAGGTGGAAGATCCTTAAATGTTTCAGCTATACAACGCTTGTATGGATGTTGTGGCTTGAAAAGAGTCGCATTTGGTAACCGGTACTTCCTCCAATATGCATCTGATGGAGAGCCACATAATTTAAATATCTTGTGTAGCTGTTCAACCTGAAGGTACAAATTCAAAGTAAGATGGAGTGTTGACTGGTCAAAATAACTCATTTCACAATTATTACTTCACAAAAAAGATTTGATGACATGATGATGTAATCTCCATAAGTAAATAAAGAACAACAAATCTACAAGAGAGGTCCAAAGTTAAATCTTTAGGGACTCTTCTTGTCTAAATCATATGATCAGAGATGGCAGTTTCAAACCATTTACTTATGAATAGGTTAATTCAGCTATGTTTTATCTCTAACGGGTCAAGCGGGTAAAATGAAAGTAAAATAAAAATAAAAAAGTTTAGAAGTTAGTGGGACAAATGAGTCGGACGAGTCAAGCATGTTGAAAGTCTTACAAAGTGTGCTTTTAAAAAAACCTCCTAAATCATTGTATCCAAAACTCTAGATGATTACCCATATACTATGACTTTTGTATACACTAATTATGTACCAAAGATGTTAAGAATTTTGGAGAAGTATTTCGGGTCAACCTAACTTAACTCGTACTAAAAGATTGCTTGTTTTGACCCATTACCCAATCTGCCCGACTCACCCATTTTGTACCTCTAAATATGATCGAACTTAAGGGTTTCTACCTCTGTCCGTCCCGGCAATATCGGTTTCCCAGCAAGAAGCTCAGCCAAAATGCAGCCAGCACTCCACAGGTCAACACCAACACCATAATAAGTGGCACCAAGAAGAAGCTCTGGGGGTCGGTACCATAGGGTAACAACACGACTAGTCATTGGTTGCTTATGATGTGGATTATGAAAAGAAGCCAACCCAAAATCGGCTATCTTGAGAATCCCATCATTGTCAATCAATAAATTTGATCCCTTAATATCACGGTGCAATACACCATTTTGGTGGCAATGGTCAAGCCCAGAAAGAAGCTGTTTGATATAGCATTTAACCTGCCACATGATTAAAGTTTGAGACATGTAAAACCAAAAAGTAAAGAAATTGTTACATTTATTCCCAGTTTTCAGATAAAAGGAAACCTATTTTAGAAGACCAAAAAACTAGTTCTTGAGGAAGCTATCATTATTTATTATTTTACGAATACAAGAATAACCACAAGCTTTTACTAGAGTACAGGTTCCTCTGTAATTTAGATAGTTTTGAAGTGCTATTCATTAGTGAACTACTTGTTATAATTCCATTAAACAAACTTACTAGAGACCAATAGGTACATCAGCAGGCCTATAAAACAACATTAATTATATCATATTTCATTAAAGTTGTAAGTTGTTTCTTGTGTCAAAAAAGTTCATTCCATCATCCTTACGTGATGATAACTTCTCACCAGTTCTTGTCTTAGAATACTCTTGCCTTCCTTACAAATCCAAGTTTTTCCCATAGCATACAAGTCAAAAATTACCACAATTGTCTAGAATCAAGCCAAATTCCTAATCGTGTTGTAGTGATATTTTAACGATATTCTCAGCCATGTGAACTTTAAGCACGATTAATTCATATAATTGGTATCATCATATGGACAAAACCTTTAAGAATAACAATGACGGAAAGTACAACGAACAAATCCATGAGACAAATACAACCATACAGAAACAATAAGACAAATAAAACTATATTATAAAAATTAATATGAAAAATTGACAACCAATCATAAGGTCAAAACACTCAACTATGTATAGAAGCAAAAATAAGTTTAAATAAATCATATACCAATAGTCAACACTTCTAATTATAACACTAAACAAACTTTTAAGTCCATATCTATCTCAACTAAACAAATTATAATATCGGTTCTGAAAGTTACCTGTGGCTCAGTAAACTTGACACCTTGGATGGCGGCAAGACCGGAGAGATCGTGTTCCATGTACTCGAATATAAGGTAAAGACTACAAGACATTCTTGAAGTAACCAATCCTTGAAGCTTAATAATATTCGGATGATTTAAATTTTTCAATATAAGAATCTCTCTTGCCATAAATTTGACACTTTCCGGCTCTAAATTATCAAACCTAACTTTCTTCAAAGCAACAATCTTTCCTGTTATCAAATCCCTAGCTTTATATACATTGCTATATGTCCCTTGCCCAATCTATATCATAAACAAACTCAGGAATCATATATATGAAAAAGATATACTTTTGTAAGAAGCAAATGTCATAAAAGAGCAATTCACTTTGCACAGCTGTGCATTTTGGTAACTATAAGTTATCAAACGACGGCAGTCTAAATTATAAATTGAAGGGTCAAATATTTCAAATGTATCAAACGTTTACAAGTTGTCATATAAGTTGTCATACGGTTTACAAGTTATAAAGATCATATACATCAAAATGGTAAAAAAATGTCGATGCATATAAAAAAATGATTTCGTGTAAATTAAATATATAGTGTCTAGGGTTTACCTTATCGATTTTTTCGAATGTATTAGCACGGCGAGGAGTCCAATCTTTAATGGCATCACCAGCAACATCACACAACCATGAAGGCCAACCAGTATTCGTCTTCAAGGTGAACCCAGGCTTCGCTTTACGTGGATTCGAAGCCGGAACTTCGGTCATTGATTGATTGATCTTGTTAGGTGCTTCATCTTTAGCGTTACTAGTAAGTTCACTCGAAGACACCACCTGTTCGACGTTATGTCTAGCTGAAGACGATTTAGAGTTGTGATCTGGAGTGGCTTTTTTAGTGAGCACACATCCCATATTTGTTTTAAAATAAGGATTGGGTGAAGTTAGGTTTCCATTAACAGGAAAATAAAGTAGCTGGTGTGTGCGTATTTGAGTGAAAAAAATGGTTGTAGAGGTGTATTAAATGTGGTGGACTGAATCTGTGTTGAACAAAAATTGCAGAAAAAGGATGGGGAGGGGTAGTTGAAGTTGAGAGAGGGGACTAGTGGGTGAAAAGGAAGTCAGTTTTTTCATAGATTTTCTACTTTCTTTAAATTTTTCTCTTTTTATACATTCCAAAGTTGTTGACATAATACACATTTTACTTTTATTTTATTTTTTAAATCAAAACAAATATCCACACATCTACTACCAAAAATGTATAAATTAATTCATAAATAATTAATACGATACAGGTAAACCAGTAACCTTTTATCATAATACTCTGTAATATAATATTTTATATTAGAATTCAAATATAAGTAATTTTAATTGTAATTAGGTATTGATTATCAGGGGCGGTCCATTGATTTTAAGGACCCTGTGCGATAAATGAAAATGGGCCCTAAATTTTATATATATATAAGTAAAATTCTATAAAATTACGATAAATTGATAATTGTTTATAAAAATACCTATAATATGAGTAATGAGCTTATAAATTATAATCAAATATTCTTAATGGACTACAAATTATTAAATGGGCCATAATAATGGGTTAATAAAACATGATGGAAAAGTCTTTCAGAAAAATAAAATAAAAAAATGTACTTTTCAAGGTTCAAACCTACACCAAATAGAAATGGTGTAAGATTGAAAAGGGGGAACATTGCCAACTTATCTACTATACATTTATGATTTGTTTTACCTTAAATAATATATATTAACATATATAATATATATTGGCTAAATTTCGAACTAAATTTCGGGCCCTATTTTTTTCGGGGTCCTGTGCGGTCGCACACCCCGCACCCCCATTGGGCCGGGCCTGTTGATCATGTAAGTTCATACAAATATAAAATTTGTATCTTTTATATGACTAGGGTTTCAAAATAATTCAACCTTATTAAATACTCTTAAAATAAAATGTGGTTATATTACTTGGACAATAATAAAAAGAATGACAATTTCCTTTGAGTGATGTTAAATGTGTTTGAATATATATATATATATAGGGTAGGGAATAAGAGGGAGGCAAAAAAAATTAGGGAAGGAGGGAAGCAAATCTCAACCCTTGATTTCATCATAAATGAATGTTGTTAACATTCATATGTGATGAATGTCACTCAAAATTTAACATTCATCACAAATGAATTTTAAAAACATTTTTTTATGAAAAAATCAAGGGCTAAGATTTTATTCCCTCATTCCCCAAGATTTGAAGGTTCCCTGTGGATCCTTCCTCTATATATATACATATATTATTAATTACAATAACTAATGCAAAAAGAGTATCATTGCACCGATTAGATGTTAATAATGTTTTTTTGGATGAATATATAGAAGAAGAAATATACATGAAGCCACCAGAGGGATATACAACTTCTTTTCCAAGGCAAGTGTGCAAATTGACCAAGTCTCTTTATGGTCTCAAACAAGCATCTAGGTAGTGGAAGCAAGAGCTGTGAAGATTTTTGACTTCTTTGGGCTATGTACAGTCCAAATATGATCACTCTTTGTTTGTTAAGATTGAAGGAGATGATTTCACAACATTTTTGGTTTATGTAGATGATATCTTAGTCACTGGCAACTCATAAAAGGAAATAAAGCACACCAAGATGTCTTTGGATAAAAAGTTCACCATCAAAGACATGGGGGTTTAGCAAGATATTTTTTTGGGTATTGAGTTATGCAGAACACCAAATGGCACTTTTTTGCATCAAGGAAAGTACATTTTTGATATGTTAAAGGATGTCAGTTTAACTATTGGAAAACCTATTTCTTTTCCATTACTTCATAATTTGAGGTTGTCATTAGATAAAGGATGGCAGGTTGCTTTATTTGTTCATGTCTAGACCAAACATTTGATATGTTGTTCAACATTTGAGTCAATTCATTTCATCTCTAAAGGAACCTCATATGCAAGTTGTTATGTATTTGCTTAGATATTTGAAAGGTATAATCTCAAAATGATTATTTTATCTAGTTCAACTATAATTGAAGGTTGTCGGGTTTTTAGATGCACATTGGGCTTTCATGTTTGATGACTAGAAAAGCACCCACTGGTTATTGTATGTTTTTGGGTCATGCTTGGTTTCTTGGAAAACAAAAAAGCAAGCTATAGTCTTAAGATCATCAACTGAAGCATAGTATTGAAGTATGACAGCTACTACTTGTGAGTTGGTATGGCTAGCTCATTTCCTGAAGGATCTTCAAATTCATGTTTAAATTTCTATTACTCTCTTTTGTGATAACATGACGACACAACAAATAGTTGCTAATCCATGTTATCATGAAAGAACAAAAACATCTGGCTATTGATTGTCATTTTATAAGAAACAAAGTGAAAAATGGGTACTTACAAGCTGCATACATTGCTACTCACTTGCAACTTGCAGACATCATGACAAAGGCCTAATGCCATTCACATCACTCTTTTCTTGCTTCAAAGTTCGGTTTTACCGATGTTCCAACTTGAGGGGAGGATATGAAAATATAATGTAAATTTCTCAGTTTGAGTCTGTAAAAATCGTGAGTCTGTGTAAAAGGTCTTAGTATGAGTTTGTGTACTCAGTCTGGAGGACTTATTTGTAAATACAAAAATTAGAATGAGTAATCTGTAATTATTTAGTTAAAGACGCTTATTTTTGTCGTTTTTTAATCTATATTTAAGGTAATTAACGCCTATCAAATTAATTAATGAAAATTGATTCCAATTTTACAAGTACACTTCCGTTTATCAATTACAAACTTTTGATTCTTCCTATTATATGTTTTTGACTTGCTGAGAATTGTAAACCTGTAATACGGCACCGGACATATGGCTGCCACTATCTCAACAACATTATTACAAAAAATTTATAATTAACGATATACTTGATAATGAGAATTGGAAATTATGTTCTATTCAATAACAATTAGGGAAGTTAGATACATTTTCATACGGTAAGCCTTGTATTGACGTCAAGTAATTGTTGAATTTTAATACCAAAAAGAAGGTAGAAAAATAGTAAGCCTGTCAATGATGAGACATTGGTATTTACAATTTACTATTAAGAGTGTATTTATAAGTCGATAAGCAATTACCGAAAAGAAAATATATATCATATATCATTACTTAGATTTTGATCAAGTGTGCTTTGAGCAGGTACATCTATTGAAAGTGTTTAACAAGTAAATATACTGAAAAATGAAATGTTATTAGTCAAAATGTTTCACGTACATTGACTAAAATTTTAAGAATCGAGTGAAGACTTATAAAAACATTTCACGAAAAGATCAATCTTTTTTACGATCAAATATTATAAGTAAAAGGAAGTAAAACTAAAGATTAAAGAAACAATTTATGTAACTCATAATGTTTGATTTAAGTTTTGAAAATAATTACGTGATAATGAATTGAGTTAGTTTTTAGGAGGGTTTTTTTTACTAAATAAGGTGCAAATGTCGCCCCTATGTTGGGAAAACATATGACAATCACCCTTGATGTGGTATTTGTCGAAACCGTCCAGCATTCTTATTTTATTACATATTTGGTCCATGGCTTGGACAACGTCAATTTAGACCTATTAAATAACTGGTCATGCTTTGCATGTGAGGGGCATGTGATGTGGTTGCAAAAGATGTCTTCGTGTTCTTGAGCATGTGTGGTATTTTTGAACCCACGTAATATTAAGAGAAACATATGAACTTATAAGCAACAAACACTAAACACGTTAAACACATATTTATCTAAGTTACAAATTTTAAAAACGTTAAAACGTTGAACATATTGTAATCAGCAAACACTCAAAAATCAAAACCCTTATACGTTTACCATTCTCTATACATATACATATACATATATTTTAGATATTTATTTCATCTCATCAAAAGAATTAGAAATAAAGTCAACAAATTCACAATCATGCGTAAAGTTTGCCAATTTAAACAATTTAAACAATATGAAAATACTATGTGATGTATATCGATTAACAACTCTAAACTAACACCATCTAATCTATATCGAAACACGGAAAGCATGTACAATTACGATAATTACATTAGGGATACTTTTCATGAGTTTTTTGTAATATTAAGACACATAATATAATTATAATTTATTCTAATAATAATGATATTAATATTAATATCAATAATTTTAAGTGAATTCATATCTGTACGTTTAAAAAATTAGAAAATCGGCATTTTGAAATCAAAATTCGAATGATATAGATGATTTAATGACATACACTTAGAAAAATTATACGTAATCATACTCAAATCCACATGTTTATGATTTTATAAAATTTCGTATAATTTGAAAATGTAATCACACCGAAATCTCACCACATATATTAATGTTAAAACGTTAAAGAAAAAACGTTTAAGGCTCGTATTAATTAAATTAAATCTTAAATAATTAAAAGATGATACAATGTAAGAATCTTAGACCATTAATTGTCCTCCTTCCTTGGTCTAAGGGTGAAAATTTAATACTATAGGGTCAAAGTCAATTTCGCTAGCATGTCCACGAGCTTTGAAAAATAGCATAATCAATTCATACAGATTTCATAATACTCCCTTATTATTTTATTAATTTGACACTTTATTGCCTTTAAATTACAGTTAACGTTAACATTAATATGTGATTAATGTTACTCAAAATTACAATTTAACATTCATTTATGATGAAATCAAATGCTCAGATTAACTTCCCCACTGACCTATTTTTCTGCTTCCCTTTTGATCTCCACCTTATATATATATATATATATATTGTCCTCCTTCCTTGATCTAAGGGTGGAG
Organism: Logfia minima; assembly: GCA_963921325.1. Classification (NCBI taxonomy): domain Eukaryota; kingdom Viridiplantae; phylum Streptophyta; class Magnoliopsida; order Asterales; family Asteraceae; genus Logfia; species Logfia minima. The sequence goes on from OY992768.1 coordinate 2,983,839, forward strand.
ATTTAATACTAAAGGGTCAAAGTCAATTTTGCTACCATGTCCATGAGCTTCGAAAAATAGCAGAATCAGTCCATGCAGATTTCATAATACTCACTTATTATTCTATTCATTTGACACTTTATTGCCTTTAAATTACAGTTAAACTCTTATACTTTAATTAGTAATATCACTCAAAATTTCAATTAAGAATGTTACCTTTATTTTTAATTTTATAAATATGTGTTAATTATATTAGGTACAATTATCTAATACTTCCTTATTATTCTATTCATTTGACAATTTATTGACTTTAAATTACAGTAAAACCATCATACTTTAATTAGTAATATTTTACATCTCTCAAAACTTTAATTAAGAATGTTACCTTTATTTTTAATCTTTTAAATATGTGTTAGCTATATTAGCTACAATTTACTTAAATATTAAATTTAATTATACATGTATTAATTAAATACAACATACATAAAGGTATTTATTTAAATATAAAACATAAATAACAAATAGTTAATACTTATTTTACAGTGATCAATATTATTTTATTCATATTACTTTACCTATGTATTATTCTAAATCATCAATAATTTCTTTTTTATTATAATAATAAATTTATAATTTATTATACTTAAATTAAATATGTATCATAACATATCTATAATGAGTATCAGGATCTAAAAAGAAAGAAATTTTGGGAGAGAAAGGGGAGAAAGATATATTTAAAACTATGATTCAGAAAAAACAACTATGATTCAATAAAAAATAAATATAATTTAAAATTGAATCAAAGAGTTATTTTACTGAATCGAAGGGTTAAAAAAGCTTTCTCCTATTTCTCCACCAAATTTTTTTTCTCCCTTAAACCCACTACTCTATAATGAATTAATTATTATAAATTTATATTTACTATCGCATAATCACTACACAATAAACCAGTATTTCAAAAATCAAAACCTTACCGGAAACAAATCCAAACGATCAATCTCTTAATAAAGCCGCTGGAAGCAGCACGAGGTGAGGTCCCACTTCTTCCAATCCAATCACTACGCTTCTTTCATTTCTCAATTCGCCGGCGTTCCATTTCCCTCTCGATCTCCGATCAACTTCCGTCGTTCACGGCAACAATACATACAAAATCTAATTAATAAAAAATGATCACAATTCCGTATGTAACCGCCTTAACAACCTACTTCAGTTACGGACTGCTATTCGCTTTCGGTCAATTACGTGATTTCTTCCGTAATATATTTGATTGGTGGAAAGATAATAATCTTCAGGTTCATCATACACATATCTTACTATCTGTCTACATATACGTACAAATATTATACTATTTTATAATAATAATAATAACTAATGAATTAATCAGGGTTGATGTTAGTATGTTTAACTGATGATTATGTTGTTGTCTATTATTAGGGCTATGCACCGATCTGTCTAGGGCTTGAAGATTTCTACATTCGTCGTCTATATCTTCGTATTCAGGTAATCCTAATTTTCGACTATTGTTGATCCCTGTGCTTTGTTTTTCTGTATATATAAAGCTTAATTGAATTGTTTAATGAATTAATTAGAAAAGGATAGCCAGATCTATGTTTAGCTTCATATGTAGCTCCAAGTGTTCGTAGAGGGGATCTAGTGTGCACTTGATCTTGCTTCTCTGTGACTTCAATTAATTATAACTAACGTTGTGTTAATATGGAAAAAGGGTATTTATTAAGGATTGATAGACCTGAGAGACTTATATTTGGACACTTTGGTTAGTTATAGAAGGTAAATACAAAATAATATGACTATGCGGACTTTTATTTTTTGCAAAAGAATAAGTTTGCATCAATTGTGGATTGTAAAAAGATCCGATGGTGATACAATTGCTAGGATGTAAGATGGGATCTCGAAAGTTATCGATGATGCAAATGAAATGGAACATAACCCCACCTACAACAAGTACTGTGAACTTGAAACTACGTACGTTGAAACATACTTGCAACTGATGATTTTGAATCTTTTGAACTTGCAACTAGACACTTGACTTGAACCATTGAGATTGATAATTGTTCTCGATGAACACTCGACGTGTGTCTTGACCAAAGAAGCTGAAACAAAACATGAGAGTGGAGTTCTACATTACTTCATAATACACATAGAGGGTACCCTGTTTTCATTGCACGCCTTGATGTGTACCTGGTAAGCTAAAAAGCGCTCTTTTAACCGGTTAATGGCATGTTCATGTAATCGAACCATGAAAGCAGAAACACGAAACAGAATAAATGGACATTGTGTTATTTCTATTCATATCTAGTTCATCATCTTTAACAATTTATCTTAACTCGTCGTTTTAGTCTCATCATCAACCCTTCAAGTAAAGTTATATTAAAGTTATCTGGCTATTTGATGTCCATCTTGATCTTCATTTTTAAAATTTTCTCTGACCAGCTACATTTTTTTTTCTTCCCAAAATGTATGTACATGCAGGACTGTTTTGGACGACCTATATCAAGCCCCCCTGATGCTTGGTTTGATGTGGTGGAGCGTGTTTCCAATGATAATAACAAGACACTCAGGTCAGTGTTTAGATATGGATACAAAGTTTGCTTTTGATTCATAATTATAATGCTTCCAATGTTAGGACATGTTACGATGCATGGAATCATCAGTTTATTGGGTTATATTGAAGCTTTAACTCGTTCTTCCCAGCACTTATCATAAACTCAAATGTTTATATTTTGGCAGGCGGACTACCAACGCAAATAGATGTCTTAACTTGGGGTCGTACAACTACCTTGGATTTGCTGCAGCAGATGAGTACTGCACTCCCCGTGTAATTCAGACTATGAAGACATACCTTGCCAGCACATGCAGTACTCGTGTTGATGGAGGTATTTTTCTGGTTTCATACTTCAGTATCCTATTTACAATCATTATGATCATCCTTCTCAAACATTAATGTTAATGGAAACACGTTCATGATCTGTTAGCGTTATTTATTTTGATGCATTCAGGCACGACAGCACTGCATACTGCATTGGAGGAGGTGGTTGCTGATTTTGTTGGGAAACCAGCTGCGATAGTTACTGGGATGGGTTATGTCACCAACTCTGCTATCCTTCCTGTCTTGATTGGAAAAGTATGTCCTGCTATTTGATGAATAGTATAAATTACATGCTTAAGTTTCTCATTCATTTTGTGAATTGAAACAGGGAGGGTTAATAGTTAGTGATACTTTGAACCATAACTCTATTGTAAATGGTGCTCGGGGATCGGGTGCTACAGTTGAAGTATTTCAACATAACAGTAAGTTCATCCCCATTAATAATTTCGTTATTGATGTGATGTCTTAAAACCCCACTCACATCCTTAAGTACTTCTTTGTCAAATCATTTTGTTCCTTCCCTCACCGCCATACTTTATATGTAGCACCTTCCTCTTTGGAGAATGTATTGAGAGGATGCATTGCTGATGGACAACGAAGAACACGTAGACCTTGGAAGAAAATTATTGTTGTTGTGGAGGGGATATACAGCATGGAAGGGGAAATTTGCAAGCTTCCTGAGATTGTTGCTATCTGTAAAAAGTACAAGGTGATGCCTATACTTTCTGTTTTGGGTAATAATATATCTTGTTTCCTTACGAACACAATCGTATAATTTGATAATACTGCCTATACCATAGCAATATATCAGTGAACTTTTGACTTTATACTTGTAATAGAATGGGCTGAACTGTTTCTTTTTTTTCTTTTTTTATAAATGTTAGGATTTCCCTGTACACTTTTATGATCAAGAAGTGTGATACTTGTATTCACAGTTAAATTTCTTTCTTTCTTCCATTGTGCTTGACTGGTTAATTTCGTATGTTATACTCTTATCGACCACATGTTTCTATAGTCATAAGTGATACAGGTGTGTGTTTGAAGCTCCATGGTGAATAATTTTGACATTTCGAGTTGTGACTACTTCTGTCAATTGTTGAGGAATACTAACTTCTCATTGTTGCAAGCTATTGACGTTTGCAAATATCAATTGAAGTGAGAGTAGTTTTACTTCTCATGTATGCATGCCTAAGTCTAGAACCTCATGTGTTTAAATTTATTATGCGGTCTCTATCTATTTGGTTTTGTGTAGGCGATCGTTTCTCTTGAATATGCGTTTTTTTTTGGTGAACTGTCTTTATTTATTTATTCATTATGTAACAGGCGTATGTGTATTTGGATGAGGCTCACAGTATTGGAGCAATTGGGAAAACAGGAAGAGGTGTCTGTGAGCTTTTAGGTGTGGATACTGCTGATGTGGATATAATGATGGGCACTTTCACCAAATCATTTGGATCATGTGGTGGTTATATAGCAGGATCAAAGGTTTGTTTTGATTATATCTCTTATGCGATAATGGCACATGAGGCATGTTTGTGGCATTTGTCTCAGTTATCTTTTGCAAGTGGTGGGTGATAATATATGGGGAAGTAGGAACCCATAAATGCTTTGACGGTATAATATTTTTCCATCACACAGGTTTCCAGCGGGTATGATAACATGTGATGTGATTTTGTTTCATACTTATTAAAGGGAAAAAGGTGTGTATCATATCCTTCAATTATTGATCACAAATGTGGGATTTGGTATACGGTAAGGGCAAATTTGCTCCTTCTATAAAAGGAAACTAGAGTTAAAAGCTCTCAATATGTATTTGGAAGCCTGTATTGAAACTAACTACTTACTTCTTATCTCAAAAGTAATAGTAAAAACAAAAGTAAAGCAAAAGTAGAATATCATTTGAGCCTGGTATGTTTTTGTTTTTAGATATTTACTGTATGATTATGAGGTGTTATCTTTCTCGTATATGGTTTGACTAGACCGTAGATGCACAAATTCAAATTTTTAGGATTGACAGATGTATCCTTAGTTAATTATTAATACGGATGGCATTGAGTTTCTGATTTTTTTTTAATACTATCTTTTCCATATTTTATTACGATTGCCCCTTTTTCATAGTTAGCATCAATAATGAGTTAGATCATGTCAGATGAAATAATGAGAGAGAGAAATATTCTAACATTTCTATTTGCATTTCAGGAACTTATTCAGTATCTGAAATATACTTGTCCTGCTCATCTATATGCCACATCCATATCACCTCCTGCTGCTCAGCAAATTATATCTTCCATAAATGTTATTCTCGGAAAGGATGGCTCTAGTCGAGGTCCATATGTCGTATCCAATTGAATTTGATATTTCAGTGCTACTCTAACCACTTTCGTCATAATTAGCTGAGTTTTACTATTATTTGTTTAAATGTAGGTGCTCAGAAGCTTGCTCAAATTCGTGAGAACAGCAACTACTTTAGATCAGAGCTGCAGAAATTGGGCTTTGAGGTTTTAGGTGACAATGATTCGCCCGTGATGCCTATAATGCTTTATAATCCTGCCAAAATTCCTGCCTTTTCAAGGGAGTGTCTCAAACGGAATGTATGTGTGGTTCCTCCCTACATTTAATCTCTGTAACTAGAGGTGGTAAAATGGTTGGGGTCGGGCGGCTGGTTAACATGTTTGGGTCAAAATAGGCAATCTTCGAACTGGTCGAAAGGGCTGGTCGCTTTTATCCTGAAACACTTGTTCAGATTTTTTGTTTTTTGTAACTAGCTAGGTGTTAAATATGATTATAGTAAATTATATTAATATACTACCTTTATGAATGAAGTAATTTAAGAGATAGGATGTATTAGAAATAAACTTCGGGCGACTTTCAACATGTTCTATCTATTTGACTGGTTTCCTTAATGGCTTATTTATTCTATCCACCCAATTTGACCTATTAGAGGTATAACAAACGACCTAAATCAACCCATTCTATAACTAAATGGGTCAAAATTTGGACAACTTTTAACCTTTAAGGTCCTTGTAGATCTTCCTATTTTGTTTATCTTATAATTCTGTGGCAACAGGTAGCGGTTGTCACCGTAGCTTTCCCAGCCACCCCTTTACTGTTAGCTAGAGCACGTATATGCATATCTGCTGCTCATACACGAGAGGACTTGGTGAAGGCCTTAGAGGTAACAGCCTTACCTTTGCATAATGAATTTTCTTAATCTTTCATCCTGTAACAAAATCTGGGTTGGGATATTAGTCATGTGTATTTCATTGAGACGTAATTGCTTCAATTTACATTCAATAGACGTAATTGCCACATCTAGTTGCTATGGTTTGAGGTTGCAATTTCGACTCATTTACTTAAAAATCAGTAAATTCAAGCCATATTATATCCTTATCAGGTAAAGCTTTAAGTTACTTTAAAAGGGAAATACATGAAATGGGTTGAATGGGCCAAAGCTGCTCAAAGTGGTTTAAAGATTAAAAAATTGACAAAAAAAGTATGTCAACTCATGTTGATCCAACCTCTATCAAAAGTTACCTGTTTTGACCAGTTACTCAACCCGCCTATTTTTCCATTTGTACTTTCATTTTGCACCATCGTTAGAGAACCTGAAATGTATTGTTCCAAGTAGGTGCTTTCACACTTTACCACAAGTAACAAAGTGACCTTTTCAGGTTATAAGTACAGTTGGTGACATGGTGGGCATAAAATACTTTCCAGCCGAACCCAAGAAGTCACAATGTGAAGAAGGCAGAGCCAAGGTGGACTAGATACTGCTTTTCGGGTCTGGTAAAGCTAAGACTCCCGTAAAGCAGAGCCACGCAGAATTGTGTGTACTGCTTTTCCAAGCGTATCTGTATTTTTTGATGATCTTGGTCATGAGACATTGTACAGATGCAACCACAGCTACACTTACAGCATGCTGTGAGTTCACGTTTTTAAAGTTGTGACTTTGATGTGTTCCTCACTCCAACCCTATGTTTGGTAAAACCGGGCATGATTTTGGTTGTAGAACTAGATACCAGTAATTATTTATATGATTTGTTCTCTTTTCTTTATAGAATTTTTATCATTACTTCTTAAGGATTATGTAGGCGATGTTTCCAAATGGGTTTTGAGATTTATTGATTTACATGTGTTCAATACTTTTGGGTATTTTGTTATTTACACATTTTCTTGTTATTTTGATTGGTTGGAGAATCGAGTTTTTTGTTCTCTCCAATTGTCGAAATATTATACAACCATTAGAATATGAAATCAATAATTGCTTGAATGTTCTAATACGAGTGGCGATTAAGGATGTCTATTATGGTTACGATTTTGACTTATTGTGGGTAATGGTCTAGTTTTTTTGCTTAAAATGTTATAGTTACTTCAACAAAAGTTGACAAGTCACCGATATACGATTATTAAGTTGGTAACTTGTTCAGCGGGTTGCCCACTTTCTCACACACTATCATTTGGTCGATATGTACCATTTATATAAGCTACTTATTTTACGCTTAATATTAATGTGATCGGTGGATATTAAAAAGTAATTGGTGGAGACTAGAAGAGAGAAAATATACACTTGATGTATCAAATTGGTAATTCGGTAAGTTGTTCAGCGGGTTGCCCACTTTCTCACACTATTATATGATTGATACGTACCATTTATATAAGACACTCATTTTATGCTTAATATTAATATGAACGGTGGATATTAAAAAGTAATTGGTGGAGACTAGAAGATAGAAAATATACACTTGATGTATCAAATGACGAGTCGAGTAGGTTTGTTGTTGTTTTTAGGTCTATATTATTATGTCTGCATTATATCTATGTAGACATGCATAAGTCACCTTGCTTCCGTAAACCTATGTCCAGCTTCTCCAGCAAGTTTCTGTGGCAAGTCAATAATTTTCGATGGGCTAGGCCCTGAAGATTGGTTAGAGTTCCAAAAATAGGCATATGCGTGTAAACAACGAGCACATTGTATTCTTCAGTAATAGAAGAAAGAATAGTTCGCTTTGTTCTCATTGACTGGCTACGCACTTTCTACAGGCTCACCTGCTTGCGCTTTATAAGCACCTTCTGTTTCCTTTAACCAGCCATGTGGGATGCACTTCATCTACACCAACTCCTTTTCTTTTCATTATTTATTGCCAGTTGCCAATTTTCAGCTGCATTTTAATTTTTTAAATTTGGTGGGAAACAACAAACAAAAAAGTTAAAGTTGTTATGTGTGTACCATATCTTTGCTTTGTATTTTAGTGATCATCATCATTTTTTCATCTATACAATAATCACGTGTGTGTAGCACATGTATAAATATATACTAGAAAAATGAGTGTCTGTGGTAGTTGGAAATTCGAAGATGATGTTGACCATACTCATGCAGACAGTACAAGAGTCCCCCCACTCTAAGTGCGTCAGATTTCACCGCACAAAAACTATAACAATTAGTCCCCATCAAGTTTGTTACCAAAAGGAATTGAAGCAGTAGTGCTAGCTACTCGTAAATATGATCAAAGTTCCATGGTCAACTGCATTGGCAACCTACTTCTGTTACGCATTTCTTTTCATTTTTATTCATTTACGTGATTTCTTCCATAATCTCATTGATTGGCGGAAATCTAGCAATCTTCAGGTTCCTCACATCTTACTGTTTTTTTGTTTGTACTTGTGCTCTTTAATATTTTATTTTCAGTAAGAATGCTTAAATGATCACTATGTTGCGTGTTATCATGGATATGCACCGATATGCTTAGGGTATGAAGATTTTTATATTCACCATTACTATCTTCGTATTCAGGTAGTACTAGACTACTAGCTAGCTCTTTTCCTTTCTGAAAAAAACCTGTATTTTGCTTGTGTGCATTGTTTGATTTGATTCAAATGCCAGAATGATTCGTAGGTTCTCTATCGGTTTTGTTATATATCATAACCTAGTGTTCATCTCTACAAGACCACATATGTAACAATTAGTAGCTTAGTTACTATAAAATCCATAACCACTTATATGTTGATCTCTGTTTTTAAAATGTGTGCTTGAAAAGACTGATCTTATTTTTAATATGTATGTATTTGTAGGATTGTTTTGGACGACCTATATGTAGCTCTCCCGATGCTTGGTTTGAGGTGGCGGTATGTGTTTCCAATGATAATAACAAGGCACTCAAGTGAGTCTTTACATGAATGAGTTTGCTGTTTAATATCCAAAACTTACAAAGATACTTTTTGGCAGGCGGACTAGAAAGGTAAGCAGGTGTTTAGCTTGGGCTCGTACACTACCTTGGATTTGCTGCAGCGGATGAATAATGCACGCCTCGTGTAATTCAGTCTTTGAAGAAATACTGAGCCAGCACATGCAGTGCTCGTGTTGATGGAGGTACTTTTCTTCTGATTCTAAATCCTATTTCATTATAATCACTTTTATCATCTCTAACAAACATGATTAATATTTATGCATTCAGGCACGACTGGACTGCATTCTGAATTGGAGAAGGTGGTGGCTGATTTTATTGGGAAACCGGCTGCTTTAGTTACTGGCATGGGTTATGTAACAAACTCTGCCATCTTTCCTGTCTTAATTGGAAAAGTATGTCCGGCTATTTATATATGATAAGTAAATCAATGACATTTTAAATGATTTTCTACAGGAGGGATTAATAATTAGTGATTCTTTGAACCATAATTCTTTTGTAAATGGTGCTCGAGGATCGGGTGGGACAATTAGAGATTTTGAACAGAATAGTAAGTTTGTCCATGTTTATATTTATTTATTTAATTTAAATATCTTGTCTATTTCCATATTGGTCCCTTCATAATTATATATGCAGCGCCTTTCCATGTGGAGAAAGTCTTGGGAGAACACATTGCTAATGGACAACCAGGAATACATAGACCTTGGAATAAAATCATTGTTGTTGTGGAGGGAATATATAACATGGAAGGGGAAATTTGCAAGCTTCCTGAAGTTGTTTCTATCTGTGAAAGATACAAGGTGATGCTGATACATGCAGTTACTTATTTATTTTAGTTATTTCTTTATATTTTTGGTAGTCTGTTTGATGATGTAGTTGTGTAGATGAAGTTGATTCTAAATCATGGATGCTAGAGCTGGACTTTTATTTGTTTGAGTACCATAGTAACACAACAATTAAGTGTTGACATTATTTCTGTAACAGAATGAGTTTAAGCTATTGTTTTATTTACTGTGATCTTTTATGTTCACAAAAGCATGATACTAACATTCAAAGTTTATCTTATTTTTCATTTTATATTTAATAGGCATATGTGTATTTGGATGAGGCTCACAGTATTGGAGCAACTGGGGAAACAGGAAGAGGTGTTTTTGAGCTTTTAGATGTGGATAATGCTGATGTGGATATAATGATGGAAACTTTCACAGAGTCCTTTGGATCATGTGGTGGTTATTTAGCCGGTTAAAAGGTTTAATTTTGATTCTAAAGCTACATAACCATAATGCCACATTTGGTATTTCCATCTCATTCGTCTTAATATTTGCATTTCAGGAACCTGTTCAATATTTGAAATATAATTGTCCTGCTCATCTATATGCCACATCCATATCACCTCCTGCCGCTCAGCACATTATATCTTCCATAAAGGTTATTCTTGGCGAGGATGGTTCTAGTCGAGGTCCATATATAATTTCTAACTTTCTACACTGATTCAACCGCTTTCAACAGAATTAATTAATTCTCACAGTAATTTATTCAATATAGGTGCTCAAAAGCTTATAAAAGTTCAAGAACAGAAACTATTTTAGAGCAGAACTGCGGAAAATGGGCTTCTTTGTTTTAGGGGATTATGACTCACCTGTTATACCTATAATGATTTACAATCCTGCAAAATACCTGCATTTTCAAGGGAGTGTCTAAAACGTAATGTATGTTATATCGTTTCTTAGATTTCCATCTTTTACCATCTGCTCTACCTCTTTTTTAATATATGTTTCAAATACGATATTTTATCAATTGGTTTGTGATTGACTTCTAGTTATATGGCAACAGGTTGGGGTTATCACTGTTGCTTTTCCAGTCACCTCTCCACTCGTGGCTAGAGCACGTATATTCATTTCTGCTGCTCATACACGGAGAGACTTGGTAAAAGCCTTAGAGGTAAAACCATCATATATGACTGCTATGAACTCATGTTGGACAAGTATAAAAAATTTATCTTTCAAGTAACAACCTGGTCTTCTCAGGTTATAAGTACAGTTGGTGACATGGTGGGCATTAAATATTCTCCAGCCGAATCCAGGAAGCCGCAACTTGCAGAAGGAAGAATTATGGCCGAGTAGAATATTTGTTTTAGCGTCCATTAATTCCATCAAGTCCTTGAAAAAGAAGTGCGCCAAAATATTTGTCTTGCACAGTGCATCTGTACTTTCTCTTACATCATTCAGACATTGTGTAGCTATAACGTGCGGTATGCATTTTTAATGTTGTATCTTTAGACCACTCCCTATGGTAACCGAACAAGACTGCAAGACTGACCTCCACGTCAGCGTTAAAACTGAGGACTAACCCAAGACTGAACGCTGCCTATGGTGACTGCAAGACTGAACAAGACTGTGCCACGTCAGCGCCACGTCATTTCTTAAAAATCAATACAAATACATTTTTTAATTAATAATAAAAATTACAATAATTAAAAAACTAATTTATATTAATAATAAAAATTACAATAATTTAAATCCTACGTTACATTAATAATTAAAAAACTACGTTACACTAATAATAATTAAAAAGCAATACAATTAATCCTCGTCGATGTCTTCGTTCGTATGTTGGGTAGGCGCCACACAATCGCGTTTAACTTCTTCTCGAAAAGAACGGAGAAATTCTTGTTCCTCGGATGGCAAGTTTAGATTGATCGGGTTGTTGAGAACCTTGAACGCCCTAAACATTGATTTCTTTCTTGCAGTCTCCGCTAATGTTTCCATTGTTTTTTGTTGAACGAGTGCGGTTTTCAACAGTTGAGCGCGAACCTTGTCGGCCGAAACACGTGAGGAAGTAGCATCCGAAGAACCCGAACTCTTTTGGCTTTTTCGACTTTGTGCCCGACCGGGTGGGCGACGAATCGTGTCGTCGGCGAATAAATTGTCGAAGTTCGGTGTCTTCGCTTGGTGCGGATCATTGTCTTCCTCGTCAAGATTGACCGCCTCGTAATCTTTGTCTTCCATAGGTCGTTTGTTGTTCATAACACCTTCCGGAAAGAAGAACTTGGGGACATCTTTTAAAACACGCCATGCCGACTCGAAAAGAAAGTTGCGACCCGTTCGATCTTTGAATCCTTCACGGCTGCCAACATAAGGTCCATGTCGGTCATACCACTTTGCCACTCATTTTGGTATTTTTGGTAGATGCTTTGAAAAACTTTGACGTCTTGTTGGAGTTTTGTCCATTTGCCCGTTATTTGGTCAAGATTACGTTTCTTATCCACACAACGGTTGTAATTCTTTTGTACGACTTTCCAAAAAGAATCACCCGTTTGTGAATTCCCGATCGCTACATTTTGAGAAGCGTCAACTCACCGTTCCGCCAATATCTTGTTTTCTTCGTTGGACCACGGCACTCTTTGGCCTTTTGGTCGTTCGCTTGATTCGGCAACTTGTTTACCTTTTCCTACATATTAATACAAACATATATATATATATATAATTAAAAAGTACATTATATTATATATATATATATAACAAAGCGATATAATTATAACAACTACTATATATATATATATTTGAAAGCGATATAATTAAAAAGTACCTTTTCCTTTTCTATTTCTTTTGACAGATTCGGCTTCGGCTACGTTTTCGGCGTTTTCTTCGGGTGGTGTGTGGACGTTTTCGAATTGATTTTGTGTTAGTGGTTGTTGTACGAAATGTTGTTGTTGTTGTGTGAATATTGTTGTTGTTGTGTGAATTGTTGTGATTGATGGTACATATTTAAATAGAGTTGGGATCGTGGGTCGTCGGTTGGTATTGAAAACGGATTGACGAGAGGTAAATATTGAGCAAAACCCGTTTGACTTGAGCTCGAATGTTAGGCGGAAGACGAACCCGTAGGTGACATATTAATACCCAGAATTGGGTTGTTAATTAAGTTATTGAAAAAACCATTGGATGGTGATTGAGATTGAGAATTTTTGTTTTGTTTTTTTAGATTTTTGAATTGGATTGTGTATGATGTATGAAATAGATAAAGATTGAGAGAATTGGATTATGTATAAAATAGATAAAGATTGAGAGAATTGTGTGTGAAAAGTTAGATAATTGTATGTGTATATATAGTGTTTGATATTAATTAATTTTTTTTTTCCTTGCGAGCCGTTGGGCCTAGTCGTTGCGGCCCGTTGGTGCTAGCCGTTGCAAATCAAACCGTTGTGCGTCCTGATCTCATGCTGCCCAAGACGTGAAACCCATAGGACGGTCCCAAGACGGGACCGTGCCTATGGTGGCGAGGCTAGGACGAGGGACGTGGCACGCCACACACGCACAAGACGGGGACGGAGGGGTGCCATAGGCACCGGTCTTACAAGTCCTCGATAAATTCTTCACTCCAAACGCTTGTTCGATGAATTTGGGCACATGGTTTTGGTTGGAGAAGATGATACTAGTAAATTTATTTACGATCTCTTTATTTACTTTACTTTAATAACTAGCAGTGTGCCCGCGAATAGTTGCGGGGAACAAATAGTTAATTTGACATTTCAAAATTTTATTGTTTACACAATATTGTATCATTATATCAAACTGAAATAAATCAACAATGTTTGAAGTTTGGGTTTTAAATTAAATCATATTGTTCATAGATAGTTTATTTTTTATATCTTTTGTAATCTTACTTACATCTTATAAAAGAACAAATTTAACGAAATGGTATGTTAAAAATTAATTTTAGGATATGCAAAGTTTAAAATTAAGGGTCGCAATTTATAAAGTAGTGGTTCATTTGGAAATATTAAGATAACTAATGATTTTTAAGGGTATTTTGAATATTAACTATTGTTAAATCTAATTTTAAGAAAACAGATAGGAGATGGTTTATATATAGTTAAGATTAAAATAGTATGGTTTGAAACAATAAGCTTTGGGAACAAAGTAGAAATATAAGAAAGTTGAAGGGGTTAATTCGTAGTTTATGTAAGATACCACCCTCTTGTCTTTTTAACACAAACGTGTCACCTATCCACATAAATCGACCTATAGATACAGCCAGATATATACACTCACATTCACTTCACTTGTTACTACATTTCTTAATTCAAAAAAATGGCTGACCTACAACCATCAGTAGATGCTCAAATCAACTCCGGTAACGATGGTCCTCCGGCCGGTCCTCCACCGGAAACCGTGGCGGCGGCACCGGCGTCACCACCACCAAAACGACAGCGTAGGCCTAGCGTTCGATTAGGCGATATCGGAGATCAACACACGTACGAAAATCATCGTAGAAACAAACAACATCAATGGAAATTTCCTTCCAAAGATTCGAAATCTTCGAAAACCCGACCGCTCGTTAACCTAACTGCCGGTGCCGGTACCGGCGCCGGCGGAGATTCCGGTGAGTTTCAAGGTGTTGGAATTGAGAATCATCATAATTTGAATAATGGTAGTAATTGTAATGATAATGTTTTGATTGGGAGATGGAAAGCTAGGGACTCTTCGAAATCGAAAAGGGGGTTTTCGGGTACGAAACGAATTAGGTCAAATTGGGGTGTGAAGATGAATGAAGGAGATGAGATATTTAAAGATGCTTATGATTATAATTATGATAACAATGATGAGGATAATGATAATTATGATGATGATGATGATCAAAGTTTGAATTTTTCGATGGATAACGAAAAGGATTTGAATTTTGAAGGTGGGAATAGAGGGAAAGAAATCAGGGTTAGGGTTTCAGATGGGCCATCTGATACAAATGCAAGAAATTGGAATAATAGTAATGGTGATGATGAAAATGATTTTGAAAGGAATGGTGTTAGGGTTTGGTTGAATCAATTAGGGTTAGGAAGGTATTCACCTGTTTTCGAGATACATGAAGTTGATGATGAGGTTTTACCTTTATTAACTTTAGAGGATCTTAAAGATATGGGAATAAATGCGGTAGGTTCCAGGCGAAAAATGTTTTGTTCGATTCAGAAGCTCGGTAAAGGGTTTTCGTGATGAATATGGTGGACATTTTAATTGCTGAGACAGAAGAAGTTCGTTTGAGCCTTTTTGTTCTTGTTGTACTTTTGATAGTGTAGTTTGTTTAGTTTTGTAAAATGGTTTTGTTTATGGTTAATCTATATTTATATTACTTTTTGACTTCAAATGATGCTGTTGTATGGTATATAGTCTAGTTGTTAGATTAGATCACACTTTGCTGATGTTGTCTAAGACAAGGATGTCAATAACTTTTAATGTTCAGAGGAGTAATGGTTAACAAAAGAGTTCTTAATAGATCTTATAGTTTCATGTGTGAAATGATGTTAATCTTAATGTTAATGTAGATTGGTAGTTACATTATGTGAAACTGTCTTAATGCTTTCTTAAAGAAGAATGCAAACAACTGTTGGGATTTTAGCCTGTTTAAGATTAGTTGGTCAAGATTGTGTTACAAAATTTACTCAACACTAGGTCTTTGGATGTGCAATTTAAAAGTGATTATTGGAAGTTGTCAGACACCAAGAGTCTGATTACTATATTGACTTTACAAACACATGTTTTTTTTTTTTTTAAACAGCCAGCTCAATTAATAGAAACGAAAACCAGCCAGAAGCTAGCAGAATTACATCACATTGATTGGGTTTTAACATGTGTTAGTATGTGGTACAGCATATACCTCCGTTGGGCATGTTTTACTCGTGTCATTACTCATTACCAGTCTGCCTGGGAAAATGGCCTGTGATAGATCTGTGTCACAAAAGCATTGCAATAGCACGACTTTGTAATTTTAGCTTTACTCGATTAATACAAAAACCTTAAACAATGAGCCTTATAAATTATCACATGAGATCATAAAAGCAATTGTTGGTGGGTTGACTACACTTTTTGTCTTCGCTGTTTCGTAATTATGGTAACGGAGTACTGGGTAGAGATTTTCTAACTTAACTAAGTCATTTTAGAATAGATTCGTATGGTCTACTTAGTACTTTGTTCTTGTTTAGAATTGAAGTTTGCCATATTCCACAGTTGGTCTCTCATTACACCTGGAATTCAGAAATTCAGAAAATGTGTGCGGGTATGTCAACTTGTATATGCATACCTATATGTGCGAAGGTAATGACTATTCAAGACCATTACTCAAGTTTTGCCCTCACTGTACTTCAACTTTAATGGGATAAAAGGCTTTTCAGAACACGGGTTGGGAAATTTATTTTATTATTCAGATTGATTACACTTATGGTAAGTTAAATGGTTTTATGGAGGCTCAGTGGGTTCTATGTTAAATGTAACCTAAAGACTATGTTTGTATATTTATCATAATAGTGGTACTCAAATTTAGAGCTTCATCTGTTTGATCCTATTACTTTATGTAGACATTAGCATCTTTGAGCCTTTGTACTCTGATGTTCTATTTAAAATAACACACATACTTCGCAGAAATACAGAAAACAGAGGAGGTCTCAGTTGATACAAAGTAGTAGACAAAACCAATAAAAAACTACAAATTGTTACGACTTCTGTAGTTCTAATACCATTCTTTTGCAAAAGATAATGTTGATTTTTGTTCGGAAGTAAATCAAACATGTTTTACAAGACTTATGCCTCTCTTTTAACAAGACTTACCTGAAGTCCAAAAATGACAATGTCTACCTTTGGAATGTATCGTTTTTACCAAGTGAAATGTTATACAGTTAAAACATACGTGCATATTTCTGTGTAACTTGTTACCTGATACAAATATACATGGAGGCCTCAAACTCAAAGCCTATAACTAAACAAGACAAATAGTTCTACAAAAAAATGTGACCCATGCTCTCTTTTTGGGATTTTGGATTCCTTAGAAGAAGGATCAACTGATAATCAACATATTTTACTGTTAAAATGAAGCCCTGCTATCTCCTGCGCATGATCAGTAACACCAACCTGACAAACCTAAATTAAAAGGAAAAGTGTGCGATTTAGGGACTTAGGGTTACAATTGAATAATTCAGCTTTGCAATTAACAGTTAAGTATGGTACAATATGAAAACTTACGATACTAAAGAATGGTACTTGGTTAAGCTTATGCTGATGCTCATATAACTTGAGGCAGTTTTCATGATCCGTTCTTGCAGTTTCTGTTCACAGAGGTGATAAATGTATTTGATAGGGGCTACTTCAACTGTTCGATACGGTGCAAAGTTGACTATGTCCAACACTATGCTCCAAAGGGTACATTGTCGTCTCTTTCACATATTTTTGATGATCTACAGCACCCTTCCTGAGGCCTGAATATTGGCTTTTGTGAAGTTTCTTCTTGATGATGGAGCAACATGCCAGAGGGTCATCAGTAACTCCTGCAACCCACCTATTACAGTAATGAACAACAGCTAAAAATCACATTTGGATATCAGATAACAAAACTTTTGCAGTTAGGGGTGTTTGGAATGGCGTTCTAATTTTGACGCAGGAAGACTTAACAAGTGTTCTAATTTTAATTTGTTGTTCATTAGCTGAAGTCTAACTAAATAAAATGGATCATCAGTATTGCTGGTGGAAATGCAATTTTGGGATTGACTTAAACAACTAGCAAAGAGGATTACAGGATGCGAAAGCTACATACCTCAGAATTTTCTCTGATGCAAGTCTAGCAGCAGTGATAGTACGGTGGCTTGGTACCCATTTTACAACACGGTTTGGCTCAGCTCGCATCGGAGAATGAATCTTAATAAGCTTTGGAAATGAAAAATATATTAGTGAGTCAACAGTAGAAACTCCAGAAGATAATGATTTTGAAGCGACTCTGTATCACTAAAAGAAGCAGACTATGTTCCTGAATCCACAATGATCGAGAAGTAAGACACCACACCCATCACATGCTTACCATGTTAAATATTTCAAATATATAGAAAAATAAATAAACTGTGGGCTAGGCCCTGAACCGAACCGGCATGTTGTGACCCAAACCCAACCTTCCCATTATTCCCACCTCTTATAATGGTATTATCAACGAGCAGGTGGCACATATGAACTTACTCCCAAACACTCCATCATCTAGTAGTAAGCCCTACCCTGCAATGGGGTATGGCCATGTCGAGACTCTGAGAAATATCTTGTCCTGAAAACAGCATAGCCAAAATCATTGATCAGGGACACCTTTTATATTTATTTACATTGATTTCACCAACAGGAGTGAACACATCGGTCAGGATTGTTCCAGACTTCCAGAATAAAATAAAAATAAAAAATTAAATAATAAGGTACATCACTGAGTCTGATGATAAAATTTCAAACCAAATAATACAGCAAGCCTCATCATCTATCTCGAATGCTCCTTGGCTTTTTGTAACATATCTACAAGATGACAGAACATGGCTGCTGGTAACTAGAGATGGTTGTTTTGAGTTTTGACCCTTTTGATATAAATGGATGGGCTTGGGTTAAGTTATATCCCTAAGAAGCCAAATGGGCTGGGCCAATATATTCAACTCAAAAGGAAATTAATGGATCAAATTGGTGGAACCGGTTAGATTCATTGGAAGTCTACACAAATGCATAAGAACTCTCATCACTTTATTAAAAAAAGTCTGATTGTCTGTGATGGTATAGTTTTTGTAATATTTAACACACTAAATATATGTAAAATTATATAAACGGATAAAGAGTTGTCCAGGTCAGCCCATCCTAACTTGTTTTCACCAGTATTAATAATTGACCCTTTTCTGAAAGATCACTCCTATTGATTTGTGTAATTCTGCATATTTTCTTTGGGGTCAACCCATCTGGCCAGTCCATTAGGCCACCTATTGGTAAACCATATTTTCTTACTAATTCCAATCACTGCCTAAAGAAAAGAAGGATGTCTATATAAGCTACTATACCATTCTTTATAGCCAGGATCCACAGTAAACCCATACATGTCAACTGTATCACAGATTGACAGAGCAAATTCAAGAGCCTTGAGTCCAGTTCCTTTTGCTGCTGAACCGAAAGGTAACATGAGATATACGGGATTGAGAATTGGAACTTCCTACAGTGCAAGTTCACAACTCGGACATCAGGGAGATTGAAGATAAAATGGACAAAAAAAAGAGACAAGCAAGTGCAGCTTATTATAGCAATTGTATCACAGGCTGATATTATGAAGACCGAGGACATGTTAATCATCTACGCAATGATAATTTAGGTAATCAACATTGAAAATAAAAATATTTAAAATAAAAGTTATATTTCTCATGTAAGCTCGTTGCATTTCAACAAGAAGCTTATGTAAGTTTCATGTCTGACCCCAAATGAAAGGACAACGCAGTAAGTTAAAATTACTCATCCAAGTAGGATGATGGCAAGTAAAGATTAGGCTCACCCGAATCATTATGCTCATGATGTCATGGATTGTAGTTTTGACGAGCAGTACCTCCTTTCCAGTTTCTGTAGAATGTGAGACCTTTAGTATGCTTCCAGTAAATATATATTCGCTTCATACATGTAGAGTTACCAGAACAGAATACCATATAACTCGGCAACTTTATCCAGAGATTTAGCAGAACCCCTATTCAGTAGACGAAATGTACTTTTTTTACCCACATGATCTGTGTAATTCTGCATTGCAGCAAGACACAGAGAGAGAGAGAGAGAGAGAGAGAGAGAGAGAGGGGAAGTGAGAGAGTTACTAAGTTTAACTACAAGCCAAAAATTACATGTAATGGGTACATACCTGGATTGGTGCACCGTTTTCCCTCAGAACGACTTCATAATCATCAATTTCCTTACCGAACTTTGTTTTTAACAGATCCCCTGAGTTACCAATAACTGCACAGCGGCCAAACTGACGTGGAACATACGGTGGGGTTTCAGGTAGAACCAAAGAAAGTTTCTCCATGCAGAGAGTTTTATTTGCACAATTGTTACTACAGAAGGAGTGCAACGAATAAGAGACTGTAAATGAAAGTAAAACCAAAACACACGCAGTACAGATTTCCATGGAGAAAAACAAAAACTGGAAATTTGACATTCATATAGATTCAACTGCGAAGTTTGGCAACTTGGTTATTATATAAAGACAGATATCGTTGATGATAGAACACAAATTTATACAATAACAAGAAATTGGGTTGAGCACACACCCTACTGGTACTTCCGCATGCACTTTCTACATTTAACGGTTTCGAGACTTACAGAAGTATTCCTTTATTAATCCTCCTCCATGCATAATCTTTCCATCCATCAGGTAAAGCATCAATGAACTCCTTGGTGAGAATGGTGGTACTGTTTCGAACCTGGACAACTCAACTTATGAGGCACAAAACAATTCCAAAATGTGGATGCTTTAGCAAATTTTCTATGTGAGAGCACAAGCTAATTACTTTCTTACTCTTATTGCTCTTTTGAGAAGGAAAAAAAAAATGAAAATACCAAACTGAACATCTCAAAAGTATATCCAACCCAAATTCTCGATCAACAGAGCAAAAATAAGGCCCATGATCTATGTCGAATGCATGTCAGAGACTGACTCCTAGCTGTCTGCTGTTTAGCATAAAACGTCTCCAAATTTGTTGGAGACCAAGTACATGTGAGAAAAAGCCTGATTTTAGAATGTAGATTTGCAATTTATGAAAACCTTAAAAACAGACGGATCAGGGTGTCACGCATTCCCCTTTCTTGTATTGTACAAGGTGGCATCATGCCTGGTATCTTTTGGTATGGAACAATTTCTTCGAGAAAGACTTTAAATTTAGGAACACAACAGATATAACTAGCTACACAACAATACCAACCTGCTCCCATGTAGCAACTGCCTCACACAGGTTAAACTCAAAAGATAAGCCCTCTAGGTTTCCAGTTTTAGGATCTTTCTGTTCAAAAAAGAAAACCTATTTCAGATATTAATTAGAAAGGTAACATAAAAGTAGCAAACATTCAAACAATACGAGATAAAAACTTCCAACAAAAGAAAATAGCCATCTGTACATCCATGCACCTGGTAATTCTTAAACCAGGTTGGATATTGAACATTCCATAATATGAAAAGCCTACCCATTTAGGGATGGTGTCGCTAGGAAACCGCAGTGTAACTTGGCAATAGTCTCTGCCACCAATAGCTTGCAGCCCTAATCCATTCGCCTTCTGGATGATACCAAATGGAGTTAGCACAACATAAAAGAAGAAGACAGTACTTTTCATCTCACAATTTGTATGTGACAAACCTACTTCCTTATAGATGGTTACATCATTCTACGTGTATCCTAGCTTAATGACAGTTCATGTTCGCTATTAACCTTCTACTATGCTAAATCAACATGAAAATGATAGAACTGATTGGAACGTAAAAGCATGTAATTTAGTAGATTTATAAGCAAGATGCATACACGCTACAATCAAGACAAGCTTAAGCCTACTTCTATAGAACAAATAAACCATAAGCTCCATTATACTAAAAAATTATTCGAATCCAGTTTGAAAACAAAAATTCAGTATAACTATAATCCAATGCTCACCACACACTTCTGAAAATCACTTTGCAATGACTGCAACGCTGTGATTTCTTCGTCTGAAATGTTAAATGTTCCGTCTAATCACCCATAAAAATTACAGCATCAAGTTAAACTAAATATGTATAAATAAAATTGAAGATTAAATTATAATAAATGAAAAAAGCGTACTTAGGTTAGAAACGCCGGTGATGTAAATGAGAATAGCTGCAAATCCAGATGCTAAAGCAATAACGAATGATAAATGCAATAGCTTCATTCAACAGTTTGTTAGGTTACTAATGTGTTAAGATCGGCGTTTGACTAACTTAATTAGCTGTGTATTTGAATGAAATTGTGAAATTGTAACCTAATTATTCGAAGAATAATGTAGAAGAGTGATACTACAGTCGCTCGGTGTTTGAAATCGCGTAGTGAGAGTGATGCGTTTCTCGATCTGATTTGTAAACAGCAGGAGATTTTATAGTTACTAAGAAAAGTAACACTTATTTGCCTTATAGTATGTTTCAAGTTACATAATTTACCCGTGCTAGTTTTAGATTTGTACCGACCAAAATTAGTGCGCACATCACAAAGATGTGTATAGGTTGGATTATATAAGACATGTAATTGGCTGTAAACCGGCAAAGGTTTACATTCGCCACTACCTTGTTTTATAAGACCTACATTGATATGTTGAATTTAAGTGTGTGCATTTCATTCTATGGTGCACAAATATCCTTTTAGATAGTTATAAAGTTCTTTATGGAAGTTAGGTGAAAATACAAAATGTAATAACCAAATCGTTAGTGAGGATAAATTGATATAGGTCAACTATACATATGTAAGGAGTCATGCCCTAGTGTACAATGTGTGCATATGGGAGTTTGATCTACATATGTAAGGAGTCATCCCCTAGTGTACAATGTGTGCATATGTGAGTTTGACCAAACTATCATAGAGTTCATCGCAATGTATGTGTTTTTTTAAATGTGAGAAATCCGATAAACAATTGATGATGTGATCAAGTTTATTGATTTGATTTTGTGACTATGGAATCGTAATTTAAAAATATAAAAAGTAAATTAAAATACATGAAACGACATTGTTTTATGTAAGTAAAATACTTTCAATTCGAATGCGAATTTCAAACAACGTATAAGTTTTAACACGTAAAAAGATGTTGTTTCATGTATATTTTATTATAATTTTTATGTTTTTAAATTACGATTCTATGTCACAAAATCAAATATATAAAGTTGATCACATTATCAGTGTTTGTCGGATCTCCTGCTGAATATTACGAATAATAGTCTCAGATGAAAAAAAAGATCAAGTTTCAATAGCCCTAAAATACGAAAAAAAATATACAATAAACGAAAATGAAAACTAAATTGTTATTCGTATATTAAAAAAAGAAATCTCAAAGAAAATCTTAACTTTTTTGTGCGTGCGGAAAGGGAGAGCACCGGGCTATTTGTATAAATTTTCATAACTTGAGGGTAATTTCTGTCACTATTTCAATCTTGGGGAGCAGCTTCATCAATTAGCCCTTTTCACTTTGGTAATAAAGCATGGGATCATCGTCTGGGCCGTCTCGCCCCCGCCTTTAGCAATACCACCACCAGCAGCTCCACCGTCTCCACTGGTTAGTTTTCCTGCCACTCACTCACACACACACATATATACTTACACTGATTTGTAAGTATCTGTATTATTATCAATCATAGTTTTATGTCTCGTTAGGGTTTTACATGCGGTTTATCATTTCTATAATTTGACCTAATTCACCATTCTATAATTTCATTATTGAAACCAAATATATTGAATAGTTAAGAATGTAATTTGACTTATGAATAGTCAAACATTTCAGGTATCTTACATCTTGTTATTCTGGTTAAGGATAATGACAAAGCTCAGGAAGCTCAATCGTCCTACCGGACATCGAATATCGATGCTGAGGTTTGTCTTAGTTAATTTGTATGACTTGCGTTGTATACATAATACAGATGTGTATATCTCATTGCATATACAGTACTAAAAAGTATTTTGCTTCTGCAGGACCATGGTCTCTCAGCTGGTAAAGCACGAACGGATAGAAACTACTGTTGCTAAGGTAAATTAGCTTAGTAATTTGTATGGAGTATTTCATTGCTTTTAGTAACATTGTATCGATTGGGTCGATACTCGGGTATCGTAGTGTGAGATAAGTTGTTATAGACTATAGATCCTCATGTTTGCTTAATACACCCTTTTTATCTATTGTTTGTTCGTACCGTGAATAGATACCTCTATCTGACCTTTAAGTGGATATTACTGTACCTTTTATAAGCTTAATCGTCTAAAATCTTTATACTCACAAATTGAACTGATATATGTATTTTGCATGTTTGTGAAATTTGTGATTCTGTGATGTAGCCAGTTTTATTTTCGATAAATCAACATTCATCTCTTTTACTTGTAATTGTGATAGGCAAAAGAAGTTCGTCGACTTGCTGATAACATGGTGCAGCTTGGAAAAGAGGTGTGTTACTTGGAACTATTTGCCAATAAATTCCTTATTCTTGTCCCTTGTGAATCACAGCAAAGTTTTCAACTTTCAGAAAAAAATTACAAATTCTCATTGATGGGAAAGGTTTTGAAGCTAAATTACCCATTTGCCCATTATCATCATAACAAAATTTTGAAACTTCTGTTTCTCACTTATCTATCAAAGGAGTGTCAAAATATTTTTAGTTTCTTCTTCAGTTCTAACTGCCCTATACGTTTTACAGGGCACCCTTTGTGCTGCCAGGCGTGCTGCTGCCTTTGTGCGAGGAGATGATGTTATTCACAAACTATTTACAGAGTTGGCTTATCGATACAAGTGAACATCAAACCTGTCCTTTTGTCCAAGTTTATTCAAGATCAATTATTAATTAAATAATATTTTGGTTTTGCAGAGATAGGGCAGGAGGATATACAAGAGTGCTTCGAACTCGGATAAGAGTTGGTGATGCCGCACCAATGGCGTATATAGAGTATGACTTTTGATTGCTTTGGCTCAAAAATCTTTATTGTCAGTTTATTTGTTATTTACGTTTTCTAAAGGGAGTTCACAACCTAGAAATGGTGACGTGAATAGTTTGCTTCTTCTTAGTATGAATAATCTCTAAGAGAGTGATTAGATGAGGCTAAATGGGCTAGTCAGGTCAGGTTGAGCTGCGAACACGGACCAAACATTTCAAAATTTATTTATGATTTCCCAGTATGGTGTTATTTTGAAAATATTTACTAATAAGGTGTTTTGTTTAATAAAAATGGTGTGTTTTTTTTCTTTTTTAAAGTAAAATAAAATAAAAAAGTTTCTTTTCTAATAAAATTTTAGTTTCTTATTAACTATTTTTAGAATTTTAGTTTCTTTTTTATAAAAAGATTTCTTTTCTAATAAAACTTTAATTTATTATTAATCAATAAAATCTTTTATTTAACTAAACTATTTACTAACCTTTTGAAATTTTTAAGAAATTTGGTTTATTATTTATCTTGACTTTTAAAATTTAAACTTATCAATCAAATATTGTGAAATAAACTTTCAACAAATTTAAAAAACCTTTTAAATCATTATTGGTTAATAAGAAACTAAAATTTCATTATTGATTGATAAATCTAAAATCTATCGATCATTATTAGTTAATAAGAAATTAAAATTTCATTAGAAAAGAAACCTTTTTATTTTATTTTACTTTTAAAAAGAAAAAAAAAAACATACCATTTTTACGAAATAAATCACCTTATTAGTAAATATTTTCAAGATAAAACCATATTGGGAAATATGTTTTTCCTCCCCACCATTTTGGCTAAAAACTCCAAAGTTTTTGAATAAAATGACTTTGGAGTTTATGCATCGAAATACTCTTTGGAGAATTTTCGACTTGTTTGAGCCATTTGACCCTGTTTTCTTCTATGTTATATACATACATGTATATATATATAGTACCAGGATCTAAAAAGAAAGAAATTTTGGGGGAGAAAGATATATTTAAAACTATGATTCAGAAAAAACAACTATGATTCAATAAAAAATAAATATAATTTAAAACTGAATCAAAGAGTTATTTTACTGAATCGAAGGGTTAAAAAACCTTTCTCCCCTTTCTCCACCAAATTTTCTTTCTCCCTTGAACCCACTCCTATATATATATATATATATTATATTTTAGTATTTTAACAGTTTGGCCCAGTAGAAATCAAACATGACCCAAATTGACCCACTCATAATTAAATGGTTTGAAATTTCCACCTCTAAAATAATACTATTACACTGCTTCTTTACCAAAGTAAATGCAAAGTTTGTAAATTAGAGCTTGATTGAACTGTGAAAATTAGTCTAACATCTAAAAATTTTATGGGCTCACACCACTGTTAATATTTTAGGCTATAAAGGTTCATAATGCTCATCTTTTTCGAACTTTTCTTATGGTGATATGTTTATCCACCAATAGGTTCATAGACAGGGATAATGAGCTTAGACAGTCGAAACCCCCAGCCCCACAACCAGCTCAAAGGCCACCATTGGATCCCTGGACAAGATCTCAGCTTAGCAGGAGTTTTGCATCTCCTAAAGAAGTCAAAAGCTCGGAAGCAGAGGATTGAAACTTGTTGCCCACTTGAATAAAAGGTATTAGAAACAATGGCAATACTGGCATTAAAAACTTCTCCTAGCACAATCTTCCAAGTTTATAGCATTTTATGGCATTAGAATGTTTCATTTTGGTATTTGCAAAGAAGTTTCATGTTCCAGTATTCCGTGTTGTTCAGGATGGAGGAACTAGACTTTACAGTGTAGTCATAAAGTTGAATGGAAATTTTGTATCTCATATGAATATTTTGATAGGTTTGACAAGAGACGCCTCTAATTATTTCTTCTGTTAGGTGTAAACGATATTTGAATCATTCGTGATATTAATACACCATAAAGGTGATGTGCATATCACAAAATCACTGGATGAATATAATACAACACATTATATGCATGTTTGTGGAGTATATGATTACTTGGTCATGGCTGCATCGGCTCCCTAGGTACGAAGGATAGCCAACAAAAATATAGAAATAGTCGACCAAATCCCACATGGACCAAGCATCACATGCGTAATGATTTTCATAATGTATCAGTTGTTGAAACAGAAAGCGTGCTTAAAATTATATGCAAGAAACTTATTTGAAAGCAATCCAAGCTAATAAATATGCAAATTGAGTTCCATTAGTTCGTTATAAATCATATCCTCTTTGTTTACGTATGATTAAATCAACCAACATTGTGTGAAATGCTGACATTAAATCATAGACCATGAAGTACATTTTTAAGTCTTTCATTGTAGCTATGCTTTGTTCGATCGATTTTGAGTTACTCAAATCTAAACATAATTTCAAGTTACATTCTTTTTCACGAGTTATTAGAAGTAATAGTTTCTTAATTCTTACATGTTCTATCTTTTTTACGATTTGCAACAATTAATAACAGAAATGCGTGGAAAAGTGACGTGGCATACTTTTTTACAAGGAGCAATGCTATGATTGGATACAAACAAATATATACAAAAAAGAGTTTACTAAATGATTTATCAACATCACGTTGATTTTTTTTTCACACTTCGTATTCTCCCTTTATGTTAGTAAATAGTAGTGACAAATCATTTTGTAATAAAAATTTTGTAAGATTTTTATAACTAAAACAATTCTGACGTATTATAGTTACGAATGTTCAAACACCTAAAACGTGTGATCCATGTCATTAAAAATATGACAAAATGTAGGACCGGAGTATCCGGATCCGGATTAGGATCCGACAGGTAACTGCCAGCAGGAGTGAAGCAAGATCTCGTTAACCATTTTCTTTTTTTATTATTATTTTAATTAATGAAAAATGATAAACATAGCTCTAAGGGTATGTTAGGGTTATGTTTACAAAATTCAAACGTGCATAAATTGCTTGTATTTTGGTAATAACCATCCACATATAAACTAACTTAATGTATCACTAATTTATGCATAAATGTAATTATTAAACATATATAGTTCTAAGGCTACGAATAACAAAATCATATTTTAATTAATTATATAAATTATATCCCGTGACTTTGTGATATTATATATATTTTAATGTGATGAAAAATAAGTAAGTGATCGTTTGATCTTGCGATTATGATTGTCTTTTATATAGGACATTTTTGTATACATTGTTTATAATGTATTATATTTTGATTGTGTATAGATTTTGGATTTATATTATATACAATAAGTGATGTAGGGAATCAAGAAGGAAACAAAAAAATTAGAAAAGGAGGGAAGCAAATCTCAACCTTTGATTTCATCATAAATGAATTTTAAAAATTACAAATAATTTCAAAATTTAACATTCATTACAAATGAATGTTAAAAACATTTATTTATGAAAAAATCAAGGGTTAAGATTTGCTTCCTCCCTTTCCTAAGATTTGGAGCTTCTCTATGGATCATTTTCCATTATATGTATATATATATTAATATATATATATTAATTAATTCAAATAAACACTACCAATGGCTTAAAGCTTATACTCTCTTGAATGTTTACATTGTTCATTGCGGTGTACATTGTTACGATTTCATAAATTATGAATTATGAAGTATGGTAGTAAGTATACTATTATATAAGGTATATTAGTCGGTGTTCTAAATGCATATTTGAAAAAAAATCAAGAAAATTGTTTCATTCAAATGGTATTTAAGATCTGCGACTTCGATAGATTACACATGAAAAAAAAATAATCAGTGAGGTGAAACATTTTAGTACACTATATTATAACAACAACAATAACGCTCAATCCTGTTTAAGAGCGGAGTATGAAAATGTAAGGTATAGACAGTCATACTTCTACTCGAACGTAAAGCGTACACTATATGATTATTTTATCTAATTAAAAATGTTTGTTTCTATGTTTAATAGAGATTGGTGTATACTTCGACAAATTCACTAGAATAAGGATCAAAAGTTGAGTAGCAAGTCGAAAGAGAATCTATGACATTCTTTTGTTTTTTAAACATACGGCTATCTACATTAATGACTAACGGGTAATTAAATACCAAGTGAAAGATAGCAAGTTCCCCCTTAAGCGTAGATCCTTTAAGCACCAGTAGCATTATGTCCAAATTCAATTTTCCCACGTCATCTTGAGTGCGAAGCCCGACAGCAGTACCATGAGACCTCACCAATCACGAATTGGTGTAGCAAGGACCTACATCAATAATGCAAGAAACAGACGTATAAACGATATCAATATTATAGGAAAATTAAATTGGAATTTTCATATGCATATCACGAGATGCCCATGAACTTTCCTTGATGATCTCTACACGCTGGTCGACTCCTCACTCACGTGTATCGCAGGTGGCGACATTTGTTGCAGGCTGCAACAGGGTTGCGAACAGGGTGGAACAATATTCCTTGAAATTTTTTTAATTCTGCTCTTTTTCGATGGCTTGTCGCAGGCTGCAACCTGGATGTCGCACCTGCGGCTTCTGGGTCTCCAAAAAGTCTTCCTTTAGCTCTGTTTTTGTGCTATTTTCTGCTCCAATAGTCTTTTGTCCGGATCTTGACTGGAATAGCAAATATGAAACAATTAAGTACCAATATCGTGACTTTTGCTATTTGGATCTAATACCGCCGTTCAAAAAAAATAAAATAAAAAATAAAATAAAATAATATGGGGCTAATACCGCTTTCTATAATATCTACATTCCAGGCAATGTCACTTGTTTCCAAGAATACCACATGACAATGTATTTATAGCTCATTGTTATCATTGTCTGCAATGCGTCCTAATTTGGAATAGTCTTATATATTTTCTTAAAGCACAAATTCAGTCTGGATCCTTAATTCGTACACTTCATTGGGCTCTTGATGTTGTTGTGGCTTGCGCTATGGAAGGTTCGTATTGCTGAGTATAACAATGTTCGCAGCCAGTTTATGCTATTAACAGAGAGCAGACTGGTAGGTATACCTTTTAATGAATTGTAAGTAGATTAATCAAATACTCTGTAGGATTCATTGAATGGAACATTAAAAATTTGATGTTAGTAATTAGTTGGTGCATCAGGTTTTAACATGATGTTCTATCGTAATTCTTATAATGCACCTGATATGACTCGTTAAAATTTCTAGCTTAGCTGTTCGTGATCTGTCCAATTTGTTGACACCAGAGGATTTTGTCACCTCAGAACATTTGATTACTCTCATTGCCATTGTCCCTAAGTACTCACAGAAGGATTGGTTGTCAAGTTATGAGAGACTGACGAAGGATGTGGTAAGACCTTAATTTTTTCTTTAGTTTTTATCTTTTGATTTCTATAACTGCATGCAAGTTTCATATTCCTGTAGGAAGTTAAAAGAATAATTTTCTGGCAATTCTACCCTTTGATTGAACTAATTGTTTTAGGTCCCCAGATCCTCCAAGAGCCTACATGAGGACAACGAGTACGCTATCTATACTGTGACATTGTTCAACCGTGATGCTGATAATTTTTGAACCAAGGCATGAGAAAAAGGGTTTCAAGTGAGTTTTTAAGCAAGTAGTAGTTTGTTTGTTACGGAAGATACCATAATCTGTAGAGTTTATGAAAGTTCATGTAACTTAAAACTTCTTGCTTTGTCTTTATGAAAACATGACACAATTATTGTATCCTTAAATAATCTAATATGGGTTAATGATTCACATAGATTTTAATTTGTAATGTTGGTACAGATTCGCGATTTCGAATATAATTCAGAAACTCAAGAGAGTCGAAAGCAGGAGCTTGAAAAACTGATGCAAGACCAGGAATCCCTGAGAAACTCTCTTTTGAATTGGTGTTATACTAGTTATGGAGAGGTACTTCTAACTCTGATAATCTTCTTACTATTGTTGTGAACTTTTTGTTTTTAAAGGTTGCTGCAAATGATACTTGTTCTATAAATATGTGGTGACTTTTGGTATCGGCTTGAAGGTAGCACCTCCTTAGGGGTGAGCGTTTGGACCGATTGGACCGGACCGAACTGGGACCGGACCGAACCGGGACCGGCACCGAACCGGTACCGATTATATTGCATAGGTCCGGTTCTCGGTTTTTAAATTAGCATAAAATCGGTTCCAGTTCTAGGACCGGTTCGGTCCACCGGTTCCCGGTTTTGGACCAGTTTATATATGGAATATTAAAATCAAAAACTACAATATGTTGTTTTCTTTATTAGATGCACGCGTGATCATATATAAGCCTCAAATCTAATTTTCAAGTCAAATTTACATATTTTCCTATAACCACTGTTATTAGTAAATTGATTTTGCTAATTTGGTTCAGAAGTTTCTTTATTTTGTATTTGTTGGAATTCTAATGAGATGGCCCAAGTAACAAACCGAGAGGTATGAAAATGAAAATTGTTGTAAACATCGATGGGAAAAAATTAACATGGTATGTACTATGTTGTACAATGTATAGTTGTAATTTTTATCATTTAAACATGCTCAGCAAATAGTTGCTATTAAAGTTATTTTCTGTAGCCGTAGAATTATTAAGTCACGTACATTCGACGATACTACTAACTGTGTTATCCGACATAGACTGCTAGGATCGACATAATGAGAAATTACAAAATTATCAACGCAATGTTGTATAATGTATTATGTTTATTAAGTAGATATGCAAAACGAATACAAGACAAATGTATAAAGTTATACTACTAGAGGACATTACACGTCTACATGTTTCTAGTATTATGTAGTTCATTCTTTCACCTTTTCAGTTCTTTGAGCAGTACGAAAAACTTTTAACTTCTACTAACTATGTAACAAGAAGACAATCTTTGAAGGTTAGTTATTCAAAAGTGCTTTGTGTGTGTGTGTGTTCTTTCTATTTTTTTTTTCCTTTTGTATGGTACTATAAAACAAACTGATTAATGGATCTTTGTGGATGATAGCTTCTATCTGAGTTCCTTTTGGAGCCTCCAAGCTCCCATATAATGAAAAAATATATTGCAGCAATTCAGCATATTAAAGTCATGATGACATTGCTTACTGTATTTATCATAATTCTCTTATATATCGTATATGTAGACACACATGTATACATACATTTTGGTGTTGCAAAATTTCATTTGTTTACAAGTTTTACTATATTTTTCAAAATGTACCATACGCATCGTTGATTTGTACCGGTCCAAGAACCGGCCGAACCGGCACCGGAACCGGCACCAATACCGGAACCGGCATACCTAAACCCGGTCCGGTCCTCGGTCCATAGATTTGCCCAAAACCGGTTCCGGTTCCAAACCGGTTTCGGTCCGGTTCGGGCCGGTTCGGTCCAAACGCTCACCCCTAGCACTTATCACTATTTAAGATTCAAAATTTCTATAAATATACATATGTGATTCTCATTCTTAAATTTAATTTAACTTTTATTAACTATCAAGTGTCAATCCTCTTCATTATTACACTGCAATGTTTTCAAACCGTAATTGTCAAAGATGAAAATTCAAACCATTACTAATCTACTACCCTAATTAATCAATTTGATAAAAAGAGAAATAAAAAATCAAATCATTAATTTACTACTAATAATGAATTGTACTCCATGCATAGCGCGGGACTTAGCTATATATATGAACTAGCTTCTAAACCCGTGTACTCACGGGTGGTATAAATAAATATGTATTTTTTCATTTTAGAATAAATATGTATTTTTTCATTTTAGAATAAATTTGTATTTTTTCATTTTAGAATAAATATATAAATTTCTATTTTTATATGTGGAGTCATGTATATTTCAAATCACAATAAATATGATTTATTTAATTATGTCAAATTTGGTATAGTAGCTCTAAAAAATATAAAAATATCAACTCTTAAAAAAAAGGGTTATATATTGAAAAACTTTACATCAAGATACATTTTTAACCTTTTTCATCATACCTTATAAGTATACCAAAGCATTTTTATTTTATTTTTTATCCAATTACGACATATAGCTAACATTATTATATAGAAGTTTCGATTGCCTCGCAGTGGTAGTGGATGTAGTATTTATAGTGACGGTTGTCCATATTTCCTTGAACCAATAACACTTCAAGTCATATTTAATTAGTTATGTTGTTTTCTCATTCGAACAAAGTCGTGTTCCTATAACAAGGTGCAACATTTAATTCACTATGTATAACTCACATACAGTCATTACTTCACAATAAAAAGATAATTCTTTACAAAACTTACAAATAAATAACAAATAGATAGCCACAAAACAATATAATAATTAAAATAAATATTAAATTTTAGTATGTAATATAATTGTTAAATATATAAGGATAAAAATAGATAATAAATTTAGATTATAATAAAAATAGAAGATTTTGATTAAAACCCACAACAATAACAATAAAGCTAAAAATTTATGATAAGTCGAACAAATTATAAATTTATCACAACAAAGTAAATTAGGATAATGAACAATGATATATACCTTCAAATAAAGTAGAAGTAGGTTTTAAAAAAAAAGATGTTATATATCTGCTAGATTATTTTTCGTTTTTCACGACCAATAATGAGAAGTAGAACTAAATAATGAGCCTGTTTTCAAAAAATTGAAAAAAGGTAAGTGGATTGCAGGTGGATTATAGGAACGGTGTTTTTTTCTCTTTAATTTAATTTTAATTAAATATAAATATAACAATGTAAATAAATCTTTTTATAGTTTATAGTATAAAGTTATACTTTTAAAATGAAGTGAAATAAAGTGACCCTACTTAATTAATAATTTTAATTTTAAAAGATGATGTTATTGCATGTTAAATTTTAACTAATTCAATTTTAATGACTAAAGGATATTTGATGAAATCATCATCTCCTTCTTATATTAAGATTAAGATAAGATAAAGATGCATATTGTCACCTTAACTCCTTAGGTCAGGTATAAAGTCTAAATGAATACAGTTAAAAGAAATATTAAACTCGATTCGAGGCTCGCTCTTGGAACGAATGGGTCAAACAACCGCAAGTTAAAAACCGTTTTTTATTCTTGTTCTTGTTTCAGTTTCCGTTTATTCATATCAATTTAGTATGATTCGGTCGGTTCAGTTGTACTTAGACTTTAGTAAATGACAAACCAACTTCTCCCTGCTATTTGCTGGATTTCGTCATAATTCTTACATTTTTTTTTCTCTTGATTTCAGCCTGCTGTGCTATCACCATCTGTGAAGGGTGAGAAGAAAGTACGTTCGATCCTGGAAACTCTATCCGGCTGTTCTAATAGGCAAGTTAATCTTTCCCCATCTTCTCACTGACTCAAAATGATAAGAACAAACCTAATCTGTCACTATCATCCCTGGATTGAATTAATCAATTGGATTCACAAAATATCCATTTCAACTGAAAAAACTACTTCCACTGTTCACTAGAAACTGACAAATACTGAATTATGCATGTGGTATCCTATCCATTTGACCATTTTGGAAACTTGTCTTGTGAGGGCTACAATATGTATTCAGGATATGGGTGTTGGTGTTGAACATTAAAACTTCTGAATGGTATCACAGTCAACATTGCCAGTTGAATAAGACAAGAAAAAAATAGAATGGAGCTTCATCAATGCCCCGCCCCACCCTAGTAACATTTGTATCTTTATCTGTTTTGAACCATCTGATGTGTGTATAACCGTTTTTCATGATTACTTATCATTATGCAGCACGTTCTGGAAAACTGATGATGGAAACATGGGCAGCTTGGGTGGTGATGCAAACGCTCATCCCTATGTCTCATTCACCATTAATCTTATATGAGCCTAGTGTTGTGATGGTGCCAAATGCAGATTCTTCACTCTATAATTTCAAAGTTATACCTCTGTATTTTAAGATGTATTTACCGGATTTTAGCTCACTTATTCGATGGTGTGCTTTGCTTGATCTCGAGCCTTTTTGGTTGCTTTTGTTATTTATTTGCTTTGCATCTGAAGCTGCGTATAGCCTGTTGATTATTGTTTTGAGTTAGACAAGGAACAGGCATCCAGCTATTGGTTATATTTGGAAAGCCATGTAATAATCTTTGATTTAGTATTTGAAAACCATGTATAATTTGAACTGGGAATAAGGTTTTTGTTATATTTGGAAAGCTTATTTGTGTATGATATCATGTTGCCAAATGCTACATAACAATCTCATTCGAAACATGAGTGATATTATATTTCAGTGTTGATTCTTATGTGTAATCTTCAGAAATAAGCCTTGACATATCAATATCTCTAATGAACTGTTGGCAAAACATAACTGTTAGCTTGCTATTCCTTATAGTTTATTCTATCGTTGAAGTTTATTCGACTACAACGACTCTACCATAATTGGGTACTTGTTCTTTGGCATCCGGACTAGTGTTGGCTGGACAGAGTCATCTTTCTCAAGAGGCTTCCACCTGCAAATAGGTCTCTCTCAGTTTAAGTGATTGTATTAATTAATCGTAATAGGAATTACTATCATTAATATTAATATGTATTGATCAACTTACTTGTATCTGCAGACAAGGTGATGAATGAAAATGGAAATTTCGAGCTTGGCAAGATTCATTCCAGGACACATACGTGGCCCGTTTCCAAACCCAAGGAAGCTAAAAGATCTTAAAGGATCCTGAAATAATCTCAAACCAAGAAATTAACCATGTGTCTTCTTTTGACAATATTAGTACATACGACTTTGCGTATGAAAATGAAAATGGAGTACTCACATCAAATCTAGATGGATCGAATTTATAAGGATCAGCAAAAACTTGTGGATCATGGTGAATAGACACTACATCCAAGTTCACAGACCAACCTTTCTTGATACTATATCCTGATAGATTGCAAAACATATGATCAGTATGACATATTTATGAAAAATTAAGCTAGCTAGGTACATACTGCATACCATTTATCTCAAAATCTTGTGCAGCTTTTCTGGAATACCAAGGTAAGATTGTTGCTCGACGTAGAGTCTCACTCACTACCTAAACATCAAACAATAAAATCGTGTCACATATTCTATAATTGTTAATTAACAAAAGAGCATGTAGATTGTTAGGCTTACTTTTGCAGTATAAGGCATGTTGTTGAGTTCAGACCATGTAAGACTTGATCCAAATTCCCTCTTACTCTTGATTTCCATATGTTCCTCCTAATAAGTTCATGTGCAAATTTCAATAATAATTAATGTAGTTATGTAACAATATAACATGCTGTAGCTAGTAAAGTATGAGTCTTAATTACCCTGAGTTTATCAAGAGCTTCTGGATTTTCACCTAGGAATTTAACGAGCCAAGTAAGGGCAGCGGTAGTTGT
The DNA here is from genome assembly GCA_963921325.1 of Logfia minima. NCBI lineage: Eukaryota > Viridiplantae > Streptophyta > Magnoliopsida > Asterales > Asteraceae > Logfia > Logfia minima. The sequence continues at coordinate 3,019,657 of OY992768.1, forward strand.
GTCATGACCAGCAATTAGTAACGTTAATATGTTATCTTTCATTTGTGCATCCGTGAGTTTTTCATCGTCTTCTGATCCTTCTTTCCCATGCTTCTTAATCAACGACCCTAAGAAATCTTGTTGTAATTCACTTCCATTTCTTCGTCTAGCTATTATCGTGTCTAACATCTCAAACATACCATCTCGAGCCTGATGATCAGATATAATATAAATCACATCAACCACCATTAAAACATATATACGTATGTACGAATGTATTTGATCATGGTATTACCTTCATACCACGGTAAAAGGCTGTCCCTGGAATATTAAACGGCAATGATGCAAATGAAGACGATATGATTTTGAAATAGTCTCGAAATTTCTCTTGCTCCTCACCAGTAGGCTCTAAGCTCATTATCATATTGCCAATAACCTGTAAGGTGAACTGCAAAATCACAACGTAAAAACTTATGATATAATTAGCAAGTGTTAACAAAATTGCTATTAATATTTAATTGGTTGTTAGAGAAATAATATTAACTGTTGAAGCCTCTTCAAGAACCAAAACTTTTCTTCCTTCCCAATCATTAAACATCTCGACAGCCAAATTGTTAATAAACTGAAAATATTTCTTGAGACCATCAATAGAGAGGGGTTCAGCAATGAGACGTCGAAGACGTTTGTGGTCTTCTCCATTTTGTTGAAGCAAACTATTAGGGCCTAACACCTTTTGACCGGTGTAAAATAGGTTCAAGCTAACCATCCCATCTTTGCCTGTTAATAGCATCTTACTTGCTTCCCTACCCGTCGTAAACACCATATATCGTCCTAAAACATAGCTCTTGAACACTTTTCCATATCTAATCAATCAATTCAAAGTGTCAAACATGGATATGATGCGTACAAGAAAAAACTGATATAAAGTTGGATGCATACAATAGACTTTTGGATAAAGTCTGATGTAATTTAAGACAGTTAACCATCTAACATTGATTAGTTGATTACCTTTGTTGCCTTTTGTTCATGAAACTAAAAATACCAGCAGGACTAGAAAACTCAGATATAAAGGCGAAACTCTCGCCTACAAGTGGCCAACCGAGGCTACCCGGTATGCCGTCCATTTCCTTTGGGAAAGCGCTTGCACGAAGCAACTTGATTGCTAGAACCACTAGGACTAATCCAACAGCCATGGTCAATGCCATGGTTAACTCCATTTCTTCTAATAACTACTATATGGGTATAAGGACTCTTTTGCCTTTATATAGCATACAATTGCTTTCTTTTGTAAATTTTGGCATTCCTATTCTACAATGTTGGTCGCTTTCAAACGATGTATACTTCAAATAAAAATGTTTTGTATTACTGGATATCATATAGGTCGCATCGAAAATGAAATCATTCTTATATATTATGCGAAGGATTCAAGGATTTAAGGATGTGCTAATTTGGTTTTATCTTTGTTTGGTATTTTGTATTGTATTTGGGTGGGCCATGGTATATAAAACCAAAGTTTCATCATGGGCCGGACGGCTTTATGTTCATTTCAATACTATGTGATGTGTATGCACCAAATATAATGGTTGGTACAAATTAACTACAAGTACCCACTAGACAAATCATAGTCAATTGATAATAACAAAAACATTTAAAAAGCTTTCTACAAGATAGATTTCAATTTTATTTCCAAACACTATAAAACATATAGGACATGAATTTGAGATGAGAGAAACATGACATGCATATACATACATCGTACTTATATACATATAATAAATACTCGTATTCCGTCAGCTCCTTCTTCATCATCTTCTTCAATTTAACTGACTTTTTGTTTACGCATTCCGTGTATGAGTAAATTCACAATCTAAAACAAACAAAGAAGTACCATCGTTAGCCTTTAATATCTCACTTATATCAGTAATCATATAGGCAACTATTTTAATGTATGTGTGTGTATGGATGTATGCATGAATTCATTTATACATGCCTACTATACATATACATAAAATACATTGGTATGCATATATGAACGCTTTAATTTTATTTAAGTACTTAACTACTCCTTCCGTCCTAGTATTATTATCTCTAACATTTGTTGTTGGATTTAAAATAAGTCCTATAAATGTCAGTTTTGTCTTAATATTAGATCAAAGTTTAATTGAGATTTTTAAAAAAATAAATGAACGAGAGTAATAAAAGAGGGTAGAATGAAGAACTTAATAATTTTTAATAGTTACTTTTTACAAATAGATCATCTTTTTTAGACAAATAAAAAAAGTAACATACACAATTAAATTGAGATGGAGAGAGTAATTAATTACCCTAACTGGTTTTTGTAGGAGAGGCTAATTACTGTATTAAAATGAAATAAAGCTGTTGATGATAGCAAAAGGATCGTCAAGTTCTTATCTTTGCTCTCCTGAATCCAACTATAATATCTCTGCATTATTCTGGGAAATATGTCATTTTATTATTTTCTGATATATAATTACAAATTTAAAATATTAATAAATACTCATTCTTATTTTTATATTTTATACTAGCGATTTTGGCTCGTGTACGGTTATTATTTTATTTATATTATTTTTTATATGTTTACTAATATTAACATAAATTTGACGGTAAACGAAACAATAAACATAGTTAAAATGTAAATCTAAGTTTATCTAAATTTAAATTTTATGCTAACTTTTTTTAATAATCCTGTAATTTATAAAAGGTGTTAACAAATATTTTTTAACATGTGAGTTTGTACATGAATTGCCCAATTAAGGCTCATACATGCACTAATTGCTCAATTAAGGTTCGCCAATGCACTGAGTGGAATATAGTAAATTGTTTATACAATAAAGTATAAAAGTTAAACTTAGCTTGTTGCAAGTATCTACATATTGTACATGTAAAAATAATATATGTATAGTGTTCTCTAGTGTCTATATATGTATCAACTCTACACTTAACCTTACTTGTATTTTATAATTTGATCATAACAAACACTTGTTATATTAGTTTCTTTTTTACTATTGACATCATTAAAGTCTACACTCAAAAATCGTCAACACGCGAAACTCGGCCATTCCACCCTTCTGAAAGAACCTATCAACTACAAACCCATGACTGTCCAAATAACTTATCAGTTACCGTTCTTTGGTGAATGAGCTCGTTCAATTTTTTACATCAATTTCATTTAGTAACTATAACAGTTAATAAAATACATTAGGAGCAATACGTAGATAATCTTTACTATTATATTGACAAAAATAATATAAAACAACTAAACTTAATTGTAAGCATCATTACTCCTTCAACTACCACCCGCCTGCCACTATTGTTCCTCATTTCAAACTTTATATTACTTAGACATAGTATTGTAGATGACCAACATTTATTACATAAAACTCAAACTTTATATATATTAAGATAAATTATTATTATTATTTATTATAATTATTTTAAGAAATACTCATTACTTATTGTATGGTATTGTAAATAGAAATGTAAATGTAAACATACAAATAGATGTAGATGTTTATTGTAACTATTTTAAAATGTAAGTATTCATTTACTTATATTAATGACCAATATTTATTACATAAAACTCAAACTTTATAAGTATTCATTTACTTATGTTAAAAAGGTTCTCGTGATAACATTCCCAAAAAGGTTTTGATGATGCTATGAATTTAAAAAATGTTAACCATCCAATCTTTTTGTGGTTTTGGCTGATTTTTCTGTTTTCTGGAATAGGGAGATATGAAAAGCTTCATAGCTAGTCTTTCCGAGAACCCAATCTAGCCCACCTTCTTCTTCTCTAATTGTCATTTCGGTAATACAGTCAATTTTTCTTTTTTAATGTTGGGTCTATATATGAAGCTGAAGTCGTTTAGTTGAATGCATATGGTAAATTTGGCTCATGTGGTTATGAGGTTGGCATTCATGATATTTGTCTTGAGGTTTCTAGATATTAAATTAATTGTTTTACTTGATTATTTACATGTACTTTGGTCTTCAATGAGTAATTGGAATCCAGTTGTTTGATTCGTATTGCATGTTGCAGTCATGGTGTGCTCAGTAGATATTTTTTTGGCTTAGATCCTGTGGATATAAAAATAATCAAGAAAAGCATGTGACTTCCATTGAAGAACACAAAATTCTGTACACCGGGTATTTGATTCTCAGTTCACTTTTGATTGACCATATGTATAAAGATCAATTTGGTTTCGTCTGCTCTTATCTTCTTTCAGAATATGGTGAATATACATAAACCAAGTAAATGTGTTATCCATGTTTGTTATTGTTTTAGTATTCTTCATGAAAACATATAAAACTGCAATGTCCTCTTAAATAACTCCACTTGAAAAGAAGTGAAACATACAATTTTAGGTAAAATAATTTTTTTTCACTCTTGTACGGTTAAATATTTGTTTTATTTATGTATAGATTTTTATAAAAAAGTGTAAGTAAGATGTAAATTTATAAAATTAATTATCTATTTTTGGATATGAACATTTATTTTACGACAAACTAAAAATGAAATATGGACATTTATTTTAGGACGGAGGAGTACAACCTACTTCCGTTTAATTAGTATTTTGAATAAGTACTCTGTATTATAAAGAAAAAAATACACATAAATAACCGTTACTTCAAATTTCTTAATTATGCATTTTTATTAGAAGTATTTTGCTATTTTTCACTACAGTTACCAACATTAGGCTGTTGTTTCCTGTAAAACGGTAACTAACTAATTGCATATTAAATAGAATAAATCAAGACTAGAAAAGAAAAGGTAGATTTATAAAAATGGACATGGGACGAAATTAGGGTGCTATTATATAAAGTTTGACCTTTTATAGAAGTATAACTTGTTTTCTTCAAAGAGAAATCAGGATTAGAATTTTCAAAAACAATTACATTCAAAAGATGGGAGGTAATAAATACAACATCCAAATTCATTCACATACCATATTGTACAAGAGATAAAGCTCATAGTACAAGTCTATAATAACAAAACTCTAATGTATGAATCAATTTATTTGTTGTATTTATCACGTCCCTAAAAAGATATGCTAAATTCATCAGCAAAATAATATCTGAAGTACAAAAGGTGCACCAATAATCACTCCACATACAAATAGCTTATTTTGTTGTCTATAATGGTGCCTTATAACGACATGGGGTATAAATTTCTAAACAATGAAGAAAATAAAATACATTTTCTCTCTTACGAATCGAATATAAGAAATTAACTTGATTAAGCAAACGTAGTAAGCATCACAATCCTAATATACTTTACCTATTGAACGTAGATCGTTCTTTGCTCTCTTTAAGATACAAAATCGCTTGATTTTGGCGAGCTTGGTGGTTTACTTTGCAGCAGCAGGAGGAGCACCACCAGTAGTTGGCCTAAAGAAATAACAGAAAGCAGGTCAGAAAAGAAATTTGGTTTTCATTCACAAAATTCTAAAAATATGATTCGGAATGTGTTCTATAAAAACAAACCACTTACAGCCCAACAAAAACTTTGAAAGCGTCATAGATACCCCATTGTAGTCCTGTAAGAGTTCCAATCATGAAGATACGTAGAGGAAGACCACGAGTGCTGAGACCCCACAAACCTAGCTTGTTAACAGCCTGCAATACGGGTGTCACAGATGATGTGAATCTTACATGTAAAGATTGCGTATGTTTATGATGATCACTAAAAGTAACAAAATGTGTTTTTGGGTCAAATGGGTATTTTTGTACTGGTTGAAACAGGTTGGGTTGACCCAAACACATTTTCACCGAGGTTCTTTTAGTGTTCTTTTTATCTTAGGAGCGACCCTAATAATAATCTGACATCCGAGTAAAATACTTTAGGAGGCACTGGAAACAACCTTCAACCCATTTGACTTGTTTTCTTTCTAGTTCATTTCGTTATATTTGTTTGACCCATTTATGATGAGACATAACCCAAATCGATCTATTTATAAATAAATAAGTAAATGATCGACATAACCCAAATTGTCATCTCTAATTATTACCCTTGTTAGATAATAGGGTAATGATCAACATGAATATACTTACATCTCCAACAGTAGCACCCGGCGCGTTGTTGAGGAAAGACACCAAATTATCAGCTGGATGAGAAACAACAGCACAGAATATTCCTGCCACATAACCACCAGCAAAGCTCACTCCAAGCTGAAAATTTTTGCTACATTGTTCTTTTGGTGTTGGAATGATATGCGTGTACATCATCTCCACAATTGTCTCAAAAGATGCAAACTTCATCATGGTATCTGAAAATTAAGGTATTCCTTAGCAATTAACGAGTTAAAACTATACTTCTTAACGTTTACTAAATAAGCCAATCACAAAATTCAGCAATCATTAACTCACATGGAATTTGTCGTCCCCATAGAGGAGTTAAGCCCTTGTATAGCCTGCTCAATAATATATAAATATTTAAGAAAAAGAAAAAGGCAATTATCTTGGATCATATTCATGTTAACCGATATAGTGGCCATACCCTGCAACACCTTCAACTTTGATTATCTTTGGAAGGCCATCTGACAAACCCCTGGCAAATCCAGGCTGTGTTTGAACACGAACCTTAACCGCCTCAAAAGGACAAAGTGCAACGTCAGCAATGATTTCGGCTGACGCAGAACCAGCAAGGTAAATCAATGTTTTATACTTAGTTGCATACTCAGGACCAGCAATGTCAGAGTACTTTTTCTTGAAATACTCGTAAAAACCATACTTTGAAGCGCCCTGTACGCTATAACCAAATAAGGTTGGCGCCCAGCCTTTATAAAATCCTTTAAGTCCCTGCTCCTTTAACAATACCCTAAAACCGGAAGAAATGTTCTTGTACTTTGCAGGATCAATCTGAAGAAGACATACATATGCAGTATAGTAAAAATATGAGTCCCTTATGTGTTCAACGTACTTGCTTATACTTGAGAGACGTACTTCCATACATAACACGTATTATAGATTTATAGTTATTTCGATTGATAAACATTAGGATATGCAGAAAACCAGAAAGCAGTACCCCAAATAGCGAAGGCAAAAAAATTATTTATGAATCACGCTAAACGTACATTTCTCTCTTAGTCTGATATCTTATAATACTTAATTAGCTAGTTAGCTTTAAAGTTTAAACCAAGCTTATCGGATCCAAAAAATCATTTGGGGCACGATATAACTATTTTACCAATGATTATGTTAGGTCGTGTTTAGTTCAATTTTTTTTTTTCTCTAATTTTTTCAAAAGTGAGGGTTTTCCTTCTTTATAAAAATATTAAAAAATGTGTTCAAACGTTATGGCATTTTCATTTTGAAAATTGATGTTTTATGAAGTTAATCTTAACATGTTTTGGAAAATTTAGAAAAGTAAAGAAGGTATTATATAGAAATTTTTTTAAAAAGTGAGAATTTTTCTTTTCCAACTTCTGATTATAATATGTTAAAGTGGGTTTTTATTTTTCTAGAAAACTTTTTTAAAAAATACTTATTTTAAACGTATTTTTAATTTTTTAAATGTTTTAGAAAATTTTCTAAAAAAATGGGTCACTTTTCTACTAATAAACAGGGCCAAGTGCGAATGTAATTTCAGTAGGGATACCACCCTGTTGTTTAGATACGTAAAAATTATAATAACATCTGATACAAAAACGTTGTTGTTATATGTAAAATGATTGGTCCATATTAGTTCTCAGAGTTCTCGTTATTATATGTAAAATGATTGGTCCATATTAGTTCTTAGAGTTCTTGTTATTATATGAATTATTATTATTATTATATTATTATTATTACTTTATATACAAAGAAACACGCTAATGAAATAGAGATCAGAAACATGTAAATTAACTAACTAACTAACCTGCATATTACATTTAACAACATCAAGTGGAGTAACAGCCGTATGAGTGATCCCACAAGCCAAAGTACCACCAACAGTACACGCCGCGTAATACGCCGGTGAAAACATCTCGATCTTACCGGGCTCACTCGGAGCCTGTACAACAAAACCTCTTCTTTTAACAGACCTTGTCTTCGAATCCAAAACCGATGAAGTAACAAACAAACTTGGCTTATTCGCCATCAAATGCTCAAAATCGAACTCATTTTTTATCGAAGAGGAGTATAGAAAGCTCGGAATTATGGATTTCCGTGAGCTCTCCATGATTTCCGTTACTGATTTGTTTCAATTTGCTTCAATGATTTTAATTTGGTGAAGTTGACTTTTGTGGGACTTTCAAACGAACTTGAATGTATATAGGTATTTTTGATATAATTTTGCCCCTGAATTTGTATTAATTAACAAGGAGTGTGATATAAATCAGTTGTAGTTGAAGGGTAATATGGTAAATTGGTGTCATTTAAAAAAAATAATTAATAAGGTGGGGTAAAATGGAAAGTAACTCGTAATAGCAGAGCAGCCTCCCGTTAGACGAGAACTTTGAATTATTAAGCTTTACGTAAGCCATGATATGATTATGCCTTTCAAGATATTTAATTTGTGCATTTAATTTCTGGTTTACTATTAAATAAAATCATAATCAAATTATTTTAACTGCTTACTAAAAAAATTCAAAATGAAAAGGTGGACGTATTCACTTGAGAATTGATATCATATCATTTTCTAATTTTATTATTATTTATATTTATAAATATTTATATATTTTATCATCCAGAACTCTTATCAAGCGTTTGTGCTTCATCTTTAAATTTTATAAATTAAAGATTGAAAATGTCTATTATACTCTTATTTTTAAATTTAAAACTAGAAACTCAAATTTATATCAAAAGAAATAATTGCAATTGAAACTCAATCTATACTTATAAAAATACTAATAATAACTATAAAAATGATCAAGATAAAGGTATGATAATAGCATTCTCAACCATCAAAGTGCAATTTAATAATATGAGTATGACATTCTTTTCTTTACAAGTAATATGCATCAGTATTCTACTAGACATTGACACTTTTTTAATTACGATAAAAGTCATTATATTCGTAACTTCATTATTAAGAACTCAAGAAACATAATAATTAATGATCGAGTAACGACAATACACTATCTTTTGCAACTGTTGCACATCATTATCGTTATTTGTAAAGTTACTGATATATAGTGATGGTATTCTACTAATTATTTTAATATATATATATAGGCTTTTACTTTAAAGCAGTATTTTTGTTGACTCAAAATTAAAAATTTTAAGATGTATGGTATATTATTTTGAAGGGTGGTAGAACTTACTATTTTCTAACTTTTTTAACAAGCGTCAAAGAGGTCAGAACGTTTTTGGAATAATATCGGTAATTAGAAATAATATCAGCTTAAGAAACAAAGGTTTCGTGGTGTAGTTGGTTATCACGTCAGTCTAACACACTGAAGGTCTCCGGTTCGAACCCGGGCGAAGCCATTTTCATTTTTGTTAAAACTAATTGCAAATAAAACTTATTGAGCCAATCGCGAAAAAATACGCCGCTGCCGGGGATCGAACCCGGGTCACCCGCGTGACAGGCGGGAATACTTACCACTATACTACAACGACCTTATGTGATTTAACAACAAAGCTTTTAAATAAATCCTTATTAGAAGATACAGTATTAGCAAAAATGTTAAGGCGGCATATATTTTGCAAATTCATTTTACAATGTAAAATTAATAAATCTTTTAATGACCTAAGAATGTTCTGATTGCATAATCTTAGTGTTGTTTTCCAACACATCTGTAAGAATCGACTGATTAAATTTTCACTGAACTTTATTCTAAAATATATAATTTTGTAATTTTTTTCGCTCAAAAGATTATAGAAGAGACAATGAATGTTTGTAGATAAAGGATAAATATCGACTTCCAAATTCACGAGGTCACAAAAGGAATAATAACTGCGTACTAAAAGTTTTGTCACTCATTTATTACTCCTTTAAATGTTCGATTTATAAGTCTATAAGTTTATATTATTTATTTTGAAGAAAGGTATTGTAACATGTTACAAATACCGTAACATTGGAGTATTTGTTTTCTTACTAACCTTTTAGTGGTAGTTATATTTTAAAACTTATACTTTTTCGTATTTTTGTAAGTATTCACAACGAGATTACGTAAAATTTAAAAAAATGTATAATTAGTATATTGTGTAAGAATTGATCAAAATAAAGTACATTGTATAAGAGGAAAATAATATATTTACCTTTCATATTGCACAATCTTCTATGAATCAATTTTGTAAAAAAGTAAATTATGGATAAATTTAATATATTATTTTCAGAAGTGAATGCTTATTTTGAAATATATTAAAATGAAAAGATAAACACTTATTTTGAGACGAATAAAATATTTATCTTTCAAAATTCAACTATTAAATTGTTATAAGAACATCCGAAACAAGAATTTTGTTTAAAGTTTTTTCAAAACAGTTTTTCTCTAACAGTAAAAAGCTTTGCAAAACCCCTTTTACCATTAAACTTGTATTTTATAATGAGAAAACATAAGGTTCACTATAGCTACAACTTGATATTTCACAAGTCTTTTTTCAATGGAGTTAGTAAATCATTTTCAAAATATATTTTAAGTAGTAAAAAGCTTTAACAAAAGTTTTTTGCTCTACTAGTATCGAGATGACCCTTCAAGTATTGAGAATGAGACAATTGTACATATTCATGAATTAATGTATATATTCATATTAGTAAATTGTATGATTAGTTGCATTTTAAAAAAAAATAACTTTTGTTGAAGATGCTCTGAGTAGAAAATCATATTAATTATTTTAAAAAAACTTATAGCTATGTAAAAAAAACTTATATAGCTATGTAGCTACGCTTACTATGTTTCTTCTATTATAATCGTTATAGCATACAAATATTAGATTGTTACGATAGTCATCTACTCCATTCGTTTCATTCAAAATATTCACATTTATATTTTAAATTATTTTAAAATATATATCTATTTTTTACAATAATCAATCAAAAAAAAATTTGAATGACAGGGTCGCATAGGCGACATGATCGACTTCGAATTATATGTGCCTTAAAATGTGTGTTTGTATATATGTGTGTATACAGTACATATAATTTGATTATTAATTACAATAAAAATAAAATAATACTCCTACGTTCTAATTATTTCAAAATTGATTGAGTTGCAACAAAAATAACAAAAAACATCTTATATTGAGATATATGTCCTCTTTTCGACCACTAATTAGTTTTCATTCAGAACATCCTAAAACTTAAAAACAACATTGATAAATGATAAAGATAATATTTGGTGAACAATTTAATAATTACATACTTTTAAAACTCTGTTAATTCTTAAAGGAAAATTTTAAACCGGCATAAAAAAAATATCAGTTTTCGTCATATACTATTGTAGAAAAGCCATAAGTAAATACTCTATTTTTAGGTCCAACAAAATAAATAGGAGAATGTCCTTTGTTCATTTATGTGCATACGGCCCAAAATGACATCCTCTTGTGTGCTTTCTTGGGTTGGATGTAAGCCTATGGTTGGCTAATAATAGTCTTACACCCCTACAGGCTACAACTATCAACAAATAAACAATAGCCTTTGCTTCCTTTTACATTTGTGTACCACTACCATACCTAACTCCAATGTTTATTTTTGAAAAGTTACTGCACATAATTGGTGGTTATGTTTAGAGTATACAAATTGTGCGAGTTAAGTATTGATCAATCATGTATATCAATTTTGCATTATTAGTTCACCAATTTTCTGAAATATACATATTCAGTCCCTTCATTTTGCCATTTGGCTGTTATTAAGCATATTTAGAATTTTAAAAGTGTGTATAACTAGTAGAATGATATATATATACAAAATCAAGTGTAAAGAGAGACAGTGTATAAAACATACGTTACACGTTAAAAGATTTGGACTTATCTTTTAACACAAAAATTACTTAAATGTATCATAACTACTTTTCATTTTTTGTAATTCTTGTATAAACTTACATATTCCGATATGGTCATAAATAAATAAATAAATAAATAAATAATAATGTATATATAACGATAATATCAATCAATAATACTAATTGTAACTAAACAACATAACCTTAAAATTGTACATAGCGAATAATTAACATAACACCACAAAAAAGTTGTGCAATACAATACAAGTGAAACAACCAAGTCTTTATTGTTAAGATATGAATAAATATAAATAAATAATATGAAAAATATTAGTTACAAAATTAGAGTTGCAATTGGGTTGTGGAGCGGTGGTGACCACTGACCAATTTATCTTCACGGGATCCTTGGCTTTACTTCCCCTTTTCTTCCTTTCTCTCCCTCGCTACTCTATTCTAACCACACAATATTACTTGGTAAATATTGTGATATTAATACTTTGATTTAACATCCAATTTGGAAAATTATTTCACTGTTTTTTATCACTATTTCTATATAAGTACTAAACTATTTATAATATATAATTTTAATAATAACTACGTTTATATGGTTCAACAAGTTTCTTTACTTTATCTTGAACTTGATATAAATGTGTTCTATATCAATTACATGAAAGTATGAAACCATGAATAAATGTTTTTCATACATTTCAGGATTTAGAGGCCTCCCGTATTGTTTATTTAAAACACTAATCTACAAAAAAATAGAATAAAACAGGTATCAACCTATTTATCTGTAATTGCATATTTCTTTTAAGAACAAATAGACGAATATATTGTATTGAAGTGTTTGAATTTGCTAATCGGTGTACTATAAAAGGAAATAATAAGCATATGAACATTTAGTAGCATTTGTATCGCGGTTGGACTTACGTTGTATTCAGTAGTGGTGTATGTTTCCGGTCAATTAAATCGAGTCAGTGTAAAATAAGTTGAACAATTATTACTTTTTAAGAGTGTTACCACTTATTTTTAAACAGCGCGTCCAACTGTTTAAACGAACTTAATAAAATACGAAGTGATGTAAACTTCAAATATTTATATTATCAGTGACTAAATTTTCTAGATCCGCCACTAATTCATATCACCAACAACTCCTAACCCATATAGCAATAGTTTGAAGTTCTGCCGAGAGTCTTGAAGCTCAAACTCATAAGCAATTTTTTGAGTGTTTTTTTCACGGGGTCTTGATGTTTTTAAATTGGGTTTGTAGGTTGTGTTTTTAGTGTCCTTTTCGTTGGTTTTTTGTTATTTTGTTTCATCTAGCCCCTTGCAAGTTTTGGAGTTTCTAATAATATTGATGCTTTTTCAATAAAGTTTTTTAAAAAATCGATCTTTATCTAGTTACAAATTAGACATTGAAAATTTTGAAGTTTAATAGATAAGTACCAATCAAGTAAGTTCTTGATAACGATACGTTTTAAAAAGTATGTTACTATCATATGACTTATTAAAATTACAGACGTTGCGTTTGATTTGCGAAATACTTTTGGTGATTTATAGTTTTTTATTCCAAAGTCTATTCATTTTACCTATTGTTTTTTGTTGCCAAACAACAATTTGTTAAGGTGCAGTTTAGCCAAGCAACGAAAGGAGAACCATTGGTCAGATGTTTCGATGAAAAATGTTACACTTACAAAAAATTTGTATACAAAATGATACGGAGTATTTATTATACAGTTATCACGTATAATAAGAGATAAGGAAGATATATGAAATAATAATGTGGAGAAACGTTACACAAATTATAAAAGTTAAACTAATAGTTTCAAAAAAGTTATCATTTAATATTTCCTAAAAATGAATGAAAAGCATAAGGAAGGTTGCACTTTATAATAATAATAATTAAGTTTAATATTTTGCATTTTTTGGAATCTAAAAAGTTAATTATGGGTATTATGAATGTTTGTATTTTTCATATATATTTTTTATCTAGTTATTAAATTCGTGTATGTATACGACTCATTTGATATAAATAACATATTATAATTTATTTGGACATTTTCAACGTAAATATAAATTTAATTTGTAAAAAAGATTGATAATTTAAAATTAAAATAATTAAGATAACAAACAAATATAAAATATGAAAAAATTTACAAAAACTATAAAATAGCTTATAATTTGACAAAAGTAGGACATATAATTGATGATTATGAAGTTTATATTTTATAGTTATTATAAATATAATAAATATAATTATTTGTGAGTCATCTACTAGTCACCATCACGTGATTGAATTATCAAACTTTTAACATACGAAGTGGGTTTATATATCTAAAGGGTTAAGGATCTCGTCAAAAAATAATGGGGTAGTTTATATTAATTTTCTTAAATTGAAATATGTATTTAAATATAATTTTATTTAGATGTGTCTTTATGCACATGTTAAGTAAACCACACAATATATACATATATATATATATATATATATTTTATTTGATTTAGTTAATCAAAAATATAGTCATATAGAGGGGTATAAGTTATCTTAAAAATATAATTTATAAGGGTCCTAAAGACAGATGATTAAATTTCGTCCTTACTACAAATACCAACAAACCTCACAAAAACTTGCATCACTTTTCCCCATTATCGTATTTCATCAGACAATACACATATATCCAACCCAATCTTGATATTAAAAGAAAAGGAAAAAAAAACTCTACTGTAATAGTATTTAAATAGGTTACAATTTTGTTATTATCAAAATTATCCATCAGACGATAATTCAATAATATTGTAAATTTGATTATAAAATTTATATCTTAAATGGATTCAAAAAGTATAAAATTAAGATTCAATTTGTAATTTTGATACATAATTTTATATAGCATGTTATAATGATCAAGTAAAATATATAATATAAATTATACTTTTATATTATCTAAGTAATTACATGCGGTTACAATTTTGTTATTATTTTCGATGGATAGTTTCTTACTTGAAAAACGCTTCTAAAATTTTTTTCGCATTGAAATGGATAGCTCAATTTAATAAATAATTTGTCAAAATTGAATTATTGCTCGATGACTCAATTCAATAAATGTGTGTAAATCTTTTTCTTCATAAAATAGCTTTTAAATGAATTTTTCCGTGGGAGTAGATTGATTTGTTTTCTAAACAAAGTGGATGAATAAATTTATCATCATCAAAAATTCTTTAAAAGGGTTTACCTACTGTAGATCTTTTTAAGTAACAATGTATTAGCTAATTATTTACACGGAAATGTTTGTGATATTTAAAATATAGGTTACATATTTAATTTATCACGACAACCATTTATGTAGTCTTTATGATTAGACATAAGTTTTACATTTCAATGTAGAACAATCATAAACAAAAACGCAGAATACCATTACTCATTATTCATATGGTTATGTATTTATTTATTATCATATATTAAAAATAAGAACCTTTATCTTGATATAAAAGTATCAATGGTCAAATTACATAAAAGATATCATCGTTTTAGTTATGTAAAAAAACTGAATAGTTTCTAGCTAAATCAAAGAAGAATGTTTCAAACAACATAAAACATCGATATAAGAAACACTAAATTCATGAAATAACATTAACATATTATTAGTATAGTAGGTAGCCCACACAAAGCAACGAGTAAATAAAATATTATAGATATATGAACCCTTATCGATTCAGGTTAAATTCTTTTTCAAATAACTTAATTTATATTATTATATTTTATTTTCGTTGTATGTAAAATTAGAAGAAATAGTGTTCAATTAATTAGCTTTAGTTTAGTGTTTAACTTTTATGATATCTATAGATGGTAATAATTTAAAATTGATTATATATATTTAGAAACCTTTTGTATAATAAATATTTTAAAGGGTATAAAAGTATTTTTTTTTTCATCTTGAAATTTTAAGGAATAAAAAAAGAGAGGTAAACTCTAGTATAAATTATGGGAAGGATTTTTGTAGTTTAGCCTTTTATGGTGGTAATGGTATGAATGAATTTTTTATTTTTTATTTTTTATTTTAACATTAATTTATTTTTTTTGATTAAAACTTTTTAGAATTTAATGCTCTTTAATATGAAATAATTTTTTTTAAATATATATATGATATAAAAATTAAATTTGCGTATCACAACCTTTACAATTTTTATGTGTGATACACACTAATAATTTTTTAGAGTAATACAAAAATTATAAAGTTGTGATACACAACTTTAATTTGTATATCATATATGTATTTTGTTTGAAAACTTTTTATTTCGTATTAAAGAATATAGGATTCCAATAATTTTGATATAATTTTTTTTTATCAAACAGATTAGTTAATGTTAAAATAAAAAATTAAAAGAAAAAATCAATCATACCATTATCATCGTAAGAAACTAAACTATTTGAATATTTTTCTATAATTTATTGTTGTTATTATTATTATATTATTGTTTTTTTTTAATGACAGGTAATACAGTTTTAAAATTGGTTGTTACTAGAGGATTAAGATGAGGGTACTCAAAGAAAGTATACGAAAAGAAGAAACTACAAATATAAGATTTGAATATGAAACATTAGACAATTAGCTTTTTAATTCGATGTGTGTACATCGATCATTCAAACATAAAAATAAAAATATATACTTTAAAATGGATAATTATATATTAATTATGTAATTATCAAGTTATAAAACGTGATTATAATGAATAAAAATAAGAAAAATAAAAACAAATTATTTCAAAAATAACTTTTGAAAGTTATTTGAATTTGAATAATGAGCTCGAAAAAATTATTTGTAAAAACGTGTTTTGAATACTTAAAAAGTTTTTTAAAGTTATTATTATATTCTTACGATATTTAGTCTTCTCATTTAAATACTAACTTATTTTTATATTCTTTTACCGTCTAATCACAAATAATATGACATCTAAATTTTGCCGTTACTTAATGATTTAAAGTGAAAAAGTGTCCGATTTGATGCACTTAGATGGCGAAACGCGTGATCTATGTATGTTTAATATTAAGAATATTAACTAATTACAGCTTGATATAGTTATTCTTTATATATTTATATGTCAAATTTTGAAGTTTATTTTCTAACAAATAACAATAAAAGACACTTTATAAATTATCACTTATTTTACAGGTGATGATACACACATCATCTAATATATTCATTGCCTAATTATACTTCATAACACTACATATAACATATTTGATGTTGTAATGTATAGTTTGATAGTGTATCAATAAAGATGTGTTTTCATTTCATTACAAAAAGAAAAAATAAATAAAGAAAGAAATTATATAAATAAAAGTACAGAATTCGTGTGAAAAACAACCTAAAAACATAACACTTATATTGATCTTAATGTAATAAAAATACTTTAACGACACTTTATATAAAGTTAAAGTTATATTTTTACACATCCTAATCAATGTTACTAATATCTTAAAAATGATAAAACTAATAATAACTACATGCAATCCTTTTCAAGAAAAGTTACAAATGTTCCTAATCATCACAACAATAAAAAGCGTAATTTTTCTATTCTCGGAAGCTCAAAGCCAAACCATGACCTTTTACAAAAACAAAATCCAACAATAATAAAACATGTACTTTATGCATTAAAACTAAAACGAAATAAAAAAACACCATGTATCCAGCTAAGTTTGTAATCATATCACCGCAAAAGTAACATTTTTTTCATCTCATCTTTTGGCCACAAAATCCAGTATATAAACCCATTAATCTTTTACTTCTCCAACATCACCATCCATTTCTTTCTATATTTTTTCTTTACAATTTTTTTCAGAAAAATGCTTTCAAGAGTTAACAGTGTTATTTGGATGGATGGTGATGAAAATGCAACACAAAATCAACCAAACAACAACAACAATGAGCAAGAAAATCATCATGATATCAACTCAATTTTTGAAGAAAACCACAACAACAATTGGTCTTTACAACAACAACCACAACAAAACAACTTGTTACAACATGTTGATTCATCATCCTCTTGTTCACCAACTTTTGACCCAAATCAAGTTCATTACTTTTTACCACCAAAACCAAACATTTTAAACAACAACCAAAACCCATTGGATGAAACCTTTGATCTTGGGTATAATGGGTTTCTTGGTATTCCCAGAGGGAATGTGAATGGGAATGGAATCTTACCTAGTTTTTGTGATTTGGGTAACCAAGATTCTCAATTTTCAACAACCCATTTGCTTCAACTAGCTGGAAATGGATTCGGGTCATCCGGGTTTCCATTTTCAGATGATGGGTTATTTTTAAACCGTTCAAAATTACTCAAGCCTTTGGATAATTTTGGTCCCACCGGAGCACCACCAACTTTGTTTCAAAAAAGAGCTGCTTTGAGAAGAAATTTGGATGGCGGCGCCACTGTGGACGGCGGCGCCGGAGATAAGAAAAGAAAGAGTAGTTGTGGAAGTTGGGATGATGTTGATAACTTGAGTTTGGATGGGTCTTGTTTGAATTATGATTCTGATGATTTTACTGTGAACACTAATTTTGATGAAAATGGGATTAAGTTTAGTGGTGGAAATAGCTCAAATGCTAATAGTACTGTCACCGCCGCCGTGACCGGAGGCGACGGCGGGGAGGGTGGTTCAAAAGGTAAGAAGAAAGGACTACCGGCGAAGAACTTGATGGCGGAGCGACGCCGGAGAAAGAAGTTGAATGACAGGCTTTACATGCTGAGGTCTGTCGTACCCAAAATCAGCAAGGTGAGAATTAAGTTTTATTTAATTATTTTTTTATTGTTTTTATTTTTATTTGTTCTTGTAGTTTTTTCTGTTAGAATTAAAATATTGAATCTTGATGAAACCCCATGACAAACGTGTCCTTATTATGAAGATCTTTGATAGAATTTTTTTTTAAAAATGGGTATTGATTTATTCTCTTTCTGGTTTTAACTTTAAAATATTGAGTCGAGGAAACTTCAGTGAAAAAAAATGTTAACTTTACGAAGATCTTTAACCATTAATAGGTTTAATTAATGTGTATAATATATTTATTTTTAGTTTTTGATTATAAAAAATCTTTATTTATGAACCCAATGATAAAAATCTAGTTTTTGTAAACATTTTTCACAGCTGTTTTAATGTGAATATTAAATTAGTCATCAACAATTACATGAATGACATTAATGTTATTGATTGTAGATGGATAGAGCTTCAATTCTTGGTGATGCGATTGAGTATCTAAAAGAGCTGCTTCAAAGGATCAATGATCTTAATCATGAACTTGAAGCAACCCCAACAAGCTCATCACTGACACCAACTGGCACCGCCACCGGTTTTTACCCTTTAACCCCAACTCCCACCAGTCTACCTTCAAGAATCAAAGAAGAACTTTGCCCCACCACAATCCCTAGCCCAACTGGCCAGCCTGCAAGAGTAATAACACTTGTTACGACAAACGTTTTTCTTATTTTGTTGAATTATGATGAATTAGTAGATTAATGATCGTGTTCTTTCTTGGTGGTTGTAGGTTGAAGTGAGGCAGAGAGAAGGAAGAGCAGTAAATATACATATGTTTTGCAGTAGGAGGCCTGGTTTGCTGTTGACAACTATGAGGGCTCTTGATAATCTTGGTTTGGACATCCAACAAGCTGTTATAAGTTGCTTCAATGGTTTCGCTCTTGATGTTTTTCGAGCTGAGGTTACAATTTATATCATCTTTTTTGGTGTTTTTGATCCATTATATGACTATTCTCCTTCAATTTTTATTTTTTATTTATCTTTGTAGCAATGCAAAGAAGGACAAGATGTTCATCCTGATCAAGTTAAAGCAATGCTGCTGGAGTCTGCAGGTTACCATGGTGTTGCTTGAGTGGAAATGAAGGAAGTGAAGTGACGTCGGATGGTTTGCTGATTTGGTTCTTCAGGTCTAGTTTCAAAAAGTAGATTCTATATGAAGGTCGTTTTATTTTTGTTTATTTTTGTTACATTTCTTAGGTTTTGGTCGGATAGGTGTAGTGAAATTGGCTGGATTTGCATCACATTAAGGAGTTTTGGATTATGGGTTTTAGCGTTTTAATGTGTTTGAATGGATCGTTTTTCTTTTATATATTGTGTGTGTTTTTGGTATGTTTTATTCATGCTTGATATTTGTATGTGGCTGGCGTGTCGCCTGATTTCATTGATTGGTATGCGCCGACCAGTGTCCGGTAAATGTGACAATATATCACTTTTACCGAAAATGAAGGTTTTTCGGCTTGAAACAAAAGGTGAAATTTGTTGTTTTATAAAGCAAAACCAAATTAAAACAAATTTGGTAAATGATATATTGTCATACACGATATCTTCGTGTAATCAAATAAAGGGAGCACTTAGCAGTCGGTTACTCGAGAAACCTTCATCCTCACATGATATAAATTTTTTCCGTATCATATCATCCAACATTATGCATACTTATTTATTCATGTTTCATGCTTTTAGCTTGTTTCCCGAGTCAAAACTAGAATCTCATGCTTGTTGCTTGTTTCCTTAGTCGAAACTTGAATCATACAACGGTGTGCAACACGAGCATTATGCAAGTGCCTTATCCGCCAGATATAACAATTACAAAAACAGTTGTAGCAAACCGCTTTTGTCCAGATCCACATTTACCGAAGTGCTGGAATTGTATCCGCAAAAAGTTAGAGATTTAAAAACCCTTGAAGCAACCATAATTGCCGCATAGCATCCGGCAACCATTAGAAGGGAGAACCCACAAAATGGATGATCGTCTCGTACTCTGGACCAAAAACAAAACCAAGTCATTGGGCACACTCACTATCAAAGCCCAAAGGCTTGGATGCTTCATGGGACTTGAAGCTAATTTTTTTAAAAACTGGTTTGAATCTAGAATCTGAAACCGGTTCAGTCTAGGCCAGTATAATTTTAAATTTTGGATGGTGTGAACTGATCGGTTTTTGTTTGAACCGGAACGGAAGAATCTAATTTTGTTATATACTATTTTTTATGATTTTAAACGTGACTTTTTATAGTGTGGTATATTATTTTTGAGTAAAAATAAAATTCAAATTGATAAACTTGCTTAAAAGATTATTTTTAAATTTTCATTGTATTTATTTGTCTTTTCTCATTGTATTTATTTATATTTTTCATTATTTTTAAGTACTTAAAAATAATCAATAATTGACATGTCCGACAATAAGAACAGTTTTTAAACAATGCTTAAAACATAAAGATGCATCCAAACGCTCATGTTTTTACAAAAAGAAAGGAAAACGACTGGATCACAAAAGATTTACAAAAACAAACTCACAAAATGACATGGATCAATGGTGTGAAGAGAAGTATATGAAAGAGAAAAACATAAATAAATTGATTGGTCCATGTATTATGCCGCATTATTTTTGTAAATATTTCTTTGTAAACTTTTTGTAGATGTATTTCTTCAAAAAAAAAATTACTAAGTTTTGATTAAAAATAAAATAAAAAATATAATGATTCGTGCAATTGACAATATGAATATTGCGTACAGTAGAGATAGATTTGTTTGTTTTAGAGGGGAAAAAAAAAACAATGTGCATCTTTTTCCCTGTGGTTTTGTATTTCCTGAAGTTTAGATTTTCATTTCTAACGAACAAAAGACTCGGTTCAAGTTTTTAAACCAGGTATTATTTGTCTAATAATCAATCAAATATAATTCACATTTTTTACCTTTATTTTAGCCCGGATTAGATTAGCTAAACATGATTACATTGTTTCATACTTTGATGACTTCATTAACGATGAAATAGATCACTACAAGCAAACAAGTTTTATAAATGTTCAATTTGATTGACAAGTAGTTAGACATTTTTTCGCGTTTAGGCAAACATGAAAAAATTGACAGTAACACATGTTTTGATACGAAGATTTATAAAACTCGTAAAGTCATAAGTTGGCTTCAGCAAAAGTTTTACATTTCCGATTCGTATCCCTTCACCACTTACAAGCTGTACAATTGGTACTGTTTTGGACTATTCCGTTTGGGTTTCTGGGATGCAAAAAAGAAACCTTGATGACCAAACTGAAAACCGAGCATTAGTAAATCTAAAGTGCTACATAACGACATTAGCAAGTCTTGATTGCTATCTAGTGACATTAGCGCTCCAATAGATTCCAAGCCTAAGGAGAAATTACACGACATTAAACTCATGGGGTCATTCTAATACTGAGTAATAGTCAAAACTCAATAAGTTGAGCTAAAGAGGACCACTTCACTGTCTTTATGATATTTTTCAAATTTCCACTCACTTTTTCAGTAAACTGCTTTCCCTTTTCCTCTTTTCAACAGCTTTTACCACTTTCTCAACCAGAATGTTCCAACCAACACGCATTTCACCAAACAAGGTACCACACTATCAATTCCACTAAACATTTGGTTGTAAATTCAAGCCACCTCTAAGTCTCTAACAACCATTCTTCTTCAGCAAAAATTATGAACCCATAACAATACAAGACTTTAATAGTATTTCACTGATTTATACTCACCTTTTCTTAACCGAATAGACTATACAACTGACTAGACTAAGAATACGATGAGTTTAGGCTATAACCCAATTAACTCCTTCATTCACATATAATTTCTTACATGCATGCAAAAAGGGAAACACATACTATATACATGATAAAAGATTTGACACGATCCATATAGAGTCGAGCTCTCAATAATTGGCATCTTATGTTTTTATGTATATATAGGGGCTACATGGCAATATATTCACCCCACTTGTCCAAAATTGAAAATATTATATTACCATGACCGGTGTCTTTCAGAGAATTTTGTCCATCAAGAAGTTGAACCATCTTCATGCAACTCGAATATTTATTTCAGTTGTTCCCAATTGCACACTCCCTAATTCACCTATAACATCGACCTGTAAAATTTCATAACAATTTATTAACTTTACTAATTTCTATATCTAAACAGATGAACGTACATATTTGTGCAACTCTTTAACTACCTAAACATACATACGATATGCTAAAGAACAATTACCTAATTATATGAACTAAAGCTCAAGCGTTCTCATTTTTCCTTGGGTCTTTTTCATCCATGCCTTCTGCAACTGAGGAAATGTCATCATCTCTTGAATTTAGAGTCCCTGGATTCATTCTCTGAACCTCCTCTCTAGTATAAATGAAGATCTTCCGAACCATGCCACAAAATTCCCTGAGTCACATACAAGAGTGAGAACAGCAACAAATACAAAAGCAAGTCATTGAAAATATATTTCGGGCTTACTGCCAGGGATCATCTCCAACAAGCATCATATCACCCTCGTCATCTGTATAAACAACTAGCCAAGTTTTGCTTTGGCTCTTTAGTTCACCGTTGAATTCAAATAACTTGTCTAATTCAGAGATCAATTCATCATAGCTGTTAAACTTTGTAAGGTCCACAGACCTCCCAAGGGCTATCCCCTGCTTATGAACCTGAAAATATTTTTGCTTGAAAGTTAAACACCATCAAGATTTTCATAGGCTTCAATCATACAAGCAGATGGTATATAAACAAATACCTTTGTACAACTCCTTGTAGAAACACCTTGTACTTTCGCCTGACCATCCCTCACAAGTGGCTGGAAATTTTGATATTCTTTATCTTGCTCTTTACCAGCTAGTGAACTATTGACAACTTTCAAGCGCTTTGGTGGTTCATACCTTAGATCAGAATCAAAGGCGAAGAATTGTTGTGATTGCAACCCTTGATGTAAATCTGATGCATTTCTGTTACCAGCAAGGGGTACACCAAATATTTTGCAGTTTCCATCTTTGGGTTTCATAGCATCGTTCTCCTTAACCGATGAAGACCTGGAAGGCATCTGAATATTTGAAGACACTGGTGGTGGCATCAGCCATTTCCCGTTTGGTGGCTCTCCGCCCCTTTGATTAGAATGAACAGAATACTCGTCAAAAGCACTAAACCTAACATCTCTCGGCTGGTATGAAATTTCACCAGCTTGAACACCACTTTTCATGCCACCACCCAGCAAACTGAGGGACAGATTGGAGGGCATATTAGACCATGGATTTGAATGCAAGTTGAACTTTCCTTCAGATGATGTAGAGAATTCATTAGAAGAACCATTGGTAGACCCAAAACCTGATAACAAATCTGTAAAGGAGGATTCGGCCGTCCTTCCGACAGGCAAAACCTTATCGGACCCATAACGTCGGGAAACAGAAAGTGGGTCAACTTTTTCATCATCTATTACAGAAGGTGCCCACTGCATTGGCCTATCACAAGAATCTGACTCATAATTATCCACAAGTGTGCCTCTCAAGGTCGATAATTCTTGACCTTGCAAGACCCTTGAGAATGCACTTGCTGGTGATGGGTCTGCTGCAGCCATTTTTGTTGAACCTACGCAGAGTGAAGTTGTTAGAAAAATCAATAGTTCAATATTCCCTAGATTATTCGGTTAAAGTACTATAAGTACTGCAGTATAGCGGTAGGTACCTTCTCTAGTTAGAACAGAGGAATCTGGAGATGAAGGTAACATGTTTGACCGAGGTCTTTTGTGTCTATGTACTGGAAGTGGATTAATTGCAGGTGGCACCAGAGCAGGTTCTACCTTCCAGGGTGAAACTCTTTCTGGACGGGAAATGGAAGAAGTTTCATCCCATCGTACCTACAGTTAGTAACATAAAACATATTAGGATTTGTGATGGTCATCACAAAGTAAGATATCAAGACTAGCAATACCTTAAGGCATCTCCATTTAGAATCAGACCACCGTTTTGGATGACGCTCTTCAACCCCAACAATGGTTCCCGTAAATCTACAATTTAAAACAATTATAATGACAAAACGTCAGAGCTACAATCAAAATATGAAAAAATATAAACAAAGTAGCTATACCTTTGCTCTGGAGCCTCTTCACCCTCAAACCTCATATTAAATCTCATCCCTATTGAATAAGTATTCTTGACAGATTCCATGTATTGATCATATGGAACAATGAACTCTGCTGGACTGGTCCTGTATGATAAAAGGTATATAATGTTATCATAAAATGAAATAACTAAGAGGTCGTATTATATTGGACAGTATAACATACCTAGGTTTGTAATAAACTGTAAACATTGTTCCAGTCTGAATAGCATGCCAAGCCGTTGCAAGGACTCCAAGGTGCATACTATGGCTGGATATGACTGATGAGGGTATGTTTGCTTGCTGTCTCATCGCACGTCTTACCCCAACACGTAGTTCCCCATTCTCACCTCTGCATATTGCATTAACACATCAAATGTCAATAAAGAGAGCATGAAATAATAAATACAGAGATGATCACCAAGTGAAATTAATTATTAACTATTATCACCTTAGAAATATAAAAGCATCACCGGCAACAAGCCTTTTTGAACTAACAAACACACTCCAACCACTCTGGAGTAGATGCCTTCGTGGTTGACCTGCCATTTACAAACAATTTAAATTAAGAAAATTTGAAGTATATCTTTCTCACACATTATGTTTAGCAAACAACATGGGAACAAATGACCAAACAATGTATCTACTGTTTGAAACTATACATAATAATATATAGATGTTGGATCATATCCAGCAATTACCGCGAAAAATGTGCCTAAAACGCCATTCACTGCCGTGCAGATCCTTAGCCACCAACTCCTGTGTCGGTGGTTGCCTAGACATGTCCTGCACAAAAGAAACCACGCGAAATCCAGATCACCAACAGTTCAAATGAAACCAAGTACAAAAAACTCAAAATAATTCAAGTAAAAGCTCCTAACCAGTGGAGGAAGACATTCATCAGCATGTCTTCTCAAAACGGAAAATCCACCATGTGTACTAGTATCTGAAGCAGTCAACGTCTTGCAAAAAGAATGCACACGAAACGGTGTGTCTGGCTGCGGTGCTGGTTCCTTCTTCACGGCATTTTCATCTTGCTGGCATCACAAAAATGTTAGTAAAGTAAAAATAACCTATCATTTCGACTAGTTAAATTCAAGATAAGACTATCAGACTCACATTAGGTTCAGGCATCAGAGTAATTTGTGCAAAAACTTCATCTGTATCTGCTTCAGCCTATACACACAAACACATCCATCAAAAATATATTAAACTAACATAAAAACACCAACAAAAAATCCATATTAGGTTCAAATATATGTACATGTGTGTATATAATACAAATATATATTCAATAATAATTGTACCTTCAATTGGACATTGACAACACGGCAAAGTATCTTAGCCGGAAGGTCATAAACAGGCATCTGTTGATCAGCCACCTGATTGGTTGAAGCCTCAACCTATATCACCCATAAACCCACACAAAAATTACTTGGAACCATAAAAAAGATAAAATGAAAAAAAAAATATTTATATAAATTAATTAATTAATTAATTATCTACCTGTTCGATGTGTCCTTGAGGGAAGTAAAAAACTAGCTCGTTTTCACGAGGCACGGTAACGAGAGGACCGGCACAAGCTCGCCATAGATCCTTGTATAAAGCCATATCCGCATCAACTACAACAACAACAAAAAATTATTATATAGATATATTTACATATACTCCGTATATACACACATATATAAGGAAGTTACATAAATATTTAATTTATTAAATTAACGCCGGAAAATACCTTTAGTAGTACCGGAAACAGCAACACCATCATTTCTGTCATTAAAACCAGAAGAAGAAAACGCGTCTCTGTTACCTTTGCTTGAAACTTCAGATGACGTCATTAGGCTCGATTAAAATCGCTTAAATCATTTATAACTCGTTATTTCTTAAAAAAACCCTAAGTCTTCACCTTCAGAGACAACGAATCCGCTGAAATCAAACCTAAAACAATATAACCACCACAAAACCCTAATTCTTCACCTTCGTAAACTGTGAATGAGCTCAAATCAATCTTCAATTTATGATGAAATTGAGAGAATTAGGAAAAACTTATGTCGTTGAATTTGATAGAAACACAATCTAGTAGTAATAAGCAAATCAGAATCAGAATATAATAAAAACCGAAATGAAGATTTTGATGAGTTTTTAGAGAGAGAAAGAAAGAGAAGGGCTTTTGGAGAGACAGAGGGGTCAAAGTGGTAGTGCAATCATTTCATTGGCGGGTCTTAATTCTCACACTATCGTATGTTCGTGCCCCTGGTGACCGGCTATTTCCGGTTGTTTTTGGTCTTTCCAACGGGGTCTTTTTCACAACCAATTGGGAGTCTAACCAATGAATATGTTCATGTGAATATATATATAATATAAATTCAAAATTAAAAGATTAAAACAATAAGTTCTTCTATTTTATCATCTGAATACAAACCGAACCATTAGTTTATAGTCCAACACTAGTGAGGGACTGTTACGCATTCTTGTTAATTATTTGGACGGCCAATGGGTAGTCACACATTCTATGCTTTTATTTATTAACTGATAATACTCGTAATAGGGTTTTAAGCGACCTAACCTAATCGATCGGTTAATATCATTTATATCTAAACAAAATCCGTGATCAATATGCTTTGTCAAATATAAAGACATTTTATGTGCAAAATAATTGTTCATTTCAGTTGTAAGGACTCACTAACACTATAGCATCGATTTTGGCGGATTTGAACTACATATATACTGTATTTACTAGTTGTTATTTATCAACGTCATGATATGAGTTATAAAGCAAAACTAGTACGTTGGACGAGATGTATAATTTATAAACAGACCTTACAAATAAAAGGATTTTTTCGCAATCACATATTATTGACACGTGTGATTAACATCAATTATTTTCTCCAGAGTTGACTGTTTTAAACTCGCCATGTTTACTCTTCTAACTATAAGATATGATTAAGATTGTTACTTAAATCAAATATTGGATTTAGCATAAACCAAATAAAATGTTGAAGAGTTAATACTCGAATGATCTAAACTAAAAGGGGTCATATGGTATATGAACAAAAGTGGAGGGGTTGTGCCATAAAGTACGGAGTAGTATTATTTAATAAACCGGCCATTAACAGTGACCCCCGCTTTCCCGACCGGAGTGCTGTGTACCCTTGGAAGGACCGGGAGTGCAACTTGGACAAATATGTGCAATAAATTAATCGCGTTTAGATATTCTTTTTGAGGGTTAGTTATTGTACAATTATTACTTCTTATAGTGTAATTTTATCTTTAATTTTAATATATATAAATTTTGTAACGAAAACAGTAATATCAAAATTATTTAAATTTTATTTTTAATATTTCGCAGATTTTATTATAACAATTTATATGATACACAATCTAAATTCATAATATAGACTTAAATTTTATAATGTTTATTACAAAAATTAATTGTGCATTAAATAAACTTTACAAACTTTTTTTTATCTTATACTAAATCGTAAAATTCTAATAATTTTGATATAATTTTTTTTTAAAATTAATTAATATTAAATTTAAAAAGAAAAACAGATTGTCTCTGTCATTACCATAAAAGTTAATTGCGCTTAATTTACCCTTTTTATATACTCTAATACTTTATGAATAAATAACAAATTATGAGTTGTATGGTGTGGTCTGTATGAATCAAAATTGAAATTTAATTTGCATGTCTGAAGGACTAATTTATTATGAAATTAAATAACATTAAGATTTTACTAACAATGACATTTATAACTATAGCCAAGTAATAAAGTTCAACAGCTAGGTGATTCCTTGAAATAAATATTTTCATACGATTGTAATCGGTAGTTAATAAATTATCTTATATTATTATGTTATTATTGTCCAATCAATCGTTTGATTGTTATCGAATTTTTTAACGATAGTCTTTTTTGCTGTTACATAAACTTTTTATGTAATCGCTAGTTAATTCTTTACTCTTAAAGCACTTACTAATCGTTTTGTTAATCATTTTATTGTTCTTGTCACGTCAACGTCACATCACATTATCTTTTCAACTACTTTTTCATCATTTTACCTCATCATTATACTTACATAACGTTTATAATCACTTTTACAACTTCTGATTAAAAACATGAGCGGAATCATAATAATATACTGGCTGAGAGTGGGAAAGTAATTTTTTTTATTTTTGAGATATCCAAGCTTCAAAAATATACTTAATTTTCTTAAAATATTATATTTATAGTCTTTTATTTTGAGGAGCAGCTCTCTCCTTTCAAAACCTGGAGGCCGAGGTGAAGCCGGCTTACCATGTAATCCGGAATCAATTTTCTACTACAATTAACAATAATCAGTACAATTCAACTTGATTATGGGATTTATGGCTAAACTTTTTTAACACATGTTTAAAAAAATGAAAGTAAAAAGATTATGAAAGTCACACGTGACCTTAAGGAAATGGACGTGCTTGATGAAAGCCACACGCATATGGGGGCTGAGTAGGTAGGGACCAAAGCCATGATTTGTCTGATAGGAGTTTGTGTGTGGCTACAACCAGAAGCTACAAATGCTAGGAATCTTTGTCCCAACAAATGGGCTTTTGTTCCATGAGGGAAGGTGCAACTTAACCTTATCATGTACCCTTCTCCCCCCCTTCTTATCTTCCCATCCCCTTTTTTTAATCCATTTCTCCCCACTTGCTTCAAAAGGCACAAATTTCCTTTTCCTCATTTTCCCCAACATTTACTTTATTTTTGTACTTTGTTGTTTATAACATACAACGTCAATAAACTAATACTTCAACACTAACAAAGGACGAGTCAAGTGAAAAACTATGGTCATATGGTGGCTTCTGCAGTTCTGCCTAATAAATATATAACCAAGTTTCTAAACTTAACTCTATATATCTTAAAAGGAATTGAAACTCTATAAAAAAATGCGAAACTAGTTGAAGTTTTAAGTTGATAGGGGTAAATGTATGCTATTAAAACGATGTTTTTTGAAGTTTAACCAAAACGAATTTGAAGGTAATTGGGATGAGTAAGCACATATCCAACTATTTATAAATGTTTATTTCTTGTAAAATAAGCATATAACAAATTTTTTTAAAATTATTTCTATTTATTTATCTGCTGTAAAAATAAACAATAATTAATTAAATTAGAATAAACATTCCCAAACATGGAATTGAAACACCCTTTAGTATAAGATGTTTATGGAGTATTGGAGTATTTAATTTGACCCTTTTTTTATGCCAACATGTGTTTACTTGGTTTCAAAATGAGGTATATATTAACTATAAAGAATAATTCAATCTTTATATGGGTCAAATCGGAACTTGATTTATCATACAAACAATAATCGATAATGCCATATAAGTTGGTTAGGTCGTTCTCTAAATAAACTGAAACTACCTTTCACTCATTTGGTGCGAGTGTGTGACACCGTTGGTCAATGTTGCCACAACATTAATTTTCTCAAAATGAGAAAACCAAAAAATACCAAAACTTAGGATGAATCATGTTGATATTGGCATATCATAAGAACTTAACAAGAAGTTAAAATAGTACGAGTAATTTTATTTGTTGATTACGTTTAACAACAATAATAATTCATTTACTATTAGCTTGATCGTTAGCCTTATAGACAATGACACACTTGGTTCAAGTCTCTGATTTTTTTGGCTTCTGAAATATGCAGGGTGGTTCATTTATATTTATAAACCTAATAAAGCATTAATAACATCTTTTCATACTGACAAATTTAAGTTAATAGTTTACATCTTTACATGCCATGCCATTATTTTTGGTACATTATCATTGTCTAACACCACTAATACCGCTTAATCTAGATGCTAAATTGATGTGCTTGGAATGTATCTGTCGAGCATTACCGTATGAACTACTTTCAATATTCTTTCGAGCAAATAAATATGAAAATGATTGGTTGCATTACATATAGTGTTTGCAATTGTCTATTTTTAAGCCCTAACATGTCTAAAAGATAAATATGGATCAACCGACGTATTTTAACTGCGTATTCCTTTGAATTCATCACATAAAGAAATTGTCAGATCAAACAAACAATCACAAGTCACAGCCTACTTATACATTTCTTCAAATAACAAATAAAAAATAGAAAGAAAAAAACCCCACTTATATCTAAATCCATATGTCCTGTTCACAATTCTTGTATACTGCCCAAATATCTCCAAATGAGACACGTACGATCAGGAGGTTGAGTCATTTTTAAATAAATATAATATAAACCAAAGTTTAATTAAGTTGCGATTACGTATAAATGAAACTCTCTTCTTATAAGAAACGTGGATTGCATTGCCGGCTACAAACATGTGAATGGACAACCTAATTGACATGCTTATGTTGTTGAATATGCTTTTAGCATATTATTTAATTTTATAAAACGTGACGATATTTATATGTGGGTGCAAATGGTTATCTCCACCAATGTTAGTATGTTCGATTAGATGCTTCGTTTGGTAAGATAACCCTTTTATGGACCAGTTAATATAAAAGTCAAGTTTTATACAAATATACCTAGACACTCACTCACCCACTTGTCCATTAATTGCCAATTTGTCAATTGTGCCTTACTTTTCATCTGGGCATACTTTTTCTATCTATACAAATAAAACCGATTAATAGTATATCAAAGTTACTATTAATCTGATATAAAATTTTGCATCGTTAGAGAGAGGCAGATCTAGAAGGGACGGAGGAGGTAGTTGTCTCATTAAAAAATTTGAAATCAGGTATAACATCTTTTAGCATGCTAACGTCATTTTTAAAATTTTGTCCATCAGAGCTATATAAGAGAATAAAATAAATTTTTTTGCCGTCTCCATTTAATTTTTCTAGCTTTGCTCTTGATGGTTAAGGTTACCAAAAAATATTTATCGTGTTAAAAAGTACATATCTTCTTTTATTACTACACTAGATCATTACCCGTGCGATATACAATTAGCTAATGAAGTTGATTTGAAGTGATAATTAATTAATAAATGATGAAAATTGTTGGCAATAAACTTTTGAATGCAAGATAGACATGTTGTATTGCTCCGTATAGAAGTCTGGATAGAATGAACGGAGAAAAAGATGGTACCTTTAACTTTAGGTATGTACTTGCATCAAGATTGTAATCACATATGTAGTCACAAATCCTTGAAATAAAGTGATATCATTGTTAATGCATCGTGTCCCCTTCAATCTATTGAATCCAAATGGAATATGAAAGTAGCATTTGGAGATTAAATAAAAGTTTGAAGAAATAAAAGAGTACTCGATACAATAGTAAAATAGTAATAAACTTAGGTGAGTAAAATGTTGGTTTCCTGAACAGATTTTGGCCTTGGAGAGTGGAGACTACCACGTTGGACGAGGGTTATTCGGCTGGTAACCATGTCTACCCGACGGGTAGAAGTAATGTATCTGGTAGGTACTTAAGTCAGTAAAATAATTTTATATTTTTATCTTATATATTATATGTTGTAATTTATACTCCTATAAATTCCAACACCTGAAAAAAATAGAATTTATGTTTAGTTTACGTTCTTATACAATATTTATTTTATTTATTATTGTAAACACAATTTTGTAATTATTGTATTTTGTTTGAAGCTCATAAATTCCTAAGATCATTTTTCAATTTGAATGCATTAATATACTTAAAGATTGAACCAAATGGTTCTAGAAGTCTTATCCAATTTTCAGAACCTACACGAAGCCCTAATTAAACTTAAAATAGTTATGTTAAAGTAGTAAACATATTTTTTCATAAAAACACCCAATAAACGTATTTGAAAAACGTAAAACACAAACATATAAGAAAACCTCAAAATAGAATTGCTAAAAGAAAATAAAAAAGTTATTACATTATAAAAAGAAATTTACTCAAATAAACAATTCAAATATATTAAATCCAAATTAAATCGTGTCATAAACGATTTACGAAAATAAACAACTAAATCGCCGAAATGTAAATAACACTTTCAGCGATTCCGACGATTTGAATTGCCCAATTAAAATATGCCACATTCTTATGAAAAATGCGCCAATACACATTTAATCGCGGTCAAATTTGTGTCAAGAAATGGCATTTTGGCGATCTACATCCACCCGATTAATTATTTAGACTTTGGAAGGTGAAGAGTCACATGTATGTCTTTGTTTTTATGTAACTTAATTATTATTAAGAAAGCTAAGGGAGTAAATTAATGTGTTGCATGAGTTGTAAGCAAAAAACTTTTTGAGTAATAAAAATCGTCGGAATCATCAAAGTGTTATTTACATTTTAACGATTTAGCTATTTATTTTCGTAAATCATTTTTGACACGGTTTAGTTTGGATTTAATATACTTGAATTGTTTATTTAAGTAAATTTCTCTTTTATAAATATTAGAAATAAAGTTTTATTGACCAATGGGATGTTGATGAATGTGATTTCAAGGTATCAATGATTCACTACACAAAGACCAACCCTTTCAATTTTAGTTTTCTAAAAAATTTCATATGATTAATATAGAATTAAGAATTAGACCTATATTAATTTCAATGACTTGTGATCTTCCGTCCAATAATTTGAACATTGAGTATTATTTATAAGATAGACATCAATATTTGTCACAATAATTGTTTAGTAGAAGTAATAAACTGCGATTCGTTGCGAATATGATAGATTCGATAACCGCTACAAAAAGGAGTTCCGAATTTTAGAATAAGTTATCATAAAAGTTTCTTTCCGGGTCGATCTTTCTAGAGTAATCCCATTAGGGAATTTGGATGACTTAGATTACCAAAAATACAAATAAAATAATAATAAACATACAATTTCTTTTCAACTCAGATTACTTCCACAACCTAAATCACAAAAAACTTCACACATTATTTAATGTCTTTTAATAATTTTAATAATATAAAAAGTAATAATATGTTAAATTTAATTAATAAAATATTAAATTGGATTAGGTTGCTAATGTTTATGAAATTTTAAGTTAAGTTGAATTGTCTATGTGAAAGATAAAGAAATTAACTTTTTAATAAAAGAAAAGAGAAGTGTTGGGCTGCTAATCGTCTTAGAGTTCTAAGAGAAAAGGAAGTTATTATCAAAAAATTTAAAGAAATTGATAATGGTAAAGAACGAGAAAATGTAGTAAAAGTGATGACGCGGCAACATAATAACTTGAAGGGCTAATATCCTATTTTATTGTTTGGGATATATACACAGAAGTTAATATAGCTTGTCAAAATTGTGTTTTCATTTTGATATGAATGAATGAGTGACACCTATATCATGGGTTAGAAAATAGGTACCATAATGTGTTAGGTATATTATTTTTAATTAGCATCGAATCTCGCGAATAATAGCGGATAAAGATTTTACATTTTAATATTAAGAGATAAATATTTAATAGTATTTAAATGCAATACTAATTGACACTTTTTTAATGAAAGTGATTTTTTATAATAGTTTAAATTATTGTAATTGTAAATTCAAAATTGTGATATAAAAAAAGAAAGAAGATATTTTAAATGTATTATGTGAAATAGAATATTAATTGAATGATTTATATAACTAATAAGTGAAGGGATAAAATGGTAAATTATGATATTCTTTTTTTAAGGATTAAGAAAGAGAGTGTTAAATGCTTAATAAAGATTATAGATATAAATAGAATATTATCTTAAAATGTAGAAAGGAGAACAACAACGTTTAAGTCATAAGAGAAAACTACGTACCACGATGGTTTTAGATACCTTTCTATAAATTGTGGTTGAAATGTAAAACTACAAACTTCATGAGATAAGACATGCAACGAAGGTAACTTTAAGGACCATTATTGAAATATTTGAGTACCAAAGTACCAAACAACCATACCGTCGGTAGTTCCGTAACATCGACGAGACCACCTTCGTTTGTCCTAACTTGCTGACTTCAAAACGGGTTCCATTCCAACTCATTTATTTTTTATTTGTTTTTAAATAAATATTCTCTGTTTTGACTATATATAATTTTAAAATTTTCACTAATTATATTTTTTTATCAATTAAATAACATATTTATTTATTAAAGTTTTTTTTTTTATCGATTGTCACATTTTTAATGTATTAGGAACAATTCAAAATGATAATATAAGTTTTGTAGCGTGATAGAGGGAGTACATAAAAGTCGGACTTGAAATTGGAATTCAATATATTTTATTGGAAACACCTTCACGGCCTCACAAGTCACAACAAACAAACAACACTCCTTTACCAACGACGAGTTATCATTTGCCACGTGTGTCGCACAAGTGGTGCTATTTCGTGATATGGGTCCCATCCTCTTGCCGCCCCCCGTACAGACCTCCGCCCGCGTTTTTGGACGGCTTCTATAGTCCTCCGTTTCCCTAATTTGAATTCAGACTTGTTATTGTTATTAGGGGAATATGAATTTAGTGCTTGTATACATCTATTTTTCAGATAATAAATATTTCAAAAAAATATCATTTTAATATTTATTAACTAAATTTTCAAATATGATATTGAATCTTATAAAACAATTATAAATATATTTTTTTCTCCATATTTTCTTCAAAAATCACTATATATGAGTGATATCTTATTTCAAAGTGAAATAATATTTATTAGTAGTGTTTGAAAAAAACTTATATAAAATATGAATCAAGTTGATTTTTATTGCTATTTGATCTCGAGAAATATTATAAAATAGTTAAAATAAAGTTAATTTTACAAAAAAATACTAAAATGATATTATTTTGAAGTAATGTCATCTAAACTTAGATGTATAAAAATACCATATCACTTTTCCCTTATTATCATTATTATTGTTGTTATTTATTTAAGTAGCATATTTTTAATAATGCTTGTTACTTTGCACAATTACATATTTATAAGAGAAAAATCGATCATCAAGTTGCTCAATGCTAAGACATCTGATTTAATTATAAGAGGTATCATATTCGAACCATTATTTATAAACATCTTCAAACGATTAGATAAAAATTAGAAAGGTCACAAAGCTATCCCAATTAGCTCACGTAAGTTTAAGTAAAAAAAAGATTCTTACTCATCGTTTAATCTAAACAAGAAAAACCCTCACAAACATACATGTTCACATTTTAAAAAACTATTTTCACATATTTTTTTCTAAATAAACATGTCTATATATGTTGATGCTATGAAAATGTTCAATAGGAGTTATACATCTTTAGTACATTTACATATATGTATTTATTTATTTTTATCCGTATAGCTGTGGGATTAATCTAATATGTTTATAAAATAATTTGTAAAAACGAGTAATTCGATTAATGGCTAAAAAGTAGATCGGGAATGCAATTTTAATACACATGTTATTTCAAGCGACAGTTGAATACATAATCATTTGATTGAGAGTACTAATTGTATATTGGCAAGTTAAAATCGAGTTATTAATTGAATTAAAATAAATTTGCACCACTAAACACTATAAACTAATAATATGCGACCTAGAAGCATAAGATTGACCACTTTTACGTCTTTGGTTTAACCAAAATTAAACATGATAGCAAAATTAGTACGATTATGAGCTTAAAAATGAGTAATTGGTGAACTATTCTTTAAAATGTTAGTACTACCACTACTTTTCATTATATTAAAAAATACAGTAATTATTTTAAGTTAAGTGGTGGGTTTTCGATGTGGGTGACGGTGGGGTACACGGAATAATATATTTGGAGAATTGGGACACAATTAACCTCGCTGTCTCCCTCAATATAACCTTTTCCAATTAATTCTGGTTAACTATTATTGATTTATTGTAACTTTATTATCATTATTATCGTTCCCTTTTATCGTGATCTTATTTCACAACCATCTTTACAAAAATAACAGGGAGAATCAAAATGTATACGTAATTATATGCCTAATAAAAAATTTGGTACTTATATACTACCAGTTATTGCATAAAAGGAGGGATAAAAATGGAATGTTATGCGTTTTTCATACCAATTAATCTACTCAATTTATCAAGTTAACACTTATATATGCACAGTTTTCAAAACAGTATCACAATTTTTAAAATAATATTTTCTTATTATAATGCAATATCCAAATGAAATGTGTGTTAGTCAACAAACACTTTTGCTTAATATTATATTTATAAATGTATTTAGCAACAATCATACTTTTATAATGACTTTTCAATTTGGAAAGTGATAAATATAATAAAAATAACTATTTTTACCTCAAAGTTATGTTATTACGTGTTTATATTGCTAGTTTTAAGGGTTATAGAGTTTAGTGTATGAAAAAATTATCTGCTGCATTTAACATCTTCCTTTTTTCTTTGATGATCTGCATAAAGTTACAAAAGAGTATTACTAATGATTTGGTGGGTTCTTTTTTTTTTACTTTTTTTTTTTTTAATATTGAACAGTATTTTAAATGGATGTTGTACTTTATATGTCCAAATACCTTTTAAGTTTGATCAATTTCTCCTCGTAAAAATTTTGCAAGTTAAAATGTAAACATGGCTACACATTTGTTTGGTTTCTGATGGAAAACTTTCAACTATTTCGTCTACTTCGGTTCCTCTTTTTAGCGACATCTTGTTGTTTTAATTGTTAAAAAGTTGATAAACAACAACGGTAATAATAATAATCAAACATAAAGTATATATAAATATGTACATAATTTGTGTAATATATCAATACATATAAATATATATTGCATAATCAATGAATCAAAAACTGACTCAATCACATCGAATTGAAGATTACAACGACTAAATATGTACATAATTTGTGTAATGTATCAATACATATACATATAAATATGTATTGCATAATCAATGAATCAAAAACTGACTTAATCACATCGAATTGAAGATTACAACGACTTGATCGAAGCTTGCGAATTGCAGTGTCCTAACACAAAATTCACGCGGGATTGCAAATATCTAAAGAATATAACAATCAATTCAAAATATAAACTTGAATCTAGCGAATCTAAAGATTAAACATAATTGATGAATCTAAAAGAGTAAATAAATATGTTTTTTTTTGTATTAATCTCCTATATTTAATACATATATATACCCATCGAATATATACAACCTATCATGAATTCTTGGGTTTTTTACTTAATATCTCTAAATACTCCGTATTACTTTTACATGACTCTTTCTCAGATACGAGTATATGTATTGTCGTAAGTTAATAAAATAGAAACATGTACTCCAGATGTACAATGTGAAAAAGAAAATTAACAAAACAAATATTATCTTACATAAAAATATTAATTGTAACTCAAAAATTTGTGTAAGTTTCGTACAATGAGTTTTAGATAGACTACTACAGAATGTTTATGTTTGTCAAACATATAATAAAATTTCATCTAAAGAAACATCTAATGAGATTAAATTAATTTATAATAATACTATTACATTAGTATGTAATGCACACCATTAATAATTTATTACGTGTATCATTACGTTTTTGTTTGTCATTTGATATCTGTAATTTTACTTTTATATGAAAAAAATCATACTTGCATATGTATAATCAATTTTATTTGTTAAAGTTATTGTTCAACTACAATGTTTACCCTTTATTTTTATATTGATATCTTTGTTTATCATTTTAACTTTTTAAGTTGCAGCTATAACTACAACTAGTTTACTAAATAATTACATACAGATAAAGTTATAGCTTAGCAACTAATTTGCCAAACATACTCGTAATATATTAAGCCCAAATCAAACCACAACATACAATACCAAGTCATGTCTACTCCTATATTTAAATTGGTATTAATAGGTGTTTGGGTTTATAAGGAGATAAAATGTTTTTTTTAGCTCCATTACGAAACAAATGCATCTCAAAATTAAAGTAAGTTTCAACATAATCTAGTCGACTAAAATATTCTTTTGTATAAGCAATTGTGTTTTGGCATTTAGAGCGTAAGCATAAGCTCTCCTTTTAGAAAGATTAAGACTCCAGTAACACATGTGTTGTGAAAGCTTATAATCAGTATGTTACTAGATTTCATATTGGTTTTATGTATATGCATTATGCTTCTACAAGTATTTGAAAGTGTTTTAAAATACATGTCATAACATGTTTAGTCGATCTACAAATATTTTTTCTTCCTTATTGTCGATATTACTTGACATAATAATATAGATCCTGATTAAAAGAAATTAAAAGTTTGTAAGTAGGGATGAGGAAATAAAATGTTGAAAACTTGATAAATGAAACATAAAATGACATTTTGTAATAAAAATATTACATGTTGTATTTTGCTACGAAAATGCTACAATAAAAGAATATGTCATGACAACATTATGGTTTATTCAGGGACCATGTAATCCATTTTTTGTGCAAAATTATATCTATGTTTCATTTTTGTAAACAAAATATAACATATAACCACGTGCAATATTATATTATGTTCTTTTTATCGAGCTTTATGACATTTTATGTTTTAATTTTATGAAATTCGCCCATTAGTATTGTAGACAGTTTGGATGATTTTCAAGTACAAGTTTATAACACAAGCATCTAACTTAAAGTACACTTGTGTTTTTCAATTAGGCAAATTGTAAGATTTAAATATATGATATAATATGCATCCCAAATAATTATTTTCGAGTTTAATCCTCGAGGACCAAACAGTTTATGATGATTTACAATAATTTAATGTTTATCCTTCTACTAAATAAATCTATGACCA
The DNA here is from genome assembly GCA_963921325.1 of Logfia minima. Lineage (NCBI taxonomy): Eukaryota > Viridiplantae > Streptophyta > Magnoliopsida > Asterales > Asteraceae > Logfia > Logfia minima. Next base: position 3,059,164 of record OY992768.1, read on the forward strand.
AAATATATTAAAGTGGCTTTCAATCAAAAGATAATATTAACTATGTTTTTTAATTAAAATAATTAGATCAAACGTGGCCTTAAAGCAGGTTAATTAAGAATGTTCCCAGTTTTGTTGCATGCCCCGATTTCATTGCACATACTTATTATCATTATCAAGTTTTATATATTTAAATACATTATATTATTCCGACTTATCTTCTTTGCTGGCATTTCAGTATTATTAATTTAATATTCCTATTCATTCATAGTAATATAATAATAATTAATTATATAATTATAATATTACGTGTCTTAGTTTTCAACTACAGTGGACAAGGGTGATAGAACCCAATTTGCAGTCCAGTTGACTTTGAATATTTCAGTCAATTGTTAGGCTTCCAAGTTCCAAGAAACATATTGATTCCCAATTACGGTTCACATTCTCTTTCTTTCAAAATATATTCATAAATAAAGCAATATGACAAAAAGAATTTCATTATGAAATACAATTGTGTAACGAAAATATATCATCACGGTTTAGAAATGGTAGCCAAATGTTCAATTCAATAAAGTTGGAAGGTTCTTGTAAAGTACTTTCGTATTTTGACTAAAAAAATATTAAAAATACTTAAATTAATTTTATACCTTTTTTCCTATAAATATATGTAACAACTTCCTATACAATATCTGATAAATATTTAAACATTTTATATTCTTTTAATTTATATATTTTTATTTTAAATATAAAATAAATAATAATTAAAAAACAGTTATTTTAATAAAAATAAATAATAATTGAAATATAATTATTTTGATAACATAAATTATAAATGAAATTGAAATAAAAGTTTACAATCATTATCATTAAGACGACTATTATTGTCGACCATTATCGTATTTTTTATTTATTACCGTCACATTGCGCGGAACCCCGATATAACACCCCTTAAATTATCTCAGGGTTAAATATGTAATTTGACTCGGAAGCGATGGATAACAATAATATTATATATTATTTTACAGAAAATTCCATATATTTTTTTTTTCGCAAATTTAAAACATTTAACTATTTCCGAAACAAAACACTTATAATTGTTATACAAAGACCACATACATGTTAATTTACAAAACATCTGTAAATATATCAGAGTTAGCACGTGTCAAACATTCTTCAAAACCATCTTCCTGCCTAACCCACAATCTTAAACATAACCTGCAGGAAGAGAAATGGTGGGATTAGCACAAAGCTAAGTGAATGAATGTACAACTAATAATTCAATTCAGCATAACAATCTGTTTACATTAAGCACAGTAAACACATAAACTCAAGAGGATCGGTGGTTACTGAGGAACCCTACAGCCGCGGTGGCCCCCAGTAACACTTACCACAATCTGTATAGGCCCATACAGAATAGACCGATAACTTGGCACTACAACACAACAACACAGTTTCCAGCGACAACACATGTATCTGGAACCTGTGTTGAACACAATAGTAACCAAGTCCAATCGCAATTGACCTCTGAATAACACAGATGCCCGAAGGCCACAATTATAGCAAATAGATATTCACAATCATAAATCAGAATACATAGCCTATCAAGGTCTACATTACTCCTTGTAATCACACTATTACAACTAACTCAAATTATGAGTTGCAGATCCACTCACCTGTCTGCTACTGTCCACCTCTCAAAATTCTAATATTACTGAGTCTTCGACTGATCTGAGAATACAACAGATAATGAGTTAGTAACTCATTTCGTAATCGTATAACATATCTCAACGCATAGTATCTAGATAATAAACATTTATCAAGTTTAAATCATCATAATAGCACATTCTAACAAGCAGGAAATTCCCTGAAGTCTAAGGAAATAAGAGTTCAATCTGGAACGAAACTCGAAAATCCCGGAATGTCATTTAAAAAACTGAAAAATGCCATTTTGAAGCCCAAGACGACCCCGAAAGACCAAAAACTGACTGGGATATGGTACATTGTTTTGATTACTTGGTCGATTCCGAGTGACCATGCGAATTTCATCAAAATCCAATTTTTTAGTAAGATTTTCAAAATCTACGACATTAGAAGCGACATTGCCAATATCGCCATAGCGACATTGCCAATATCGCCAAATCACTAGCGATATTGCAAGCGAAATTAATCGCGATATTACCTGCGATATTGGTGGCGATATCACCAATATCGCCTAAACCAGTTCATCTGCGTTTTTGCAGAAAACTGGGCTGATTTCACCAAAATAATCCAAATCTTAATTCTAACTTCGATATTTCACCAAAATAACGTTCTAACACTTCGTAAATACATAAACAAACACTTGAAATTCATCAATTTAACATAAAAACACATAATTAAATCCAACCTACTAACTTTTCTCTCATTTTTGTAAAAACTTAAAACTAATCAAAACTAACCTTTAACTTGATTTAATCCACAGAAACGAGTTGTAGGAATGATCTTTGATGAATTCCGAATCTAATGACACAATTTGGAGGTGTTTTGGGCTTGATTTGAGCTTCAATTTGCAAGTGTGTGTTTTAGTGTGTGTTCTTGGTGTGTTCTAGTGTGAGATGAAGATGGTGATGAAATGAGGATTAATTTCCTGAATTTGGTTTATATATATATTGATTTACGTATACTACGATGTATTATTATCATTAATCTAGCACACGATGGTATTAGTTCTAACATTTAGGCATATCCGTATTTTAAACTAAAAATACCATAATTCCCATTTAATTATTCCTAACAATTACCCACTCAAACATTTCATATAAATTGATCCAATTAAATAAAGTAAATAAGGAAATGAATTTACCGAAAAATACTAGGCCGATGGGGAGGATGTTACACCCGACTAATTAATTTATTATTCATCTAAAATCATGTCATTTTATAAGAGCATGGGAGTGGTTGACATCGGTCTCAATGTTCAGTTTAGTGTTTTGAATAATATTGAGAAGAAAATGAGATTAGGAACTAGCACATTAGTTTTTGATTGATTTTGAATAGAAAAAGAGATTGAGGTGTGAATAATTAGTGTGGTATTTATGGAGTGTTAAAAATGGTTTTAAAATAATAATTTTTTAAAAGGGAAATAAATAAGTTATAATTGTTATTTTAATTTATTTTTTTAAATAAAAGCTTATAACCGTCATATTTGTTAAATAAAAAGATAGTAAAAAAATGCATCTTTCAACATCGGATGCCCGCCGAGAACACTAGGTGAAATTTGTAAACGTCGAACTCCCGTCGTTCTTAACTAAAAACGATAAATAAAAACGCCCCATTCCCAATGCTTTGATAATAGTTCAATTGAAAATGCAAATATAGGTAAAAATATTTATATATATATATATATAGGGATGATGCAGAGAGAAAGGATAATCCTGGGGGAACAGGGAAAGTTAATTTGGCTCGTCCGTTAACATTCATCACGGTGAATGTTAATTATCATTCATCACGAAAAAGTTAAATCATAACCCTTACCTACTATTTTTAACATTGTTCGTGATAAATGATAACTAACATTCACCGTGATAAATATTAACGGATGATCCAAATTAACTTATTTAAGATTATCCATTTTAAATAGATCAGTCCATATATATATATATATATATATATGCAACAAAATGTAAATTGTTGCTATTATAGTTAATCGGTTAAAATGCACCAAAAGCAATTGAAAAGATACATCCAATAATTACCTCATCAAGTGGATTTTGATTCTATAACACATAAAACATGTTACTTACATGACAACAATGAAATTATATTTTAAACTTGGTAGTTTTATTGTTTAAGGTCGATGATCTATTCAAATTATTTTCGTGCACGCTTCTTACAAGTCAAGTTTTTAATAGACTATATGTTAATTAAAACTGATTATTGGAGTCATATTTGACATATATGGTATAAATAATTATTCTAAATTTAGATCGCTATCATTTAATCTTATTAAATGTAATAACCTAAATGGGCACCTAATCTTTTTGTATTTAAAAACTTGAAGCTAATCAGGCATGGGGCAAACAATATAATTCAATGGCAAAGATAAGCTTGAATAATACTCTGGACATGAAGAATTAGTTCATTCAATTTAAATATATTTCTAAAAAAGAATGATCTCATGCCAACGTGCCCAAAACTACATGGCGTTATGGGTTACGGTGTATTTAGTAAACTTCGTAGGCCCAATAGATCGGACCATAACGTAAAATTTATGATACTGCATTACTGAAGAAGACCTTGTACATTTTGTAACCTTTTAGAAATCAATATTTTTTTCATCCAAAAAATATATAGTTTAAAAGGGTAAAAATTGTTATATTTTCTTATTCCTTGTTCTTGTTCTAATTGCGGTGTTGGGTGTTTGTTCTTGAGCTTTTTTTCGCGGGTCTCGGGCTCCATTTTAATATAATCTGATGCCGAAGAAGGAAGTCTTTCTCTTTCGAACTCTTCTTTCTGCTCATCAGGCTCTGCGCTGGAAGTGGAAAGATTTTTAATATTAAAATTTCATATTAAGATGGAACTGATCTTTCTTTTTAAATTGAGGGGAATCCGTTAACTAGCACACTTTGAATTTAGCCCGCAATCTTCTCATACTTCTCTTAGGAAATAGTTGCAAGACTTGAAAATGAAAGATACAAATTCTTGAATACACACATTGAAAAAAGGATCTCTAACTTTCTTTTCTTCTTTTCGCGCGCGGAAGATGTCACATGTAACGAAACATGGATTTATAACTGCGTAACTTTTAGACATCCTGCTTGTGAAAATATCAATTAAATGATACGTAGGTAATTGACAATATTGAGTTTCATTTAATATGTAAAAGTTTTATTGATACATTTTATAATAAATAAACTGGGAATATTTTTATCAAACATTTGACAAACACAATTGTAAGTTTTCAAAGATCCAAGAATATTCGAGTAATCTTTTGTTCGCATATGAAGATTCTTTAAATACGGAGTATGTTAAGTATATTATATGTCAAAGTCATCAACTCGAAGTAAACCCGTTGGGCCCAATATTACTAAAAGCTACCAACCATCTCAAAATCATCAAAACCAGAGATAAACCCATTCGGCCCAAGTATGTATAATTGTCTATTACTGTAAAGTATAAAGTACAAACCATCTCAAAATCACTTACCCAAATATTATTTTCGTTTATTTTAATTTATTTCAAAATAAACATCTATTCTTAAAAGTAATATATTTATTAATTTATCAAAAATTTATTTATTTATAAAACTGATTCATAGAAGGCTGTACAAAAAATAAAGGTAAAATTATCATTCTTCTCTTACTTAATGTATTTATTATGCATGTTTTTAAAGTTTGTGCAATCTAATTATGAACACTTATTATGGGACACATGAACTAAATAATACAAGTATTAATAAGCGTCTACTTCTAAAAGTAATATAATAACTTTATGAATTTATTAATAACTATTATTTCACAAAGCTGATATATAAAAAACATTATGAACAATTAAACGTAAAATTGTTATTTTCTTTTTATATGATATACTAAATATACTAATATACTGATTATATATTCTAAAATTTTTTGTCCAATGTGATTGTGAATATTTATTGGAGGAACTAATATATACTAGTACAAATTATTATTAGTTACTAGGCTATAAATAAATTTCATACATTACATTTCAAAAGGTATTGCCAATTTCTAGTAGTAAACAATTCGTCAATAATAATTTCTAGTTGATGTTTATACAATTTTATTTTTAATATGTATCATATTGATCGTGAGATCAGTCAATTAAAAATATTTTTTTACTTTTTATTCTATAATTTTAATTTAAATTTAAAATATAATATGTGAAATATTAGGCCCGGTTAACCTCGGGCCAGGTTTAACCCTAGTTAAGTTAGGGACCCATCGATGGGTTCGAGGAAGTGGAAAAGTATGCAAATTGCACGCTTTCCACACCCTCACAAAATTGTTCTCAATTTTTCTCTCTCTATAGTTTCTCTCTCTACATGCATGTTTCGTTGCAAGTACAATTTCTAAAATCTGCCTAATTCACTTGATTGAATTTGTAAATTAAGTTCAACTTCGTGAAATTGGTCTATAATTCAAGGTCCATGTTCGAAAAAAGGTATGTTTTTTGAACTCTGGTATCACTTTCTGCGTTAATTTACATGCATTTTCGTCTGTTTTGCTGTTAACTGTGTTTAATTGTTGATCAAATTGTTTAATTTCTTAATGCTAGTCGACTTTTAGGTTTATGTATTATTTTCTTGTGATTTATTGAGGAAATTTTCAGGATTTGTATGAATTTTGCTCTAATTTTGATGAATTTAAAACAGATCTGGAATGAAGAGTTTAATCGGGGAATTACAAAAGTAGAAGTGTAACTGAATTGAATTTTAATTAGAATTAACATTAATTTGCCTAACCAGGTTATATAATACAAATTGAGTATAATATAAATACTTTACCTCGTTGGCAACGTGTTGTCATATCAATTTTGATTGCCAATTTGTTGCATTATATTTCATTCTTAAAAAAATTAAAATAAAAAATTAAAATTTATGAGCCTAATTGATTATTGCCTTTGAAGATCAAGGCTGACAACAAACTATTAACAGTTAGGCTCATAAAAGTTTGTTTAATGTCTGAATATAAAGAGTAAATTGTTTATGCTAAATTCGTATGAATGTTTGTTTTGAACTTTTGAATTTAATTAGTTACAGTAATTGTTTATGCGTTGCCTAGTTTGAGCTTCGACTCCTTCGGTGTCCTTGATTTTCAAAAAAAATAAAATAAAAAATGTGTATGCTTTATTTGGCAATGTTGATATTATGGGAATTGTACAATTATGGTAAAAAAAACTATAGTAGGAATGCATGTAATCTCACTTTTACTATCAATGATTGGGAGTTTATACAAGTTCAGATTTTTATACTGCATTGTACTTAATTTTCAAGAAATTTTTAATATGGAGTTTACTTGCAGGAAAAGATTACGATGAAGATTTAAATAGTTGTATCTTGTTGGTTTACTCAGTTGTGCTCTTTGATTCTTTTCGAAGTTTCTTGGAGTATGAACTGATATAAAGCGACCAATAATATTCTGACTGTCATGTCTTACAATAAAGTAGAAGCTCTTCGAGAAAAATCAGACGCCGAAAAATTAATTCTTGCTAATGAGTACATTGCTGCTAGAACAAAATTAAAAAAAGCCCAACAGCTTTTTCCAGCCCTTGATCATGTTAGTCCAATGCTTAGCGTTTGTGAGATTCTATCTGCTTCCACAAACATAGTCCCGGGTTATGAGACCGATTACTATTGGGTTCTTCAGCTTATGCCTTCATCCACTTTCACTGATATAACTTGTCAATATCAAAAACTCGTTTCGCTTTTACAACCGATTAAATACAAGTTCCCTGCTACTGAATTGGCTCTTAAGCTTTTACAAGAGGCATATTCTGTACTATCTGACAAGAAAAAGCGTGTGACATTTGATATAAAGCGAGGTACAAGTTGGGTGAATTATGAAACTTTTGAAAGCAACCCTGATGAAAATAGAAATCTTGAGACCAACGGGTCAGCCGATAATAACGGTGATAAAGTTCTTGTTAATAATTTGAGCTTACCGGAATCGGGTTCATCCTCTTCTGAGGTAATTTCAGAAGGATTTAAAGGTCAAGACACTGATATTAACTCAGAGTCACATGCACAAAAGCAAGATTTTTATGCTTTTGATAATTGCAGGACACTTGATCTTATTGAAACAAGGGATATATGGGCGGTTCATTGTTATTTAACCGCTCCATGTATTGGTAGTAGATATGCTCAAATTTGCAAGAAATCTGGCAGTGAAGTTGAAGTTACATGGTTAAAACCAATCCCTGTTACCGAAGGCGAACGGAGATGGTTTGATGCGGGTTTGCCTGTTGCTTGTGGATCTTTTTGTTTAGATTCAGAATCAAATGGAACGATCGAGTCGAAAGGGGTATTTTCATACAAGTGCTCATGGGATTCTGGAGTTACAGAGGAATTATTCGAGATTTACCCCAAAAAAGGTGAAGTTTGGGCTGTTTATGACAATTTTGACCTTGAAGAATGGTCATACAATCCTGATATTATTAAAGGGTGTTCTTGTAAGCTAGTTGAAATTATATCTGACTATTCTATATATAACGGTGTTGAGTGTTGCCCATTGGTCAAAGTTGATGGGTTCAAAAGCATATTTGAGCGACAAACTGGTGAAACGGTTAATCTTCATATTGGTCCACGAGATTTGTACATGCTAGCTCACGTTGTCCCTGCATATAGGTTCACGGGTGGAGAGATTTATGGGGTTCATGGTGGCATGGTTGAGCTCGACCAATTGGCCCTGAGAACCCCGAGTCAAGAAACGCTGAGAAACACAAGTCCAGAAACTGGCTATCAAATCATGGCTGAAGAAAAAGAGAAAAATTTAGAGTCTATGGTTCCTACACCGAACCCGGAGCAGTCGTTTTTGGGGCCTAAATGGTCTGCAAATGACTTCACAACGGGCCAAGTTTGGGCTGCATACTCTGGGAAAGACTCGATGCCTCGCCAATATGTTCTCATAAAAAACATGATCTCACCAACTCGATTATCTGCCACATTCTTAGAACCCGAACCTGTTCTCGACATCGAAACGAGTTGGAAAAATCGAAACTTGCCTATTGTATGCGGAATGTTCAGAGCAAAAGATGTCATGGTCAACGTTGACATAAGGCAGTTCTCACATTTAGTCAACTGTTTTAAAAGCACTAGTTCTTCCATCTACAAAATTTTTCCATTGAAGGGCGAGATCTGGGCGGTTTACAAAAACTGGAAATCGGGATGGAATGGGGTCAACTACGATAACTACAAGTGTTGGGTGGTTGAGATTTTGTCTGATTTTACTGATGGTGAGAAGATAATGGTGGCTAGATTAGTAGAAGTCAAAGGTTGTTTGACTTTTTTCCAACGGTTGCAAGGCGAAGATGGGTTCGAAATGGTTCGGGGGTTTTCAAGGAGAGATATGTTGTGTTTTTCGCACAGGATTCCGGCTTTTCGAGTGCCTGGAATCGGAGGACACGGGATCCCAGAGAGTTCTTGGCATTTAGAACCAGTTGCTTTACCACCAAACAGTGGGTGGTAATCATCTAACAATAAGGGGGGTTTTTAGGATTCATCTTAGAGCAATTGTTGTAAACTTTGGGTTTGACTGAACCCCTGAATAATTATTTTAGGATTTGTACAGAATGAGGAACCATAACTAGAACTAGAAAAATTGGAAGGTGTAGAAATAATCAAATTATTGGTTCTTTTGCTTCTATTTTAGTATCAAACTCATATTCCATGTGTTGATTTTTTAAGCTTTTTTTCTACATAAAGCACTCACTTCTACAACGTAATGTTTGTACTTTTACAAATATGATGGGATAGGTCAGTTATACTGTTTTAGTTTAATTTCATTTCCAACTAGTAAAACATTACATTTTTAGCTAAAAATGGAATGAACTAGTGGAATTGTTTAAAATTGGGTCAAAATTGCCACCTTATTAAAACTTGAAGCTGAAAATAGTTACTCCGTATTTGTCTAAGACATCAAACAAGAAACAAACAAATAATTATAAACTATGACGGCATTGACAAATAGTTACAGAAGAAACAACACAAACTTGCAGGCTAAAAGACTAAAGTTGATGTTTCACAAAACTGAAATGGTTCAAAGACATCAGAGTCGCTAGAAATCAACGTGTATGAGCAAAAACTAACAAATATTGCAATTGTTCATCCCACGATAAATACTCATTAATAAACAAATTTTTTCACAATAAAAATTCTAATACTTTGTTTTGAAAAATAAAAAAATACAAAACCACATAAATATTGTAAAAAGAAAAAGCTGGGTAAAAGTACAAAAATGCCCTTTTGTTCCCACCCAACTACCATTCCATCTCGATCGTCATACGCTATATAAAGCCTCAAAACTGTCGTATAAATATGTAACCTTCGCAGAAACGGTGTTGCGTGGTTTAGCTTTTTACACACCAACAAATTAAAATCAAAATGAATTATAGCCGGAAATTATGACGTCGAACGATTCCGTCGATGAGAAAACCGACAGAGAGGAGCAAGAAGAAGCTTTAATAGCTTTAATCGAACACCGCGCTAAAGAAGTTGATCATCTCCGTACACGTGTGACTTATTACCAATCCGAGGTTTCGTTAGTCATCTCACTCGATCATAATCATTTCATCAATTTAAAATAATTAATTTTTAATTTTAAGCTGAAGTTTTTTGTTTTTCTTTGTTTGTTGCTTTGTGTGTTACGTAGCGATTTGCTTTTATGTTTTCGATGGACAAATTACAAATTGATGACGTATTAGGTTAAAGTGTAAATGTAGGTTGATTATATATGAAAAATAGATGAAATGAGAATGTAAATGACGTCAACATAGTTTCTTGTTGAAATTCAGTTGCTATAATAGATATATTTTTGATGTATGCAATCTCATTTTGATTGAAACTTGGCTGAAGTTAGTGGATTTTTTTTTTGCTCTGTAACTTCTGTTGTTTCGGTGCTTTACTTAACCGAATTTAGACAGAAACTTAAGAACTGATGACATTGTCGGGGAAATGTATTTCAATGATTAATTAGGCTGTAGCTGAGTTTATAGTTTCTATCTGTTATGTGTGACTGCATCGTTGATGTGGTATATGTATGTGTGTGTGGTCAATGTCGTTGGAGAACTCAAGACGTGGTTTTGTGTGTAATTTATGTTGTAATGACCAATGAGTACTCATATTACATATATTTTAATTGGGAAATACTCCAAAAGCTAATATCTTTTTGGAGAAGATATGCAGCTTGCTGAATCTGAAAAGAGATTAGAGGAAACACAACGCAAATTGGCGCGCCTTAGAAGTCAAGGGAATCCTGTATCATCTACAAAGTTTTCTCAAAATGGCGTGAAAGTGAAAGAAGAGAGGAGATCATGTAGTCCTGTAAAGACTAGTCAACATTCGTTGCCGAACCTTGGTGATAGAGGTAATGGAAACTCTTCTAGAAGCTACACACAAGATCATCCTAGAAATAAACATGACGGTAGGCCACAGCTTGTTATCCCTCCGGTGTATCCAAATTCATCTGCACTTATCAAGATGGATGAAACTGGAAATACATCAGTTCCGCAATATGATAAAGGGAGTGTGAAAGAAAAAGGAAATAGAATCCCGCCTGAACAGGAAGTTGTAGAGACTCAATCCAGAGGGACAAAAAGGAAATTTGGTAATATTTTGCTGCTTTATTTTATTGGATTAGCATAGAGGTAGCAAGGTGTCGGGCGGGTTGGATGATCGTTCAAAACAGGTCCAGGTTGAGATGGATCATATTATGGGTGGAAATGGACAGTTCTACCGGGTCAGGTTGACCTGTAAACACTTCTTTGTCCATTTTTTTCAAATTCTTCATAAATATTTGATGCATTAATATCGATCACAAAACAATATTATTACAATAGTAATTACACTAATAATCTAAATCTTTGAATGAAAACAATTTTGGAGGATTTTATGAATTAAAAATAGACTTCTGGTGACTCCCAACTAGGTTAGTCTCCTTTTATTTAATTTGATCCATTTGACCCTTTTATGATCAAACACAACCCAAATTTGCGCATTCTTAATTGGTCGAAATTGCCACCTCTAGTTTAGCACCATGAACTTTTTTTATGTCCATGAGTTCAAGAAGACTTCTATATGCAGTAACATTGTGCATACTTGTTTGGTTAAATTGGAGGCTTAGTTTTTGCCAAAATATGTCAAATTGCAGAGCAACAAGAACATAAAGATTTAATTCAGATGGTATGTAGTTCATCTTCAGCGCGTACAGTCAATTGCCAGATATCCAACATATCCCTTCCCAGCATAAGAGAAAGTTGAGAAGTCTTGCCTTGTGTCCTACAAATGATCAGCTTTTTGTAACTAGGTACTGAACTCTGGTAACTTTCTTACAAAGGAACAAAGATGGTAGTCGCCGTATATTTTATATCAAAGATTTTGTTTTTAATTTATCTTTATCTTCATTTTGCTGAAATTTTGAGTTTAGTACTTTAGTTATACAAATACTTATACAATATCCTACACCCTTATAATTTGTTTAACCCTTTTCTTCAATAAGTTCAATTTTTAAAGAACGGAAATGACACAAATACCCTTACTTAATTTTGGAAACGACATAGATATTAATTAAATTAAATACAATTTAGTCCATAAATAAACAAGTGTACATTTGAAATACATGTTTATAAAATCACTAAATGTAATAAATATTCCGCTGCTTTGCGCGGGTGTCTGCTAGTAGTATATTTATTTGTTAGTTAACTTGGCTTTAATCTTATCTATTGCAAATACGAGAGAGAAGAAACATTATACGAAGCATATAATGAAAAAGTTTTCAAGTTATTTGATGGAGGAGCTATAAAAGATAATCTCGAAACTCTTATTTTGGAAGTCAATTGATAGTGATGATTGCACTCTAGCTTTTTGTTTATCTATTAGTTCTATTTAATTTGTGTTATTTTTTATGCATTTGATATTTATTTACCACAGTGGAACCATTTATAGAAAGTCTGGTTCCAACTCTGTTGCAAATAACACATACGTATTTAAGTTTTCATGTACTGGTACAAAGATCTGTTATTGACTATGCGACACAATGTTTTGCAGTGCTCTGGATGGACTTGTAAATCTATGGGAAATTCATGCTAGAGGGTGTGTCATGTTTTACGCTTCAGTATCGCCGCCTATTTCATGCTACCATCCGTTGGCTTAATTATTTTTTGTGATGCATATGGGAACCTAAGCTAGCATTGTGATCATACATTAATGTTAATATTCAAATTTACTTATTTATCTGATCAAAATATTATTGCTGTTATGAACTACCTAAATTTTGATACTGGGCGTGATTTGGAGCAAGGAACCACATGGTAATTCAAGGGTATTTGCGTGATAATCTCTATAAATTCCTCTAATCCGAATCCATCTAAACCTATTGACCATTATGTTTTTATAGAAAACTTGAAATCATATATTCTTTTCTAATTTGGGATTTTTCTTATTTGATTTTAAAGAGATAGATCAATTGCAAGTCTTCTAAGTACAGCTGATTGTGCATCTTCCAAGCAGAGAAGATGGCCAGAAGATATAACTTGGCATCCACGTGGAGGCAGTGTGTTCTCCGTCTACAGTGCTGATGGTGGGGACTCTCAGATAGCAGTCCTTAACCTGAATAAAGGGAAAGAGGTAAAATTCGTATGATTGTTGTAAGTACAGGTGGCAAGATGGGTCGGTTGGGCAGGTGGGTAACAAGTAAACACAAGTTCTGGTTGAAACAGGTCATTTTTGATACGGGCCAAAACAGGCATGGGTCAGGTTGACCCACACTTTTTATTATCAATCATTGCGTTAATACTTGTTCCAAAAACAAAATTCTTACAGTAACCATCTAAATTTCGACTAGAACAGTTTACAAGGTTGTATGCATTTAAAATAGACATTGGGCGACTTTCAACCCGTTCACCCATTTGGCCAAATTTTCTATCAGCTAAATTATTTGATTTGACCCTTTGAGATACAACAAAACCTGAATTGACCCATTCATAGTATTTTTCTGCTTGTATTTCAAGATGGGCACTAATTATATTTCATTAAATGCATTTGCATCTACACCTCAGAGAAAGCGTGTAACTTTCCTAGAAGATAAACCACACGTTAAAGGTATTATCAACAACATAGCATTCATGCCATGGGAAGATATTTGTTTTGTTACTGGTGGAAGTGATCATGCTGTTGTTCATTGGACTGAGAAACATGGGGAGGATTCTTGGAAACCTAAAGTGTTGCACAGAAACATGCATTCTTCAGCTGTCATGGGAGTTGCTGGGATGCCACAAAAGCAGATGGTGGTATCTGTCGGTGCAGATAAGAGGATTATCGGATTTGATTTACAAACTGGAAGAGCTGATTACAAACATCAGATAGAAAGCAAGTGTATGAGTGTTCTACCGAATCCTTGTGACTTCAATCTGTTTATGGTTCAGACCAGGTAAGCATCGTTGGCATTTTCATTATTAGTTCCGAGGTTTAGACCTTATCTTTTTGTGAAGATTTCACTTAAAAGAAATCGGGACAGACATGTTGAAAGTTATCCAAAATGTGTTCAAATTCATAAATCCTTCTCAATTGTTTTATTAATAAAAGTCCGGATTTTTATTGTTCTAATATAGTCTTGTAATAAGTCTTAACACGTTACTTGTTTACAGATTTTTTTAGACAAAAGAAATTGTATTTGCGGGATGGCCCGACGCTTACTTAAAATTGCCTGTTATCTACAGAGAAATAAGAGTACTGTTTATTTTGCTTGTATATCCTCAAAAATTTTGTTAGATTCATAGAGAACTGCATAAGCAAGATTCCTGCTTTTGTGAAGCATACATCGTTATATACATACCTGAAGACATGTGTAACATCTGTCACAAGTCTTACTGTCTTAGCATGTGTATCATAAGTCTTCCTTAACTCACAAATTATATTTGATATCTTGACAATTTTATTTAATGTTTTATTTACAGTACTCCACAAAGGCAACTTCGGCTATTTGACATCAGATTAAGGCGAAAAGAAATCCATGAATTCGGTTGGAAGCAAGTAAGCAGTCACAATCCGCCTTGATCAACCAGGCATGGTCTCCAGATGGTTTCTATTTAACCTCTGGTTCAGCAGACCCGATGTTTCACATCTTTGACATCAGGTTTAATGCAAGCAAACCCTCCCAGTCCATCAAAGCTCACCAGAAACGCTTGTTCAAAGCCGCGTGGCACCATTCTCTCCCTCTTCTCATTTCCATATCCTCCGATCTCAACATCGGTTTGCACAAAATCACATAAAAACCAAAACCCGACTCGCATTTTCATTCTGCTTTTACGGATGGCATTTTTGTGACTACCAACTGCTCGGTCTCCTAGTTTTCTCCATCTTTGCTTAGATGATTGTTGGGACCTTTTTGAGTATACAGTTCCTACCCGTCTCGCCAGAAGTCTCATTTTGAAGTGGTTTTGATTGCCGAAGAGCGATAAAACTACATGTGATGTTCGAGTTTACTAGAATGACATAATTTTGTGATACGAGGAGGTCAAAGTTTATTGCTTTTGCTAAATGACCTTGTTAATGCAAGTGTAACCTTTTGTGTTTCCATTTTTGGTAGTTGTGGCAACAGCATATGCTTACAGTTTTTGGTTCTTCTATTAGGTGCGATGCTGTCTGTTTAGAGTTCTTAAAGATGTGGTGATTTAATCAGATAGTAATTATTTTTATTACTTGAACTTTAGACTTGTATGCATTTCTAGAATGACCAGATAGTAGCTGATTGGTATGATTTTCAGAATTCAAACAGTGAACAACAATTTGTGTATGTGTATATTTCATTTCGATGTGAACACCAAACACCAGATGTTGTGAAAATTATTCAACCAAGATATTAAAATAGTGTAAAAATTTTACACAATATTATTCGTCACCTATTTTATATCAAATTTAGTGTAATATTATTAATCACGTCATACTTTAATAATACATTATGGGGTTAAAATTTCACTAGTGGGTTTATTTAGATTACATCATTACATCAGAATATGAATCTAATCAATAACCCGAAGAAGTCATATACCACTTATTATAAACATGAAATTGGGACATACGTACGTGTGATATTAATTAGAAGTCAATGGTCAAATGGACAAAGACAACAAAGTAAGAAATATCGGCAAGGAAAGCAGACCGAGTTGCGTGCTAAGTTCTCTATCTTTGACTATTTCGCTTTTGGTTTTCAAGGATATGTATATCGCATTTGAAAAAGGGGTGACAATTTAATAGTAATTAAACACTTAAGGTGTTAATTGATGCATAAAATTATGGTACTCATCCCCGTCTTCAATTCAATCGCAAACAAGATCGTTTTTCTCAAAATGTTTGTTTAGTGAATCATCATTTACTCCGTATATACAACTGTCATTTTTTAATTTAAAATAGATTTCGTAACGCATTTCTTGTTTATACATAGAGAATCTGAGTGACTCGTGCAATAAATGTAATAATTAACCTTTTATTTAGGTACCCTTTTCTTTTCTTAAAACTAATACTTGTTTTACACGATTTAAATCTTTTGGCAATTTCGAGTTTTTTCAATGAAGTAATTTTTAATAATTATATTTTTAAGGCTTCTCAAGAACTTTCACCCTTGATACATATTAAAGTCTGATGGATGCTATCGTTTATATGGAGTACCATATTTTTTATATCCTAATTATATCTTCATTTCTCATTTAGCTAAAATAGGTTGACCCAGAGAGTACCAATGTTTTGAAAACTGGTTTGGCTTTTAAGTTGGCTGTCGACTTTTCAGTTCTGGACGAACTGGTCGTTTAAACCGGTCTTTGATTTTTTATGACTTTTCTTTTTATACGAACCTTTTCGAAATTTTGTCAACAAATAGATCTTGAAAAAATACACAATTTTTTAAAAAATGGTAGCTTATTCGATTTGACCGGCCTATTTCCAGTCGGACTGTCAGTCGTTGATCAAGTCAACAAAACCCCAAAGCGATTCTACTTTGATAAAAAAGTGATATTTCCGGTTCGACTGATTGAATTGTTTTAAAATCTTTGATAGGGACTTCTTTGTTATTTATATTTTATCTTATATGTATATGTACATAATCATGACATGAAAATGACAAAAAAATGATGTATGTTGATTCCACACTTTGAATTGGATTCTTTTTTTTTTTTTTGTTGGCAAATATGTCATGTAGGATACGTGTGTAGCTAATGATAACACATAATTTCCTCTTGCAAAAATATCATATCACAAAATCATGATTATAGTTAAGTACGTAAACTGTGTATACACAGAATAAGATTACCTAAATACTTTTAAATTGTTTTTCTGTTTTAAATATTATTATTAAATTCCTTTGTTATATATCCTTAAATAATAATCTTTCAGCTGCTCAATGCAACTAGTTTGTAAAAGAAAATGAAAAATACCCAACAAGAGAGTGTACGTGTGTGTGATGATGATATATTGCACGAATATTTGTAAGTCATTTAGTCAACGAGCACAGCCGAATTGTGTGACTCTTTCAAGTCTCGTTATTCACACGTACACAAACCATATATTACTACGTCGTACCTTAATTAAATTGTGTTTCTAGGCCGAAGACTAAATACTTTGATTAAGTTGTATTTATATTTCGTAATAATAATAACATTTACACATATTAACGCATGCACAATCATGAAAGTTGGTGGAGGTGGGGGTGGTGGTGGGCGGTGAAGGTGGTCGTCGTCGGCGCTTTTTGAAAATGAGAACTTCATCGGAAGTCTCAGACATGTTTAACTTCTCAGGGAAGTCATCTTAATTTCTTTCTTTCGGTCTTTATTTATTTTTATTAAAATACTTAAATTTGTTCAGGAGAACAAAGAATAAAAGAAACTGTAGTAAAATTAATCAAACTTTTTCCATGCATGCATCCTCTACTTAATCTCTTCATAGTCGTATCTTTTTAATCGTGAAACTAAAATAATTAACCAACTTCAAACAGATTAATTAAACTTGATCTCTATCTTTTCTTGATCAAGAAACATGCACGCACACGCGCGCGCGCGCACACACACATATATATATATAAAGTTTTGCTAACCGATAGCTCATTTAAAAATATCATTAAAATGTTTGAATATACATATACATAAGTTATTATACGAAACATTTGTCAATATACACGGTCTTATATATATGTCATTAATAATTAATTAGATGTACACTTTGGAGTTCATTTCAGTTTAATTCTCTAGTGTCACATCATACATATACTCATAGTAACTACGTACGTAGCTCAGTTCTGTGTCAACACGGGTGTGCAGTATTCATTTAAGGCGAGGCCGGGTGCGTTAATTAATTGGCTTCATTTTCAACCCTACAACTACAATATGTACGTATCACTTACCAACAACGTAACCTACTATATATACAAATTTTATCAAGTAGAAGGTCATGTATATTCCGTGGCGGAACTTAAACCATTAAACATTATTATTGAGGGTGATCGAAATGCATAGCTTATATTTTGGTGGTCAAATCATATCGATATCATCATTCTACCACTAGTATTTACTAGCTTAATTATGTATTTTATTTATAGATGAGAAAGACTATGATTATTATATAATAATAACGGTCAAAATATGAAGGGGTCACGAGCACGTACTAGCTAGTAACCCCTTAGAAGATCCGCCTACGTGTATACTTCAACTAATTTAAGATGTTACAATTTTCATTTATATGATTTAACAAAAAAAATGGTTCCTAATGTTGCTATATATTGTGTGCTTAAACGTCGAAGATTGTTTGGCATGATCAATTGATAAAACTAAAACTTTCCGGTAAAAAAACAATTAATTACTTATAAGCCTTGAATCTCTCATTGTCCTCAATGAGATTAATTTGCCCCATCATCCATCGGATATTTTTTGGTTTCATCAGAAAACCACTGTGAAAGTTATTGAAAATCTGCAACTTTATATTTATGAGGAGCTCGAACTTCTTTTATAATATTATTGTAGAATGAAATCTTACTGACTCTCCCACTTAATCGTTTGATACCTAAACATCATTTGGACCTCTATGCACGTACATACATACTTTTATGTCAAAACAATAGCAACATATCAATCCATGACTTATTAATACAACATATGAGATCGAAAACAACAACAAGGTGTATCCATGATGTGTGTGATTTGTTATATTTTTTAGAAATGAAGAAAATCACTGATGAAATCAGAATGCAATGATAAAATGAAGACAAACGTTAGTCGTTTTAAAGGAAACCTGCAAAATTCTAATCAATTCAAGCTCAAATCATTCTCAACCCGCTCAACATGATCTCATTATACTATTAATCTCTTGATTGATTTGTTGGATCAAAATCTTGCCAATATTGTGAAGGGCCTACTCTTGATGAACTTCCCATATCCATTGAAGACGAACTAGTAAAATTCGAAACATTGGTATCCGATGTTGACATCCCTTGTTCGCTAGCACCATGAAGAAACTGCGTATAGTCTAGATGATTAGGGTACGAGCTTTGAGATGGAGGTCGGATTATTTGAGGCAACTGATCAGAATTTGGTGCAAAACTAGGTGAGACATGTAATTGTGGACGATTGATATGATAACCTAATTCGCTCCTCCCTTGAACTCTTTCAGGGAAATTGAGTTTTGCTTTGGTTCCCTTAAACCTAAGAGCCGCCTCATCGTATGCAAGTGCTGCCGCCTCAGCTGTTTCGAATGTCCCTAGCCATACTCTTGCCGCCTTTTGTGGATCACGTATTTCGGCTGCCCATTTCCCCCAAGGTCTTTGCCTCACTCCTCTATAGTGCCTCCTTCTTTGGTTCCCTTCATTACACAAACATTTTTGAAGAAAATTTAACTTTAAGACATTGATAAATTATTCTACTAGGCTTAACAACAACGTACCATACGATCAAGATCCTAAATGATCGAGATGAATAACATCATATCGGAGATACTTTTACATGGCTATACAATAATTAGAAACTACATTCCTACACATTATCTAAACAATTTGGTTCAAATTTAATTAAGGGTTTCAAGAAGAGTTGAAGGAGATACATTATCATACTAGCTAGATTAAGTTTAGAGGGAATATTAAATGAATTGCATCAGCAATCTTAATGTGATTTTAGTACATTTAGTTGAATTTTACATAAACATGAAGTATATAGTTATACACGCGCGTAGAGAAAATGGAATAATTTAAAATAATAACGAATGAAGTAATTAATCAATCCATTTGGTCCATCCATTGGCTTAGAACCCTATCTATATTAAGAAAGTGAAATGGATAGTTCAATAACCACACAAAGTGTCACGTAATGGCTAGCAAACTAAACGAGCTCGTGCAGCTACGGATGCTACACACGAACGATATTCGATCGGAAATGAACCGAAAAATGTCATAAGTAAGAATTAGGGTTTGTAATAATTATACAACAATAGCATATGATATATATGGACAAATTTAGAAAGGTTTTACCTGGTGGCTCTTGAGTGTGTGATGGTAGTTGGTTAGCGGTAGCTGAAGTGGAAAAGGGGGTATCAGTGCCACCGGAGGTGGTGGTGGTCCCGATGACCTGAGAAAGAGCGGAGACGATGGCGGACATATCTTGTTGGGATCGAGGGGAGTAAAGTGGGAACATTTGATCATCAATATCATCTTCTTGCTGTTGGTGTTGATCTTGAGCTATTAGTCTGTCGTCCTCCGACGTCGTTTCCTCGGCCGGAAGGGCCCTCTTCCCATGTCTCCGGTGACGATCCACTTTGACCTTTATTAATTATGTTCCCACTTCACAAGTTAGTACTCGCAAGTATTTAGAGAGAGAGAGAGTTGTAAATGTAGGGTTTTGGGCAACAACTAACTTATAGTCTTATTAGTGAGAGAGCATAAATTTCATTATTTATTTCTATGAAACTTTTTGTCTCTAAGTTAACTTATTTTCCTTCGGTTAATAAACTTTTTATTTTTTTTTTATTTTTATTCGAGCCAATTATCTTCGGGTAGCTGGATTTAATTTATCCAGTTCGAATGTATTGTTACGTCATGACCACAAAACATATGTTTAAATATAATTATGACTGAATTTTATTTTAATTTTCTTCAAATTTCCATGTATCTCTTTCTTTGTGAAACTTAACATGTTTTATGATTATTATATATGCAATTACTGGTTGTACTAATATTAGTAATATCATATCGTTATATATATATATAGTACTGGGATCTAAAAAGAAAGAAATTTTAGTGGAGAAAGGGGAGAAAGATATATTTAAAACTATGATTCAGAAAAAATAACTATGATTCAATAAAAAATAAATATAATTTAAAACTGAATCAAAGAGTTATTTTACTGAATCGAAGGATTAAAAAACTTTTCTCCCCTTTCTCCACCAAAATTTCTTTCTCTCTTGAACCCACTCCTATATGTGTATATATATATATATATGTATAAATTTTGATTGATTTAAGTTTTTTTATGAAGTTTACCGTATGCTAACCTTTTACCCAAAAAAATTGTTAGTTGCGTCACTATTATTATTGTTATCATATTATTATTATTTTGTAACTCTTCTCGGATTTTAATTAGTTTATGTAACTATATGTTACGTACATATTCTTATGATCATCATCATTAATATATGTGTGGTCAACATGTATAAGAATTATCCATAAATTAAACGGTTGTGCAATTTCAATTAGCACGAGAAAAATGCGTTAATTTTAAATTTTATATGACCAGATACAAAATTCTAAAAAAAAGGGGTTAGCTCTCTAAGTTAAAGTGCACTTGTATCCGTGAAAAGCGATCGTGATCGACAGACAGCTACATCAGCATGGCTAACTCACTGACCCTCACAATTGCCCTTGGTGATGACTTATGACCACCAATATCATTTGATCTCAATGTTTAAAAACTAAAATAGTACAAATAAAAAGAAAGAAAAATGACATTTGATCCAAATTTTTTTCACCATAGCGAAGATTTTATTCTCGTCATGTATAACACGACTAGCTTCACTAGTCATTCGGCACTAAACATTCTGTAGTGGTCATACTGGCACGGTCGTGGTGAGGTTAACGACGCGCTCCACCACAACTAACTAACTAACTCTAAGTTTGTGATAAACATGAATCGTAATATTTTTTCTTTTGTAATGGAACATGGTTAAATTATCTTTTTTAGTCTTCAATTCTTTTTCATTTCGTTTCATGTTTGATTTCCATTTTCATTTAATTAAGTAGCTTTAAATGAAGTTAATACCATAAATTAAGCTTTTAAAAGACTTGGGTGAGGTTTGGCCGACCTAAGCCTAGTCTAAATACATTTTACTAATTTTCTTGTTAATTTGTTCTAGCACTATATATTCGTAGATACCCACATGTATATAAAGAACGATTAAAATTAAACTGGAAAACATCCAAACTAAATTCATTTAATGGTATACGTCTTGTCATTTTGATGATCCACATAACGTATGCACAGTTATCAAATAAACAACAATAATAATAATAATAATAATGATAAAAAAAAACTCTAAGCACGATTTTATTTTTCTTTCCCTTTTAGAAAATAAGAAAATTAGAAGATGCACGGAACGATTTCAAAAAGAGAAAAAAGTCACTTTCATAATTGTTATTATGTAAGATTGTAAATAATGTTTTTAAAGTTATGAGTGTAAAAAATATTCGAGTTATGCAAAAAATACCGTTTTGCTTATTGTTAGTAAATACCTCTAGTTGAAAAATAATAAATAAAATAAGGGTATTCAGTGATACGTGTGTGCGTGCTCAGCATTTTAATTTGTTTGATTGCTCGTTAATTTTCTCAGAGATGATAAATGCGATTAAACTTCTTTAACACCCATATAAACACGCTTAACATCATGAAATGAAAAGCAGTAAATAGAAGATTAAAGCCTTAATCATGACATGAAAATTAAATTCAAAAAGTTAAGGGACTAGGATGCATGATACATTGAATGAGTTCTCACATTGAATATGTTTAGAAAGTCATTTATGTAGAAAACCTTGAATTTTATTTTCTTTTATTTTATCTTTTCACTTTTGTGTGCCTGTTTTCTGTAACAAATTGCCTATAGGGTTAATTAAACTCCTTTTTTCACACCAGAAAGTGTCTTAAAGACCCACACTAATCGGCTTTAAATTATGAAGAAAAATAATAATTAATTTATTTTCTTTTGATGTGGTAGAATATACTTCCTTTACAAACATTCTTTTTTATTACTTGGGCTAAGAAGATGGTCCAAGTTCAAAAAGACTTATCGGGCCATTGCACTTTTCCCCAAATGAGTACCATCGGGCCTAACATATTCAATAATAATACATTTTATCGACATTCTTTCTAAGTGTATAAAGTAAGTATATGTTTTTCTTGTCTTTCAAGGAGCAAACATATGTATTATTGGTTTGCACATAATGTTGGTCGTCCAAGTCAACATTATGTTAAAATACAATATTTGTATACATGTTTGAACATGATTACATCTAAATGATCATGTTAAATTTATTTGAATGATGAATTGGAAGAAAAGGAGATATAAAAGTTTATACTTTTATTGATTTGATATGGAATATAACCTAACAAGAGCACATGAGACGTATTATTAATAACTTTTTTGTCTGCGTATTAACTAAAGTAAGGAGACATTAACCTGAAAATTAGGAATCGAAGTCTAATCGTGCCCATTTTATGTCTTAATTACTTTTTGAAGATGATCACCTGATGGAAGAAATCCAACACTTTATCTAGGTTGAAGACTTTAGAGATATTTGTTGTAGGGGGAAAAGAAGCCTTAAAATTGTGCTTTACGATTGTAAATTGTTTTGGAACATTATGTATAACCATGCCTAAACGGCTAGACCTATGGCATGTATAATCAGAAGTAATAGTATGACACATGAAGATCAAAGCTACACACGTGGTACAAGGGCTAAGAGTTAGTTTGAAGTTAACTGTATCACGACCAATCCAAAAAGTGTTACTTGTAATTAGACTTGGTTATGATCGAATGTCAATAGTAAGTTGTTTCTTATTACCCTTTACCTTTAAAGTGGACTTTCTATCATTTTAACTCTTATAACGTCTGCACCGATATTGGCTATAAAGATGCTTTGATTTGAAGGTGGTATCAATTCAAAGGTATGCTACCATATCTATTTGACTAAATTAGTATGTAATTTATTATTAAGAAAAAAAGGGATTTAAAGGAAGACGATCACATACTTTAGGAGAATGCAATCCTGCCCCTAGTAAACCGCAGGCTTGAGTTGATTCAAGTCTGGATACACCACATAAAGGTTAGTCAGTTACCATTATTCCAGGAAAGATTAAAAAACATCACACTCATATTTGAAGTACTTATAGTAGAAAAATTGAATATGAATTCGATTAGCAAAGGGATTACGTTCCATTACCAACCCAAAAAAACTTGTAACTTATGTAATATTACAAAACAAATGTAAAATCAATCAAAAGTATTAACACAAAATTTCTTCTATTGCAAGTGGCCAACACAAAATCACAGAAGCACACATCGTCAATGTTGTCCATGTCAGCTTTTGTATCTCCATGATCTGCTCTGATTTGGTGAAGGGCCCATCAAATTTGTTCAGATCACGATGATACAAAAATAAGACATGGAATGAGAAACATTACAAGACAATGGAATGAGAAACATTACGAGACATGATGGTGAAATCAAAGATTGTACAGAGAATACGACAGGAAGCGTTGGTTATGTTGTAGATGATTGCGTTTTTGGTTGAATGTCATTGTTTCTCATGTAGGTTAAGAATTGTGAAGGTAGTTCTGCCAAAAGCGATTGAACAACCGACATTTCTTCACCTGCAAAGGAAGAAAGCCCTAACATTTAGGCAAACCGTGACATTGTGTCAGTACCATGAGGTACATTAGATGATTAACCCAATGTATAGTTGAAGAGACTACTTATTAGATCTACAAGGAGTTGTTTGCCTAGTCCCTACTTAAAGCACAATATTCGCAATATATAGTAGTGGTCGTTAAAGCGTTCTCGCACTCACATAATGTGCTTGATATATGTACGCTGCATCGGAAATGTTGCGTATACCAGCAGGCCTTTGGCCAAGTGATATCCAAGGTATGGATAAGGTGCGCCTCTACCAAGTGGTTGAGGATTCAAGTCCCATTGTGTAGGGTATGGATTTTTCTGTTAAAAAAATGTCATGTATTTACCTTGTACATCCCTGAATGGGACGAACTGCACAATATCACGTGATGCAACACGCCCGGTTGTACTTTTAAGTTTGTCGCCTTTATCTGCATCCAAAATCTGCAGATGCAGAAAAATAAACACATATAGATTAAATTAGCCCCAACGCTTTGGTATAATACTCATGACAGCCTATGCCATGCAAGAAGGGCATGGAAATAATTTTATTACCTCCATCTCCTTAAAGTCGGCTCCACCAACACCGACAATGAGGATCGACAGAGGCAGATCAGATGCCTTCACAAGGGCATCCATTGTTTCCTGTAGATCCGTTATCACTCCGTCCTGTGGTGTAGCCGGTGAAGTCAACAAAATATGAGATAAAATTACAAGGGTCTTTCTCACAACTCTTATCAATAGAGGTGGCAAAGGGATGGGCCTGGCAGGTGAGGACCGTTAGGTAATGTGTCAAAATGGAAAAATTTTAACACGGGTCAAGTTGACCTGAAAGGCTGAAACCCTTTTTGCCCAATATTTTAAAAAATGTATCATAAATAATTAGAAAAATCATATTATTTCAAATCACACCTAATTTTTAACTAACATTCTTTAGGACGTTTTAGGCATCATAAATACACTTTGAACGGCTTGACTCATTTGACACGACACCCACCGGATCCTTTTCCTAGCTATTTCTTTTATTATTATTTTATCCAGTTGACCTGTTAGACTTTATATATAATCTTCTACTATCATACCTTTGAGGAAAAACGACAACTATTTTAAAGATGGTGAAAAGAATTATGCATACCGACATACCGTGATGATTAATAAAACGAAATACTTGTGTTCATTAGCTGCCACCGATTGGCTGGCTATCGATGCTGCACAGGTAATTACAGGCCCAAATAGGGTTGGCCCTGCAAGCGACACATTAGAGAGGGCCTGTTCATATGCCGTCATAATACCTTGGATACCTGCAACCTGGCAGTAGAAGAGTGACACCAATCGAATATTTATGCTTGCAAAGGAAACCTGAAACCAGTCTAAAGAATGGATAATCACAAAATAAAAAAAATAAAAATACATGAATTATTCCCTCAAAGTGTAAGGATAGATTGCCTAATCCACTTAATATTTGACAAGTAGCCCATGCCTTTTTCCTCTCTTTGTCGTCACCTATGATTTCTCAATGTGTCCCAATCATCTTATTAGAAATGTGTTTTAGGCATACCAATTATTTTTCTTCCCAAAACACAAAATTCCAGATATTTGGAACTTTGACTCCGGAAAAAAATCTATATATATATGTATGTATATATCTAAAATCCCACTTGGAGTTTCTCTTCTTGGATTTTAATGTATGTTTTTTCCACCCTCAGTGTCTTTATCCTTATGACCCATTTAGCTAATTGGTTTCCAGGTCGTGTTTGCATTACCCATGTCCTAGTGTGTCTGTGTTTGGGTCAGACAAGTTGACAAATTATTAATCATGTTGTGCCTGGTTGGGGCATCATTTCCCGGTTAGGGTAGACGTGCACACATCAACCCAAACCCAGGTATACTAGTCATTTTGCTGATGGTATTCTCTTTAATGCTAGAAAACATTAAAGAATTCACTGCAACTGGTTAGTAGATCATTATCTTGACTGCCAATAATTTAAAAAATCAGTTTCTTTTTTGTTGTTGTAAGGAAATTTAGAAGGAAAGATAAATGCTTCACAAAAATTCTTAAACTATTTGCATATTAAAAGATCACCGTTGGGTTGGTGCCACTGCTTCCGTTTAGGTTGAAACAATGACTGACAGGTCCGTCAATTGGCCGTGCTCCAAAGCCCCATGCCGGAAACTGCTTATCATGATCATAAAACTGCAGTACGCCTCCAACATCTTGTATTGCCTAAAATAGGCGAACACCATTATCATGTCTTATAGATGTTTATTTAAATAATTAAATGAATAAAAAAATTGCTTCTCACTTTCTGATATGCATTTGGACGTCCCGAATAGTCAATATAATGTAACGAATCTGGCAGGCGAGGATTCCCATTTGAAGCTGGATATGGAATTAACAAATTATTAGCGTAAGTCCTTGCCCAAGTGCAAAATTCAAGGAATGCCAGAGTATTTGAAGTAAATACAAATAACAAATCATATCATAATGATGGTAACAAAGAAACAAAAGAGGGATTGGGTATTGTTGTTGTTGTTGTAAAGAAGAAATGAAAGAAACAAACTCTACCCGCGGATAGAGGTACGACTATCTACATCCTACCTCCCCCATAACCCGCCAATGGCGGGATTGGGTATTGTTGTTGTTGTAAAGAAGAAACAAAAGAAACAAAATGGTCAAGAGAAATAGATGACAAGTGACAATAGTCTACCCCTCCCATGCAAGAGTAAAGAAAAAAAACAGCATTGATTTTGATTCTACTAAAGCAAACGAAATTGTTTACTAGATATACCACAAATTAAAAATTATATGACCCAAAACTAAAAGGTAATCCGTGTAAACATGTGTTGCAACTAGAGGTGGCAAGTTCAACTGAATTGCTTATGGATGTGTGTCAGATTTGGGCTGTGTTTTATCTCAAATGAGTCAAATAAAAAAACATAGGTAAAAGGGAAGCGGTTCAAATGGTTAAAACCGATTGGAAGTCGTCTAAAGTTCATTTTTTTTTTATCATAGTTAACACATTTATCATATATAGAAGTCTTTCGAAATTAAATATATATAGAAGTCTTTCTATTATTAGAATATATCTTCTCGAAATGTCACAATATATAGAGAAGTCATTTAAGTTTCAAAGTTCCAAACAGATAAAAAGGGTTAGACTATAACATATGTATATCTGGAGCAAGAAAGCAGAATCAAAATACCTGTGAAATCTATAGCCACCATGAAGTTCATTTCACATCCACCCAAGAAGTAATCCAGGAACGTATGATGAATACTTTCAGAAAAATTTTCCACAAAGAGTTGACTCTTTAATACCTGCATGAAATATAAATAATGGTTAGGCTAAAGCTCAGCTAATAATCTATGGATCTATACACATGAATGTACAGAGATACGGTTGTGTGGTTAGGACCTTTGTCTGATGATCTTTCCCAACTGTAATGGGTAAGAATAAGTTCTCTGCCTGCTTACTAGAAGATAACTGCTCTAGCTCAGCAAGTGACTTTTGAGCTTTGCTGCATGACCCAGAAGAATGAAAGAACAAAAAAAGTTTAAAAAGTGTAAAACAAAATATGCACTCAATATAAAGAGATAAAGGCTTCAAAGATTATTGTGTTGTCTTACCCAAGCAAATCATGCTTTCCATTACTATTAAAGTTAAAGCACTCAATAATCAGCGGGCTATCCTGCATAGATTCAACTAATAATTAGGATGCCTCTATTGTGGTATATTTCTGTGAGACTGCAAGATATACAGTTTATACCTTGCTGCCGACTTGTGATATGTTCAAATTAAGTGGTTTCCACTCAGGCTTTAAGTTGTTTTTCAGAACCTCTGTTCTACAAATTGGAATAGTAGCCCCACTGGCAGCATATTTTGAAATTACTAGAAAAGGGTCCTGTAAGGATCAAAGGAAAAATGAGTTAATGTATGTACGCTAATTCCAGAACATAATAACTGATCAGAAGGTCCTTACACTTTTAGAGAAAAAATCTTTATTATCTAAATTTGAGCACTTAAATGTTAACTCCGCTGTAGTTTTAGATACAATTTCCACTTCCGCATGAACAGTGAGCTGTCCAAGTTTTTTTGAATGAGTCGGTTCTGCAGATTCTGCAATAGCCACAAGATTTGTGGTCCACGAGCGCTTTGGATCAGTAACTATCTACAATAAAAATAAAACCATCAATAACTTCAACTGCAAATTTCAGTACATATATAGGTAGTCAAGGCATTGAATTTCAAGAATTCAGTCCTTAACCAACTCAAGATATGAAACCTTAAGATAAACAAGAACTACCACTCATAGGAGAGAAATTACTATAATTTTCAAAATTAAAATACACTTACTATGATGACCAGAATGTCTTGCATAACTGTAATAAAGACTATTATGTCCTACATTTAGAGGTGGAAAGACGGGCAGGTTGGGCAACGGGTCAAAACAAGTTGGTTGACACTGGTTGGGGTGGGTTGACATGCAAACTCTTTTTTGTCTATATTTTAGAACTTATAGTAAATAAGTAATGTGCTAAACACGATATATACATCACTATCAATAAACATATGTGTAAGTTACATACATCAATAGACGATATATACATCAAAATATCAAGAAACATATATGTAAGTTGCAAAAAGATGCTCTAGCACCCCACCTAACGGCCTATTTTCCTTTCTTATAGGTTATGATGAATCTAGCAAGGCAAACGGATTAGACTCGATACCTGAGACAGCTTACAAGAAGCCTCACCCAGATACTGCTGATCATCCAGCTTAAGCGTCTGCACCATAAATAAAATTGTGCATGTTACATCAAGTTGTGAATAGACACTGAATCTGTATTTCTATCAATATGTCAAAAGTTTCTTCGTAGCTTTTATAAGAGGGCAATATATAATTCTTGAAATCATGTGAAAACAAGCATCTTGACCCAAGCATGAGAATCAATTAAACAATGGATCATGTGTTTTTCAACAACATCATGTGACTCATTTAGTCAAAAACTAAAAAATAGATCAAGGGGAATTTTGTAAGCTCAAGAGCTCAAAGTACAGAGCTAAGTGACGTGGAGGAGAATGGTTTGCAATCACTGGAAGAATAAGTCACATATTCAAGCTTTCTCAACAAAGTTAGGCTCGTTAGGTGTTAAAATGTACTCAGCTGGAAGTGACTATGCTAATTGACAGATCTGACAGCAAATAGGTACCTCATTCGTGGTAAGATCTATGTTCAGCATAGACGTGTAAATTCTCCCTCAGTTGAAAGTTACTTTTTTATCGGAAAAAATGACATTATTACAATCTTCACATGGTTTAAAAGCATCTGCTTTCTAACTACACCGGTGCATCTATGAAAGCGTCTGCAGTTTTCATTGACCGCTCAAGGCAAAAATAAGCACCACAGTTTACTATCTTCACATGTTTATGGGTAACCCTTTATTTAATCTGGAAATAGATTGTAACATATACTTTCTGATTTAACTCGCATACTCATACTCAAAATAACAAAAAGAGTCTGGCCTCCTGACTAAGTTGCTTGTTAGAATAATTTGTCCTATTAAGTTTTATTAGGACCTGGCCCATTAGCATTAACCTAGCTTAGTCTCCAAGCTAAGCAAGGCTTATAAGTATTCTTTGTAATCGTTATTATTTCTCAATCAATTTAATATAATCATTAGTTAATTATCAATTGTTCTTTACCTCTGATTCCATGAGATCAGAACTGTGTTTTAGGGTCAGGGGTTTGTGAAGTGTGGCTGGTATTAACTGTGAAAATTAGGGCACCCACATAGAGTGTGTGGCTGACTGTTTGCTGCTGTTCTTGATTTTAATCGCCATGGTCATCTTCCGTCTGCTACGTATTTGTACGATTCCTACTGAGATCGTACCAATTTTGAGTCGTATATGTTATTTAAATTGTAGTTGGGTTAAGAATCTGGTTCAATTTGTGAATTTTTGTGTTTTGATTTTGTTATCGTTTCTTTTGTCTGACTTTAGTTTGGAGGTTGTGGTTACTGTATTTGTTACGTTGATTGGATTTGATGTAATTCTGGAATAATGGTTGATGACAAGAAAAATGATGGTACATCTGGTAGTGGTTCTGTTGACGGACTTTCGATTGTGATAAGGATTACGGATAACAAGCTTGATGGCTCCAACTTCTTTGCATTGAGCAAAGCTGTTCATATCTATCTTCGAAGTATTTTAAAAGCTTCTCATCTTGAAGATGATCCTCCTACAGATGGGACTAAGAATCAATCGCTGCAAAATGATGCTCGGTTATTCTTAATGATTAGGAACTCTATTGAAGCATCTGTCATTCCTTTACTCGATCATTGTGAGTATGTTAAGGAATTATAAATAGATTATCTGAATTTTCTGTATTCTGGACAGCAGAATATCTCTCGGGTATACAATGTGTGCTAGGCTTTTCATCGTGGGGAATATCAAGACCAGTCACTTACTCCTTATGTTATGGAATTGAAGAAAATGTATGAAGAATTGAATCCTCTTCTTCCTATCAGTGCTGATGTGAAAGTAATGCAAAAGCAAAGGGAACAAATAGCTGTAATGAGCTTTCTGACCAGCCTACGACCAGAATTTGATTCTCTCAAGTGCCAGTTCTTGAATGAGTTTAAGATTCCCTTTCTTCAAGACACATTTGCTCGCGTTCTTTGTAATGAGACTCTCTAGTCTCCTCATAAATTGGCTTCTAATAGTGCTCTTGTTTGTCGTGGTGGATTTCGAGGTGGTTCCAGGAGTGGTCATAATAAACGAGTTATTGATTCACAGGGTTTTAATTCGGATGAAGTGGAGTGCTATTACTGTCATGAGTTAGGGCATACTACGCGTAATTGCAAGATATTTTTAGCTAAGAAAAAGGGTTCCTCCGCACGTACTTCCGCTACCTCTGATAATACCATTACCATTTCTGCTGAGGAATATGCTCGTTTTAAAGATTCTGTGAAATCTACTACTGCTGTTACTGTTGCTACAACTACTGCTGCAACTGCTACAAGTGTTGGTGTTGGTGTTGCTGGGAGACGATCTGTGGCAGAATCGGGTGACCAAGAAGATTATTGGTAATTATGTTGAAGCTTTTAATTTTTAGGTTATGATTTGATTCCGAGGTTCAGAATTCTAGTTTAATTATTGATTTAGTTTTTTGTTAGTTGAGACCTGTTTCCAGGTTGCTTCACATTTTGTTATGATTAGATCCCAAGTGAGATCTATTGAGACCTGTTTAGGTTGCTTTGTTTCTTGTTTTGATTAGATCCCAAGTGAGATCTACTGAGACCTGTTTAGGTTGCTTTGTTTCTTGTTCAGTTCGATCCCAAGTTAGATCAATTATCTTTGCGTTTGTATAAGTCTTGGATTATTGCTACGAGGAAGATTCAGGAGGAGCTGGATTATTTTCGGTTTAGTTATATTTGTAAGAAGCTGGACATGATTAACATCTATGTTCCACCTTGAGGACGGATGTTAGAATAATTAGTCCTATTAAGTGTTATTAGGGCCTGGCCCATTAGCATTAACCTAGCTTAGTCTCCAAGCTAAGCAAGGCTTATAAGTATTCTTTGTAATCGTTATTATTTCTCAATCAATTTTAATATAATCATTAGTTAATTATCAATTGTTCTTTACCTCTGATTACATTGCTAATATTAGCTGACAACACTGATCAGCTTTAAATCATCTGTGGCTTCCAATTATTAAGTTCTTAATTTCTTAATGAAGTTGGTTGACGAAGAGATTATGTGATATACCTTTGCTTCTGGGCCATTAAAGTGGGAATCAACATCGTACACACGAAACCTGTGATGTAAATTATTAGTCATGTAAATGAAATATCTGTAAGAACTAACAAAATAAAATAAGACCAACTAGCACTTACAAGAGTGTTTGAACCGTCTCAAAACAATAAGCGACATTTACTTTTGTGATCCAGTGGGGATTTAATGAATTTAGAACAACTTCAGTACGACCAACCTCCAGCAG
Organism: Logfia minima; assembly: GCA_963921325.1. Lineage (NCBI taxonomy): Eukaryota > Viridiplantae > Streptophyta > Magnoliopsida > Asterales > Asteraceae > Logfia > Logfia minima. Next base: position 3,091,767 of record OY992768.1, read on the forward strand.
TGAACCGTCCTTTCCTTTGGTATATACAACTGCCATAGGATCACTCTATAAACAGAACACACATAAATCAAACTGCAGTTGGTTATCTAATTTTTATGGTGATTTGCACTCATCCTGACACTATATGTTACTATATTACCAGTGATTTGAGTAATACACGGCGTCTCTTAAAGAGAAACATTGGTAAGCTCTAAAATGGGTTTCGAGATATTTAAATGGTGGCACAGATATTAATTTGACTTTTGACACAGCAACGTAAAGTAATTCATGGCTATGTAACTTCCTACTACACAAGGAACATGGATACCAGATCTCTGACCAATTATATTTTTACTCTTTCTGGTATTGTCATTTGCTAGAAGACGGCTCTGAAAGTTTCGTTTCATTGTCTACTATGAAGGCCACACATATTCTATACTATAGTGTTTTGTGAAGGTCAAAGTTTCACTTATCTTACCAAGGATTTTATGTCCCATGAGCACACAAGTATATTAATGTCATGCATCACATAATCGAGAAATCGTATCAAAGGGAATTATAGATGTGAATGAAAAAAGCTGTATACACGTTACAGTAGCGAATATGATCACCAAGGTCGTTCCAGCTAACAATTATTGGTAAGACTACGACAAAATTACCTTGGAAAGCACATCTCTGTCACGTAACTTTGAAGCAGATAAAGATAGCTGAAAATAAGTTTTATATAATATTAGTATGACAAATGCTTAGGTAATCCAGTAAACCAATTGATTACGACACCTAATGTAAATCTAACCATATCCTAAAAGCGTACGACTACTGAAGTTGAACATGGAGATAAGGATTACAAATTGAAATGGCATGCTTACAAATATAACCATTGACTCAAATTATGATGGATGATGAAACTCTATTAAGGTAGAAGGACAGTAGCGCTAAAAGAAAACTAAATCGAAGCTATCCCACTAGAAAGAAGGCATATGCACAGGAATTAAGTAAACAGGATGGCCAACTCATACTAGGAACAGTACACATGTGTCTTCATAATACACAAGGTTTACATAAGTTAACTTTATCCGCCCTCCATTTCGAGGGAAAACAGAGGTGCATATTAAGTTTCAACATTAAGTACTTTTCAGATGCATGTACAATGTATCTATGTTTTGACCGGAGTAAGTATACAACTCCTGATAAATCAAATCCTTTGCTTAGAGTAACCATAAACTCTTAGTAATCGATAATTCTGATCGCTAACTCAAAATTTGATAAATAATTACACGATAACATAAGATCTATATTCTCTAAAATACCTAGTCATTGATAGCTAAGAGTTAACACTTAGCTCCTTTACAACACACTCATATGAACCATTCTTTTTCTACTATTGATGATAAAGCGTAAGCAACATTACATATATACATTATACAATATAAGTATACGTATATGATAGGTATATATGTATTGTGTATAAGTGTATAACATATGCATCATAAAGCAACAGGGTACATTTTTAATTACTAGAGAGTAATAATGTCAATATTCATCCAAAAATTTATTCTAAACAACAATTAAATAATAATGATAAACAAATCCATTGGAATCGGGATATAAATATATATATACACACACACATATGTATTAGTGAGAGAATTAAGTAAAATAAACGAATGTTTTAGTGAGAGAATTGAGTAAGAGAGAGAGTACCTCGATCTGATAAGAAAGGCCGCTGTAGCCGCGAGATTTGAAAAAACCGTCAACGGCTTCGTTTGGACCATGAGTACCGGGAAGATGTGCACTACCACCGACGGCGAATTTTCCGTGACCGGTGTTGGAGAAGCAATTGCCCATGGTAGTCGCGGGAGTAGTTGACGGAGCTGGAAATTGTATTGATACTGCTCGGAGTTGGGTGTGTATATGTGTGAGAGAGAGTGAATATATTTACAGTTATGCAAATGAATGGGCCCACATGTATATGCGAAGACCCAGAGTAATGTCACGTTGTCTACGATAAATTATAAATTATATATATAGAGAGAGAGAGAGTAAATATTAACAAAACGCTTTAAATTTGCAAAAATAAATAAATGGCATAAAGATATATGCAATTCAAGAAAAAATATTAAAAAATAATTCTATATTTTTCAATAAAATTAATATCAATTATTTTTTTTAATTTTTATGCATTTATAAAAATACGTTTCCATTTGCTCCACATATTTAAGATGTATAAATGTGATTCTATAGATTTGTGAGATACATGTATTGATATGAAGCATTCTTACTCATTTTTATTTCTAAAATGTTTTATTAGAACCCTATCCATTAAATTGTTATTATAAATGCGTAACATCTATTTCGTCGGACGATACTGGGAAAATTAGTAAGTATTGATGTTTAAAAGATTTTTTTTGTTAACAACTCAATATTCTCACCTTTATAATAAATAATTATCAAAAACATCTTTTATGTGGGATATGATAATGCTAATTAAATCTTTATGGATGATTTACAAAAGTCTATCAGGACTACAGTTAAGAAGATAATTAAGAGAATATTCTCTTTTTATTGTAGTTAAGACTTTTCATATCTTTTTGTTTGAGTACTTCACTATATTTTTGATATTGTAACTGACTAATTGTTGTTGTAACATAATAAATTTAGAGTTTTTCTAGAAAAACATAATAAGTTTAGAAAATTCTTATAGCTATTTATATAATTTAGGGGGGAGGGGGGGGATATCATATTTTACTCAATTTTTTATTTAATGTATAAAATTTTAATTTTTCAATTTAATGTATTAAAATTATCAAATTAGAAACTTCGTTTCAATTTCAAGTACAAAATTTTACTTTTTTATTTGTCATTTCACAATCAATGATTTTTCGGCAAATGTGCTCTCTATAAATGATATATATACTTAAATGATTCACATTTCTCAAGCAACTTTAAATAATAGTGATTAAAAAGAGTAAAATTAAAATTTAAAGTGGTTATTAAATTTTTTAGGATTACTCAAATTAGATCATAATATTAAGCCAATGGCGAGTTATTTTGTATATTTTGTTTTGTTTTTAGTATACCCATCAATCTTTAATACTTTCGTAAACTATAAGATTCAATTGGAGTTGAAATGTTAGTGATGTACGTAAATTCCTCAATTTGATGACAAATTGATGGTTGATACCTTAAATTAAAAAAGATAAGGTTTTCTACCTTAAATAGGAAATTAGGTAAAGTAGGGTATATTTTTCTTTAAATTTTATAGAGAAATTTACAATTTTTATCCCTTTGGTTGTTGCGTTTTGTCAATTTTGTCCTTTTTCCATATTTGTTCGATTTTTTTGTCCCTGTGATTCTCCGTTTTGCCAAAATTATTTTTCTCACTAACTTTCATTATCTTTTTCTATTAAATCGTGTAAAATAACTAAAATGTTAAAACCATGGAAGTTTTTCAATTTGCAATTGCTGAATGTCATTAGCCCATAAAGATTTTTTAGGGCACAAATATTACACCATTAGGATGTTTATTCCTTAATTCATGATAAAACTTTGTCGTTACAAAATTATTAACCACAATTTCTTTAATGAGTATCAATCGCCTTTAGAAGCTCCCAAATAGTTCCAACAATATATAAATTTTCAAAATACTTAACCCTATGATATGACTTCTCCGGTCAATCAGATCTGTACGAGTGACAGGAAGAAGTCAGCTAGTTGCCATCCGCTCTGTCCCAATCTCCGGTCAATGATTGAGTCCGAACTCACCTAAAACGACGTAGAAGGGCAAATCTACCTAGTCAAAACTCTTGTTTAGGAGCCCCTGAAATTTTTCAAGCTTCCTCGCCTTCACTCATATCATAGGGTTGTGTTCAGTACGATCTTTAGCCTTTCTTCGTAAGATCCTGAGAACTGAAATGCCTAAAGACGGTGCTCAAGTCAGAAATGCGATCTTCTAGGGCAGGAATTCTTATATGCTAATTGCCTGAAATCCCTCTCATTTTGTCAATAAGGGAGAGGTTGGGAGATAGCTCTTAGCCTGTTGGTTGCTTGCCTGTGACTTGACTTCCTCGTACTCCTTCTCCTAGAAAGCGACTTCTTTCATTCCTCAACAGCTAGGTCTTTGCCGACTCTTAGCTTTCCAGGCGGGTTGGTGTTCAACCTTCATTCAATAGGGCTATCTATCCGGAAGGTCTTAATAAAAGAATCCCTGTAATAGAAATTCATTCCTTAAATACCTTCCTAATCAGTAATTTGATGGTCTTCCGTAATGACTTGAATGCGCACCTTCCTTCATAAGGACAGGTAACCAGGCGGGTGACTCACTCGTAGGTAGCACTATCCGATGCTTTGACTCCTTTTAGTAGTTCCTTTGAAGCTAGTAACTAGAATATAGGACCCGGAAGGCGGGCTCTTATTGCTAAAACCGGAGCTGTTGTAGAGTTGATAAATCTCATTTGAGGGGATGCCTCTAGCAACAAGCCCCTCAGGGGCGGTAGTCTCCCTCCTAAGGTCGGTCGACGGTAGTCTCCCTAACGGTCGACAGGTAGCACTTCTCCTGTCACTACGTATTATTGTAACATCTGCTGATGTACTTCATAGTTGGGTTGTACCTTCCTCAGGTGTAAAATGTGATGATGTACCTGGTCGTTTAAATCAAACCTCTATTTCGGTACAACGAGAAGGAGTTTACTATGGTCAGTGCAGTGAGATTTGTGGAACTAATCATGCCTTTATGCGTGCGCCCGGAAAGATAGGCCGACTGCTGAGCCCACTCTGGCTCAGCCGCACCACCCAGGGTGCGAGCCACCCGAGAAGCAAGCTATTCCAGCTTTTTCTGATTTCAGCTTTTTCATGATTTCGTGCCGCGGTGAACAAACAAAACAAAAAAGAGGGCCATCTCAGCGGAAGGAGAAGGACCTGCAACGGCAGAGACTACTGACCCTATTCTTGTTCCTAGCCGTCTTTTACGAGTCCGGAAAGCCTCCTCAGAGGGATCCTCAAAATAGAATAGAGAAGGGCGGGCAGGGCTTCCGCAAGAGCCTCCCCCCTCTTCCCGGTCAAGATAGATGGGAAGGAGCCCTATCAAGGCCATAACCAGTCTCTTTATTTATGTACGTACACCTTTGTTTCAGGGTGGGGCCGCCCTTCCTCCTGCTAATCCGGCCATTTCCGAACCTGTCTTTCTCATCCCATTCAATGGAGGACTTTTAAATTCTTGCGATTCCCAGCCCCCTTAGCTTATTATTTTTATATATCTATAGATATTATTTCTAAAGGGTTCCGCTCGGCTAAATAGGCTCAATGATCTCTTTCTTCGCTTCGATAGGCCGGTACGGCGCTCCGCGTGGTTATATTCATACATGTTCCGACTCGCCGGTCATTATGGATCTAGTGGCATGGCGGGGCAAAAGAAAAAGGGGGGGGGAGCAACTACGAAGCTTCGTAGACTCGACAAGTCGCTCCGCTTATAGAATATAATGAAGCAAGCTAGCGACTCTCCTAGTAGCGAAGGAAAGGGGCATTCGGGAAGCAACTAGTCGCTTCTGGCGAAGCTTCTAGAAGGCCGACCACTACATAGAGAGATCCATATACCAGTCATGAGCGATAGCGAAGCCTAGAGAGGCGCAGGGCAGGATCCAAGAGCTTAGAAAGGGTCAGGAAAGGAGCAGAGAAGGGGTTGGATTTCACCTATGATCAGATCAGTGGGCAACCATAGTTTACTTTTTTCGTAGTGTTGTTAACGTTGTTGAAAGCTCATTACTTATTTAGGAAGGCCTCGCTTTTCGGAGCTGCTCCCAGCTCACACTATGGTGGAGGAGGTGCCGTGAAGATCTAGGAGTGTGAGCAGTACGAGCTGAAAGGCTCCCATACTGTTTGGAGGGCAGGGGGCATAATGCCAAACAAACCTGACCCCTATCTATCGTCGTAGAAGCTGTTCCTAGGAAAGATTATGGTTCTCGGGTATCCAATCAATTAATCCCCCAAACCGGGGAAGCTTAAGCGGAAATGAAAGGGTAGGGTGAGGGAAAAGAAAAGGGGGGAGAAGTCAGCTAGATTTTTTATGAGAAATATTTGCAAAAATGATTTTATTGTATGTGCGCAAATTATTTTCAATATGACCAAATAGTGTTCTCGAGAACTTTTCGTTCTATCTTAAGGTCTTTTAAATCATGAAAAGTGTTTTAAGAATTTCATATCCTCCATGGAATTTCAATAGTAAGTGTCTAAGTGAGCTCTAATACTATCCAATAGACGAGATTCAAGTTATCTTATATAGCTACACAAACTTATAAGATATTAATAAAATACTTGCATCCACCAAAGAAAACATTTCATCGAAATCAAATCTAGGTCTTTGCAAAGTATATTCGTGTCACAACTCTTGCCTTATATCTCTTTCTTTCATACCCATTGTGCTATTGCATTAAGACCAACGATAAGTATTACACTTTCACGTGTATAGAATTTAAGTCTAACCATCTCACATCAAGAGATTTCACTTTTCATAAGTTTCTTGCGTCTTTTAATATTAACCAATAATTTCTAGATTTGAATTTCTTGGCGGGAATACTTTCATGATCCTCATTTATAATCTAGTGGTATATTATATAAAAATGTTAATGACGTCGATTTCAATCATTTTGATTCCACAGTTTTCTAGACAATATATAAATTTTTGAGATCTTTTCACTTTTCAACTTCTAAGGGGTACCCGAGGTTTTATAACCTTCATGTCGAGTGTCTCTTTATCAAAAAATTCATGGGTCTTTATTACCTCTATTTTGACCATATTATTTCTTGCTCCGTTTTTACTTCGAGGATTTTGTTTGAAATCGATAAATCTACCACATGCCATGGACTTATTACCATTCTTAATCGAAGCATGAGTAGCTTATATAGGTGACCTAGTCACTCAATTTTAGTCAACGAATATGTCTAGCAATTAATAAATATGAATTGTTATTTGAACTTTGAATACTTATTCTTTACTATGAGGATCAATATCATATTGTGATAATTTCAATTTAAGTTGTTTATCCCTTCCACCTTACATATTTCCAACCTTCTTTTAGATATTATCTTTGTGCTTTGTGATGGAGCAACTAAATTAGATATTGCACAAACAAAAACTCTTAAAAATGGGATATATCTTTTTGTTGGGAAAAATAATGGTCAAATCTAAATTATAAATTCGATGAGTCAAAATATGAGTATGGATAACTTAGTGTTAAAATGGCTAAGTCTCTCTTAGTCTATGTATAATTGCATACTTAGTTTGTGATATTTACTCTCTGTAAAATGCTCATTCTAAGTCTGTGTGATTAAGACAAACTCAAACCAAGACAAGCTCATACTGTAACAGACTTAAATGGAGACGGGCTCCAGTGAAGACCGACTAAAACAATTTTCAAGACAGACCCAAACCAAGACATGCTCATACTATGACAAACTTAAATGGAGACGGGCTCAGAAGACCAACTCAAACAACTTTCAACTTGTTTGAGAAGCTGCACTAGTTGTACAAGCTGCGATTTTTGTTTATGGGTGAGCTGGTTGCCCGCCATAACCGCTTATTTGTGTAGTCTTCCTACAGGTTTCCCAGGCACAAGAATTCATATATAGAGAACGTATAATAATAGATTAAAATAACTAAGATTTTATCAACGGAGAAGCGACAAAGGCAAACATAATCAGATAAGAACAGAAGTAAAACAGATGTATATTGAGTATACTCCACCTAATCCATAAAAATAACAACAATTTTGATTCTAGAATGTCACATTTCACTCTTCTCGCAGATTTCCAAAGCTAAAAGGACGTATTTGTCCATATCATTACAGTTTATCAATTTCTTTTTATTTTGGTCCACAAAAACTCATTCTATTTTGTCACCGTTGATGCATTTTATAAATACTTGATTAACAGCAACTCTTTCCAACAGTCGCGATGGCTTTTTATGGGATGGATTGCAGGTTACATGAAGTTTTGGGATATGTTTTTAACCATCAAAGGGACCATTTTTACACTCAATAACCTACAATAGAACTCTACTCTATCTTCTGCGGACTTACAAAGTATCTATGTTTAAGTGGCAAGAAATGGAGTTTAATGTATATAGAAGATAAAAACTGGTGCAATTGTTCAAAATTCCCTTGTTCTCCCCAAAAGGATTTCACCTTACATTCTATGAACACTATACAAGCCAAAACTCTTTTGTCAAGTCTTCCACTTCGATCCAAACAACGTTAACCCAAAATTTTAGGCAGAAACATGTTTCACACCATAGATGAACACAAGGACGATCATGTCTGGGAAGTCCTCTGCTCAGTCGATGCAGGGGTGGATAAACTACAATTTAACCGAGCAAATGTGTAATCCAATGATTGATTATGTAAAAAGCTTTAAGGCTGAAGTGACAACGGGCACATGCCCTCGCTTACTGGGTGCATTGGAGAATATGAGAGTAGTGGCAAGGGATGGAAGGGAAGAATTGGAACAAGCAACGGAAAAGGTTAAAGTAGCAGAGGAAAGGAAGCTTGAAGCATTGGGGATGATGAAAGAATCGGAAGAAAGAATAAAGAAAATGAGACAATACTTGGACTACTGCATCAATGACAAAAAGGAGTCTGGTGGTCATTATTGCAGGAACAAAGAAAGTCATACATCTTGCCACATGCTAATCATGAAGTTAAGTACGCTTTCATAGTGATATTAATACGTTTAACTGGACCTTTTAGCTGTTTGTTGATAGCTTAACCCAACCCTTAATGTTATTAGTATCTGCCTATCTTCAACATAACAAATATTTAATTTTTGTTTTTCTATGATCCAGTTATTAGCACCACAGGAGAATCAAACTAAAGATGAAAAACTGTTATGGGAACTACTGAAAAGGAAAAAAAAAACATGCCAACAACCTGAGAGCCATTCAGACCACAAGAGCTTGTTCCTATCAGAACCAGTACGAAACACCAGAAGCCAACAACATGAAAACCATCCTTCGTTCACAGAACTACAACACGAGCCTACACGAAACTGAAAATACACTCCTTGAATTCCTTGCTCCCATTGGGCTCATCACCCTCAGTAGCAACAGAAGTTTTATCCCAGAAACGTGTTGCTCACTAATTTCACACCAAATGTAACGCTCTTTTCTAGATCAAATAGGATCATCATGAATAAATGAATTGGATGTTTTTTTCTCAATAAACTATAATCGAATAAAAGTATGCTAATCATGACATCATTTTACACAAACTAAGATTCTAACACCTTCATAAATTATGTAATTGATATTAATTAATAATAACAAAATGTGCTGATGAAAATCATGACATCCTACTTACCTACATCAGTAATTATTTCAGTAGAGTAAACCAGAATAGTCACAATGAGAATTTCATGCATCAACATATATTGATCGTAATTCAAATAGGACACAGATGAGATCATAATTGAGTAGTAATAACAAATGTACCTCCAACCAACACATATTGCATTCCCTCTTGGCAGTTGACATCGACTCACGCAAGTCCACTCCAGCCATATCTTCACATTCACCCTATTCCACAAACAGCATAAGTACAGTTAACATAACAGTTCTTATATCCCCGCATCAATACAAATACTCTAAGAAACAATTGCAAAATTCTATAAATCCAGATTGCAGCACCTCAATAGATCTAGGTTATATCTCACAAAATGAACTATGAACATATAAGTATGCATTAATATAATACATCATATAAAATCAGATACATACACACACACATACACATTACATTACTTGATTATGTAAACCGATCTTCACAATCACCCTACATACATCACATAGACATTGAAACTCACATTCGTATATCCACACATTATTAGTAATACGCACAACACAATCAAAAAGCTCTACTAATCCTAATTGCAGCAATTCAATAAACCTAGGTTGATTCTCACATAATGAACTGTAAACACGTATACGCACTAGTATTGATTACATTACTTGATAATTTGAACCCATTTTCATGAAAATTGTGCTTGATCGTCCTTGTTCCGCCATTTCATTGCTTTTTTAAACCTACAAATTTCATCAATGGAACTGCTAGCGAACTGAATACATCTTCAGCCTACAAAAATTAGAAACTAGAATAATATGTATATATAATTATTTTTTGTTGAATTAGTTAGGTTTTTGGAAGTGAATTTACCTCGAGTAAACCGATTTTGATCTGAGATTTGAGGTGATGGGAATGAGATTTTGAGTAGATCGTGATGAGATATAATTCGTGGGAGCTTCGAGATTGAAGGTTCACCAGTGATGGAGATTGTGAAGGGTTTCGAGGTGATCTGGAACGACGATACGTTTGTTGAGTCATTTCGCTCTCTCGTTGTGGCGGGAAAATGGCGATGAAATTTATGAAATAGTTGTATTTATAGACGGTGATTGATCGTTTGGACGTGAGTCTTCAAAGAAGCTTTTGCGAGTTTACAGGGTGTTAGATGCAAAATGATTTGATCGTTTGGACATGAGTCTTCGATCGTTTCTTGTTGAATTACTTGTTGAACTCTTTTTGTCTTGTTCATTTTGGTAGTACTCATGGTAAAGTTAAATTACTTGTGGAATTTAAATTTTTGTCTAGAATTTTGTTTTCTTCCCATAGTTCCTTTGATCGAATTTTCTTGCTCGAAGTTTAAAACTTTTTTCAAAAACATAATTGTTTGAATCAAGCATCCTTTGGATCTTTTCATTTGTGATTGTAAACATATTTTTTATTTCCTCCATTCCTGCCTATTTTTGATATTCAAAATGGTCTACTTTGATACAAATAATTTGTAAACCTCGAGGTTCAAATAATGACTATTTGCAAAGATGCAAGAAGCATATAGGAAGGATGTTGAACGAGCATTTGGAGTTCTCCAATCACAATTTGCAATTATTAAGGGACCATCACGTTTTAAAAAAAAAAAACTGTATTGCATGATAGAATGTTAGCATGCATTATCATGCACAATATGATCACCGAATATGAGCGTGATATGAAAAAGACAATTCAAAATTGGAGGGAAGCACCAATTTGTGAAGTTAATGTATGTAGAGATGAAACAAATAGATTTCAAGAGTTTCTCGGTCGACACAAAAAGATTAAGGACAAAGAAGCTCATTATGAACTTCGCAATGCACTAGTTGAACATTTATGGGAGAGACATGGTAATTCCATAAAATAGAAATTAAAAATGTAATATTTATCGTCTGTAAGTTTTTAATGACTTTATCAATGTAATGTATTAGTTATTTATGTTTAATATTATTAATTAAAATTGAATTTTTATAAATAGAATAATTAATTGTTGGTAAAAATATATATATAATTTAGGAGGTAATATGCAAATGTAAGTAACTATTTGATGCAGAAATTTAGTGCATACGTTGGAGATGAACTACATTTGGTGCAAAAATATTTTTTAAAGATTATTTTTTTGCACCAAATTTAATGTAGTGCTTGGTGCATATATTGAAGATGCCTTTGGAGCTTGCACACTAATTTTGCTGGTGCAATGAATTAGTTGTCCTTGCAAAGATTTTTTTTATTACATGTAAATGATGATAATGATAAAGATTAAGTTCAGAAAAAAGGTATGAAATATTTGTAAAACATCATATAAGTTATACTTTAGAGTTTAGATATATATTGTATGTATCATTACTCAATTTAAAAGGTTTTGGATTGGAATTTGAAGTATATTAGACATATAGTATATCATAACTCAGTTTAAAAGGTCTTTGAATTTCATTTTAAAGTAATTTAAATATATACCGGTAAACATCATATCATTATCAAAGAGTCATTGATCTAGCAATATCAAGGCAACTCTTTGTATGATATTGTTTCTTCAAGTTCAAAAATCAAACATGCATAATTTGTCTTTCTTAAAAAAAGAAAAAAAATCTTTCAATTCACAAAGTACCATAAAATTATGTTGGATAAACCAATTAAAAAACTACATTATTTGTACATTCTTATCTTAAAAAGATGTTTGATGAAATCAAGTTGATAAGTTTTTTTTAGATTAAAATAACACTGAATAATATCAACCAATAACAAGTTTAGCATGTAAGACTATGCACTATCATCATATGAAAAATTGAAAAATTAGATTGTCAGTTCAACGTCACGTCAGCGAATTTTTAAAAAATTGAACAAACACTAAACATTCCTTTGATAACATAAAAGATTGAATTTTTCTGAACCCCATATTTGACAAGGTGAGGGTTCAAATAAAAAACATAAATATCGTGATAACGTATGAATGATTTTAAAATCACTTTTTAAATATCCAAAACACATTTTTCTTCAAAACTTTTTCAATAATTATTATTAATATAAGTTTTGCAAGCTATGATAACTATTTTAATAAAAAATATTAAAAAAAATTTCAAACTTTTTTTACAGTCGTTAATGTTGTGATTATTCAAGATAATCACAAAATATAACATGATAATCACATGTGATTATTCTCTAATATAATGTGATTTTTTGTGTTCGAGATAATCACAAAATAGAGTTTTGATAATCACATATTATTCATGTGATTATCTTGTTATAAAATGTGATTATTATGAATAAAAAAATTAATTAAAAATATATTTTTTTAAAAACGTCGAAATTTTTTTATATTTGAAAAATAGCTTATAAAAGTTATTTGAATAAAAATCTACGAAGAAATTTTATAAAATAACATGTTTTGGATATTTAAAAATAAATTTGAAATTATTTTCTACGTTCCTACGATATTAAAATTTTTTATTTGAACATAGATCTATTTAACAATACACATTTATTATATACTTAAAAAGTTAAAAAACACAAAAAAAAAAAAAAAAAAAAAAAAAAAAAAAAAACTAATCAATCACCTTGCGTCTTACCCCGTTTCTCTCATGATGAAAGTAAGAAAGACAGAAGCTTAAGACTTAATAATACCTAAAATGATCAATGATCAATGTTCTCTTGATATTCACTTGTTTGTGTGTTTTTAATAGGGATTATTGTAAAAAAAAATATATTCTTTTTTTTGGTAAAGGAGGGAATTCACCTATGGTTAACCGCAATTATTGTAACTTCAAATTTAGTTGACTATGAAGGTACAAAAACAAGACTAAATTAACTTTCTTTTTTGCTAAGCTTTGTGCATGCTTTAATAGGTGATATTTAGGTATATCTAACTAGGTTAAGAATGAATTCAGTTTTTTCCGTTTAACTTGGTTACAGTAAATACTTCTGAGCTATCCGGGCTCTGTAAAGTAGTTCAAATCTTTTGGCTAGAACTAGCAAAACAAAGAACTGTTGAGCTATAATAACTAGTTCAAATTTAGCCTAAAACTGCTGAGCCGAGCTCGAGTTCAACTGAACCTGAACTCATTTAGAGCCACAAATTTCAGTGGTTGAAGAAGACAACTTTTGTATATTAAATTAAAACTATCGAATGTTACAATGTGTACCTCTATATGTATTAAAGGTAATGTAACACAACTACTCTTGAAGAACAAAGGAACCTTCTATCCTCTTACCAACAGAAAGAGGAGGGAAGTTTAAAGGGGATAACATATCAACAGAAGTCGATGCAGGTCCAGGTGCAGGCTTGAATTCATAAGAACCGTTTTTCACTCCCCAAACCTGTAATACGATAGATTAGATTCGGCAATTTCAACTCATATGAGAAGTGGTCAATTAGGATGTAGATGGTTAGAGCTAAAACATAAAAGTTAAAGAACATGCAAACATTTTTGAAGTTGTTATAAAGTATGCTAAAGTATTTTACAACATTCTAAATTGTTAGAAATTGAAAGAAATATAAAACTAACTTGTTTTCCTTCGTCGTCATAACCCCTATCCCATGTATGGATCTCGTTATTCTTCAAGACTGCCAGTTCCGAGGTACAATATGACGCGCCATTCTGCTAGGCATAAAATTCGAACATGTTCATAAACAGACAACAGAAGGTTGACGCACTTAATAACTTGACAGAATTAGAGGTGATAGTTCAACCTCCTTCACTTATGAATGGGTCGATATGTGTAACGTTTTAACAAGTGAAACAGCTAATAAAGAAACAAGTTGAATGCGTTATGCGTTGAAGCCGCCAAAAGTGTATGTTTAAGCCATAAAATCATAAATCATTTTATTTATAAAAATAAAAAATAAAAAATCTCATTGAAATAATATACGTTTTGTAATCATGATTGGCACACTAACTGTTCATTTCCAAACTTTAAGACCAAAGGTGTTATTGGTCAACCCAACCCATTTCAACGTGTACCAAAAGATCACTTGTTTAGACCCGTTACTCAACCAGCCCTTCCAGGCCATATTGCCCTTCTAGATAAAACGTGTTTGATGGAGAGGCAAAAAGGAGTATATGGTAAGATACCCATGAATTGGGGAAGCCATCAGGTGGTGTTGAACCCTCATATAAGCACCGTTTCCCTCTTTCACAGCGGTTGAGATATATGGTGGTTAGATGTTCCGCTACATCCTACATATCTAGTAACACCATAAGCTTGAAAAACTATATATTTCTACTGATTCATTTCCTCACTATTCTAGAGGGCAGTTATACTTTGACAACTATTAAGAATAATATGAGAGCTTAACTAAAAATAATTACGAAGTAAAAAATTGGGCTGCTTTTGCAGAAAGAAAACGTAGCATTCTTTTTAACTATCAGGGATCTTTTTGATGGTTAAGTTTAAGCCTAATATCCTCTTCTTTTAGTAAAACTTCAAACTTAACAGCCAATTGTCACCAACACATAATTTTTATGCTATTGCTTCTTTGTCCATAAGATTTCCTTATTCTGTATTTTTATTAGACCACGTGTAAGTCAAACATTGAAATTTTCTTGAAAAGAAAGAGTCCCACTGTCCTGATGAAAAAAGAAACCAGACCACAATCACCTTTGCTGCCTACAGTTACATCTATAATACATAAAAATTTAAGAAAATCAAATGAAATATAAACTTCGTAGAACGGGTAATATAGGAATTGAGTAACTGTAAATTCATAAAGCAGCAATATAAAATATTCAAGATGGAGAAAATAGGCCAAAGAAGCAGTACTCATGATTGGTTTTAGCATCCAAACCACTGAACCTTTACTCCAATTACATACCGATTCATAGGATTTTCCTCATAAAATCAAACTAAATGTCTATGAATAAGTTCTAGAATAGAAGTATATGCATTTGATTAAAGTAATAAACTAGGAAAACAACAATATGTGTGAGCTGAATCTTACCCCAATTACTTCTTCAGGTTGTGGATGCTGGTCCCTTGGACGATCACAGAAGTTCTTGTACTCCTCTGCATCCCGAATGGCATATGTACTCATCTGCACATGTTATAAATAGTTGATGGAGTTAGGTTCGTAGTAAAACATGAGATTATGCTAAAATTATAATCATGCTAAAATGTCTTTACCTTCTTCTCCACTTTGGAAAAAAGGAAGGTGTTGTACTTATAAAGGGCATTTCAGAAAATAAAATTGTTGCATTTTTGGTACACGACTGAAAACTTACATATAAATGGAACAGAAGAAAACGGAAATAATGCATACCTCAACATCACATTTCATCTCCTTTGGGCAAGGCTTCACCATACAAAATCTCTGCAATGAGACAGCTATCAGAAATAATCCACAGAAAGTTATTGTAGAGAAGACAACAATGTTAAGAGCAAAATACAGATAGTTTTTTTTTCTCTTATTCGGATAGAAACTAAAATGTGTTCATATTACACTAATGATATAATAAAGAAAGAAGCAAGGGAACTACAACAAAAACGAGTAAATTTACCATATTAACCTCCTTAGTCCTTAACAACATGCCTAAAGTAAATGTAACACTAAACATACAAAACGGAATGAAGATATAATACAACCAAACCACATTATACCAAGGAGTACCTGTCTAAACGGCTTATGAGGAGTTCTCCAAAACGCCTGAATAATAAATAAAAGAAAAAACAAAATAAAACACTTAAATATTGTAAAACATCATTAAAAATTAACAAAATTGATAAATACACATGCTGTAACTCATGTGTAGAATACTTACTTGTTCGAAATATAGAACTTTTGATCCGTCCACCATATCCGCAGCAGGGCAAGAAAGCCATCTAACAAATTCCAATAAACAAGTCCACATCATTAATAAAGTTTCAACCTTTCTCATTTCAAACTAACAACAAATTTCGTTCTTCTACTAATTCAATTAGCACAATATACATATATACATACATACATATCAACACAATGCACAACTAAAACCCTAAAAAAAGGTAAAAACTGAGTAATACCTCAAATTAAAGAAATTATCAGGATCTCTAGATGCTTGTTCCTTAGAAAACTGCAAAATTAGGTACAAAATTAACAAAATTGAAGCTATAAAACAATAATACACAAACATAACATCACTCACCTTTTCGCCAGCAAAGGATTGAGAAACGATGCGAGCATGGTCCCAACGAGTGGTTGACTTAGTCAATCGTTTAATCAAAATTGCACCTCCGATTAAAACCAGTGTTTTTATAACTAGTCCTCGAGCTCTGCTCCACCCATTCGGTGGTCCCATACACATACTCTGTATACGTCTGTGTATGTGTAAGTGTATATAAGTATGTGTGTGTAGTGAAGTTAGGGTTTTAGATTAAGGGGGTGAAAGGAAATGTTGACGAAAAGGGGGAAGGGAATTCAGTGCGAGGGTTTGCTTTTTGGGGGTAGGATTGGATTACTTCTGGGAAAAGGTTTTGTCAGTGATTGCGTTTGTAGTTGCAGTCTCTCGTGTAATAACCTCCAAAATACTCAAAAACCACTCCTTATATTCTCAAACTAGTTAAAAAAAGAATGTAATATTATATTTTCGAGTTGAAGGGAAAATAAAAATAAATAAAATTAATTAGTTAAATTAATTATTTTCTTTCACAATCATTTTAAAATTGAAAGGAAAAAATTTTATAATAAAAAAATTCATCATTTTTCATTCTTTTTCATTTATTTCTTTGTTATAAAAGACTTGAGAATGACTTTTTATTATTTTTTCTTTTGATTTCTTTTCTAATCCAATATAAAAATAGCTCGAGAATGCATCATTAGTGAAATTGTTTCAGAAGTAAATTACAAAAATGTTCCCTCTGTTATAACATTTTTTACCATTTCATTTTCTTAATAAAAAATTCTGAATAATTAGCTCGTTGATTTATTACATTAACGGTCCATCAGTCCATAGTTCTTCTAGAATTGATTAAAACCCTTGTCCATATTAACGTTATGAAAAAAATCTAATCAAGATATTGAAATTGTAAAAATCAATGTGACATAAAGATCATTTTTGTAATTTATTCTTGTTTCCGTTAAGGGTAAAAGTCAAAGAAAATTCATTGTACCTTTTCAAAATGTATAAATATGTGCAATTAACTTTCAAATTTTATTTCAAGGTGTGCAACATACTTTCAAAATTTGTTTCAATA
The DNA here is from genome assembly GCA_963921325.1 of Logfia minima. Lineage (NCBI taxonomy): Eukaryota > Viridiplantae > Streptophyta > Magnoliopsida > Asterales > Asteraceae > Logfia > Logfia minima. Next base: position 3,109,259 of record OY992768.1, read on the forward strand.
TGTACGGCGTGCAACGGATAAAACATAAAGTAAAAACAATATAAAACAAGAAAAAAAGTTTAAACACTTGTACTTTATGCTTTACATGTTGTAGGTTGTGTACTTTTAAACAAATATTTTGAGTTGCAACTTGTAGCTGATTAACAAAATTGTAACAAACACAAAATATAAAAATTATAAACTTGCAATAATCCATCTTTGAATCAAAGAATTAACATAAGTTAGAGTCATCTAAAAAGTAACATCAATTTTATGGAAATACATAATTTCATAGTTGTTAACTCGTGATTCAACTCGTAATTCAAAACTATTTGTAACTCGTGACTTGTGAATCGACTTGTAAGAGTCACTATTTTGTAATAAATATATATATATATTTATATGTATATGTATAATTTTGTTTAAGATTTTTATTTTTAAGAAAAGTAAAACATGGCGAGAGTCGATAGTAAAATCATTGACGGACAATCAACACTTATTTCATTTAAAATAGATCATACTCATTTATTTTTCTATGTTGTCCTTTTATTTTTTATTACATTACGCTAAAGTTTGTCTAATTTTTTTACTCGTAAAAGTTGCACAAGATTCGAAAGAGTCGTGTACAACTCGTAAGAGTTAATAAATGACTCGTAAGAGTCAAAGTCATTTAAAAGTTGAGGTTCGAGTCAACTTATTTTTAAAATTTTTAATTTGACTCGTAAAAATTAACTCGTAAGAATTTAAGAAAAATTGGAGAATATAAAAACAGTGAATTGAACAGAAATGCATAAGCACGTCTAAGTTTCTCTTGTAAAGTAATAGGAGAATAATACAATGTGTCTCTTAGAACATGTAAATTGGTGGCAATTTCTTTTCCACCTAAAAGAAAAAAGAAAAGATGTATCAAATAGGCCCAAAGTTATAAAAGTTAATCTTTTGGATACATGCACACTTGGTTAAGCAATGATGGATTGGAGGTCACAATGAGATAAAAAGAAAAATAATAATTTTTATTCTAAGACGGTTACATTATAACAGTTGTAGAGATTAGAGAATTCGATTTTCTGATTTGGAATTGATTCGGTTAACTTAATCTAATCAACTGCTTGCATTTTTATATCACAACTCGGAGAACAATTTCTCTTCATTTCCTACATTTTTTTTTTGTAAAAAACATTGATTTGAATACAGCCTCGAAGAGAATTGAGTTGCATTTGATACCATAACTTTCTAGATAAATTAATGTAATTTACATCTGAAACTGTTACATCCTTGGTTCTTGAAAGGTTAAAATTACCATATAATTACATAACTTTGTTAAAACATGACTCCTTTTATAAACGACAACAGAAAAAGAAAACTTAATGAAAATCTCTAAAAATGAGATGAAAGATGTCTCTCAATGTAATTAAGCCCAACACGCGTTGGGTGTCAGCTTCAACTACCACAACTCGACGCACCCCTGCAACAAACATGGAAGCATTTAGCAACTTTTTAAAGCAAAGATGCATTTAGTTATCAAAAGATGGTTGTACCAAATTACCAAAAGAGCATTTTCCAGAAATCTAACATTTCAAACAATACACATAACCACTTTGACATAACACATAACAAGCCACAACAGGATAAGTCTGCTTGTTAATAACTTGTGTATCAACTATGATTACAAATATTTCAACAATAAATTTTGAATAGATAAATTGGTTTAGGATGTATGCATTACCAATACATTTTGTGAAACTATCGGCCCATCTGATCTATTCTCTGAAAAGGTATTTTTGTTTTACACCTTTGAAAGTACGAGTCTAGGAGATAAATGACGACCCAAATCAAAATTGCCACATATAAACCCAAGAAAACATCAATATGGGAAATACTTACCTGCATTTGAAAGGAGAGTTATGACCTGATACAAAGTATCGGAGGGGGTACATATCCCAAATCTAGAATGAGCTTTCTTATCAACCAGTTGCAGTGCCTGATACATGGATTATGAAAAGAAGTCAGCATGTTTATTTCTAAGCTTTGGAACTAAGAAGCATGAAGACTGGAAACTTTAAAATAAAAAGGTAGTAGGTTTGCCTTTCTAAAAAAATATAAAAACAAATAAAATACACCATATAAGCAGGTTTGGTTGGTCCTAATCAGCCTGAGGTCCGGCCTTAAGTCTAACCCGGTCCAGTCCTAGAATTCCCAAGCCTAACCTCACTATTGAAAATGGAAGTCATTATATGCAATCTTTCCCTAAAAAGCTAGCATATTTGCGAAGTGACTATTTATGCGCCTCTTGAGTCATTACCGCATATTGCTCCATAGCTTGTAAATAAGGGAGGAAACAAAAAAACCAAAAGATATATTTGAAATTAATAGTTTGTGTGAGATATGTGGGCAGCCTTACTTGATATACCGTTGCACGATCAAGCTGAATATGGGCATATACATTACCTTTCGCCAATGAAGTAATGTCACTGATAGAAAACAAGTTTTAATCAGAATAAGATATTTTGGAATATTAAAGGAATTCGTTTAAATGGTCAAAGTCCATTATAATTTACCTTCTGGAGAAAACGTTAACTAGGACACCTTTACTATCAACAATAGGCACTGAGCTTATATGTTCTGGAGAATATTACAGAAGAAACAACGTAAATTTGGGATAAGACATGCATCAATAGGACATGAACACGACAACTGATGAATTGAGCTAACAGCTGCATAGTTTATGGAGACAGTTGATATTCACTAACAACATGACCTAATTCTCAGTAAAAATGAACATAAGCGAGAATTAGTTTATTCTCAAACAGAACCTGATGTGGCAACTTCGACCCATTTATGTATGAATTGGTAAATTGGGTTTACCTCAAACTGAAAATGGGTCAAATTAAAAAAAAATAGATAAAAAGATAACGAGTCAAACAAATCGAAAGTAGCCAAAAGTGTATTTGTTAATGCATACAACCTTCCAACTCTTATTATTGCAGCAGTAAAGTTTAGATAATAAGTTGTCCTGTATTATTATCTATAAAAATTAAAATTTAGAAGGGATAAAACTGTTTACGGGTAAACCCAGCCTGACCAAACCATTTTGCCACATCTACTGTTATTTAAAAAGAGAGATGGCACATACCGTCTAATAACAATCGGAAAGCATCACTAAGAAGTTCATGGGTGAGTAGAGTTAGTAATTGCCGTGCACCACCAATATCTCTGGTCCAACTACCTACTGGTAGACAGCCAATCGGTTGTTGCAGAAGCGGCAAATAGCCAATACGGTGTTCAAAATGCCTGTGTATATCTATATTTTCACAAAGGATATACATTTAGAACATGTGACTACGAACTTTACAGTATGTGAAAAAGAAAATGACCTTAAACCCTACGTTTTAGAAGTCCACCAAGGCATGCAACGTGAAGCAATTGTGGAGAAGTTGTATCATGTGGCATATATAGCACAGGAACTGACGATATACGGTTGTGCAAGATCTTAACTGCAACAGCACTGAGGGTCTCGTCAGGGTCAACCTGTTTTTACAAAGAAAAATGGGAATTTTTATAAAAGATATAGCATATATGACATCTTAATAAAAAGTTTGCATCATTGCAAACGTATGTAGTGCATGAGTTCTAGGATGCCAGCAAGAACACTTACTTTGATTAAAGGCCTTCTTTGAAGTTGAAGTTTTCCTTCCTTCCAAGCAGAGATTGATGACAATTCTAGCAAGTTAACCACTGCATGATTCCTTTGTAACTGCAAGAGCAGTGAAGTATACATAATCACGAGAAAGAATGGCAACATTTGCTAAAATTTATTACCAATAATAAGCAACGTCTGTTTTCATAAACTATTTTATACACTCACTCTGTCCTACTATTAACAATAGAAATTTTGACTTGGCACACAATTTAGGGAAGTGTTTGACCATTAACCAGTTGCCTTGGACCATAACTAAGTAAAGGAGCTTGTGGACTATATTATCAATTCCTTTTAATGATGAAAGTGGGCAGGTATAAGCTTATACCAAAGATGATTGGACATAGCAATTGGGCTAACGAGTGCTAAAGAAATGCAAGTGTCCACCACATGAATCTTGCAAATATGCTTATCATACCTCCATCAAAATCAAAATGAAGTCTGATGCTGTTAGCATCCCTGAGATCTGGTGGCTGGCATCATCCCAAAGGGGTGCAACAGCAAGGCCCTGAAGAACGGAAAACAACAAAAATTATACACTGAGATTCAACAAAATAAAATAATATTACTGGAAAGTAAAAATGAGAAAAGAACATGAGGTTGTTGTACATATTGGTAAGTAGTAACAACACCGCCTAATATATACACTACCAAAATATTCAAAATATTGGATTGTGCATTCAAAGCAAAAATCTAGATGAGTATACTGATTACATGTCTATGTAACCGTCTTTATCGCATCAACTATCTATAAAAAATATAGAAGAAAATTTTGTTAGCAGGTCAACCCTACCCGTTTCAACCTGTACCAAAAACGATATGTGCCAACCCGAACCCATTTTAATATGTTACGCGACCCACCCATTTTTCCACATCGACGGAACAAATAGTTAAATTCAGATACATGTGAATAAGATCTACTTTTTTTGGGTATATAAAGTTGTACCTCTTCATGCATTACAAGGAAGGCCTCTTCCACGCTCACATTATCATCCAAGGCAAAGACCTGAAATTCAAGTAAGTATCGCAATGAAAATGGTCAAATGGCAAAAAGAAGTACTTTATAACGCGAACGGATATAGAGGGAAGGCATTCAAACCTTGCCTGAATCTGGAATCAACTCATACGCTGTGTAAGATGACAAATGCTGAGACAAACGCTGACGGGTTGTCTCTATGTCTTCGGAACTTAATGGCAGCAAAGGTTCATGGGGAATACTGCTTGAGGTTGAAGCCTAATCAGAATGACAAACCAATAACAATGTCAACTGGATCTGTCCCATGAACAGGGCCGGCCCGCTATTTTCGATGGCCCTGTGCCATAATCGTGAAGTAGGCCTTAAAAACAAAATTATTAAATATGTGCAAATTGAATAAAAGTATGTTATTTAGAAAATAAAGAGTGTTTATTACCTTTATCTCAAGTAAAAAAAAGAGAGGTGGCTAGTTATTTTTTGAAGAAGCGTCATTCTTCTAACAAGAATAGAAACACATTTTATTTGTAATGAAAAGACTAATATGATAAAAGTTCATTTACATACACTAAGTTCGCAAGTTAGGGGCCCTCTAAAACTGGAGGCCCTGTGCAGTCAAGCAGACCGCACGGCCTAATCACCGGGCCTGCCCATAATATGGCCATCTCAACCAATTTACTCATGAGTGAGATGATCCAGGTTATATTTTATCTCCAACGGGTTGAACTAGTAAATTAAAAAAATAAATAACTTATAAGGAGATAGATTAGTATTGTAAAAATTATATTTTTCGTAATCACATTTGAGAGACTAATAACTATAACTAATTAATTATTAAAACATAATTTGAACAGAAAGTGTTTCGGGTCAACTCGAACATAAACTTATCCAAATTGACCCGTTACCCAGACCACCCGACCTGCCCATTTTTCCACCTCTCTTCATCAATGAAAAGGACCAGATCAAGACAATTGGATGAAGTAATAAGGAAACAATATAAGAATTTAAATAAATAAATAAAAAATCAAGGATACTTACACCATCAACATGATTGTGATCATCCAAACTATCAATATCCATGACTGGTAGACCATCATCAACTATCAATGTTTGAGGCATAATCTCAGGTTGTTTGACCACAACAATGTTGTTAACTCCATACTCATCCTCACTGTACATTTGTTGCTCATCAATTCTCCACAGGCCATCCACCAAGAATTTGAACTACATTTCCACATATAACCCAAAAAATAGAAGATATAAACTTTCAATCCAATTAAATCCCATATCTCATCATCAGTCTAATTATACTTAAACATTAATCGTCAATGCATCAAAATTTAACTAAACAAATTAAAATCAAAATTGCACAAATGTTAATCATACCTTGTGCAAACCAGGTGGAAGATCGCAAATCGTCGTAAAAGTATTCGAAGACCCCTCAACAGGAACCATATGGTGATACTTAATCCACCTTCACACAATCACACAAAACCAATTGCATTATATACACATATATTCATATATATTGTATGTCACACCAAAATCAAATCTAAAAAATACAAAATTGAACTAAAATTCAACAACATACCCAGTGAAATCACCACACAGGAACACTTGATTACCACCTTGAGTCCAAATAAACTGTGTATGAACCATCTTGTGCTGCAAAAATTGACTTCTCAACCTAATACACTGTAACTGTGTGTATTGTGAAAAATTGATCAATTGAGTGTACAAAATACATATCTAAAAACAGAATATCGGAATGAACGATTAAAGGAAAAATCAAATTCGAGAAAAATAAGGGTTTAAACAAAAGTAAATCGGTGTGTAGATCCTGGCGGTAAAACCTATAGATATACATTACATGTTAATACATATGGAAATTGAGTTTGTTTGTTGGTAGAATTCAGAGGAAATAAGCTCAGTTAGGAACATAATCGCTTAGATTTCTCTGAGCCGTAGAAAAACAGCTGCGGAGAAATACTGGTCGCACATATTGCACATGTGTGTATAGGTGTTTGTATGTTTTTTCCAAAGTTAAAAATCAAATATTCAGAGAAAGTGATACAGTATCTTATATTAAATATTAAATTTATAATAAAGAAACCGGTCAATCATGTTATATAAAATTATTTAAATTTATTAAATTGAATATAATTAAAGATATGACATTGTAAATTATAATTAAAAAATCAATTATATTTATAAAAGTATATTTTAAATCATATTGAGATAAGGTGTAGAAAAAAATAACAATTATTATCTTTATTTAAAATAACAACTTAATTTTGTTTTATATAGTATAAGTATACATTTTATTTTCAAATTGTCACTTTATAGTCAATTCTTTGAATAGCTATACAAGTCATTTTAAAACATAACATATTTATATTTAATATATTTAACTTAATTTCATCATTTTATTTATTTAATATATTTAACTTAACTACAATTAGTACTATTTTCGTAAAGTATTTGCAACTAAATAGCAAATGACAAATAGTGAGTCTACATGTATTGAAAATTGTCAGTTGAAGTTTGTTATTATAAATATTATATTGTGAAACTTTTATGAATATATTGTTGCGAAAATCATGTTTCTCGAAATATTTTTAACTTACTCAAAACATTTTAAGACTTTTACTGCTGTCAGTAAGGAATGAAGGACAAATGTGTAAAATAGACTTCTCGAGAACATTAAGAAAGTATAAAATAAACAGTTTCACTAATTAAAGTAAATTGTAAAACTAAACATCAATACTTCTAACTTTTTTTATTTTATTTTTATGATATACCATAATTACTAACACGACCACGTGTAATATACGAGTGTAAGTCTAGTGATATATGTAATCAAAAATTTCTTTCTACTATAAAAAAATCAATTTCCATTGACAATATTAGATTGTCAAAAATGATTGCATTATTTTCATGTATGTTTTTTCCTTCCCTATTTAATCGATTGATACATCAAAAATATTGAATGTAGTAATTTACAAAATGTTGTAATACACAATAACATAAAACGTCAATTTAGTTGCAACACCTTCAAAGATAAAAAAGTGTTAAAAAAATGCAGTTTAAACTCTAATTTAATATTTAAATAGTACTTCTTTTAAGAGAAAATCTATAAAATTGTCGATCAAACACCCAGTAGTCCATGTCAGTATTTTTTTCAACGAAATAGACATGATTCGTGCGGTCAAACCCCGCGGAACACTTGACAACCACTAAAATCGTGCCACGTGGCACAAAAATCCCGCGGCTCAACGAAATTCCCGCTGGCCTGTTTGATTTCTGCAATTTGCAAATACCCTCTATTTTGCGAGAAAAACCCGCAGTATCGGTCCAATACCCGCGTTTTTCACCATTTTCGATAATAATGTCTATTTTTTTATGAAAGTTATTACACTTTTCATTTTTCGAGTCTCATTTCCCCCCCCCCCCACCCCGAAGTTTAATTAATTAACTTCAAGTCCGAATTAATTTTCAAGCAGGTATTTTGCTTTTGCAAACAACATGCGGGATTTCGAATAGGCTAGCGAGAATTTTTGTTGACCTATTGTACCACGTGGTGTAATTTAAGCGGTTGTCAAGTTGTTACGCTACTTTCTAATCGCGAAAATTATGTCTATTTCGATGAAAAGAACATTGACATAGAATACTGGTTGAAAATTAAGTATTTGACTGACTATTCCATAAATTTCTCTTCTTTTGATTTAGTTGTGTCACCTTTAAAGATTAAAGGGTTTCTTTCTCAAATAACAACCTATTTTACGTGTTTTTCCTTTTGAGTCATTGTATATTTTTTTATCTTCGTGGTCATTGAAACGTGACTTGCTTGTCCTTTAGGGCCATTATTCGCAATATCCATAGGGATATCCGATAAACAAACGATGATATGATCAACTTTATAGATTTGATTTTCTGATATGGAATCATAAAATAAAAACGTAGAAAATAAGAATACATATGAAACGATATTGTTTTACGTATTAAAACTTATATGCAGTTGGAAACTCTCGTTGAATTGAAAGTATTTTACTTACATAAAACGAAGTTCTTTATTTTCAATAACTAACCAATACGTTGATTCAAATAAGAGAGTAAATCACTTAACATCTAAAAACTAACCTAGTATGTTATCATTGAGAAATCAAAAAACTAAACAATCATTTTTTTTCCATGTAGTCCTTACAAAAAATTGTACAAACTATAAAATATATAAAAATGCTAAATTTGATAAACCATAAATTTTATACAATCATATTTAATATGAATGATTTTTATCATAATAGTTGACATTGTCCTAGTAATTGTAAAATGAAAATATTCAATGAAATGGAAAAATTAGTTATTTTGCAATCTTTACAATTAGTAAGCAAAAAGCATAAATGCTTTATAAGTGTTTGTAATTATGATAACGAAGATGTGAAGAACAACTTTAACAAGAAAGTGCTACTTGTCTAACGAAGTATTGTTACTAAAAGTCATTTATAATCTATGTTTTAAAATCCGGGTTTTAAGTTGACCTGACAAGACAAACGGGTGTGGTTCAACCGAGTCAACCCGATCAACCTATTTCCTATGAAAATGTGAGAATCTATCCATATATTACTTTTTTCATAAAAAAAGTCATAAAGAAAACAGTAAAAAGGAGTGCCAAAAAAGTAAAACCATCAATTAGACTACTCACCATGATGCAACTCATAACTGAAGAACTGACTGTCACTTCAGTGTCATACTAGTACAAAGACTGAAGAACGGAACCATATCTATAATGATAGAAGGACTAAACTTTTAAATGCCGCGTCATTTTTTAACTATCAATACAAATAAATTTATATTTTTAAAACACAATAATAATAAATATGTTACTCTAATAATAAAAATTACATTAATTAAAAAAATATGTCACATTAATAAATAATAATAATTATTAAATTAATCAAAAAGTTATTTCAAGTTAATAATAATAAAAAGAAAGTGTTTGAATTGTATAGGTTGTATGTATATATACTTGATGTAGTAATTAAAAAGAAAGTAATAATTGTGTAAAAAAAGTGGTAATTGTTTAATATAATTTGTGTGTAAAATAATAGAGACGGTGAGAATTAAATGTGAAATAAGAGTGGTAATTATAGGTATATACGTAAAGTGTTTGAGATTGAAAAAAAAAAATCTTTTTTTTAGTTTGGATTGTTACACTAGCGTTTGAAGAATTAAGCCCACAAATCTTTCGTTCTCTTTCCGTTCCCAACAACGCAAACCCATAAAAGACAATACCCCAAGACAAAACCGTGCTAAAAAACGAAGGATGAACGCCACATGAAATGAAGAGGGAAGATGAACACTCCATAGTGGTCTTACCCATCTTCTCCATAACTCCATCTCTCTCCAAACATACTTTCTTTGTTTTCCCTTTCTCCCCATTTCCAATTCTAATATCATACATCACCACCCAACTATCACACACCACCACAACCACCACCCTAAAATCAAACTCCTATGTAAAATTAAAATTAAAACACCAAAAATCACCTATGTAAGTGGATGTAAGTTGTTGTACTTTGGTTCAATCGAAGGAAGAAAATGTCGACAATCAACTCATTAAGGTGTTGGTGGCTGCCTGGTTCCATTTTACTTTCTAGAGTATTATTCCGTAGTAAAATAATCAAACAAATGAAAAAAAAAAAAAAAGTGAAACTCGACGAGTTCCGGATCTTTTGTTCGACCGAAAAACTCGGCGGGTCGGACTGGCTTGAATTATGGGGTTGACAAAGTACTTTTCGACCCGCTTAGAAGCTCAGGTCACGGTCCGACCATATCAACCCGAGTTAAAAAACAATGTTGTAATTAAGTAATTTTAACATTCATTTATTACAACCTATGTATAACGACACAACTTGGTAACGTACAATTGTTCCAAGCATCTAAGCTTAAATTACATACTTTTATCACTTGGAGTTACTTGTTGGTCATTTGTACATTCTAGAATGAACATGGATATGTTATTGTCTACATAAACAATGGAAATTTTGGGCTATTAGTTTTTTAATTGTCTAGTACAAAAAGGATAGGAAAACGTCACAATTCATGGTTTGTGAATTTTTACGACTAACTCTTGTAATTCAATTACTAGAAAATGGAATCCCTCGTGTTCATAAATAACGAGGGTTGTTGCTCGTACGTTGCAGCGGCCAGCGGATCAGAGTATATATCTCTTAGTGGCGCAATTCATTTTTAGTTTGCAGGATGTGTAAGTTCCTGCAATGCGTTGACTAACAAGGTGACTGAAAACAATTTGTTAATTAATATGTTTTATTTATTTATACTCATCAGGGGTTTAATGTTTTGCATAAGTTAAGTCAATTAAAGTTGACATCTAAGTGATAATGGCTTCTCCCAATTTGACTAATTCATGTACAGAAGGGAAACTCTTTATTACGTATATATAGGTATAATGTTTATGAAATAGTCAATAATTATGATTATGATGTGTCAAAATAACTAGTCTTAAATTTATAATAACACAATAAATTAACTAGAAATAAAGACTAATACACAGGTAGACAAAATAACTTATCGTGATACAATATAACAGTGCATGTTATACCGATGTGGATCTCTCAAGACACAATAGTTGAAATATTAGTGATGGACTTTTATTATTAATTATTTTAGTTAGAAGATTTAATATAAACTATAAACTAATTATTATAAACAATTGAAAAAGGAAACTAATTTAGTCTAGTATAAGCTAGAGACACTTGACTGTTGACTCTTAGTAAAAACAATAATAAGATAGAAGCATTCACTTTGAATCAACTCCCCGACTCCAAATGATTTATAATACATACATAATAGAATTGATATAATAAAGCAATGCATATGATTATAGATTATCAAATAATATGCATATGAGTAATGACATTATTTCTATTGATTTAAACCTACGATTCTAACTGATAATTCAGACAATAATAAAATACATATCGCATAAATACGTCACTGCTCATATGATACATTAGCTCGTCGAATGGTAGCAGGTTACTCGGGTAAATTCCTTTACCCATAATGTTTTCTTAATTAATTTAATAAATAGACTTTAATCAATTAATATTAACGATAAGAATAAACTACATACAATAATCATCCATAAATCACCTATTTATATGCGACCAGTTCTTAACAATAATTTCCAACTAATCATTTAATTAAACATTAAGTGTTACACGAGAAATCAATCAGCCGCATATAATCAATTCTTTTATGTTAACATAGTAAAACCTCTTAATATAGAGCTAATAAAATACACATGTCACGTATAAGCTCGTCGAGTAGACCTAATTTCCAGAATACACAATTAATTTATTACCGATTATTTAAGCATTAATATTATAAATATAAAACACTTAAACATATTTTATCAATCTATTAAGTCATCATAACGATGAGTATTTCATGAATTAATTATCACAAAATTAATATAATACTATCAATAATAAAGCAACTGGATGTTAACTCAAAATCAATCAAATAACATATGAACTCGTCGAGTACTATAACTCGCCGAGTTGATATTCAATAAATCAAATAAATACGAATACATAAATCATTAATCATTGCTAGGTTATCTCTTCCAAGTGAATGAAAGAGATTAGCCCATAGACAAGCTAAAATCTAACAATACCAAGGAAAATAATACGAACATAATTATATATCGATCAAATAAATGATGTATATGCATTTCGGAGCTTTGAATCTTCCTTTTTGGTGCTAGAACAACCTCTGAGAACCCTATAATTATGAATACTCTGCTAGAAAAAAGTAGGAGAATGTATAAAATTCGTATATGATGTTGTGGGGGTTTATATGGTATTTAAAGAGTTACAACCGACTTTGATAGCTAATCTCATTTCTATCTGTTCGGCGAAATCTGGGGTTTATCCCTTCACAAAGTCGGTTTGGTTTAACTTCATCTACAAGTCTATCAGATAAAAGCCTACTCGTCGAGTTTTGTCCATAACTTGTCGAGTAATTGTCCAATTGAGCTGGATTTCGAATATGTTGTAACCCTCTGAATATAGAGAGTTTGGGATTTGGAATCGACTGATTTTGACTTGTATCGGAGAGTTATAACCCAAAAAGTGAAGCCTCGTAGATCATTAAGATTTTTGTCTTCTTTTCTCTCTTCTTCGACTTTTCTTCCAGTTTCCGCTTATTTTGCAATAATCTTCTCATCAAAACATATGAAGTAAATATGAAGCAATTGAGCATAAAATATAATGCATTAATTTCAACCATAAATGGGTTGATCATGTGTCAGAAAAATATACACAATTCAACACTTACTAAATTAATTTACATTTTATATATATACATTTTAAATAATAGATGCAATTATCCTTCTACCCCATAATGCAATAGGTGCACAAAAACTTCATTAGTGAGACATAATATGAGAGCACGTAGTGGACATTATAAGGATAAGACTTGTATTTCACATTTGGCTAGATTCGAAAAAGAGGGAAATCTATTCACAAACATCCTCCAAACACAATTATTAACTTTTTCTTAAAAACACATTTATACCGTACAAAGTTTATAAGAAACAAAACCACACATATGAAGACGTATGAGTTTTGAGAGTTTTTATGTTTTGTCAAAGATAGGATCATAAATTAAAAATAGCCACCTCTCGAAAAATAAAGGAAGGTAACAAAAATACAAGAAAGGAAGAGTCTCGAGGAAGGAGAGCTCAACCAACAACCAAAACCACAACCATACTAACAAATTTTAAAAAACATTCATTGGATATAGAAGCCACCTCGACCAATCTCCACAAGTGATATGCTTCTATTAGAAATCCATAAAAGCGACATTTTTTGAAGACGGGAAAACATGTCTTCGTGCCTAATACGTTGAACCTCTTATTCATTAGCATGCACCAGTCTATTACGCTAATTCCAAATGAGCCAAAACAAGATGAATTTGCTGCCTTGATAACACATTTTGAACTAACATCAACCCCGAGAAACAAACCCTCCACCAACTCTAGAATTTAGCCCAAACCGGCTTACCACGACCACAATATTGTCTGCTTTGCTCGCAGGCGCACAACTTTTTCCTGGCGACCACACGAGGACTTCCAAGGAGTTCACCCATCTTAGTACTACTTCCGCTCCAGCACGCTTAACTGCAGAGTTCTCACGTGATCTGATGTGCTTGTGGCCCCAAAACGTGTTGTGTCCGGTAAGGATGTGATTCACCTTATAAGCCCAACACCTCTCATGTCCACGGTCAATGTAGGATTTACCTAAGGTGTTACAAATCTTGATGAAAGTAACATTGAGTTAGAACATGATGAGATGTTTCTAGAGAAGCTAGACAAAATGGACAAATTACCTAAATGGAAGAAAACTCATGGGATGACAAATTCTTAAAAGTAGGTAACCAATCTAAAGGAGCCCTCAAAATGGACATATCAACTTTGTTAGGCACCCTCCTATTCCAAACATGCCCAACATTTAAACCATAATTAGTCATCAACTTTTCATCAATTAAATGAGATAATTTAAGCCACCATTATGCCTTAACTTCCAGCTCCACCTATCAACACCCAACGGACTAAGAACTAAATGAGAAATAGAGCCAACCAAACTACTTATCTCGTATAGAGGAACTTCAAAGTCATGAATTCAGAATCATGAAAATGTATCAATAAACTTACGAGATGAGATATACCTTAAGAGAATAAAATAGAGAGCTTATCAAAGATGCATCCTAACGAGGAAAACCTCTAACACAACATATTGACTAAAAAATAACTGATAAATGTCAAACGATCATTAGCATAAAAATTTTAATCGTAAAATTTTAATCGGTGTCAATTAACGATGAATTTTACCTTTAATAACTTAACGTGATCTGTCCATAATACTTTTATAATTTTGAATTCGTCTCGATGCAACGTATAAACATATACAACTTTGTTAACGATCATATCCTTTATGCTTATTTTAATATTTGTGAATGAAAAATTTGATAAAATATGAATAAAGTATCTTTTTCTAAGATAATTTTCACAAATGACCGGGTAAACTGTCAACGCAGGAATTGACTTTTAATCCATCCAAAACACAATCCACGAATCGTGGCCGTCCATCTCAAATTTCACTGCCAAATGACCAGCCATGGCATATATCCTACGTGTCACCTTCCTACTGGCTATTTGTACGTGGCACGCGATGTCATTGGCTGTACCAACTCGACACAATTTCTCTCCAGATCTGTATCTATATATGCACTCTCAACAAAAAACTTAATATTTTCTAGAGTGAAGCATCTGTATTTTACCTCTATTTCTAGAGTATTCTCAAAATCAAGTCGATTATTCAGATCGCAAGATCTGCTTACAGACGAAGATGCGTTCGTTGCAATTTTGTTGTTTTCTGTTGATCGGTTGCTTGATTTCGCAGATTTCCGCTTCTGCTTCTGACGCTGTAAGTGAAGTAATGTGATCTTTATTGTATAGATCTGTAATGTATGAACTATTAACTGATCGTTATGTATATGATTATCGATTTAATTTTCGTAGATATTTTACGAGTCATTTGATGAACCGTTTGAGGGCAGTTGGATCGTATCTGAGAAGGAGGAATATTCTGGTAAGATTTGTCTGGATCTGTTTAGTATTTTATATAAATTACGTTGATTAACTTGAAATTAGGGTTTAGGTTGTTATGAATATTTTTTGAAGTGTTACTTGATAATCAAATTAGGGTTTAAGATAATGATTTTGAGAAACTTTGAGGCTTTTAATTGGCTCAGCTCTACACTGTCGTTGAAGTAGTTATTTTTATAATTGCATTGGTCGTTTCTATGTATTCATTCTAAGAGTCTGTTTAGATGCAGTTAAACTGTCATCTGTACGCGTAAGTAATGATATTGATTATACGTTGACTTGCCTGTTTGATGTTCCTTTGTAAGATGTATAAGTTTACTGTTCTAGAATCCATTATTTAAGATATGAAGTGTTTTCCGCAAGTTACATGCACTTCAAGTGGTTTAACTAACTGCTAACCATCATTATGCGGATGTTAAGACTTAAAGGTTGTCTGAGGTTCTACTCTTATGATGATGGCTTAAAATTGTATTTTCATATTTTACGTATATAAAACACAGTGCAGTTGCATTTGTAGTATAGTTTATGTCACTAAATAGTTTCATGTCAGGTTTGATCTACTCTTTACCAATATATGCGTTTTCATGTATGTTTGATCACATTTACCGTTACCGGGTTGTTTAAGTATTTATTTTATTGCCATGTGACTGTGAATCTATCTATGTAGTTACATCCGTTGAATGAATCTCTCTGTTGTAATGTCATTTTATGCTGTAATGGATTTCTGAGTTTGTTTATCCTATTATTTGTGGTCTTTAGGTGAATGGAAACACTCAAAGAGTGAGGGACATGACGATTATGGTCTTCTTGTGAGTGAGAAGGCTAGAAAGTACGCAATCGTCAAGGAGCTAGAGAAACCTGTTGAGCTCAAGGATGGTACCATTGTTCTTCAATTTGAAGTTCGTCTTCAAAATGGTCTTGAGTGTGGTGGTGCGTATTTGAAATACCTTCGCCCACAGGAGGCTGGTTGGACCGCCAAGGGATTTAACAATGAGTCTCCTTATTCAATCATGTTTGGCCCTGACAAATGTGGTGCCACAAACAAGGTCCATTTCATCTTGAAGCACAAAAACCCCAAGAGCGGAGAGTATGTTGAGCACCATCTCAAGTTCCCCCCATCTGTCCCTTCAGACAAGTTAACCCATGTGTACACTGCCATTTTGAAACCAGACAACGAGGTTGTCATCTTGGTTGATGGAGAAGAGAAAAAGAAGGCTAACTTCCTCTCATCTGAAGACTTTGAACCCTCACTTATACCTGATAAAACTATTCCTGACCCAGATGATAAGAAACCTGAAGATTGGGATGAGCGTGCTCAAATTCCTGACCCAGAAGCCAAAAAGCCTGAGGATTGGGATGAGGATGCACCTATGGAAATATTAGATGAGGAAGCTGAGATGCCTGAAGGATGGCTAGAAGATGAGCCTGAGGAAGTTGACGACCCAGAAGCAGTGAAGCCAGAGGATTGGGATGATGAGGAGGATGGTGAATGGGAGGCACCCAAAATCGACAACCCTAAATGCGAATCAGCCCCAGGTTGTGGAGAATGGAGGAGGCCAAACAAGAGGAATCCAGCTTACAAGGGTAAGTGGAGCGCTCCTCATATTGAAAACCCTGCTTACAAGGGTATCTGGAAGCCACGTGAGATTCCAAACCCTGATTACTTTGAACTTGACACTCCCAACTTTGAGCCGATTGCTGCTATTGGTATTGAGATCTGGACAATGCAAGATGGCATCTTGTTTGACAACATCCTGATAGGAAGTGATGAGAAGACCGCATCATCAATCAGGGAGACTACATGGAAGCCAAAGTTTAAGATGGAAGAAGAGAAACAGAAGGCTGAAGAACAATCAGCCGGTTTTGAGGGTCTCAAGGGTATCCAGGTACTTGTTTTACTAACATAAGTACTCAGAGTTCACTTTCTGATTCCTTTTATTCTTGTTGTCTAAATTGGTTTACTTAACGCGTGCAGAAAGCTGTTTTTGATGTCCTTTACAAGATTGCCAATCTAAACTTCTTGGGCGAGCACCAGGTCAAGGTTATGGTAAGTCGCTAGATGTGGTATTACCAGATAAGAATGTATCAGTTTTCTCTCTTGTGTGTATTTAAACCTTTGTATTCTGTTATTGAAGGAACTAATTGAGAAGGCAGAAAAGCAACCAAACCTTACAATCGGTGTCCTAGCATCAATTGTCGTTGTGCTCTTCAGCATCTTGTTGAAGTTGTTGTTCGGTGGAAAGAGAGCGGTAAGTACCAAAGTTGGCCTTTACATAAATAATAGTAGAGGTGGCAAAATGGGAGGGGCGGGTGGGGTTGGTAACGTGTACCACATTTTATTGTATTGACCCTGCGTTTTTTGAGTTGGTAATTTGTAGTATGTTAACGTGCTTACAGAACAACATTGTTACATTAATAATCCAAAGATTCTTATTAGAGGTTATGTGTTATCTAATATGTTTGACCTATTTGGACCATCCGAGATTACACAACCCAAACGGGAATATTTGTAACTAAACTAGTTCAGATTGCCATCACTAGATAAATTTTCCATGTTGATTATCTTATGAAAACTGATATTGTTTTTACAGACACCAAAGGTGAATGTGGTGCCAGAAAAGAAAGATGAAGGCGAGGCCTCAAACACAGCTACAGCAGCACAAGGTGAGGAGGAAGAGAAGAAAGAAGAACCAACTGAGGTTCCTCGCAAGAGGACAACTAGACGTGACAACTGATCGTGATATTGAAGAAATGTTGGGGTTGTCAAATTTGGTGGACATTAGATTCACATTTGGTAGAATCTTCTAGTATTTAGTTGGTATTTGCATCTAATTACATGTTTTTCTTCCCTTTTTGCTTTGATTTTTTGTTAAAACACATGAAAAGTTTTTGTTGTTTAGAACGAAACGAAAACCTTGTATGACGTTGTAAATGAGAAATTTTTATTTAGAAGATGGGCATATTTGTAGCAATTTGTTTAGTCTTCTCTATGTTTTATATTGAATACTTTTTACTATTACGTTCTTTGGTTACATAAGCTGACCGTTTCGGAAAGGCCATGTTGATTTGCACTTAGAGTCAACCACTAAAAGTAACCAAATCTTGCTGTATGATTTAACTAGACGCATTGCAGCACTTGTCTCTCTACTTCTTAGGCAAGAAGATGTCAGGCACGTTAGTTGCAGATTTTTGAAACACAACCCATTGTGTTTCAAAAATGAACGGGGACAGTGATGCCTTCGCTTGTGGTTGGAGATGGTAATATCGATCGATATTTTATCTTACACCCTTATAAATGATTTAACTCTTTTTTTTAATAACTTATATGTTTAAAGAACGAAAATGATATAAATATCCAAATTTTCAATTAGATAGACCAATTTATTATTAACTAATTTTAGAAACTACATAGAAATTTAATACTCCTATATATTAAATGAAATACAATTTAATCCATAAATAAATATATGTACATTTTAAAATATATATTCATAAAATCAGTATCTTGTAATTTACAAAGATAAAATTGATAACATTTGATTTAATATTCTAGATATTTGTAATTACGTATCAAAATTTTTAATCTATTATACTTGTATAATATAGACTAACTTGAATAAATACTCCGCAACTTTACGAAAATTTCTGCTAGTATTTACTAAAATTCGCTTATACACAAGAGGACAACACTCGTAAAGAGTATTGAACCAAGTGTTTTCAAATGCTTAACAAACTAGAGCTTACATTCGTATGTAACTCTCTTGGTTTGCAGAGGGTACATGCACATGTACATAGGCACAGCTGTTTTGTAAATCTTAGATTAAACACTCCCGAAACAACTGTGGAAGTCCATATAAGATTACATGGTACTGGATACTAGTATACCTGTTCAATATGTCACCAAAAGAAACTAAAAGATAGCAAACGAGACCCAACCCCGCCCTTCATGAGCATAAAAGAATAGAATGAAAACCTTCCTTCTCAGCATTTTGTGGCAAAAGGTTGAAAATCTTCCTTCTCAACGTGCACAAGAACGATGTTACATATAACCTTTGAGTACCCTTGGAGGAATCATTGCCTTGGGTGGATTTGGAATCAAGTCATCCGGACCAAGATCGTCTATAGGCGGTCGTTGCTTATGATGATCGGTGACATCTTGGTAGGCCATCGTCAATGCCAGTGCCTACATTTTGATGAATTTTCCAGTGTAAGAAAGAGCTAAAACTAATTGACGATCGACTTTGGAGTTTAGTTAGTGAGTCAGCAAATTTGACCCAGTTACAAAGCAATCAGTCAATTTAAGTTACGTTATCTTGAAGACATGAAATTGGTTAAGCTAACCAATCTAACTAAGGGATTGGGTCAAGTAGGTTTCACATGGTTGAACAGTCCAAAATTCATCAGACACACCCAAATGCATAAAACCCTATAATAGCTTTATACATAAGTTTGGGTTATTATCGTCATGTTATGGTACATGTAATAGCATTTGAGATATAAAGTATTTATAAAGTTTATATACACGAAAAAATGTATGGACCCATTTTGACAAGTACTAAAAACTGCCACCACGTTGACCCGTTACCCAAGCTGTCCGGCCCTCCATTTTGCCACTTCTATTATTTGGTTAGTAGTGCATAAATGCCGAAAATTAACCTACTTTTATCCTGTCAATAACTCAAACAGAACGAAACAATAGAGTCCAAGATGACTTACGATGTGATCACGATCTGGAGGAGCATAAATTCCGGTTGTCACGGCGGTTCTTCGTCTAGTGTCATTGGTGGGTGGATCTGAAATTTTTTCAAAACCAACAGGGACAACCATTACCGGCATCCCAACTAAATTCCCCACACAAACTTTCTCCCAATCTGTTACATTTCCCACAAATGCATCGACTGTAAAACTTCCCCTTACTTCCTTTATTAGCTTTCCACGTGCTCTTTGTGACTGTACGTAATCTACAGCAGGTATTATACGTGCTCGGCGAAGTTCTGTAGGCCACTGATCTTGAGCCTCAAACTCATCATCTTTCCCAGATCGTTGCCAAGTGTCAAAGTGAGCAAGCATATCAACATCCATTGTGAAATTTAAGATCCCTTGAGCAGATTCAACACTATACTCAAGCTTGAACGGTACCATATTAACACCCTTTGATTTAAGCACATCAACGACCTGCTCATTTGACATCATCAAAACATCCATGATCTGAAACTCAATTTAGCATGGCTAAAACAAAGATAATCAGCATACCTCCATCTCCGCATCCTTGAGATATCCAACAGTAAGCTTCGTGATGTCTACAGAAAATGGGTCATCAATATAGATCTTTCTTGATGAGAAGTCTTCTGGATCTTTACCCCGAATGATGTCTAGAACAATTGCACAATCAACAGCACTTCTACACAAAGGACCAAGTTTATCCTTCTCAAGGAAAAAAGATTTTGTTAATAATAATATATAGAGGTGTAAATCTCAACCCATTCATTGGCAAATGGGTGCAGACAAAATGGAAACAAGTCATTTTCAAATGCATATAATCTCCTAAACTATTTCATAAGAATTTTTTTTCATGAACACCTTAATTACCAAGTCCATTTTCAAATGCATAACACCTCCTACACTATTTCATAAGATTTTTTTTCATCAGCACATTATTTAGTAATTAAATTCCAAAAGGCACAATGAAAAAAATATGACTGCGGGTTGGCCTAACCGGACCTATTCTGACCCGAACCCATTAGACTGTTACTGACCCACCCACTTTGCCACATAACAAAGAATAATGCAACCAACCAAAACTGAAGAAGGGGAAAAATGTTACCAGGCTCTCAGACAAGCTCAACACACCGGTTCTACCAACCGCACCAAAAGTCGGCCGCAATGCAGTCACACCACACCTAGCAGCAGGGTAAGTTATTGACCCAGCTGTCTCAGAGCCAATTGCAAAAGGAACCAGACCAGCTGAGGTGCATGCAGCAGGCCCAGCCGATGAACCAGTAGTGTACTCCTCAATGTTCCATGGATTTCTGGTTCGACCACCGAACCAGATATCGTCATACGCCAATGACCCCGTAACCAGTTTCCCAAGAAGAACTGCCCCAGCAGACTTCAACCTGAATTCAAAGAGACATCAAACTCACCACATCGGGCCACATGCAACAATGTTAACCTGACCATTGTTAAGAGTCTCGTGTTCTAACCTCTTGTAAACCCAAGCCTCAATATCAAGAACTTGATCTTTGAAAGTAGTTGAACCCCAGGTGGTTTTGTACTTAGGAACCGCAATGATATCTTTTAGCCCGTATGGTATCCCATGAAGCGGACCTATCATTTGAAAACTTCCCCATTGAAAAACAACTTCTCATAAATGTCATCATATGGCTAATAAGGTGAACAAGAAGAGAAACTGTTTTGTTCATCCAACTAGTGGGGGGTAATTCCAACCGTTTACTTTATAAAGGGACGATTTGGGTTGTGTGTCAACTCAGACATGCCAGTTGAAAATTTGTAGCTAATAAGGGAACGGGTTGAGAGTCACCCAAACACTACTCTTTGTGCACACAACCTCCTAGATCGCCTTTTTCCAAAGATTAATTATTAATGTAGTAACTATTTTTATAATCATAAATAACACACTAACTATTTATGGATATTTAAAAAGTGCTAGCGGTGCAAACCAACCGGACTTGGCCCATTTTGACCTATACAAAGATGACCAGTCCACCCATTTTTCCAGCTGTAATAGTATTAACTAGTGCAATACCCAAGTCAACGCCTTGTGCGAGAAGTTGATCGGCATGTTTTGCTTGCTTGTAAGCAAGATCCTCTGTGATGGTGATTACTGCTTCCAATGCCGGATTATACCTATGGAATCAACAAAGGACACCTTTACATTATAAGAAAAAAGGGAAAACCAGTGCTTTCACGTTGTCAGTTGGACGCTACAGGTATTCGAAGTTACCTTTTTAGCCTCTTCAGAAAAATACCAACAAGCTCCTCCGAGGAAATTTGTTTTGTTCTTATAAGATGTCCAAGTTCAAGAATCTAAAATCCCACATTTTTAGAAAAAACAGAAATTAGAAGTAAGCTTAGCATCAGATTGAGCGGCGGTTAAATATACGTTCGTGAGTAGTGACGACTAACTTACAGTCATGAAGGCGATATCTTCATCAGTCTCCGGCCTCGTAACACAAGAAAATGAAGGATATTTAAATCTCTTTGTATTATCATGTGTCTCTTCTTGTTTCCACTCGGAATTGAAAACTAACGAAGGATGGTCATGCAATCCCCCGTTGGTGGCAGCGACTATTTTCCTATTAGCTTTTATTATAGGGATATTAAGTTCTTTGGCACCCTTCTCGGTCTCGAGCATCTAAATTTGAAAAACTAGTAAGTATGTCTTGCTATTTCACATAGACGTAAACACATATATTAAATTATTACATACTCATATTGGGTATCCAGATTCGTCTTTGTTTCCAACAGATATCCAGAATTAGATACATGAATAATATTTGAGTAGATAGGTGTTTGACCCATTCATTTCTTAAATGGGTTGATTTAGGTGCGTTTTCTTAAATCTCAAACGGGTCAAATAAGCCAAATAAATATTTTCAACAAATACGGGAATATGTCAAAAAGTTCAATGCCAGCCTTAAAATCTACATTTGATGGAAGAAACCTCCTAAATCGGTTTATTTAGAGACTTGGGAGTATTAGTGATATTGTTTTGTAATTATTAAAAGGTCAAAAAAGACAAAAACAAAGAACTATTTGTAGGACAACCCAACCCGACCCGTCAAACTTAAACCCATACTAAAATGTGACCCGTTTCATCCCGAATTCGTTTTTCGACATTCCCCAACCCTCGAGACATGCACATCTCGCAACCTCTAAGCACAACTACCTAATAGGTGGCAAAGGTAAGGTCGCACCCGTCACAAGTATACAATCTAATCACCTGAGTGTCATTGAAGAAATCAGCATCCAACATACTAAAACCACGTTTAAGGCCCAAAGCATCATCGTTCTTTTTAGAGCGCTTGTCATGATGGCTAGAAAACTCGGGTCTCGCACTGTCCTGATCAAAAGATGTCACATTTAGTGGAAAAGTATGAAATTTATGATACAAAATAGATGGGCAGTCAGCATTGTGGCAACCTATCAGATACGTTTATTACCTGGATAAAATGGTCCTAGAAAGACTTGGAACTTTCTGAAACAACATTTTTCCCATTTTATTATATGTACTCACCTGCTTTGCAAATGTTAGAGTAGATATATGCCCTTTTTATTTAAACCAAAATAAATGTGATAGATAAAGTATATATCAGAAATAATAATGACAGTTCTAAGATTTTCATTAAACCATTAGCATCTATATAAATACTTGTACTCAGATTATAATAAACTCAATGCCCCTAATCTAAATATTAATTAAAGTACTGTACAATCAAACTTATTAATGGCAGCTTAAAGACATACATATTGAAAATGTCTAATTATATAACTACGTACAATCAATCTGCAACAACTGAAAGTGCTATGCATCCAGAACACTTTGGTTGACTAATTAAGTAAACTCGTTGACTTAAACCAGTTTTCACTTTTAACATCTACAAATACCATATTCAAATACTAACTACAAAGTTAAAATAATAAAAAACAGAGCAAAAAACATAATACCATGTTATGCTATTTGAAGAGTTTTGACGGTGTTCTGGAATTGAAGAACTTGTGGAAAGCAAAAACAGAGCAGAGTGCAATAGAGTGATCAACAGCAAATGACCTCTGACATGTGTCCGCAGGTGAGGCTTCTGAGGATAAATGACGGTCATGTTTGTATGCCACGTGGCTGCTGACCTGATTATACACGAGTCCGGGTGTGAGACTGTGAGTAGGGTGTTTTGCAGAACTGATCCGGTGTTTTTGATCGGTTTTTCGTAAGTTCTTTTTTATTTCTATTGACTCAGTCGTCGAGATATCTTTGCTATTTTATTTTGAAAACGTCATAAAACATTATTAACGATAACTTTATAGAACGCGATTATCTACATAGGCCTGATGGTACGACTTTGTAGTTATATAAGAACCAAAATTTATAACATTATAAATGTTAGAGAAGCTATAGGATTCTTTTTTTTTTAATAAAATATAGACTCACTATTTATTTTTCTCTATATCTATATTCAGTTATTAAAGCCAACAAGGTCGTATGTCCTTACCAAATTATCATGTTTGATATATGAAGCAATAAACTTAAAACCTATAAATTTTGCTGACAACTTTATTTTATTTATTATTTACTATTTACTATTACTATTACTAAAATAATACGTATTTATAATCATCTCTATCTTATATACTTAGTATACTTAAAAATCATAACAATAATAATAGAAAGTCAAAAAATAAAAATAAAAAGTTAAACAATTGTGACCAAGTCAAAAGCAAAATAATTTATTTTTAAACCATATTTATTATTCTATTATTTCGATTTCTAGATTTTATAAAATTTTAATAACTTGAACATACATATAATATAAACCGAGCTCTGATAACAATTCAAATTTGATTAAAATTAGAATCAAATGGTAAGAATCAAAAAACCCAAAACACTCAAAAATGAACATCTATATTTTATATTTAAGCCGTTTATTATTAAAATTATCCGCTATCACGCGGATATAGTTTAACAAAATTATAGAAAGTGTTTAAACTTTAGACTACCTAATTGATATCCTTAACATGATTATGACCTTAAATTCGTGCTTTCAATTATTTAATTTTATTTATCACTCCTTTAATTGATTACAAGTTTTACTAAAAAAGTTAATCTTAAATATAATATAAAAAGTAAACGATGATATCATCAAATATTTAATTAGCTAATAGAATTCTTTAATTTTGTTAAATTGAGTAAAATTAAAGATTTGATGACATCATCATTTAATTTAAATTTATTGACAATTAAGTCCTTTAATTTCGCTCAATTTAAAATTAGAGTCCCAAACTTTTTAAATTATATAACTCTTAACGGAAAGATCATATCGTTATCAAAATTTATAAAATCTATTTCATATATTTGTATATGTTCACAAATATAAATGAGTACTTATATCAATAAACGTTACGTTAAGGTTTTTATACGTAAAGAAATTATATACGAATCACGTTTATGACATCATGCATATTCAATTTAAAAAATACAATTTCAACTCAATTTCAATAAAAAGAGTAACCTACATTTTATTATAATTATATTTATATATCTATTTAATTATCTATTGTTATCTCTTAGACCATCAATATATATCTATCCTATTTCTAATAGTTCTTTCTAACTTTTACGTAACTTTATTCAAATCACCAACAAATATATTTATATTTATATTTATATTATCTCTTTGTGTTGCGTTTATGTTTATAAATTTCTGGTGTGTTTACATCTATTTTTTTTTTATGTACATAGAAATTCATGTAACTTTTCTTTTATTTAAATTAACTTTTATTAAATTAAGATATACGTCAACAAAAATCTTATTTTGTCAAATATTCAATTAATCAATAAAATTATTTGGTTTTTTCAAATTGATTAAAATTAAGGAAAAAAGTTACATCATCAATTTTCAAAAGATTTAAATTAAGCAATCAGATTCTTTATTTTAATTAATTTAAAATTTTAAATCTTGTAAAAAAAATTATAAACTAATACTTTAATAGTATGAATCGTATAATAAAGTTGTATTACCCGTAATTAATTGTGAAATAGTAGGTTTTATTAATGTTACCTATTTGTTCCACTACTATCACAATATTACATAAAAGTATCATTAGAGAAACTATATACGCATTATTTAATACCTACAGATTAAGTGAAACTATACATCTCCATTCATTCAATTTAGTTAAATAATATAACATACTTTTATTATACTAACTTGTTATTTTAAATACATTTAGATAAATAAAATTACTTCAAATACTTCTACGTACATCTCGAATCCCACAGGTAAGTTTATTCAACCTTTTCAATTTACAAGTTATAGGTTTAGGATAAGATTTGAGGTGTCAAAAAATCTCCAACGTTTCAACGAACATATAATCTTAAATATTTAAATTAGTAATAAGGATAAATATAAGTTATTACTCTATCATCTAAAAGGAGAATTCTTAATTAAAACTGTCAATTTCAATGTGATTACATTTATCATCTTAAATTCTTAATTAGTCGATGTCGTAAAATGATTACTAAAATCTCTACTCAATAAGCGTTGATTTGAGAATTGCGACAATTACATGGACAAAATAATCTAACTATGTCATTTATAATTCTTTTAATTTAATATTTATTTTAGTAGCTTAAGCGATCCGTGTGTATACACAGGTTTGGATGCTAGGATACGTATATATGATGTTCTTAATCATAATATGAAATAACTTGACTAAACTAGGTTCGTATGTAAACCCGATATAAATCTTGCAACACGTAGAAAACCAATAGCACTAATCGATTTACACTCCGGACTAACGACATTATGCAGAAGTTTGATGCATGCATTGTAGTCAAAATGATTTTATTTTCTCACTAAAATGGTACAAAATATTTAACATTTAGCTCTGACGAAGTGTATAAGCTTGACTCCGATTGATATTATTCGAAAGCTTACAATGTATAATGTTTAACAAGATATGAAATAATCTAAAATAAAACAAATTTAAATAATGAAATAAAAACAGGATAACGTACATGCTCTTATGTTAAATGTTTCTAAGGTAAACTACAAGTGATATTTAAATTATTAATCATCTAATTATTTATTAGAAGAACACATTTAAATTTCAATAACAATTTACTGCAACTATAATTACATGCTCCCACATACTTTCTTATAATAATTAAATGGTTTATTATTTAGTTGCGTATCAAACATTATCTTTTGCTATTATATTTAATCATCTTTTAAAAGTGCTATTTTATGTATCAAACTTTACAATTTCTTATATTGTATGTAATGGGTTACTGGATGACCGAAAACCACCGATTTCGATACATACAATAGACATTTTTACAAAGTGTAATACATACAATAGACATTTTCCCCAAAGTTCGATACATACAATAGATATTTTTTACAAAGTTCAATACATACAATAGACATTTTTTCAAGAAGAAAAACTGATTACATACAATATACGAAATTGTAAAATTTGATACATAAAATAGCCCTTTTAAAAGGTGATTACATATAATAGCAAAAGATAATGTTTGATGCATAACCAAATACTAAACCCTAATTAAATTAAGAATAAAAAACTATACGTCTAGATACCCATTCAGTGCGACTCCTTCCGGTCAGCATATACCATTGCACCGTAGAGATCACATTCAAACTCCAAATTGATTTTTCTTCAACCCTTTTAATTTATGATTTATTTTTCAAAGTTAATACTTCAAAATTGGTTCTAGTCTCGAGGGAAAAATCTGAAGCAGGTTGTTTCAACTATCTGACAAGTACCCGTGTTCCACTCTAGAAAATCCCCACATTGTACGAATAGTAGGAGAAAATAATATTACTTTTTATAGTAACTTAGCATATATGTTTTAGTGGTTTAAAAATAATTTTTTGATTGATTTAATTCGATAATAACTTTCTAGCTCTGGCCTGCCGAGTGCCGACAGTCACAAAAAATGGAAATAACATAAATAGAAAATGCAAAGAAACTAACCAATATTTTGACCTCTGTGAGCAAGAGCGATATGCTCATAAACGCACCTCCAATTCGGCCTTCAAAAAGTGATTTGACCTTAGTACCAGAAACGACATCCACACCATTCTTGGCATGATTAAGTGACTGAGGCATTGTAATTATAGCGGACCGAGCATCACCTTCCTCATAAATACTTGAGCAATAGTTGTGCATTTCGATCCGTTTCAGCAACCTCACTCATAACCTCTTTGAACCACTCAAACGAGCCTTGTTCTCTCGTAATCCAATAAAAATAAACTCGTCTTGTCTTTGATAGCCGCAATGAGTTTTTGGCCTCTTGTTTAGCTTTCATGTTGTCAATGATGTCTTCAATGATACTGATCATAGGGGTTATTCCAATGCCTAACCCCACTAGCAACACTGCGTAGTATTTCTTATACTCTTGTGATGGATCCCAGTAGGCCCGTCAATTACCACATTTGGAAACCTGGTGAAACTTTTTGATTAGGAAGGTTATGACCTAAGAAAACGGGCAGTTGTAACGATAATCGAAGACTTACTCGGGGTTGTCTATTTGGTAATCAGGTATTAGCGTTTCAGTTTCACCATTACCTAGCAATTGAAATTCCTGCAAACAACGACAGATGGCTTTGCTGATGACCAACTACATTAACAGTGACTAAATGTCGCATTTTCAACCCATGTACTTATAAAATTGGTCAATTTAGGTTGTTTTATCTCTAAAGAGTCAAATGAATAAGATAAAAACAACCAACAATAAAGGAACTGGCTGAAGTTGCCTAAAGTGTGTTTTAAATGCATAAATTTCATAATTCAATTCATTCACAACATAAGATCATTACTAATATAAGTTTGCAGTAATGTTTCCCAATGTGCCTTTGGCCTCGCGTCAAACCCATTTACCAAGAGGTTACGGATTCAATTCTCACTGGAGACAGAAAAGAATATATATGATGTGTTATTATACCTAATATGTGTTTTAGGAGGTGGGACTGTTTGCCTTTAAAGTTGAAAATAAAAAGAAAAAATTTGCAGTCATGTTTGGCATCCTAAGTGTTTAGTTTTTAGAAACTTCAGACAAAACCTGGTCATGATTATACGTAGGCTTCTATTTGATTCAGAATTCAAAACATCTTTAAACTTTTGAAACAAGAAAACGTACATCGTAGAAGACTCTTTTCACATCCCTGGTCCAGTCGCCGAGCGTTCGAATATGCACACTTAGTAGTCATCTCCAGGTGCAGAAGTTATATAAAATGGCTGCCCGAACAACTGTTCAGTTAGTTTAGTTAATTTATACTTCACACAACATTTTCATGGAAAAATTGGCATTATTTTTACGCACGAGACTCACCATTCTAATGGAGCGACCGCCTTACGGTTAACAAATATGCATTGCCCGCTTTTCCACAAACAAGGTGTTTTTTACTAAAGATTTATATTGTATGTTTTCATTTTAGCAAGACATGTGATGCCCATAATCTGTTTCTTAGAATGCTAGTATAATTCCTTTGTCCAAAAAAGATAAAGGGGATAATGTTCATGGTTTGCCCGAGTGATTAATAGTCGAGTAGAGCTCTAGCTTCATGATTTATATACCTTCGGCCTTTTGACTAGCTTGACACTAGGTCTGAACAGAGTGATCAATCTCCCACCGACATAAATCAAAATGGGAATTGCTAAGTACAACATCCAAGTCTGTCATTTCCAAACAAAAAAAATAAGAAAAAAATAATATATAAATAAATTCAGTTATATTTTCTACAACATTCATACAAAAAAAAATATAAAAGGATACAAAATTCAAATTTTCCACTTACAGTTTTTTTGTACCGTTCTTTTGCGAGGTAAAGTTTGATTCCGTGAACTATGAGCATACCATAAACGATCAAATACAGAGAATTATGAGCATACCATAAACGATCAAATACAGAGAATGGAAGTACCAAAAAGATTTAGGACCTATAAGTAGTCGATATGGAGGGTTAAATAGATTGAATCTGTCACTTAGACTGTATCCACCTGGCCTTGAGGTTGCTAATGTATATGCTACTGTCATTAGCACCACCATTATCACCCCGGTCCACCCTTCAGTTCCCTTAACAAAATGCCAGTAGCTATCGAGGTTTTCCCCAAAATACTGCACCATCAGCTCATACTTTTCCTTTTTTTGGACTAACAAGTCGCAGAAAATTACATGCTAAATGTCTAATTACATGGAGCCCACTTCCAGCAGTAATTCCAAAAGCAATAATCTAAAAAACTCTTAAAATTTAGCACTAGATTTCAGTAAATTAATGAACCACATAAGTATTTCATGCATAAAACCTCAAAATGCTATGGGTCAAACTGGTCGAAAGTCAAGAGAAGTGTATTAATAAGCATAAAACCTCCAAAATTATCAAATAAGTGAAATTTACAAATTAGTGATTAATAAAGAAGTGAAATTTACAAATCTGTTAATCACTTATCTTTTTCTTTTTTCCTTCTTTTGATAATTTTAAACAGTTCATGTTGAAAAATACACTTTTGTTGACTTTCGACCAATTTGACCCATTGCATTTTTCTGCACATGACTACCAATCCTAAGTTTCTAACACAAAGGAACGACACCATGTTTGTTGTTATTAATCTTGTTGGAGTTCCTAAGCCAAGTGACGGTGATTCGACAGACGGGTAACAAACTTAGAGCCATGTTCAATTCCAGTGTCTCGCTACCCCTTGAGAGATACAAACACAACGCCCCATTACATCAAACGTAGCTCGATTCTTGAACTGAATATACTTCCAAGTAAACAAATCTGCCATCACCCCGATCCAAAGTGCAATCACCCAACTTTAAGCCACATATTTAGTAAAATGTACGTCAAATCATGGCACCCTTGATTCGTTGTCTTACCTTCTGGTTTGTTAGTTTCGTTCCCAATGTTATGCTTGGGCTTTTGCTTTCGCCTCTCATGGATTGCTTTGGGGCTTGCAACTTAAGTATCTCAATGCAAATATGTATTGGTCTACTGTAAAAAATAATAAATGCTTATAGCTATATCGGATGTTTTAAAATTAAAAGCTTAAAATGATAAATAATGTGTGCCATGATGTAACCGAGATTGTCAATCTAATAATAAATGATTTTGAACAACAACAACAACAATCAAAGCCAATCATAGAATATAGATAACTCTTAACATAATTGAGTTATTCTCCCCCTGCCAAAATGAACCAAGCACATAACACAAACCATATCAGAAACCATAAATATTAAACACCCCATATCTCAAGTACGTACCCAATTGACTTAACAAGAAATAATATATTGTACAGATTTCAACCTAAGCATCGAAAGGAACTAGCTGAGAGGGCGGTGAACATTCAAAAATTAATAATAAGAAACCATCACACAACTTAGCCCTTAAAAGCTCAATCGTCTGTTTTCAGCAACTCCAACAGTCTAGCATGTCCAGCAATTAACAATCCAAACACAATTGATTTATACTACCTAGCCCTGAAATACATAAATGATTCACGAAATGTAAGCAAACATATCTGACCTAATCTCAACCAAAACATCAAAAGAAACTACCTGATAAGGCGTTGAACATTCAATGTTAAGTAACCACACACACAATTTAACCTATTCCATAAGAATATCGACACAGAACATAAAGCGTTAAACTTAAGCAACCAAATCATAAAACCCTATATTCAAATTACAAACATATATTTCATACTTTCTATTACACAATTCAACAGTTTAAAGCAGATACTTTATTCATACATAACCAAATTCGAGTCTAATTCATCAAACTTACAAATACGATCACACGATCATACAGATACAATTGAACCTCAATTGTAGTAGAGTTCAAGTCCCATGCCATCATGAATCTCGTAATCCTTCAGAGTGATATGATCCTTATAGATGTTGTACCACTTCTGGATCCTGATCTTATCGGCACGGGTTCCGGTTTGAGCGGCAACAAGCTTCTTCAAATCGCCTATTGTGTCGTCATCGTTGCACTTCACACGAACCTTCTTTCCCAAACGATCGTTCAACACCACCTCGATCATGTTTGTTGAATTTTGATTTTTTGTTCTGCAATTCGATTGGTGTATTGACTGATATATGAAATGAAATTCGAAGCCCTAATATTTCTAATCATAAGCGTGTGGTGGACCTTATATATAAAAAATCCAAGGCGGTTGTTGGTTTTTGGTTCTATGGAGTTGCAAATTGACCCCCTTAACTTTTAAGTATGATATTAATACATTATTGGTTTTTGGTTCTATGGAGGTCTCTTGGTGGGCACAAACTTTTTGTCAAGTTATATTAGACTTAGACCGGCAATCACAACCTGGACGATCAAAAGATATGATTTCTCCTAAATCTAGCTACGAGTTAGTAAAAACAGAATAAGAAACTTTTTTAACATTCAAGAATACCTCATCAACAGTTCTATAGTTTTTTAGGACTAAGGAAAAAGTGATTACACACAATTATGCCCAATAACAAGTCAAACCAACCCAGTTTAACTATTGTATGTAAGACTAAGATCAACAATCAATAAACTTAATCACCTTAACTCATAAACTCAAAAGGTCCAATCAAGTTAGAGCTCAAGCATCTGATTGACTAATTGTAAACAAGAGTACAATCTAAACCAATCATGTAATATAAAGCTCTTAACATAATTGAGTTATTCTTCTCCTATCAAAACAAACCAAGCATGGCATAAATCATCAAAATCAATATCCATAATGTAAAATACCACATTTCCCTATTACATAGGTAATTTATTTCATGGAACTAATATATTTATACTAATTTCAACTTAAACTTTGATAGGAACTAACTGAGAAGGCTTTGAACATTCAAAAATAACAAACAATTAACTCAATCTAACCCTTAAACGCTCAAAAAGATATAACAAAGTTGAGAACCATGACATGTTTCATATCGATTGAGAAATACTCCAACTAATAAGGATCAATCTATATATTACACAGATTTATACTTATAAAGAATTCTGATATATGTAAATATTACAAAATAAAATAATTAAACGAATAAAATCTTCTCTAAAACCAACCGCAACTCTTGTAGGTAGGTATATACCGATGCACCATAAAGGTCACAAGTTATGAGGTCTCAACTCATTCTTACATCACTTAAATTAAGTATCAACCATTAAAACAAGTTTATTTAAAATTTTCTCTAAAATTAGAAGTTCTCCTTGTGAAAGTCAAATTTGGTACTAGTCTTGTGTGAGAAGTCTGAAGCAAGTTGTTTCAACTCTTTGACTGGTGCCGGTGCTCCACAATAAAATACCCCTGCAAATATTTTAAATCTTTAAATGTTAGAAAATAGAAACTTTAAATAATAAGTTTAGGCCCGATACAAGTAAACAAACATTACGATAATATAAATAAAAAGGAATAAAAGTGCGACACATGAAAATTTATGCATCTGTGTACATAAAAAAAATGATTGCATAGATCAACATGTATTAAGTTCAGAAGATATACAAAAGAAGAAACTTACCAATACGTTGACCAGTGTGAGTAAGAGCGATACGCTTATAAACGCTTCTCCAATTCGGCTTTGCAAAGTGAGACTTAACCCGAGTACCCGAAACAACATCGACGCCATTTTTGGCGTGATTAAGTGATTGAAGCATAGTGATCAAAGCGGACCGAGCATCACCTTCCTCATAAACACTTGTACAATAATTATGCATTTCGATCACACCATCTTGATCTGTTTCAGCAACCTCATTCATAACCCCTTTGAACCACTCGAATGAGCCTTGTTCTCTTGTGACCCAATAGAAGTAAGCTCGTGTTGTCTTGAAGTTGCTGGAGGTGACTTTCTTCGATAGTGGTGATGCTGGCGGCAATGTACTGTTGCCCCCACTTTCTAAGGCCTCTTCTTCCTCTTGTTTTGCTTTCATGTTGTTAACGATGTCTTTAACGATACTGATCATAGGGGTCGCTCCAATGCCTAACCCCACTAGCAAAACTACGTCGTATTTCTTGTAGTCTTGTGCTGGTGCACCATATGGCCCGTCAATTAAGACTCTCGGGAAACTGTTGATAGATTTGATCGAGAAAGTTAGGAATCGTGTCGGGATTCTTTTAGTTATCGAAGATGGCCATTTTTGCAGTTTCGAAAACCAAAAGTTATCAAACATAACAAAGACTTACTTTGGACTGTCTCCTTGATAATCCGCTCTTAAGAGTCCGCTTTTGCCATTGGCTGGTGGTTGACATACCTGCAAACGACCAATATAAAAATTAATGGGTCAATTCGGGCTACCTTTTGTCTCTAACATGTCAAACGGATAAGATCAAAATAACTAGCTAAAGAAACAGGTCAAAGTTGCCCAAATGGTAGTTCTAATGCATAAAATTCCTAAATTATTTTAGATTAAACAATTAGATTTGCATTGAAATGATATATTTTTTGCAGTCATATTTGGCAAACTGGTTACTTTACAAAATAATTAAAAAATTGAAATGAACAAAAAAACCCTGTCTTGATTTTCATTTTCTTATCCCCAATTCGAAGCATTTTAGAAACTTGCCATCCATGAAAACCTACCTGAGAGAAGACAGTTTTTAGTTGCCTGGTCCAGTCGCCTAGTGTTCGAATATGCACACTTAGGTAGTCATCTCCAGGTGCAGAAGTTATCGAAAATGGGTGCCTGAACAATTGTTACGTTAGTTTACACTTTATGCACCACATTTTAATAGCAGGATTAGCATTTTTTATGTAGGAGACTCACCATTCGAACGGAGAAACCGCTTTGCAGTTTACAAACATGTATTGCCCGCTTTTGTATTTAAATCCTTGTGGCTTTGACATGTGAAGCGCCAACACATTTCCGGGGTAAACAGCAACCTTCAAAACACAAAATAATGGTGGTAAAACACTGCACGAATCACACATAATCGTAGAGTTTGTAATTTCGACCCAACTATATAGGAAGGGGTCAACTCAGGAAATGTTTACCCAGGTAAGGTTTTATCTCTAACACATTACAACGCTTAGCTATTAAGAAAATTGGTCAAAAGCCCCCTTAAGTTCACTATTAATGCATAAAACCTTCCAATTTAGAACATTCAAATATTCTAATGTTTGTAATAAGCGTTTCAGGTCAACTTAAACTGTACAAAAAATTGTAATTTTTGAATTTTATAGTTGTTACCCAACCCATCATACAAGCTCAACATAATCCGAAAAATTAAGGCCATTTTGTGATCCATTACCTTCAATATCGTTACTGGCTTGACACTAGATCTTAGTAATCTGATCAATCTCTCTCCGGCATAAAGCAGGATTGGAACCGCTAAGTACATCCAAGTCTGTAATGACCAAAAAGAACGATTTCAGTTCTATGTTCCCAAAATAATCATACAACAAAACTTTCAAATGTTTTTTACACACCGTTTTCTTGTACCATTCTTTCGTGAGGTAAAGTTTGATCCCATGAACTATGAGCATACCATAAACAATCACAAATAGGTGATGAGAGTACCAAAATGCATTGAAACCTGTAAGTTTCTTTAAAGGATTTTTATCGCCGAGTCTACCACGCCTTAACCATGGGGTTGCTAATGTAAACGCTATTGCCATTAGAACCACCATTATGATCCCAGTCCACCCTTCAACTCCCTTCACGAACCACCAATAGCTATCGGGTTGTTCCCCAAAATATTTTTTCATTGGCTCATACTCCTCCTCGGTCGCACTAAGAAGTCGAGGGAAATCACATGTTAAATGTGAAATAGCATGGAGCCCAACTCCAATTGTAATCCCGAAAGCGATCACCTAAAAATAACAGTAAAAACGTATCACAAAATGTTGGTAAATTAACCAAACTACATAATTATAGGGTCTATGTTAAAAATCATAAAGATGAAGAAGATGATGAGGTCTTAAGGATTAAAGTGGTAAAAAGACTAAAATACCCTTTACTTTTATTAGTGAAAGGACTTACAAGCCCATGACGGTAAACAAATCATTTTAGATTGGGTCAAAATTTTGACTTTTGATTGTGTAATTGGAACATTTTTGGACTCCAATGGTACTTTTTAAAACATGTTGACCAGATCCATAATTTGTTAGTCAATAATATCGTTTCTAGATTCCGTGTTTATACTGAATGTGCTTGTTTACCTTAACAAAAAGAACATAAAATATAACAAGTAAAAAGCTAAGGATCACGATGCTTACTTTGTGGAAATTTAGATTATCATCAAAAGGAACAACAACGCCAAGTTTGGTCTTGTTCCTAAGCCACGTGATGGTGTTTCGACACACAGGTAACAAGATCAGAGCCATGTTTAGCTTGAGTGTCTCAGCTGCACCTTTAGCAACGCTAACACAATGCCCCATGACCTCAAAAGCGGCTCGATTCTTGTACTGAATGTATTTATAAGTAAACAAACCGGCCATCACCCCTATCCAAAGTGCAAGTACCCAAACTCTTTGCCAGTTATCTTGTAAAAAGTACTTAAAACCATCATACTGTCGTAGTATAATGTTCCTACCGTCCTCGTTTCTGAGGTTTTTGCTCAATGCCGAGCTTAAGTTTTTGCTTTCGCCTCTCACTGCTTGTGTTGGAGCTTGCAACAAAAGTGTCTCCAAGTTTTCTATCTGGTTATTAGAATGCACATTAATAACAGTTAATTGGTTAAAAAAGAAAGTTTATAGTAACTAACAGAATCTAACATTCTTGAAGAATAATATATAATGTGTACCATAATGTAACCGAGATTTTCAGGGTCCAATTCTTCCATGATCAATGCAGCGTATTCATCTGCTTGTTTCTGAATGTTTGATAATTTGTTTGCTGAAGCACTCAAGCTGATAATCTGTATCGCGTAAATAACTAAAGTATATTAATATTATTAGCAAACCAATATAATAATAACCATATAGTTTATTTAGCTGCAAAACATTATATACAAGCAACTAGTATTAAATAAAAACTCAAATTGACCATTTCTCAGGTAAATGATAAGAAATTGTACGGATTAGTACCTCTCGAACTTCATCTTCTGAAATCCGACCATCCGCATCTTTGTCAACCCTGAGTTTATGTTCTTGAATTAGTAAAACTGTTCTCAAGTCAAGAATCATGATATGGGAAAAAGAAATTGTGTATTCTTACATATCAAAGAAAGTTTGAAGCCGTAAATCGAAACTTTGATCCACAATTTGGTCCCAAAACTCCTTAAATTGTGCTTTGTTAATCAACTGACTGGTGATATTCCTTCGCCTGCTAAGTGCATCGAATAGTTCTAAAGCAAACTTTTCTGAATCTTTATTCATCCCTGCCAATAATGAAAAGCAGTAAATTAAAAATCATGTATAGAAGCTATTAGGAAGGTTGCAAAAACATATTTTGCGCTTGAAAAATGGCGTTATAAAACATAATTTAAGATGCTTCTCCAAAATCATATTTTCTTTCTTAAAATCTAGCAAGATTTTGTAAACTTTTTGGAGGTGTAGCATTTCATAAAACGTAAATAATCAACTTTTCTAATTGTTCGTAAGATACTATTTTCTAATTACTTATGTTTTAAGTATATTGTAATCAGATGATCTCTTAAAAACGAAGTCAGTTTGAATCACTGCAAACTTACCAATGCATTCACCAAAAAGTGGCCGTGGAAGTAACCCGGTGGTGTTCTTTGTAAGTTCGTCAAACTTAGCCTCCAATGCGGCCCACGCCGCCGCACCATTGTTTTTACTAATGAACTTCAATCCTTTCAATGCGTGAGTTGCGGCGGACTTAGTCCGGTCATACCGACCAGCAACCGGCCGTCGTGAAAATGACGTCAGCTTTTTTAACTCTTCCGAAACTTGCCGGATTCTCGCAGACGCATTCCTCACCACGGATGTACCTAAAGACGATCGTTTTTCCAACCCTCTAGCTAATAACGTAAACTCCGGGTCTTCCACGTCAGCACCGCCGGCCGTTTTAACGCTATGAACTGCCACCGTGTCATCACCGACATCCAAAGTTATTTCAACGTAATCGTCATTATTTCTTGAGTTCATACTTCCGCCGACACTGCTGCTACTACCGGCGTCATCGGGAATATTAAATCTTGCGCTTTTACGTGTACCTCGTTTGTTTAATGGTCCGCTGAATGCTTTTCTGTCCGTGCGGTAAACCTCCGTGTCGGAGTGTCGGCCATTATTTTCCGGCAACCCATCTCTGCCGTCATCGGTACCCATTTTTTGCAGTTGCATTAAATTTGAATCTCAAATTGCAAATCCAAGACTTACCCAGTAAATATCTCGAAATATAACCAACACCCAACAGATAACAATTGGTTATATTCAATAAAGTTTCAAACTTTATGAATACTATATGAAAGCTTAGTGGATTAAAGGTGTATGTGAATTATTCGATTTTAAGGTTTGCCCAACAGAAATCATGAAAAATAACAAACACCCAACAAATAATAATTGAAATTACAACTAAAGTTTCAAACTTTATTTTTTTTTAAAGGTTATTGTATGTTTGAAATATTGGATGATTGAAGGTGTGTGAGAATTATTATGAGGTTTAAAGAACTACCCAGTAAAACATATGAAAAATAATAAACACCCAACAAGCTATATATATTGATTGGTAACGAAATTTGATCAAACTTTATGAATCTTGACAAAAGTGAAAGTGGGTAATGGGGACTAAAAAAAGGAATAAATAGTGATGGTTTTGGAATTACTTTTTTCTTGGGTGAATGTTGAGTTGTTGAAATCAGTCTATGAAAGGCAACTTAAAGAAGAAATAATTGTGATTGTTGTAAGAATGACGAAGGGTCCGAGTTATCGGAAATGAGTGTGATAGAATGAGTCAACAGCGTTGACTAGTCTTTGATTACGGCAAGTTGACACGGATTGGGATGATTCCGTACTGTTTAACCCTATAACGGTATAAATTGGGATTGCTAACAATAAATGCACTATAAATTAAATTACATGCAAATTGTTTTGGAGTGGGTAACTACGTAGAATGTTTCTTGGATACAAACAAAAAATTACTACTATTAGTATAAAGTAATAGTATCATATCGCTACTTAATTAATGATTATTAAAAGTTAGTCAAATTCAAACCTCTTATGTTCGATTTAATTTTACGTTCTAGAATGTTTTTTTTTAATCTGCCCTGCTTTGCTTCTTGGTTTTAAACTTTCATAAAAGCTTTGAGCTGCTTGTTTGTGTTTGAGTTGGTAATGTTAAAAAAGCCCTATATAATTTGTCAACATTTTCAATTTAATTATTCAAAGATTTTATTTGTCAATTAAGCCACTCGGATTTACATTAACATGTTAAATTAATTCTTTTTGAGTTACTTCGATACTGCTGATTAAATAGTCATTTTATTCTATTTATATGTTATTTGAAGATAATTTGTTAAAAAAGTATATAAAATAATAATATCTATAGCTATCAATCGATTTTATAGGCATGCATCGATGTTTCATTACGTACCAAAACAAACTTGAAATCTTCATTAATTTCTATTTAACTCTCACAAATTTTAATTGAAATTCAATTAATTTATACATATCTAAATATTTTAACTCTCCCAATGATTGTCGTTGACAAAATCCTAAATCATATTAAGAACAATTATTTTGACTTGGAATATCATATATTCTTAAGAAATTATATTATTTATTTTAATTAATATTTCAACTAACATCTATTTAATTTTCATACGGAGTATTATCTCGTTTAAAATCATCTACGAAAGTTTATTTGTCAAGAAGTATAAATTGATTTTGCAACAAAATTGAAGAATTTGATTAATTAGTAATAGTAGTGTATACTGTATAGGATGCTGTCACTTTATATGAAACTCGACCAGTGAATGAAAATAGTCGTAAAATAACTATTAATTTATATCTACCTCTTTTTAGGTCGGAAAGTAACTTTTTACGGTTGCTCTGTCGGTATTAGTCATATAATAATTAAGGTTAGGATAAGAATTAGAATCAGTACCAAACTTCACGTGGGCATATTTTTCAAAAGTCTAGAATGCGCATTAAATCAACTGTCAAAAAGAATTAATATTAAACTATAAATTTATAAAATATTAATATAATCCCGACTTGATCGTTTCCAAGCTATTGCAACTTCTGACTACGTAATATTCAAACCCTGCAAATCCATGTGCTTGTTCAACTTGCTTCTGCATGCACAAGTCTTCAAGCGTATTGTACAACCATTGCGGTCAATTTTGGAATTTTCTTGTTATTTCGTATAAACACAGTTAAAACTAAAATCAGGATAAGGTCGTTTGGACTTTGGAAGCGTCTAAAAGGCTCGCGTTTTGGTAAATAGATCATAAACTTGATGTTCTTAACCTTTTTCTTTTACGTCTTCTAAAAAAATAAAGGTTTAAAAAAAAGTTAAATAGGGTATAGTATATGTAAATGTTTTGTCCTTACTTAACAAAAGAAATTAAGTGGTATCTACTCGAATGGAAGTCAACTGAGTCGCAACAGATACGAGCGAGTTTCATCGAGCTCGTTATATGACCAAATACGTTAGTCTGGTTTCTGGTTTTGGCTGTGTCCTGTATGGTGCAATTTCAAATTGGTCCCAAAACATAGAAAATACTTTTATTAAGCACTTGACATAAACATAAACATCAAGAAAAGCCGCCATAGAATATACTTTTGTGTAGTTACAACCGTACAAAAGTTATTACTGACAGTGATTAATGTGGTCCTTATTATGAAATATCATATGTGCTCTTAATATAATACTAACTATTCATGTGTCAAATAAGTTTCTTTTATCTTATATTTTATATTCTTCAAATTTTTACCGTAGTATTTATATTTTTACTCCTATTTTTATTGTAACAGGTGATATGGTAAGAAGTATCAATAATTTTTTACTTTAAAAATAATATGTACGAGTCTTCAATTTAGACGTTATGAAATATTACAAAATAGAATAATCTACTCCATGTGTTAGCTTTCAGCATCAATGTAAATGATATACATTGATGGATGATGCATATAATTTGTTTGTTAAGATAATTGTAGATTGTATTTGTAAGATATAGTTGTAGGTTGTAGTTGTTAGCTATAAATTTATCTGTACACAGGACAAACTCGTTGTAGTTGTTACTTTAAAGTGTAAAATAATATAAAAAAAATCAAAAATAAATAATAAATAAAACTAAAAAGTAAACAAATAATATTTTAGTGTAATAATAAATAATCATAATTCAAATATCACCTCTTAATATCATAATTTTATGCGTTAAATATTTTATTAAAAAATGATTTTGATTTAGTATATTATGACATAATATAGTTCCTTTATTATTTACATATATATACTTTTTCATTCATACCGTGTGTAACATGAACATTTTCGTTTCTATAAAAGTATTTTTAATATTTTGTAGGATGTCAATATTATTAATTTATTAAAAATGAAAATAACAATAACTTCAATAAATCATTTGGATAACTAGTACCGATAAATCAATCGTTGTCAAATTGTAATATTGACGAGGTCAATCATGTAATTATATTCACTAAAAGCTCCTTTTAATTTTAAAAGCTTGTGGAATTAGCTTTTTATTTACAAACTTTTTGGAGCTTTTAAAAAAAATTAAAAGCTCAAAACTTTTCTATTCAAATAAAATTATTATAAATAAGAAGCTTATTCATTTAAAAACAAAAGGTTGAATCTCCTAAAGACTCTTCGTCAAATATACTCGTTGTATTGATCTCTTTAAATAACATATTTTTTGATGTGCATAGCACATAACTATATTTTTCATACATAATGTATAATAGTTAGGGATTCACGCAATGTCATGGTAATCAATAAAAAAATATTTAATGGTCTACAATAGTGGTTAACGTAATAATAATAGTTGTATTAATTTATATTGTCATTATTTATTTATTTTATATGTTTTCAGTTCATTTATAATTTATGTTATCACAATAGTTATGAATAGTTGGATAATATTTTGTGATAGAACAACAAATATATTGATTATTGAGTTTTTAATATACATGTACTTATATATATTATTTGTTTTTATTGATTTATATAGTTATGTAATAATTTCTATAATTGTATAATTAATGATAGGGATATAAGTTATGTATGATATTAACTTTTAAAATTTTAAAAATAGTACATAATCTTTTTATAAAGTCTTAAGATAATATATCTCTAATACATAATTAAGATGTATTCGTAAAAAATTA
This sequence comes from Logfia minima, assembly GCA_963921325.1. NCBI lineage: Eukaryota > Viridiplantae > Streptophyta > Magnoliopsida > Asterales > Asteraceae > Logfia > Logfia minima. Next base: position 3,151,602 of record OY992768.1, read on the forward strand.
TACTGTACAAATTATATCTCTTAAAATAATACGAAGTAACTAATTTTGAGTATGCCTAACAAAAGAAAAAGAAAGTCAATTCAATTACCTAAAAGCTAAAACCACCCCCTCCTTAAATTGGTCCGTTGACAATTTGTAGGTTTTACCATTCAGAATGGCGTACCGGCGTCGCAATTTTGACTCACCCACTTACAGCGGTGATAAACTTATAACATATACAATCAATTAAATAAAAAATCTTATTAATTCATAAATGTTTTATCATTCACGTGTCATTCATTAACTTTTTATCTCTTTCTTTATTTTTTTATATTATCCAATATTATTATTATGATCATATTATTGAGAAGGGTGTATTATATAAATTATCTAGATAGATATTTTTGACTAATAATTACTAAAATAGACATTGTCAGATGAAATTTACGATTATAAACAACCAAATCGCCTAAATAGAAAAGCATGGACCGGCGATCAAGGCGATTAGGCTTGGCGCAACCATTTTCCGACACGTGTCCAGTAACCCTTGCCTTTTTAACCAAGTCTTCGAAACCCTAACCAACCGACACGTGGAACAAGCCAAATCGCCGAAATGCAATATCAAACCGGCGAGCCCGGCGATTTTGTTTTGAATACTCGAAAAACGTGCAGCTCGTATTTTAGGCCATTTGTATGCGGGATCTGAAATTTAAATTTGAACTTTGGCTTCCAATTTTTGTTTGGAAATAGTGAAGAGAGTTGAAAATGTCTACCCTACGAGTTTGACTCGATGTGCAATTGTTTTGTTTGATGTCTTTCAGAGTTGAAAATGGCAACCATCGTCCCCAATTGCCTAAAATGCGAGCTGCACGTTTTTCGAGTATTCAAAACAAAATCGCCGGGCTCGCCGGTTTGATATTGCATTTCGGCGATTTGGCTTGTTCCACGTGTCGGTTGGTTAGGGTTTTGAAGACTTGGTCAAAAAGGCAAGGGTTAGTGGACACGTGTCGGAAAATGGTTGGGCCAAGCCCAATTGCCTTGATCGCCGGTCCATGCTTTTCTATTTAGGCGATTTGGTTGTGTATAATCGTAAATTTCGTCTGACAATGTCTATTTTGGTAATTATTAGTCAAAAATGTCTATCTAGGTAATTTTCTCATATATTTTTTGTTCCTCTGATCTTTCAATTCTCACAAATCATTCATTGTTACTCGTCTTCATTGTTTGCGTTTCTTTTCTCCAAACTTCGTCATTTTATCATGTAAAATAGCTAAATTACCCTTTTACATTCTTTTAATTAGTATTCTTTTAATTTACTTATTTATTTATTTATTTAATCTATTATTGTTTTCTTTTCTTTAATACCAAAACTTTCAAAAGTCAAATGTATTTCATCACAAAAACCATGAGCATATCACCAGATCTCATCATTATCAATGTCACCCATCATCATCATCATGATTTCTTTTACTTTCTGTAATCCATATATCAATTTGAAAGATATAATTTCGTTTTGTTATTTACGATCGAATATTACCACATCGTATTCAGCCATGAAAGTTTTGATAGAAAAAAACAATTTAGGAAGAAAAGAAAAATGATCCAAAAATTCAGAAATGAATATATAAATCAAATAAATGATGATAGGATATTTTAGTCAATTCAAATGTAAAAGGATGACATTGGTAAGAAAATGCAAATTACGAGAATAAACAGTATAATAAAGTATCATTAAGGACAAATCGCGAGAATTCAAAAAACCATAAGGACGAAAAATATAATTTACCTTGTTAAGAAAGGATAACATCAAAAGAGAATTGTAGATGATATATGAATTGATACAAAAAGATAATTACTTGTAATTCAAATGGTGACGGCAAGATCATTAAAAAGCATAAATTGTTTAAATTGAGTTAATAGTTGATTAAAAATATAAAAGATAGCTTAAAAGAACTCTACGAATTGTTCGTTAAGGACTAAGTAGTTAGTTAACTACCAAACTCGATGCTTCGGGTTACTAATTTTATAATAAGTATCTAGATGGTCATGGATTGATTATTTTTTCAACTTTGTATGATTTAACACAATCCCACTTGATACAGATTCATATAATACGAACCATTTCATGTCATAATTTATTGTAGGGTCTAAATACCAAACCCATAATAATAAGGTTTTCGGTTAAGCCTGATCATATTGCTGACGATATGACTCTATACTTGCTAAGATCTTATGAAAAGCTGTCATGTTATCATATCAAAAAATGATTTATAGACTTAATTTCATACGCCTAAAACCATCCTAACTATATACGATGTGAACACATTACATGATCAATGGAAGTATTAGGAGTGAGAAAATGACTAAAACACGTGTTATTCATTTTAGGTATGTAATTATGTTGATGAATTAGGTCCATATATTATAACTCGTTCATATCTATTACAACGAATACGAAAATGGTATAAAACTATGGGTTTTTTTTGTTTCCACAGAGAGAAAAAGAAGTCACACCCATTCAATTTTTCTTCTCAAAATGTTGAAGAGATTGTATCTAAATAAAAATAAAAGCTTTACTATATGTGATTAAACTAATTATGTAGGTAGGTAGATTTAATATATGCTATATTTGACATTTTACTCCAAACAACCGCCTTCTTGAAAACACAGCGTACGTATATGTCAAATTTGTCAACATTTATGGCAATGATCATATTCTTTTTCACATTACGATCGAGTTTGGTATACCAATATATTTTGACCATTATATGATTCTTGTCGTATTTAATTTCCTTTAATCAAATTAATTAACACATGGTAAATGACTATACAAGTTGCTAAAAGGATATTATTGTCAATATCACAATGTCACAAGAAAATGACATAACTTATTTATGAATGTTAGCATCATCAGTCAACAGAAACCATATTATATATGATAAATCACGTTCAAAATCGAATTGATGAAAGACAAAGATGTCATTTTATATGTAGTCATGAATATGACATTGGTCATGATATATTGACTAAATAAATAGTTAAAAAAGGACTAAGATGATAAAAGGTAGATAAATAATATACATAATTTGAGACATATAAGACACGATTTAGTTTATAGATCGACTTTCATAGTCGTGGCTCGTATCTAAAAATTGGAAAACCGTCAGATTAAGTTTTTCACAGACATCTTGCACTAATTGATTTTATAGTAGTGTGAACCGGTTTAGATTAAATTAATGGTGAAGTTGCACATTTTTTCACATATAACATTGTATCAACAGTTCAACACTATACCGAACTTTTATATCTATGAATGACTTAATCGGACGATAAATATTAATGCAATGAGCTATAGACGATTAAAAAATGGATTAGCGCAAAGATTATATTCAATTATGACATGATGTTTATTATGAGGACTGTAAAATATATGTTTTGAAGATGTGGAGATGACATGTCAAATTATATTGTTGTCCCGTGATCATAAGTATCGGCTACCAGATGAATGAATCACTGAATACATATAATTGCAAAAATTAAAAATTTGATACACACAATAGACTAAAATAAAGATAAATACACACAATGACATCGCGTGTCATAGTTTAATACATTCTCTTGCACTGATCTTATATAAAAAGTGTATTATTATTCTATTGGGATAAGTATTTATAAATGTATCAAACTCTAATTCAAAGTCTATTATATGTATATAACTTATAATGTTTTTATTGTGTGTAATTGGACTTACATTTAATGTTATCGTATGCATCAAGTAGTATCTTAATTTGATGATGTGACAATTTGTATATGTAACACGCCAACAAAATTAACATTCAACATATATAGTAACGATATTTGAAAATCATATACACAAAATAAAAGCATTTTAAATTGAACTCATTTATAATAAACTTTAAATTGTAAGTTTAATTAACACTTATCACTGTTATATTCTAACAAATCAAAAAGACTAGGAATGTTCAATATTCGATGTGAAACCGTTTGACCGAAGACCGAATCGAATAAAAACCGATAAAAAACCAAACCAAATTTAAAAAATGGTTTTCGGATCGATCGAAACCGAAACAAAATTTTGAATTCGGTTTTCGGTTTTGAAAATTTAATTCGGTTTTTCCGAAACCGATTTTGAATTCGGTTTTACCAAAACCAAATTCAAATTAATATACATATATCTTGGTCTTGTGTATGTGAAAAGACAATTATTTTTGGTTTGTTTGCACTTTAATTTTCACTTAATAATGCTTAAATGTATTTACTTTGTATGATGTAATCTTACATATTATGAACTTTGTTTGCTAATGGTTGAATTATGATATTTTATGGTTTTTCGGTTTTATTTCGGTTTTAACCGAAACCGAACCGAATTCGAATTTAGTTTTCGGTTCGGTTTCCAAATCTGAATTTGGTGTTCGGTTCGATTTTCGAATTTCGATTTTGCTTTCAAAAATTTCAAAATCAAATAAACATAATGAAAAAACTGAAAACCAAACCGATAAACACAAAAAAAAAAACCACTAGATTAGGAATTACATATTAACACCAAGTGGTTTTGGGGAAAATCTATGTCCACACACTGTTGTCATGTGTGAGGCAAAAACTTGTTGCTGATATTGGCAAGAAAAATAAGTCTTAAAACTCCAGTTGATCTGTCTAATCAAATATGGGAATGACATTTTTTTCAAAATATCATCCCCGCTCTATTTTAATTGTTCTATATATTATTTATTTTTTAAAATTTATTTTATCTATTTATAAAAAGTAATATTAGAAATCATCAAACTCTTTACTTTACCCCTATTTATTACTTTCAATCATTTGATTCTTAATAATTTTCAATTAAATTTACTTTAAATACAAAAATAAAACTAAAAATTTATCAATCTATCATAAATAAAAAATTATTGTTAAAGAATAATTATTATGAGATGAAGGAAGTATTTTATCCGACATTTTGTCACAAACAATCAAGATGTGCCTATAAAAATTAGTACACTTAGCATGTTACATAAATTACCAAAAAGATATTAATGTACGAAAAGGTTCATATAAACTCTACTTTGTATCATGAGATACGGTTCAAGTTCATAAACGTTGCATAACAATATTATAATATACATTGGTCTACAAAAGAATGAAAACTTATTTAATTTCATAATAAGGTAACAAAAAGTAGAAAGTCCAAAACATCGGATTGATTGACCTGGTCAAGTACGGAAGATTCGTATTTTTGATTAAAAGTTATTTTAATCACAATGATACTACACATGATTAAATACATAAAATAGATTAAATATCATTTGAAATATTATAATTGATATATATATATATATTACTCTAAAATTGACATATTCGTGAAAAACATTCCACAAGCATGCTATCATAAATAAAAACATAACATTTGATTGGCCTAAAGAGGAATGGAAAAACTATAGTTTGTATACCAAAATGCTCTTTGACTAATTTTATTTATTTATTTATATATTTATTATCTTTAATCGACTATACTGTAACAAAAGTGTCTCATGTTGAAAAAGATAACTTAGACAAAGAGTTACATAGGATACTGATAAAACATGATAACTGTATTAAATGGCACGGTAAACAAATTAAAGTATTCATAATCTATAGCACGAGTCAGATTCAACTACATTTTCATTATTGGTGATGAATAAAAAAGTTGAAGGACACACATAATCATACATTGATCACAAATGATATATGATCAATAATTAAATAATTAATATTACATAGCATAAAATATTAAGCAACAAAATTCCAAGTCGATTTAAATTTGGAAAGTTTTCGATCTTAACAATCTCATTATCAGACAAATCGATAGCATCAAATTAATCCTGTTTATTACAAAAAATAAATAATCAGTTACATTGGAATTCAAGAGTCATAAAGTAGGGGATTCAAAAGGTAGCCTAGGTAGGTGGAGATTGTAGTCTTGATATAGAAGTGTATGCCATCTTGGGCCTGGAGACGAGCCATCCGATATGAGCCATAAGAGATGAATTAATGGAGTTGGATTCTTTGCGGACTATATTTGCTTCCTCGATAAAACCGGATTCGTTAGAATGCCTTATTGATGATTCAAGACGATTCACTGTGAAAGGGATTCGAGGGCTAATTGACTTTAAAAATTTAGATTCAATGGATCAGAAAGTGCGATGGAACAAATGGATCCCATAGAAAGTCAATATTTGAACTTGGAGGATTCAAATCAACGGCTTCTAACTTGTGTTAATCTGGCTAATAAAGGAATCGACCTCCAATCTACTAGATGCCTTCTATGCGATGATGACTAGGAATCAGAATCTCGCCCCTTTGTCGAGTGCAAAGTCGCCAAAATGTTGCAGATGTCGATTTACAGTCGGTGAAAGTTCAACCAAGCTGCTCTTTTAAACAATCTGGAGGAAGCTATTACGATTGCGGACTCACAAATCAATCAAGAAAGTATTAGTCACAAAAAGGTATTTAGATGTGGTTGTCCAAACAACGATGTGGGTCCTTCGGAGTTAACGCAATGGAGTCATTTTCCATTCCAAGAAACCAACTGAAGACGCCTTATGTGATGAAGTTATTAGATGTGAAACAGGAACAGGAAAAATGTTATTAGATTGATGTATTGGGTATCAAACCCAAGTTCTTTGTTGTATATCTTTATGCAATGTTTTCCTTCACTTCTAACTCCTTGCTAGTAGGTTGTTTATAATATCATTTGCTGTTCTGAAAAAATATTAAAGCATTCAATGAAAAAAGACAATGTATACACACCACACACATGAGATCCAGTGAGTACATAATTTAAAAGAAAATTATTTGAAGCGATAACACTTTCGATTTTCATTCACAGTTTATTTTTATGTGTGAACCTTTATTTTTTTCTTCACGGAAAAATTTAATTGTGAATAATTATTTTTTGACTTCACAAAAATTTACAATTGTGATGCTTTATATTATTTTAGTTCAAATAAACTTTTAATTGTGAATTTTTATTTTATTTTGCTTCACAATTTTTTTTAATTGTGAATATTTATTAATTTTTGGCTTTACAATTAATTTTAAATTGTGAGCTTTTATTATCTTTTATTTTCACAAAAATTTATAAAAGAATAAAATTTTATTTTTATTTTTTACCGTTTTTTTTTTAATATTATATTTTCATTTGAGTTTGATTATCTTAAACCCTTATTAAGCATTTACCTCTTTTTGCCTAAACCTTAAAAAGGGGATATGCGAAATCTCTAATTTACCCTTTTACACAATTGGAAACAATCCCTCTATTTAATACAAAATCACTATATACAAATAAATTTAACTACCTAACACTATATAAACAAACTTGATGCACCAATTTAAACACACTATTATTAAACCAATATCTTCATGTGTGTTTGGATTTTGCTATTTGAAATATAGTTTTATTTTCTACTACTTTTTTATGTTCTTTTTTACATCACCATATGAATATAGTATTTTCTATAATTTTTTGTTTAAGTGTTATTCATCATATTACTTCATATTATTAATATTTGTTTGATCTAAAACATATATTCGAATCAATTTCACCGCCGAATATATAGTTGAATAATATTATTGTCGCCGCGCATTGCGCGGGTACTAGACTAGTATATATATATATATATGTTTGAAGCAGTAGGAGTATCTATATCGGTATTTGGTTCACATTACTTACATAGTTTTCAATTCCTATAAAATCAACAAACATGTTTATAGCAAATATCAGAATTCCTTGTGCATTATTAAATTTAAGCATATAACGATCAACATATATGCTAAACTATGATACGAAGTAAAAACTAACAGTATACATGACTTCATACTACATGACAAATAATTTCGTAACATCATACCTTGCTGAATAGTTTTTTATAATGATTTGATTTGACGCTTCTTGTTTGACGGTCTCCATTGTGGTTCAATCAATTATATATATATATATATATATTTATTAACGTGAAAGCCATCTTTTTACCTATATAAATTTAACTTTAATATCCTAATATTATTTAATAATTAATGTTATAGTAGGAATAAGGCTATACGTCTATTTCCTAGTTATATAGAGATCAGTTATCCACTAATTTAATTAATTAATTTAAAATTTTAATTTCAAAAATATCAAAGTAAAAAGATATTATAAGAGAGGAGAGGAGTTTATTAAAGTATGAAATTTTTTAAAAGTGTAAAAATATCAATATGAATGTGTCATTTATCAAAAACTCAACTTTTCCTCACGTTTTTTAAAATTAAACATCTCAAAAACGGTCAGTTCAAAAATAATAAAAATTACATCATAAAAATCAACATTTTTTCTCTTTCGATTAAACATCTCACAAGGTATACTTTCGACGAATTTTGTTTTTTTTCATTTTTTGTGGGTTAACACGTGTGTTACGATTGACTAACAAATGTCTTACTCACGGCTATCATATGTATTATCAACGACTATCACATGTGTTACAAACGATAGACGATGGTAACACATGTGACAATTGTCGGTAACACATGTGTTATTTGTTTATATAACACACGTGTTACCAATTTTCAAAACCTACAAAAAAATAAAATAAAAAAAATTCATCGAAAATATGTCATGTGAAATCTCTAATCGAAAAGTGAAAAATGCTAATTTTATGGTGCAATATTTATAATTTTTTGACCAACCGTTTTTGAGATATTCAATTTTTAAAAATATGAAAATGAACGATTGAAATTTATACTCGTATACTTTTAAAAATATTTATACTTTAATAAATTTTTATTTATAAAAAAGATAATTAAAAAAGTATTTTAATTTTTGTTGTTTCATTTTATTCACCTCTTAATATATTACTAAAGTAATAAATGCATATCTCTCAAATTTATGTAACTTTTACCCGTGAGACTTTGAAGTATATATTACATTTAAATTCAAACGACTATAGATTAAGAATTTTAATTATTAGTTGGATTAGCCAAAAACATGCAAATTTAATGATTACGTGGCAACCTAAACTTTTGAAAAAATTTCAGTTTGACACATGAAAAAAACGCTTATGTATTATAAGGAGAAGAGCGTCATATAGAATAACTTATATCCTTAATTAATTATATAATAAAAATAAATACTTGTATCACACCCAATTAGAATTATTAAAAAAAAGTACAACTTAAGTATGAAAATGTGAAATAATTTAATTTTTTGTTTTAGAGCGAATTAAGAATGAATAGATTAAACTTTACAATCTTATTGTTATTATTATTTTATTTTTGAAAAAATAAATATCTTTAAATTTGTCTCAACCGATTTAACAACAGACCACCATAAACTCCAAAGGTTCACGAAGAAGAAAAGACCCAATAAAATATAACGTCTACATCAAAAACAAACAAAATAAAAGAGCCACCTAATTTGAATCTAGTTATGTGCGACCGTACATCGTCCAATCCTTCGAATATTACTAAAAGTCCATTAAAATATGACGTGGAGAGTAATTTTTCCTTATTATGAAGGATTGATAGAAAAATTAATTATTACACTTTGTTAAAACTTTTACGTGAATATTATATTTTTAAAACGTACAGTTAAATTACTCTATTATGAATTTTCATACTTTAAAAATGTATAATTGAATTACTGTAATTTATAAAAATGTTCATCTAAATTACTGTACATCTAATTAACACAGGACTTTAAGATTTTTAAAATAAATTCACTTTATAAATGTAATTTATGTTCTCTCAATAATTAATACTAAGAGGGTCTCACATATACTTTATGTGGTTACTAGTCTAAAAACTATCAAGGAAAAAAATGTCTCATTGTACAATCATTTTGTTTCCCTCTTACTATTAGTTATTAAGGGAACATAAATTATATTTATAAAGTGAATTTATTTTAAAATTTTCAAACACATGTGTTAATTAGATATAAAGTAACCTATATAAATATTTTCACAAAGTAAAGTGATCAAATTATACATTTTTAAAGTATAGTAACTCTTTCACAAATTACAATAACGAATTTACTAGTAATTTTATTATCGATTGACAAACAATATCTTTAATATATCATTATATTCATCTTGATAGTATGAGATAATGAGATTTTAAGGTATTTATGAAATTTTAAAGGGTAAATTTGTCTTTACAAGTTAACTTTTTAACCCACCACTAAAGCTAATAAATAATTAATATAACACCATATGATTATTTTTTATCTTGAAAATTTAAATATAAAATAAGCATGATTTTTTCCTATGTTAATTTAATTGATTTCTTGATTCAAACATGTCGTTCCATTAATTTTTCTTTGAATTATATTTAAACTTCTTTAAACCAAAATAGCATAGCGTTAAAACATCCAAAATAACATTCATTAAAAGTTTGTATAATCATATAAAAGATGAAACAATATATAGTAATTCCTTTTTACCTTAATAGATGCATAACATAGCTAAATTTTGTTAGTAATAAAATAAAATAAATCTATTGATCAAACCCGACATAAAATGATAATTTTTATCGTTTCAATAACCGTTTACATTATTTTATTGTCAAATTCAACAGATAAAACGAAAAATATATGAAATGAATTGTATATGTTATATACCAAAAAAATACAACTAAAAATAATATATAAACGAAAGAAAAGAGTATTACATTGAAATAAAAGTTAGTGGGGATGGTTAATCCACTTAAGCTTATGTATAATTGTAGAACGTCCGCCATGTCCTTTTAATTACATTCGATCAACTTACCAATAAATTTGATTATTGTATACTTATATAATCCACTCGTATAGCAAGGGGCATATAATAGCTTGTTTACTTCGTTTAATTTAATGCATATAATTTAATTAATTTAATCATAGTTAATAAATTAACAAAAAAACTAAAATACAATTATAATTCTACTTGGTATGCACTATAATTTGTAGCAGAATAAAATAATAGTAAATCAATAACAAAAAAGATGACATAGGCCCGATTAGAAGCCCATTGGAGTAGTAAAATAGTAGTCCTTAATCATAAAACCCAAATGTATAAACCCCTAAAAATCTTGATAAATTTGGAGGGAAGAATCATTCCGAAGGTAAAAAGTTTCGCGGTTTACTCATCATAATCTCTCTCGATCAAGTTTTCCAACTTTAATCCATCATTTTTTCATAATTTATATTTCATACCTACGATCTCTTATCCTCTTACTTAATTCAATTGTTTGAGTTAGGGTTTCAATTGTATAGTATGAAGATAACATGAATAGCAACAGCAAGAGACAGCAATCAGATCACAATACGTCACTTCCCTCAATCAAAAAACCTAAATCTACAATCTGCAGCACTTCATCTATACTTATAAAAACTTTCAGTACACCACTGATATCGAAAACCACAAAGTCATCGATCGATTGGATTCATCTACAACCGTATAAACCGTACACGATCGGTCGGGATCATCGTTGCTGCGATTTTGTTTTCAAGCACCCGCAAGTTAGTAAGAAACACTGTCAAATTACTTTTGATGCAAATAATAAGAAAATATGTGTTATTGATGGATATTGTAAAGCTAGGGTTTCATTAAATGGCGTGTTTGTTGATGGTGTTAGAGTTAGAAATGGTGAAATTAAGGAATTATATGCAGGTAATGAGGTTTCATTTTCTTGCGGAAATGATGTTGGTTGTGCAAGCGGTGGGGTTCGGGTTGGGTTTGTTATTGAAAGAATTGTTTTCACGGAGGAAGTTCCTGGTAGAATTTTATCAAATGCTGATAAATATTGTTCGTTTTTCGACAAGGTTAATGGTGAGTTAGGTAATGGCAAAGTTGTGAATGCTGGATTGCTTTCGATAAAGTGTAGAGAGATACTATCTAGTGAGGATCCTGTTTTGTATATTAGAGAGTGTCTTACTAACCCTTGTAAGTTACGGGCCAAATGTTCTAGTAGAAATAGAGTTAAAAGTAATCCATGTTTTACTTCGGAGAAATTTTTACCAGATCCTGCATATGTTGCGGGTGAGTTTCATTCTAGTGAGGGTTTAGCCATTGATAATAATAAGACGACAATTTGTTTGTCTAATGCGGAACACTTGAATGTAGATACATCTTTTGGACTTAATTGTATAGCCTCAGAGTCCAACTGTGAGTTATCAGAGTGTAATGTTATTGGTGAGTGTTTACCACAACCAGTAAATGCCAGTGTCCCTTTAGGGGAATGTGTTTCTAATGATAAACATACATATACTTGTGAAGATACAATTATTCATTCGGATCAGCCTTTAAAACCGAAGAAGAGGGGTATTTGTGTTCCTCCACCAGGGAATAAGTTCTATTTGAATCGCCTACATTTTATGGGCGATGCTCGGTCAGATGAGGTTAATGTCACGTTACCGGAGCTTCTTTATCCAGTTGAAACTCTCGAACGGGTTTTCATTGCCACATTCACAAGTGATATATCATGGTAAGTCCTATACATATCTAACCTTATTAAATTACTGTTGTTATGACTAGCACCATGTACTTGCTTTAAGTTAATCATCAGCATTCAAATATTTCCTAACTGGGATGCCAGCTCGGTATCCAGGCTCATAGATTTGTAAACTGTAAGTGGATATGTGTGTTGAACTTCGTAGACAGGTCATCTCTTCACTTCTAATACATTTGTGCCTAAGAACAATTGTGCGGGTAACTTAGTTGCGGAATGTATCACTTACCTTCTTTTCTTTTTATCCTTCGGTATGGACAAATATATTGATTTCTTTATGTATGCATTACTTATATCACTTAATTAGTAAGTTTGTACGGAATTGGTCACTTGATTATAAGGGTTTGTATAATGTGATTTATATTTTTGAGTTTTAGAGATATGGATCAGCTATTCATGTTTTTGAGTATATTGATGTTCTCAGTTTAAGGGGTTTATGCTCGTAGGTTTTTATCATACTGTGACATTCCTACTCATCTGCCAGTATCAATCGCTTGCCATAATGCCGAGAGGTGTTGGAGTTCAAGCCCTGACAAAAGAACCCTTATACCTTACTCAGAGTTTCCGAACTTAGTTGTTATGTAAGTTGAAGAAGTTGAAGTTGAAGTTGATGGCTATGACTTGTTAAACATGATCTTTTGTTAGCTATTCTATAATAGAGAATATTTTTGATGTTAGATACCCTCAATTTCCTGAAGTCATATCCTTCAGTAAGGACCGGAAGAAATTTGGCATTGCTTGCCATCATCCAAAGTTGTTTGTTCTGCAAAGAGATGATAGTATACGTGTCATCATCACTTCTGCTAATCTTGTTGCCAAACAGGTGATTTTCTTACAAATTAAATGGCTACCGTGAACATGATTTTTGAAGAAAAAGATTTGCCTTTTCTTTGTTCTTTTGAACTTCCTCTTGTGATCCTTACAGGATACTCATCAATTCACTTTTTGCCTTTTTAGAAATTAGTACAAGTAAAGTATCTAATGTCCAGCTGTAAAGGGTCATCTGTTCTATCATTTAAATGAGATTGAGTCAAGATACTAGAAGTGCTTATTATTTGATAATGGAATCATCCCATCCTGCTCTTCTCTCACCTTGTTCTCTATTCCCTTACAATTGTTTTATGTTTCATTTTCGTAATTTGTAGCACCATTTTACCAAAAGCTGAGCTGGCATGGTTAACGTTTGTCATCTCAACCATCACAATGTTTGCAGTGTTGATAATTGTTAAAGCAACATTATATCTCAACAAGCCCCACAAAGGTTATTGTTTCTGTAAAATTATCACTTTTACGTAAGGTGTAAACACAAAACAGTGCCCCTTAGGTTACAATTAGAAGTTTTTTTTTTACCTTAATGACAATTGTATTTCTTAACACTTAAGAATCTAATAATGCAGTGGCTACCAGTGACAAATTTATTTCATAATTTGTCACACGATTTTACCAAAAGCCGAGCTGTCATGGTTGAAGTTTGTCATCTCAACTTTCGCCATGTTTGCATTGTTGATATTTGTTAACACAACATATATGCACAACAAGCCCCACAAAGGTTATTGTTTCTGTAAAATTATCACTTTTACGTTAGGTATAAACTATAAACACAAAACAGTGTTCCTTAGGTGACAGTTAGAAGTTTCTTTACCCTTGATGACAATTGTATTTCCTAAGACTTAAGAATCTAATAATGCAGTGGCTACGAGTGACAAACACTGTTTGGTGGCAAGATTTTCCTCTTGGGAGTGTGCCTGATTATATGTCTCTTTTTACCCAATCATCTGGTGAAGAAGTAAATTTAGCTTCAAAATCAGATTTTGCTGCTCAGCTTGCTGGTTTCATGGCAACTCTTTTAGTTGGTGCTCCTGATCAGGCTCATTGGATATTGGAGTTGGCAAAGTTTGACTTTAGCAACGCTTGTGGACACCTGGTTGCTTCTGTACCTGGGATTTATTCCCCTAAACATCCATACATATCAGAGTCCCTTCATTATCTAACTGTAAGTATCTTTATTTGCGTGTATGTGTCTCTATATATCAATGCATTGATTGTGTACCTGAGACTTGATATCTATATATAGACTTGATGACGTTACATCCTCTGAATGAAAGTATTATGATCTGGATTTCTATTTTTTTGGGAATGCAGGTACCTAGTAACATTAGTAATTAAATAACTTAAATAACTAAGCGGTGAACAATTTTATTTAAAAAAGAAAGTAAATTTAACGAGTGTCCATTGATAATTCAAGTGTTGGAATTGATCTCTGTTTCTTGTTAGAGTGTTAGGTCACCCGAACTTTCAGCTATTTTGTATGATTTAGAGAAGTGCTTTTGGTCAATGTTTGTGTTTACCAAGTTTAATGGGTAGATATCATATCATAGTTGTATCTGTGTTCTTGTCCTAGTATAATTAATCAGTTTTATACTTCATCTTTCATAAAAACAGTGGTTTAACAAGTATGTGCATTTTAGGGTGTATTATTTATTAGATATGGTGCAATGCTTAATAAATTCGTGGGAATTCAAGTAACAAACTTCATATGTATTTCAGGGTGATTGTGTCTTCCCACAATCTTTAGGATGTAGGTTACTTGGCTCTGTTGAAGCTTCTGTTGTTGGTATTAGCCATCTTTTTCGAACGTCAGCAGATTCAAATGGAGCATTGCTAAAGAGATTAGCCCGTGTTCTTGGAGAGTGCCATGTCAATGCATATGGGTTGTCGGAGGTCATTTTAAGGAGAAATGTGAATATAGCAGCTGATGCAAATGCTGTAAGTGTTGCTATATCCGAGTCAGAGAAATTTCTTGCGGGAGGTAGGTTTTGTAACTACGTGAGACTCTATTAACATTTCAATCTGTATATTGTGTCCCTTTTAACGACTTTTGACTAGATAATTGGATTATTGGTACTGTATAATGGTTTACAAGTGGAAGGGGCAGTAGTATAAACTATTAAGTACGTAAAAATTTTTGTGGATTCAAATATTTGCTCAAGTTAATATAAGTCTGATGGACGAAGTTATCTTTTACTCGCCAAACTAGATTTTTAGTCCATGCTGAATTTATCCATCATAGCTTTACCTTTTGACTTGAGGTGGCAATTTCGACTAATTTACTTTCAACTGGTTGATTTGGGGTATGCTCTGTCTCTAGTATCAGGTGGTTAACTTAAAGAACTTGGCTAATAACAAAACTTTATCTTCATCGTCCAAAGTGTATTTTTTATTCACAAAACTTCCTAAATCATTTTACTCCAAAATATAGATTAGTATTGAAATAACTCGATTTGCATAACTATATTTTACACACTAATTATTTATAGAATAAAAGTTTTGGACAGAAGTGTTTCACCTATTGTGACCCGTACCAAATAATTAGAGGTTTTGTTTCATTATCCAACCTACTAGACCCTTATTATGAATTTGTGCATCTCATTGAATTTATCATGCAAACATTATATTACTTCTTGCTCCAGGTTGCATTCAACTTGGCTTTCTGCCTAGAGATGTTGCGAAATGGGTTGCCCCATTGTCAGATATGGGATGGCTTGCCTTTTCTGCATATATCCATCCAAAAGAAGTGCTTGAATGTGCCTTGGAAGGAAGCAACAACAAAGTTCACCTCATTTTATATGTATACCAGGCATGTTTGTTTTTAAAGCTTATTACACTCTCATCTTCAATGCCATTTAAGCTTTATTAACAGGACATAACATCGATATGTTTCTATTTTCGATAGTCATGTATTTTAGTTCTGATCATGGATTGTGCAGGGTCCTAATTTTATAAACATATCAAAAGTTGGCTCACCAGCTCTTGCTTCTGCTATGTGCTCTCTTGTTGCATCAATTCATAGGTGTTCTGGCCTATGGCGGCTTCATGAGGTAATATTTTGTAACTTGGTATTTGTTGTTATCTGATCTGATATAGGCTGCAATGACTCAAACTTGAATTGACCACCTTAGACTAAGCTCGGATTCGATTTGGTAGCTCAAGAAACTTTCATGTTGTAGGCTTGAGCACAGATAGTTAAAAAAGTATACATTAGAAACAATGCACAAGTTAGCAAGCTCGAATAACTTGCATAATCTATTGTATCTTTTACAAATAGAACATCTCATCAATATTATCCATCATAACATAGTAATATTTCTTGTATTTTATTCTAGATTTTGGGTCACTACAAATGGCCTGAGCACTCGGAAACGGACTTCACTTTTGGTGAGTATATCAAATGAGAATTTCATTTATAATATATGATTGAACTTCGGTTTTGTCATTTGTTCCTTTATGTCATTACATGGACTTATGCATATATTTTACATGGGATTTTATTAACTAGTTTACTATTTGGGTGTATTTTTCCCGTTAAAGGTTCTTCTTCTGTAGGGGCTGTTAATGCACCATTTTTAGCTGCATTTTCAGCTGCAACTGGAAAGCGGTCTTTGCAGTTCTCTGAATCAGAAGAGTCTGATCCGGATGTAAGTGCGAATAATACTGAAATTCCTGAGGATGTATATCTGAAAATGGTCTCATGTTGGCTTTGCCATTCATTGTTCTCTATTTCAGTGGGGCTGCTGGAGTGCTAGTCAAGAGTTGAGAAATCCATCTATTAGAATCATTTTTCCAACTATCGATAGAGTAAAAACTGCTAGTTGTGGAATCTTGGCTTCAAAATACATTCTCTGTTTTTCACAGGTATATATGACCTTATTTATTGCTAGCTCAGTTATTGAGATGGACAAGGATGCTACAAAATACCCCATCAAACCACTTTCACGAACAAGGGGTTTGCATTATTGCCCCTTGTTTGCAGAATCAGTTTCTGACCTTTGCAAATTGAACCTCGTTAGCAAAATTAAGGAAAAAACAGGTTTTGCAAAGTTAACCAAAAAAAAAAAAACGGTTGTTAATTTTCCAAAGAACCCCGTTCCTGCTAAATTTTTTAAAAGAAAAAACCGTTTTTTGTGAAAAAAAATTTATAAAATTTTTTGGTGAAAATTTGCAAAAAGAGACCTGTTTTTGCGAATGAACATAAAGAAAAACCTTTTTATCTAAATTTGGCATTTCTTCTCTGAGTTTCAGTCATGCTTCTTTGACACCTCTTTGACTATTAAATTATCTTTTTGTTATTGTTCAACAGAAAACTTGGCTAAGGTTGAAAAATTTGGGCATTCTTCATGATGCGATTCCTCATCGTGTTGATAGAGTTGGCCACCCTATGCATGTTAAGGTACTGCAGATAGCAACTTCAAGCATCTACCTTTTCAATTTCACATCTTGGTAGCATATTTTAATTACTCAACTCATTTGCATCTCTGGCTATATTATTGTATTCTTACTTTATATCATACGCGTAATCAGGTAGCAAGAAGACGGTTCCAATATAGAACCGATTCATCATCATTTGGATGGGTTTATTGTGGTTCACACAATTTCAGTGCAGCAGCTTGGGGCCGTCCAATTCACAGTTCACTTTCCTCCAAGTCACACAAAGATCTGAGAAGCAAATCTGTATTAGGCTCAAGACTCCACATATGTAACTATGAATTTGGTATAGTCTTTGTGGTCCCCCCTACAGAAGTAAAAGAGTACAGTAACAAAAAACATACAAATTTGGATGATATCACTTTACCATTTGTTGTGCCCGCCCCTAGATACAGATCTAGGGACACACCTGCAACAAAGTTTGCCATGAGTAAGGCGTATATGGAACTTGCTGAGCAAGAAAGGGAGAAAAATGTTGAACCAATAGATGTTGAAGAAGAGATACCAGATGAGGAGGAAGAAGTATTAGAAGTCCCAAATGCCATTACTGAAGAGAAGGAAGATGAGAAAGCCTATGCTGAAAAACTTTGGGGTGGAAGCTGATATGTAAAAGAGACTCAGAGAGGGAGTGTTCATTTTATGAATCTAGTAACCTATTCAACCCATTTCTTATTTGGGCTTTTGGGTCTTGAACTTGGTATCTTATATCAGAAAAGTGTGCTTTTTAGTTGCACGGGTTTTGGTATTCTCTCTCTGATCTGAAAGGTGATAGTTGAATGTGTGACTATCTGGGGAAAGAGGTTTAGTTCTTTAAGGTCTTACTATACTTTCCTCAATCAGCGACAATAGACTTGAAAATTTGAACTTGTGCTGGGGAAAGAGGTCCTGTTTTAGCCTATGAGGTTTGAATCTGCACGGGATAATGAAGTGCGGATTAGCATGCCCGTTTTTCTTTCTTGTAATTAATATTGTATTGGAATGTCGAGGTCATCTAAGAAGTAGAATTGAACTGGAATCGAACCTGAAACCTCACTGGGAGAATTCGAAATGAGTAATGATCATGTCCTAAAATAATTTCTATTTTAATAATAAAAATTTTGGATTTTTTTTTTCTTTTGCTTTTAGCCTTGAAATTGTATTGGAAAAGAGACTCCTTAACCACAGTATTTACCATAATATTATAGTAACATTTATCTTGCATTTTTTACCCTGATTATTCAAAATGAAGTTCGTAAGTTTGCATGGTATAATGATGTATAGTAATATCATTTTGATCAAACTGAACATTAGAAAATGTACTGTATCATGTTTGACAATGTACATTTATAAACCTTGTATCATTTTTAGACGGTATATTCTATATGGTTTTACTTACTTTTCGCCTTAGCACCAAACAAGTAGTAACTCATCTTATGATGAGCTGAGGTGATAATGAGGGTTTCGGATTAGACAGTATAGCAACTAGTAGGTATCTATCACACAACTTGTTGCATATACAGCTCACCCAGAGTTAAAAAATAAAATAAAAATGATCCACCTATTTACTCACAATCCCATTTCTTGGATAGAATGGGGATTTAACAATTAAAAAATAAATGCTTCAAAAAATAAGTTGCAAAACAAATAAGGATGCACCATGCAAGTTCCTGTTTTTACTCTGGAATACTTTGTTCTGTGGGCAAGTTCTCCATTTTCAAATTACAAACAAAACTCGAATACTAGTTTCAACTAAACATATAAAAGATATCATAGGACGAAAAATCAGCCGCTTCCAGTCAGATTAATAAATTGTACAACAGTGATATCGCTTCATCACCAAACGATATTGAACAATCCTGGAGAGAAACCACTGTGACAAAAACATGACGAATCTGTTTCCCGACTTCTCAACACCTAGCTACTGCACCATCTACAAGCCCATTGATCTCAGGAAGCACTCATTACTGAAGCATTTCATGGACAAAAAATGAGTTAAGGTTAAAAGATGGATAAAAGACCATATGGGCTAGGTAGACACCAGGTTGGTTAACACGTTGGGTCAAAATGTGTAAATGCTTAGGGGACAAAGCAGGTTCAGTCCGACCCACCAGCACTTTTACGTCCTTTAGTTTTGCATTTTAATAAATAAACTAATGTATCCATTTCCGTACACAAAAACTATTATTAAAATGATCGAAATGTTTTAGAATAGAGCCATTTAGAAAATCATAAATACTTGAGTATATTCTGGAAAACTTTTAAACCATTTAAGTTGTTACATTTGACCGACTATTATACAAATGGGTCACTAACTTTGTAGTGAACATAATCAAAATTAAATCCCCGTGTCATAAACATAATTTAGTACCTGATCCATGTCTGCAGGGCCATCGTTTTCCTGTGGTGCTTCAGTGTTCATTGCCCCTATGGTATTTCCAATATTAAGATCTGCTGGAACTTGACCAGACCTCAAAGCCTGACCCGTCCACCAATAATAACATATTAAACATTCAGTAATGGAAATGAAAACATTGGCAAATAACATCATTTTATTGAAAGAAAAATTTAACGAGATTCACACATATTAGAAGATGGCATTCCTTGCCATATCAATTCACGATTATAACAAAATATCACCTGTTCCAGTCTAGCTACTTCTTCGAGCGTTTGGGAATTCACAATGGCCGCCTGCACATAACACCCGATATCAATAAAATTGTACAGCTATGGGTTTATACAGTATAGAAGTACACAGATGTGAAGTAAAAAAATTCGCTGTAGTTAGATATTGGAGATCAAGATAACATAAATTGAGTCCCAAGTATAGTCACAACCACGCCGGGTAGAGGTAGCAAAATGAGCGGTTGGCCAGGTAACATCTTAAAACAAGTTCGGGTAACTTAAATTGAACCTGGTTGGGTTTAGCCCCAAACACTAATGTTCCAAAAACTTTCTTTGACAATAGTCTAAACTTTTAAATAGAAAATTAAGGTGTCATTTTTAACACACTTAGGTCGTAATTGCCAACTCCAATGCAGAGCATCCTGCTAGAACTTTAGAGTGAAAGTGATTAATTTCTATGAGGGTTAGTACCTTTATAGCTATAATTTGCTCTGGTGTAGGGCCTGCTGGTTTGGATGGCTCCTCTTCGCTGGGCTCCTCGGTTGGAACCTCACCAGGTACAAATGTCCTGACAGACTCCTTTTTAGCCTCCTCTTCAGCCTCTTCTGATGCAAATAACTTGGTTGCTTCAGTCCGTTCCTATTACCAATAATATAACATTACAAACAACCTTCTCAAGATAAAATAAATAGCAAAAATAACTAGATAAAAAAAGAGAAATTGAGATAGAACAGTTGTAGTGCACAATGATTAAGTAGGCATCATTTTGTAATTTAAGCAGAATTGGCAACAACAGAAAGTTAAAGTAGAAACAAACCTGCAGACATCACAGACTGATATTTAAGTTATACCATCATGTTGGATGCTAGCTAGCAGGCTACTAATATAATAATTTACATAAAGCTACCAAAATGTCCAAGAAAACAGAGCATAAAAATTCTGTATTCTTATTTGGATCTTTGCTACTTAACTTAATCATATATCATTAACAGGGAAGTAAATATAAACCAGTTCAGTTCAGATATATGAACGGTTTCTACAAAGTGATGGATAGAATAACATAAGAACATATAATAATGATACGAACTACATCTATGCTAGCACCTAAATACCCCTACATTAAAACAAAAATACAACAAGCAGCCAATACAAAGCTAGCACATTATTAACGAATAACTAGCAACAAAATAAAGGACCATAAAATTCCACCATCCATCCCGAGCAATCCAACATTCCAATCTCACTGACACTAGCTTGCAGAAAACAATTAATAGCTAACCTTTTGTTTAATCTTCTTAAAATCAAGCACACGCAACGACTTCAATTTATGGATGACATACAATCGGTAGTTAGGTTTCTTCGTAATGTTATTATCCAGCAAACTCAAGTACTGCAGCTTTGATAATGAAGCAAGTGGATCAATCTCAACCAAATTAACAAGCCGATTGTTAGTCAGTACCAACGAGTGCAGTTTCGGCAAAAACTCTGTAAATTTCAAACACCACAACTTGTTGTTACACAAAATCACAACTTGAAAACCTAATAAACAAGATAAAGAATAAGCATTGTAGTACCTCCAATGTTAGGGTTAATACGAGTAATCCTGTTGTTATTAAGCAACAACGTTCCAAGTCGATTTAAATTTGGAAAGTTTTCGATTTTAACAATCTCATTATCAGACAAATCGATAGCATCAAATTGATCCTGTTTATTATAAAAACAAATAATCAGTTACACTAGAATTTAAGAGTCATAAACCCTAGAAATCGAAAATATAAATTACTGACCTCAGTAGCGCCTAAATTCTCAATCACAGCGATCTTATTACCTGTGAATCGAAACAAATATTAAAAGACAAATCAACAAAATAGGCAGATAGAGATATATATGCGTACAGAAATTAGGTTTAAGTGAAAACGGGAAGGAGTAAAGAGATTATAATGAAAGTAAAACCTCGAAGATCTAATTCACGTTCACGAAGTGCATTGAAGAAGTGAGGGCTTTTCCAGATCAAATCTGCCGTAAGTCGAACCATTTTTCGTGTTTGTTGTGAAGGTTTTGTGTAACGGGAAATAGCAGATGGTGACTAAAACCCCAAAAACATAAAAGCGGTGAGAGGCAGGGAGAATATAGAAGGTTTTTATTCGAAATAAAAATTTATTTTTTATTTTTATTTTTTGAGCTATTATGTTTTTTTTATCTTATGAACTATTGAACTATTGAAATTTGATTTTTATCTTTAAAAATCATTATTCGCATTGTTAATTCAAAAATCTAGTGAATAATGTGGTTAAGTTTATAGATTTGATTTTACGATATTAATCGTACTTTAAAAACATAAAATAGAAAAAGTACACATAAAATGAAAGTATTTTGAAAATTTTGTTTTACGTGTTAAAACTTAAACTTTTGTTGAAATCGAAAGTATTTTTCTTACATAAAACGATGTTGTTTAATGTGTATTTTTATTTTTTTTCGTTTTTAAATAACGATTTCACTTCATAAATCAAATCTATAAACTTGATCACATCATTAATTGTTTGTTAGATCTCTCGTTGGTTAGTGCGAATAATGGCCCTAAAGGACAAAAAAGCCAACTTTCGATCGCTTCGACAAAAAAAAAATACAATGGCTTAAAAGGACAAAAATGAAAAGTAAATTGTTATTATAGACAAAATAAACAAAATATAGAACACCTGGTGCTGTTAACAAAGAATGGTACTCTTTTAGATAATTTTCTAACAAAGGTAAAAAATTAGAAAATAAATTAAAAATGTATATTTTTGATAAAAGTTTTTAAGAAAATGAAAAAAATTACCTTTTCATGTTATAACTAGGAGATGGAGAACAAATGATGTTTTTAGATTTGAATATTTTTTCACGATTTTTCACCTCAAGTTTTTAGAAAATTGGAGAAGATGTGTATTTAGTTGAAGAAAAAAAGAAGACTTTTCAGGAAATTCTTTTAAGAAAAGTGAAGAAATTTAAAATACATTCAAAATGAGTATTTTTCAAAAACGTTCCCCAAGGAAATGAAAAACAATGATTTCCACTTTTTCCTTTATAGAACTCCTACTTTTCTTAAATTCTCCAAAATCTTCTAAGCCTAACTAATTTTTTACAATGAAAAATGAAATAACGTTTGAACAAATGTTCTAAATTTTTAACATTTTTTAGAAGCTGAAAGCCTTTACATTTTAAAAAAATGAAGATAGAAAATTGTGAACAAAAATTCCATAACTAAACACATTCGTATTTGCAATATATTATAAGAAAAATAAATAATTATGACAATATTAATTATTAATATTAATGATAATAAAGAATAATATTTGGTGCATAAAAATGTTAGTATCATCTTATTTTCTAGTATATTTATTGGTATGGTATTTGTATGCATATATAAAGAAAATTGTTAATATCACTTCACTTTTTAATACCATATATAATAATAAAATAACAAAAAGCATCAAGTGTATACATTGTTTTTTGTCTTTTGTTTTAATCTCATTTTAATTTAATAATAGTTAATCTAATGGTTGTATTTGTACAACTATTTCCTTAATGATGGTTGTATTTGTATATAGTGAAACGGGATCCTGAATTCGCTTACTATAAATGTGCACATAATAATGCATTGTCATGCTTTTTCTAACTTTAAATGTGCACATGTAGGATGAATGTTGGTTGCAATAGTTAAATTGTTTTAAAAGCGAGCTTTACACGAGTAACTCTACAAAGGTGCCATACTGGCTTCTTGTATCCTCCTAACATGCTTGATTTAGAAGACACATGGTCGAGCCTCACCGGTCAATTTCTCGTGAAAAAATGACATCGTCCTTCAGAAGTTGTGCGGTCATATTTCAAGGACAAACACAGTACTCATATGCATCATTTGTTACATGAAAATTGTAACAATTCATGCTTCCAAAACCACAGTAATTTGTCAATTATGAACTTTTCAAACAGGGACTTAACAAGTATGGTATATATGTACCAACAGAAGCAAGTTACAACACCCTACAAACATTATGCTAACCCAAGATCATGTGCATCAGCATGAGATACAACTCACCTTAGCTGAAAAGGAATAAATATGTTTAGTACATGTAAGACGGCCATGTGGTACCACTACCCACTGCACGAGAACCAAGGTAAGATTCACTTTCAACAACTGTATCAGCAAAACTGTAGAGATCTGAGGACGCCCCCGCCGTCCCGAAAAAGCCACTCGATGGGGGAAGAATCCGGTAATCCTGGGAGTGATTCTAGTGGTGGCCACCCCGGTGGTCTGCCATACAAACCAATTGTTGAAGGATGCGAATAATATGTTTGACTTTGAGTTGAATAGGGTTGGCCCAAATACTACGAAACCATGGCCGAGTCCTCATCACAACCGTAAGCCGAATGTTAGCCGTGTGCATCATTGGGTCAACAACTAGTCCACCATAAACAGCAGTGCCATAAGAACCAGCTAAACCGCCAGCCACCGAGGCTAGTTATGTTTGGGGGCAGTGCAGACTATAAACAGATGGAGCGGTATGTGTAGTATTAGGGAGGTTTTGGTCAAAATAGCTGCTACTTGGTTGTGTTGATCTATTATATGGGATCATGCTATAGTGGTCAACGTAATTCTGCTCACTTGGCACACATTCGCGAAAACAAGTACGTTTGGCTTCCTGATAATTCAGGTTTCTCAGAGACTCGGTTTCCTTTACTTTCCTTTTTTGGGTTGAATTTTCTTCAGTTGACTTAAGATCCAATTAATTACCTCTGAATCAATTATAAGATTTACCAGAAAAGAGTTTAGCCTTTACAGAAGAATAAATAAAAGACACAACAAACGAATACAAGAGTCAAAATAATGTTATAATGGCAATGTACTTGCAAATACTTTCCTCTAACCAACTTATGACCATGATTCTAGAAGGAGTATAGGCCACAGGGATCCTATGTGTATGTCCTAAAGCTTTCTGTATGGCTTTATAGTGTTAAAAATAAAAATTATCTGTAACAATAATGCACCTGTGAATTATGATCTTGTAATAGTTATGTAAACCCTGGTTTAAAGTTCAAACCACAAACAAAAAGATCAACTCATGCAAAGTCCCATAAATTATACACCTTACCCACCATGTTCTATAGCTCAAATCGTGCATACTCCCCGAACCTAAATCTAAACATTTTCCTTTTAGGGTGTGTTCCCAAAAGTGGCATTCAAGAATCAGTATTAGCATCAAACAGGTAACTCCAACAAAGTGCATAAAGTCCGGGCAGGTACGTAATTAAAGATATACCTTTAAAAGTCAGTTTTGTTGGAGCAAAACAAAATATGATTAATTTGTTCCTAAAACATCAAACGGTAAAAATCCAGATTAACCAAACACGAAAAATGCTATCAAGTTTGTGGCATATCCACCCAACAGCCAAGTCCCGATCAATTAGGTACGTATTTTACAAAATAGAAATTTTCATAACAAGAGTTTCTGTATTACCAATAATATCTAGCCACCATGCAACCACCAACAAAGTTCCAGTTAATGCACGTCAAACAGGTGTATCTTTGTATTAAATTAAAAAATGAGCACTATAACATAATTCTCCGCATTATACATCAGATACTCTGCATAGCATGTCTTTATTAACATAAAGAAATTACCAAAACAAATATAATATAAACTACATGCCGAGTTACATATTTAGGATACAGCTACGTAATACTACAAGTGACCATTAAGCAAGAAATACTTATAGTCTTATACCACATAAAGGAAATTAACGTATAAAAGCATTTAACTTTTTGCGAACAAACCTGGAATCTTAGGGATAAGAATAATCGAAGGACGAAGTGTAGAGGAAATTCCCTTCACATTACTAGCCCTCAACAAATCCCTATTATCCTCATTCGTGAAAACCCGATCTGGAATCCCAAATCAACTGATAAGCAGAAGGAAACCCCGGGAGTCAACCTCATCCATGTATCTCAATCCACCTTCTTTGATCATGCGTCATCTCCAATCACCGGCAGCTTCTGCTGCATATTCCTTCTCACCTTTTGCAATATCAATGTCATCACTGCTAATCGTCACAAAACACTCCAAAATCAAAACGGAAGCCAGCCTTCCTACAATCTGCTCACTACGATTTGCACCATTGTAGTATGTTCTACTACCTTGTAAGAAAAAACCTGCCAACGCTATCTAGAACAAGTTTTGCAGGATCTTTGGCAAGCTTCAATGCCTTCGCAATTTCTTCGCAAAGTACACCATTACAGATATATGTGCTCCTACATGCTTCCTCAGTTCTCGACCACACATGTTTTTACACAAGAATTCTAATACAGAAACTACAGGCTTCTTCGAAGTATCAGCTTCTTCAGGCTTCTCTAATGCATCAACATCCTCAGCCTTCTTCAAAATATCAGTTTCTTCAGGCTTCTTTAATACAACCATTTTTTTCAAGCTTCTTTGATACATCAATCTCTTCGGGCTTCTTCAATATATCACTTCCTTCGGGCTTCTTCGAAGTATCATCGGTTTCCGCAAGCTTCTTCGAGCCATCGAGTTCTTTGGGCTTCTTTGATGCATCAATTTCATTAGGCTTCTTCAGAGGATAAATTTCTACACGCTTCTTCGAACTATCGAGTTCTTCAGGCTTCTTAGATACATCACCTTCATTAGGCTTCTTCAAAGAATCAGTTTCTGCAAGCTTCTTTGAACTATCGAGTTCGTCAGGCTTCTTCAAAATATCATCGATTTCTTCAGGCGTCTGATTTCTTCAGGCGTCTTCGATGTTTCATCGATTACTTCAGGATTTTCCAAAATATCACCGATTTCTTCAATCCTTTTCGAGGTATCAGTCTCTACAGGCTTCTGCAATGTATCACTTTCTTCAGGATCGTTAGATACATCAATTTTTACAGGTTTCTTACCAGTTTCTGTTTCTTTCAGCTTCTTCAAAGTATCGATTTCTTCAGAATTCTTAGACACATGATTAATTTCTTCAGAAAATTTCAAAGAACTAGGGTTTTGTTCCGAAACAACAGCTTCGTTTTGATCACTAGAAGTTTCTACATTTATAAATCACTATAATTTGCATGTGTAATCACATTATCATCACAACTCCGTACGCAATTACTTACAGTTCCGTTAGGGTTCAGTTCTGAGATAACGGCTTCTGTATCTATCGTCAACTTTTGATCACATAAAGTATCTGTCGAATGCGTTAGGGCTGATTGAGTAGGGTTAGTAAACAAAGTGTCAATAGATGAACTAATAAAATTGATATGATTTTGTAAGTCGTTGTAGCGGTTAAGGAATGTGGATAATGCGGTTGAGATGTTACTGAGTTCGTTGACGGAATTTATGAAAAGTGGTGTTGGTGATGTGATTGGTAAAGTTTCCGGTTCCACTTTAATTGGTCGCCGGATAACGGGAAATACGTCTGATGATACGAAAATTCACAGGTGGGAATAGATTCTCGTAGTACGGGTACGTGTATATGTTGTGCATAGGTCGACTAGTGCTGCTAAATAAAATTGATGGCGAATAAAAAGAATTGATCTTTTAAACGATCACAAGTAAAAAAATCACTAAAAAATATGGTAGGAGAAAATAAATCTTAACATTTAATTTTATCATAAACAAATTTTAAAAATAATAAATAATTTTAAAATTTAATATTCATCATAAATAAATTTAAAAAATATTTATTTATAAAAAAATCAAGAACTAAAATTTACTTTCCTCCTTTCACAAAATTTGAAGCTTTTTTATGGATATTTTCCTATATATATATCATATATAAGATAAGATGGTACAAAATTATATTAGATATATTTTATACGCCTTGTATCTCAAATGAAAATCGAATTTTATAATAACGGGGAGTGAATACTCAATAAGAATTATTTATTGTCTATGTATTCTAAACAATTATATGAATATTAAGTTTGAAGATGAGATGAGGAAGTCAGTGTCCCTTTTACCTCTTAAAAAATACTTTATTTATACTCAGAGTTTGCATTTAAAACACTAAAAAAAATTCTTTTATTTGTTATGTATTAAATAAAAATTTTGATTATAAAAAAATTCTAATTTTGATAAATATTTTTTCTTCTTGACAACTTTAATTACTGTCAATTGAATGTTATTATTATGTAAAGAGAACAAAAATAATTTGAATTTATTTACAGTTTATTTTTAATTGTAAATCGTTAATTAATGATTTACACAAAGTATATATATGTTGGAAAAATAAAAATTTAATATTAAATAGAATGTTTATCAATTTACTTTACTAAAAGTATGCATATGTTGGGAAACAACAATTTAATATTAGATAGAATCCTAGCTAATGATTTACTAAAAGTATACATATGGAGATTAAGAGGGAAGTAAAATAGTTAGGAAAAGAGGGAAGCAAATCTCAACCTTTTGATTTCATTATAAATGAATTTTAAAAATTACAAATAATTTTAAAAACATTTGTTTATGAAAAAATCAAGGATTAAAATTTGTTTCTCTCCTTCCCCAAAATTTGGAGCTTCCCTATGAATCATTTCCCTATACATATGTTTGCAAATTATAATTTAATACGAGTATCATATAACGAGTAACGAATGTTCAAATGTTGCGGTGGTTTTTTTTTTATATAATACATTTGTTATGTAAAAAACTTCTCTTACATAAATATATTTCTTTTATCTTTTATCATTAAAAAATGTTTTCTCTGTCGCAATATTTAATCATTAATCAAAAAATTTATCGAACAATTTTGGAATCGAAGCACTTGTTTAGCCCAATTTGATTGAGTTGAAATATGAATTGTATTAAATCTCATCCTACCATGTTTAATTGTCTAAATGAGATCCGTATTACGTATTTCTTTATCGACATATAAAAACAAAATGTTTGAATTTATCGTATCCATTAGATAAAACAATTAAAATTACGTGACATTTTCGATAACATGTTTACAGTTTCATTGTATTTTAAAATTTTAACAATAATAGATATTGTATATCAATTTTCATCATATATAGTAGGGGAGGGATCAAGAGGGAAGCCAGAAAATTAGGGAAGGAGGGAAACAAATCTCAACCATTGATTTCATCATAAATGAATGTTGTTAACATTCATTTGTGATGAATGTTAATCAAAATTTAACATTCATCACAAATGAATGTTAAAAACGTTTTTTTATGAAAGGCTAAGATTTGTTTCCCTCCTTCCCCACAATTTAACATTCATCACAAAGGCTAAGATTTGTTTCCCTCCTTCCCCAAAATTTGGAGCTTCCCTATGAATCATTCCCCTATATATGTATATATATGTCACTAATTCTATTTTTGAATTTAATGATATTATTTATTTATTGTTAAATAACATTATTAAGTATAGTTGTATACATACTAATATTATTATGTATCGTATTAATTTTTTTAGTATAACATACCATCTATAATAATTTTATATTGTATAATATTTTCTTTTCTTATGTCAACTAAATTTTTTTATAATATAAAAATATTTCTAAAAAAATTATTAAATGAATATTTTATTTTAATGTTTTTAATAATTGAATTATTTATATAAAAGAAATAATTATTTAATAACATATGTTTACAGTAATTAGTTTATTATTAACTTTTACATATTTCAATTCATGTCAACCGAACATGTAACATATTTCAATTAGGGTATTAATTGTTTCAAAATTCAATCCCTCCAAATAATCTTACTCAAAGTTGAGTATTTATATTACTCAACTAAATAGAAAAGTTAGATTGTTTCAACTTTCAACCAAGGTTATTAAAAACTGTTGATCAAGCGTGTCATGATTTAACACCACCTATTAGGGCACACAAAACTACTAAAGATCAATAACGTAATCTTTCAAATGTATAATGCTCTAACACGTATTCAAAACAACATAAAGGAATAATCAAACCCGGACCAGACCAGAACTGATGGAACCGGCTACATTGACCGACTCACTCATGTTCTTAGTTCCATTATTATATAAAAAAAGTTATTAGCAAGGAACAGACTATGACACCAACGAAACATCAAACATTTATCAACCCATAAATGTTGTTCCTGTAAAATTTGTTTACATCTATAGCAGATAGCCGTTTATATTTATTTATCAAAATAACTCGATCACAGTACACGAATTACATAACTAGGAAACATGTTAATCATGTTACACTTGTCACAGAAAATGCCAACATCATTGTTAGTCAGTGAAAATGCAATTATATGTAATGCTATCTCCCATGGTATGAAATTTCTTGTGAAAGTGTCAATAACATGAGTTGCCTGAAGTCAAACTACAAAATCTTTGAGCTAATAACCTTTATTCCCACGGATCCTCGCTCTCATATCAACCTACCATATGAAAGAACAACTTGGGTTGGTGTTTTGTTACGAAAAAGATCTATAACTACAGGCATTCATACACAGAAAGCTGGTACAAAACCATTAGGATATGGTATTGTAAGGAACCACCTCAATGGACATGGACCTAATCTTTAAACCCAAAAATGGCACAAGAGACATCACTTTCAACCCATTTACCAGTAAACAGGTCGAGTTTTCAGTTATACAAACAACCTATCTCCAACGAGTAAATAGCTAAACTGAAAGACATCAAGGGGGTCCAAACTCCAAAGTCCCTTAAAATCTGCTCAAACGCCTACACCCTCCTCCATAGTTTATTACAGTACTATTATCATATTATTAAATGCATACTATTTGTAATCTGATTTGATATGTCACCTATTTATAAGATATATAAAAATGTAGGTTTGACAACCAGATCAGACCCGAAATGTTTTGATATGTACTACAGTAAATGACATTTCTGCCAAACCTGACCAGCTACTCATCTGCAACCTATTTATTACACTTAATGATCAAAGTGTGTAATTAGATTCTATAACTACAAGGTCCTTTTTTGAAGATTATGACATACAAAAAGCATTATTCACTAATGAGACAAGCACGTTAAATTACCTTAAAAGCAATTCAAATGAGTTTTTGCTGACTAGATTATGAATCAAATTGCTCGACTTTGAGTTCTTAAATAACAATTGAAGAAACATGCTTATAACAGCATTTTAGTAAATTAATCTTCTCGATCTCATTGCTTATTTTTAGTATAAACTATAAACGGTGCAATAAGTTATAAGGGGAAGATCATACCTGCCCTCTCTTGCAATTGAAATATGTTTCTCGGAGTCCAACACATTCACTAGAAATGAGGGGACTCTTCTCTTTAGCACAATCTCTAAAAGACCGATTTTCGACCTGCAAAACAAGTTACGAATATTGCTCATTAAATGACTGATACATCAAATGCAAAAATAGACATTCTATCTCCAACTAATTGAGGCATGCTAACTATATTTGACCAAATATTATACTTTCGTAATCTATCTATACTATTATATATAGTATAGAATAAAATATTATGATCTCTGTTAAGTAAAATGAGGATTAGAATGTGTATTCAATATGAGAACAAGTTGTTTATGTCTGGTGATTTGTGACCTAAATCTAAGACATCAAAATTTTAGTTGTAACGATAATCAAACTCAACACTCAATCTAACCTAAAAATGAAACCCTAACAAATAAGTAATCATGAATTCAATCAACATGAAATCGAACATGAATTTTAAAATATACAGAAACCATTGACATAATACATACATGGAAGTATAAATATATAAGCTTATATATATACATAATAAAAAAAAATGAATGGAGATGGTGAGATTACCTTGACACAATCAGATTCGTTGAGACACTTGACGAGCTCCATAGCCAGCCCCTTGCAAGATTTCGCCATTATCGTTAAACCCTTGCACTTGCAAATCACAGGTTCCGGTTTTGGTATTTGTTTCGCTTTCTTGGGCCGGGCCTGGGATTGTAAAGTGTAGCTGAATGTTTGGCCCATTTGTATAACTTTATAATGGTGCTTGAAAATCAAAGTGAAAGTCAATTTGGTTATTAATGATCTTTATTTTTAAATAATTAAATTAATTTAAATTTACATAAATAAAAAAAACAACTAATTTATCATCAACCACCAACAGCTTTTAACTTCTTTATAAATTAATTGAATTTAAAGAAAACATATAATTTGTGGAGCTAACACACCTAACGTGTTGTTAGGTTTAAAAGAAAACTTAATTGTGTATATATGTGAAATTTAAAAATTTAAAAATATAAATATTTATTTGATTGTTGTCGTTTATGATTGTCGATTAATCTAACAACATGCAAAATTTGTTTTGTGGAAGTTGTATATGTTGTCATTTTAAAGAGATATTTAAGATTGTTTATTTAAATACTTATCTACTTATTTGCTTATTTTAAAAACAGATAAGCAAATACAAACATCATTTTAAAAATTGTTTACCTACGTATTTCATGTTAAACACCCCCTAAGTTGATTTGTTAATTTTCACAGGTTTGAAGATTTGATTGTTTATAATACCGTTTTTCTTTTACTTTAATAATAACAAATAGTTATTATTTATTTTGGATAATTTCTCTTTCTTATGTCAATTAAAAAATTGATATTGAAAGATGGTACAAATTAAAAATACAAACTAAATCAACTAAAACTTAATGAACACGTGGATTAAAATTTATATGAATGAAGGTTAGTAATTACGAGCAGGGTCGGCTTTAAATTTTTAGAGGTTATACGTAAAAATTGATTAGTTGTCAAAATACGCTTTATCTAATTATAAAATGTTTTTTTTTATATTTATTGTTACTGCTCGACAAACTTGAAGCTACTAGAACATATTTATCTATTCAAATTATATGTATATTCTTCTATATAACATTATCAAGAATAACTTACTTTTTTTTAAAAAAATAGTTGATGAATAATAACTATTATTTAAATTAAACAATAAAAGTATCATATACAAGAAAAGGTTAGTCTGAATGCAAGTTATTCCATAGATAGGAGTATGCGTTTAAGCATTTAAATATTGAATTAAGATAATCTTAAATAATTTTTTTACATGATCCATCATGTTATGTGTTTTATGAAGAGGAAATAAATTAGACTTATTATTGTGAATATTATTCAATTTATTTATTATTTTTATCTCTCACATAAAAGTAACATGATCAATCATGTTATTTGAAAGGATCTTAATTCTTAAATATTTAATCCATTTTCACTTATGTCTACATGTATAAAAATTATTCATGCCATGTCATGCCACTGCCATACGGCATTATATTTCCCTTCTAAAACAAGTCACTTCCTATTTCCACGACCGTATCTCATTTCTTCCATCCACAACACATCTCAAGACTTCCACCCTTCTCATCCTTCTCCCCTCCCCCTTTTTTTAACTTTTGGTGTTCGATTTAGTAACCGAGCCCTCTTTATGTTTTTTCATTAAGTGGTCGTGAAATCAAGAGACACATTGGATTTGGCTAACTAAGGGCATATATTGGTTTGCTTTTGTTAGTCAAAGGATTCAATTTGGTTATCTTAACGTTTTCAGTGTTTAATGTGTTTTGTGTTTGTTTGATTTGTTTATGTGAATGTTTATATAAAAGTTTTTCATGATGATGTTTGAAGTTGAAGATGAATGAACAAGTAGTAGGTTTGATTTTCTTTGATAAGTTAATATCTGGTACGGATACACATTCGATCTAATTTTATTTATATCATGTACTCCATTTTGTTTATGTAACATACTTATAACTTCATATTGGCTAATGCTCCCTTCTCTGTTTTTTGTCTCCTTTGCTCCTTTGACGAGCTTAGTAAAATTTTACTCTTCTTCTAATAAGTAAACTGCGTATGCAGTATTTAATGTTGCATGGTTTTTGTTAGCAATACAATACTAACTTTACAAAACTTAATAGAATATAGTTAAAGGATTTGACGAGAGATGTGCTAATTTGTACAATATGAATAATTAGCCTTTTAAAAGAGGTGTGTTGATATTGATAGTCAAACAAAATTATTACCAAATGTATGAAATATGTATATGTATTGAAATATGATATCGAGATCCAAAGATACCCGTATCCATATAAGTAATTTAAAGACGTAGATGTATGATTGTTTATATTTTATCTTCTTCATATTTTGTTTTCGAAGTATTATTGTTGTAATACTTTAAAATGTAAATCAAATGGGCTAGCTTAGTTGGCCACCAAAGTTTCCTTATAGTGTCTTGGGGGGAGATGTTTGGCTAGGGGAGGTCTCAAATTCAAGTTTCACCCGGACTTTTACCCCTTCAGGCGATAAAAAAGGAGGAACATGAGGGTATCAGGGTTAACATACTGCCCAATTGGATGTCACTGTTAGACCTGAACCACTAACATCTAACAAGTCATTTTAAAATATATATATATATATATATATACTTTAAGATGTAGCAAGGAAACATAAAACACCTTGATAAAGATAGTGTAGACTAACAAACTATAAATACTTTGAGTATTGAGTTTAAAAAAGATTTGACGATGAAAAAAAAAATAAAGTGAAATTTAAACTATAACCGAATTTCATTTTTTATACTTATATATTGAAGTCTTAAAATGCAACTTTTTATAATTCCGTTCGTAGCAGGTATTTGAAAAACCCTCACACGTACATATTTTGAGACCTCTATAATTTAGAGATTTTAGACAGTTAACTACCTCACCCATATAGTCGTGTTTATAAGCACGAGCTATATAAGAAATGGAATGTAGTACGGCCTTAGTAGCATATAATACTAGAAAATGATAACGAATATGATAGGTAAATAATTGAAGGAAGACATGCCATATTCCGAACTAAAGTTCTTGCTTTCTTGATACTTCAATGGTAAACGACGAGGGTTATGATGTAATTCATTCGTCCTCTTTTGAAAAGAAAGTTAAATTAGGGACCAATTATTCAACACACTTGTTTTCCTCTTTTTCACAACCTCCACTTCCCAAATTTTTGAGTCTGGCCACCTAAATACAAGTTTATTTATTTGAACATTAGTGTAACACGTCTTTCATTAATGCAATTACTTCCTGTTTGCATTTGCATATTAGGCCCACTTAAAAGAATGTGAGAGTGCAGATATTAGACACAAATTTATTGCAGAACCTATCATTGTTATCTTGATGATGATAGAACGCAAGTTAATTTTGTATTGATGCAAGTACATTATTACATTTTAATAGATAAATTGATGTCACCATTAATATGTGATGTATTATTGCATGTATCAAATATATGTGATGCATAAACAAAATCAAAACAATATATGCACACTCTTAACGGGTTTTTTTTTGTTTTCTTTCGTGAACTGAACAATTTTAATGTAACTTTTAACGCTTGACCTAACCAATATATACTTTTCCCAATTAAAAGTTAAATAAGAATCACCAACACCAAAGGAAAAAAATGGAAAAAAATCACCAATGCCAAAAATAGTTAATTATATCACCATCCAATATTGAATTTTACAATAAATAAGACTCAAAGAACATGACTTGTAAAGACAATAAAAATTAAAAATATTCAGCCCAAAAAAACAGACTGCTTTACAAATGGCGGATACTAATAGATGCAAAAAGCTACATCTATCCTTTAACTTGAATTTACACTCTTCCATTTTTGTCCCCACAATATCCATGCTCATCTTCTTCCTCTAGTTTATAACCCCAATTTTTCTTTTTTCTTTTTTTTTTTGGTTAGTTATTATGGCTGCAGCTATGGCTTCATGTGGTTGTACTCTTGGACTTTACACCAAATTAGTTGCATTTGAAAAACAACCCATTTCCAAGACTGCAATTTTTGGTTCAGATCCTGTTAAATATCTATGTATTTCAACAAAATCAAGGTAACCACTTCAATTTCTTTGCTTTATTTAATTATTTTGTTTTGTATGATTTATTTGTGTAATACTCCGTAATTGGTATTTGGTAATGTTTATGTAATTGCAGCAAGTTTTTTTGTTTAATGTGTGTATATGAAGTTGGGGATTGTTAATTTTGATGTAATTGATGTTTTATGTAGCTCTAGTTTTGAAAGTGTTGGGCTTTGATTGATTGATCAGTAGTTAATTGGAACATACTTTAATAAACTGGAGCTGATTTCAAGTGATTGTGATTATAATTTTCCCTGATTCTAAAATAATATAATTCAGTTGTAAAAGTATTGATTTTTTTTTAATAAATAAATAATAAGTTAGTTATATATAAAACCTTTTGATCAATTAATTTCAATTATCACTTCTAAAGCACATATATTGAGACACTCTAAAGTTTTGAAAGAAAAGAACTGTGTTTTGGGTCATTTGGAATTGAAAGATTGAAAATTTATGTACGTATCATGTATAGAGATTTAGGGTGCTTACTCTAATTTTTGATTTGGGTTTTTGCCCAGATTGTCATATTCATTCAGTACTATGATTCCGAAAGCATCCGCCACAGCTATTGAGGTATCAAGCAAGGGATTTGGTATTTTTTCTTGTAGGTTTGTTTTTATTTCTGTTTGTAAATTAATCTGTTTCGGGTTGTTTGATTTGCAGGATGGAAGTTATCAGGAAACTGATGCAGTACCCACACCAAAAGTAATTATTGACCAGGACTCAGACCCGAATGCAACTGTCGTAGAGATTACCTTTGGGGATCGCCTTGGAGCTCTTCTCGACACCGTATGAAGCATTTGACTTTATCACTTTAACATAAATTGTCATTTTAATAAATATGTATGCTTCGCCAGGTAGTGAGGTGGCAATTTTTGACCCATTTACCTATGAATGGGCTTGGTTTGGATTAGGTTTTATCTCTAATGAGTCAAACGGGTAAATTTTTTTAGCTTAAAAGGACATAGGTCAAATGGGTCAAAAGTCACCCACCATATAATTGTCTATGTGCATGAAACCTCCTTAGTCTTATTATTTGGAAATTAACTGAAATAATATACTTTTTGTAATGACACTCAACATGCTAATTATTTATAAAAACTGTACAAGGTTTAGACAAACACTTTTTCGGGTCAACTCTAACCGACCCACATTGACCCTAAGAATCTCGGATTGGATGTTGGTAATGTATGTGCAGATGAGTGCTCTTAAGAATCTTGGATTGAATGTTGTCAAAGCAAATGTTGTTCTGGATTCTTCTGGGAGGCACAACACATTTTCAATCACTAAAGCGTAAGTAAGAGCTTGGAACGTCCTTTCTTGATTAACATGTTCAATTTTTTCTGTAATTCGTTTACATGTGCATTCTTTTGGACCATAAGTAATCGATCTCATCTATTGCTTATTACCATGGACTCTTCAAAAGCTTGGTCTTGAATGGGCCCTATTTTATTTGGCAACTTTCTTTTTGCTTTCTTTCTTTCTTTCTGTAACAAGTGAATACATAATATATGCAAGTTGAATCATTCAAACAATGTGAAAACTGAGTTAAATATATTATCTAACCTGTATTTGTCGATTCTAACTATATGATCAATTAAGGTGAATAATGTTATAATTATATTATATTAATTATTACTTAATAAGTTTATATATTAAAAGTTTAAAATTTTATTCTAATCATTGGCTTTGAAAATACGGATTAGTCTAAAGTTATTTATTCAATCAATATTTTTTGCAGTTCGACTGGCCGTAAAGTTGATGAGCCAGAGTTGCTTGAGGCGATCCGTCTGACAATAATTAGCAATCTCCTTGAATATCACCCGGTACAAACCAACTTACTGTCTGTGCTAAAAGACAACTTTGACTCTCTGGTGTCAACTATGTTTGAACTGACGTGATTAATGGTACAGGAATCAAGCGCCCAATTAGCAATGGGAGAAGCCTTTGGAATTGAAGCACCAAAGCAGAAGGTACCAATCCCTGCCCCTTTACTTATGAACGGGTCGAATCGGGTTACATGTTATCTTTGACGGGTCGAAACAGTTGAAAGAAGCTAAAATATGCATCAAACCTCCTAAATAATTTTGTAAACAATATATCTTCCTGTAATCATATTTGTCATACTAGCTATTTAGACGAAAAGTTTTTGCAATCCACCCATTTTTAAGGTTTTAACCCCCTACAAAGTTTGTTGTCTATATATTAAACCGAAGACTAACTATTGTTTTATGGAAATTCTTACTTTATACCCTAGTAATTTTCACATGGGGACATCCAATGAATATTCTTTGGCTAATATTCGCTACTTTATTGTTTGGTTTAATCTTATCTAACGATTGTTGAACTGCCTCAGCTTGACGTCGACATTGCAACCCGCATCCGTATAAATGATGACGGCGCTGATCGAAGGTAATCACCCTACACATTCAATGTTTAGAATGGAGGCTACAAAGCCTTTTCTCTTGAACCTGAACATTTATAATCAATTTTTAAGTAAAAGAGCAAGCCGTTTTGTTGAGATGAAGGGAGAATTTGTTAGAATTAGTGATGCTAGAAGTTTAGTTTTTGAAGATTCATAAATGTTCGATTTTGTATCATGCAGTCTACTCTCAGTGGAAACAGCAGATCGGCCCGGATTACTGGTAGATCTTGTGAAAATTGTCACTGATATAAATGTTGCAGTAGAGTCGGGAGAGTTTGATACCGAGGTAAAAATAATCCTTCTTTTAAAGAACCTGTATCCAAGACTTTTTGTTGCTGTTGTGAAACTTCTACTTACAACGGCTTTGTGATTTCGTGATGCAGGGTTTGTTGGCTAAGGCCAAGTTTCATGTCAATTACAAGGGCAAAGCTCTTATCAAACCACTTCAACAGGTAAGCTCGAATCCATAAAATTTAAACAACTTCACAAACATTTCTGCTTTCTCGGCATAGTTTGGTTTAAATGCAAATTCTCGTGCAGGTTGTTACCAATAGTTTAAGGTACTTTTTGAGGCGTCCATCAACCGAGGATTCGAGTTTTTGAAAATAAAATGGTATCAGGTCGCAGCGGGAACTGCAGTTTTATGACTGATAGTTGATGTTTGGTATTTAATCAATCAAAAAGTATTTGGTTAAAGGTAAGAATTGTTAAGTAAAAGTTTTTTAGAGAAATGCTACTGCATGTACTTTGCTCAATGTAATGACCGTGATGCTCATATTTTTTTTTAATACATATGATCATTAAAGATTTAATCTTTAAAGTTGCATCTTACATGTTACGGGAACATTATAAACAATGGGTGATGATATTTTCATCACATTTTTTGATAAATTCATTAAAACTGTGTATTAATCGTGTGTAATGCAAATGATGCACAATTTTGATAGAATTATCAGTAAAGTTTATCATTGACCATTTATAAATAGGGCGATGATATTTTCACTATTGTTTTTGATAAATCCATTAAAATTGTACGTTAAAAACTTGTATTGTATATATAGATAATGCACATATTTGGTAAATTTATCAAAAAATATGTTAAAAATATCATCACCATTATAAATACTATCCGTTACAAGTGATTTGGTTATATGACTATGCTATTTTGTGGTATATAAAAGAAAAACGATAATTTGGAAGCTCTGTATACTCCGACCATAGTAAACTTTATCTCCTCAATA
This sequence comes from Logfia minima, assembly GCA_963921325.1. NCBI lineage: Eukaryota > Viridiplantae > Streptophyta > Magnoliopsida > Asterales > Asteraceae > Logfia > Logfia minima. Next base: position 3,191,523 of record OY992768.1, read on the forward strand.
TTGATTAATGATCTTCAAACATTTTAACGCAACTCTTTGGTCGTTGTTAATAGAACGATATATACAAAATAAACAATTTGCTAAGGAAAAGAATTGCAAATAAATAATGCATAGCGTGGAAAGTCAATATCCACGTTGCGAAAAGGATGGCATGTTATATTACAACCACCAAAATGCCAAACACTATAATATATAGATAAAAATAAATGCACGTTTCTTCCAACCCATTATGAGGTCCAAAAACATCCAATACGAGGCCAACTATAGTATTTCTTTGATTAATTAAAAAATAAATAAAATGAACCAAACCTACTCTTGTTTTTTACAACATATCATGTATGTAACTATATGCATGTCAAGAAAGTTCTAGATACATATATTTTTGTGTTATTGATTTAAGTTATTTTATTCTTTATCATGAGTGCTTGTGACATGAGATCGAGTGTTGTAACTATGCATTCTTATTCGCACGATATAAACTCCTTTTTTCCATGCTTTTTTTTATTATTATCTTGATGGAGGGTTAACGGAAGCTTAGCTTTGCCTTGCAGTAAAAGAAAATATTTGTGTACGCATTCGATTATTGCGTTAAACTCATGTAATAAACTTATAGAGTAATAAGCTTTTTAAGTGCAAACTATAGCCGCTTAATGATACAAATACTTCTATCGAACCAAAGATGGTTCCTGCGAAATACAATTCACAACAATAAATGATAACTTCCAGTTATAGTAGTTACATTTATTGTAGATCACCACTATATTTGTGAAAACGAAAATAGTGATATATGATATATAAATGGGTGAATATAAATGTGAAAAGACTGACTTATAAAACAATCACATTTACTGTAGTACGCTCTTAGAAAATTCATGGGATTGCAACGAAAATCGGTCAACGATTCACAAAATACCTCAAAATATATACTTGTAACAGCCAAAAAAAAATTGATCATTGCCGAGTAAATTTTTTTTATTTATTTAAAGTACGTAATCATTTCAAACATGTGTTATGTAAATAAAAATTTAAGAGTTATAAAATAAGTATGAAGGATGTATTAAAAAAATGAAATGGTGTGAAATTTGATGACTCGTATAATTGAATACTTAGATAAAGATAAATTATAAGATGATAACAATTAAGGCTATAATGGTGTGTTGTCTTGTTATTAGAATATCATCTTAAGAATTAGGGCTCAACTACATTACTAAGAAAGTCTACCTTTTCATCAATATATAAGTCTTTCTTGTAACATCCTCTTCTGCGGTCTGGTAAATTCTATTATTTTAATCGATTATCTAAATGTTTTATAAATTATTTAATATTATGTGTTTCATTGTGAAACGTAGATAAATAAGTCCTTTGACTTATTGTGACTAGTGAAATATTAATCGTTTTAAATTATTATAGATGACGGTAAAATAAAATAATATTTCTCGCAAACGGTTTTCAGGTTCCAGACAAAAGATTTAGGACGGGTATAAAATTATACCATTATATTACAAGCCGACTTAGTGAACCGACTTTGAATTCATATGTATATATCTCATTTCTTCTTCTTGTTTCCATTTTTAGAAAACTTGCAAATCAAAGAAACCCAAAACCAAAATTGAATTCATGCTTGTGTTCCTGTGATTCCGAATTCATAACATCAGATTCATCATCATCTATATCTTAATTGCATCAGATTTATCCATCCTTTTATTTTCAAAAGAAAGAAAAAGAGAAGTAAGTTTGAATTGGAATGGGTAAATCGAATTGAAGCTTGATATGTTGTTATTAGGTGTTGTTTGATGTTACTTGATGTATTAGAACCCTTAGAATTGAGTTTTATGAAGTTTTGGTGAATTTTGGTTCGAAAAACTGGTAACAGCGGCTCAACTCGCAGTTTTCAGTTCGTCCTGCGAGTTGACTCTGCGAGCCGAGTTGACTTGCGAGTTGACTTGCGGTGTGAGTTGACTTGCGAGTTGAGTTGGCTTGCGAGTTGACTTGCGAGCCGAGTTGCGAACCGAGTTGACCTGCGAACCCAAATTCCCGCGAACCGAGATTCCTGCGAGTTGACTTGCGAGTTGACTTGCAAATTTTGAAAATGATGTTTTTGAGACGCGGTTTTGTAAAAATCTCACTAACTCAGATTTAGTTGAAATTTGCATGGTCACTCGGAAACGACCTAGTAATCAAGGCTATATTCTAATAGCCTAGGCAGTTTTTGGCCATCCGGGGTCATCTAGGACCCGAAAATGGCATTTTTCAGTTTTAAGCGTCATTGCGGACTTTTCTAAGTTCATTTCTTATTGAACTTTTGTTTGCTTAGACTTCAGGGATTACCTGATTTGATAAATGGACTATAATGATATTTATGGAACGAACTTCTGACTTGTATTTGATTTTCTGTTTCAGATCAACGTAAGGCTCAGTGATATAAGAATCCTGAGTGTGGAGACGTCAGAGGTATCGGTGAGTGGATTCGGAACTCATCATTTGATTTAGTTGTAACTATTTGGTTACAACAAGTAAACGTAGATGTGTATTAGACTGTTTAGTCTTGATTATTGATTATTGATCTACGTGATATGTGAACTATGTGTACTATGTTATTGAGGTCAACGTGTAGTTGGACTTCTGGTTATTATGTGTTTTACACAGGTTTTGATTCATTTGTTGTGTTTGAGACCTGTGTATGTGTTTAATAACCAGTAGTTATCGGTCTATTCTGTATTGGCCATACGGATTGACGGTAAGTGTTCTTGGGGGAATCCCCGGGTATTATGATATCCCCAGAGCCACCGATCCTCATTGAATTATGTGTGTTTACGATTATTTGGTGTAAACAACTAGTTATGCTAAGTTGAATGTTGTGTGATGAACCTATTCACTTAGCTTCGTGCTAACCCCTCATTTTACTTCCTGCAGGATATGTTTTGTTTAATTGTGGGTGCAGGAGGTGATTGGTTGATCAAGGAATGTTTGACTGCGCTCTTGAACTCTGATATGGTTTTGTAATAAACCTTGTTTTGTGAATTTTTATAATACCCCGCCTTTTGTAGTTTTAAACAGTTTGAATTTGGTGTATATATTGAAAATGTAAACTGTTTATGTACAATGTTTGATATATATTTTAATGTAATGTATTTTAAATTCATGCTTCCGAGTTTATTAATATAATATTCTTATATTGAAAGAGGGGTGTTATATTTCTAGTCTTTTTCCTCTCCTTTACATACATACAACTACCATTGAAAAGAAAAAAATCAATATGTATTAAAAAGATTAGTGATAAAGTTGAAGAGATCCAACAAGAAGAAAAATCAAATAAAAGAGGAAAAATGCACCCCTCTAAGTACAATAGCTAAGGTATAACTTCCCTTCTTTTATTATAAATTAATTCATCAAAGTTTAGTAATAATGGAGTTTCAAAGCAAAGTGTTAAAAGTGTTGTAATTTGAGTACTAACATAACTTGGAAAGTGATTTTTATGTCAAAATTACTACTAGGGTGTTAGCTTTGAGTCAAATGTATGTTTGGATGCTTATGAGACTTAAAACAAAGATGAATTTGCAAATTAAAAACTTTATGACAATAATGTATAAGCTGTCATTTAAAGAGTTTTAAATGATTTCAAAGATAACTTTGTACTTGATCTTCTATATGGTCTTATAAGATATTCTTAACATCAAAACTCTTCAAATAAGATTTGGGAATAGTCTAAAACCAAATATGAGAGTTTAAACATGGAACTTGGATCAAAATAACATAGATACACTTAAATGATGTTTTGACCCAAATGACTACACATCTTCTTTTAGTTATAAAATATTAAGTTACAAGTTTTACAAGTTAAATAAATACTAAATGTAAGTTCGGGTTGAATGTTTACGTTATGATCAATAGCCATTTATGTTTTACACGAACCTAAGGTGAGTTTTTGTGCTTTTCAAAAACTGGGGTACACGATAACTCAATAAGTACATGTGAAACTGCTATGTGAAAATATTTGCAGCTTATGTGTTTATATTTTTTTTGTGCATCATACACTACATAAAGTTGCTATGTACTGTCATGAATTGATGTTGTGCACTGAACGGGTTTATGTACTGAAATGGTTCACCCCTATGAGTATGGATTCATCAGTTTGCATTTCCGTCATCTGGTGGTCAATAATAAATGAGTTGAATTTGCGGTTCAGTTAGAACATCGAGATCCCATTTTCATGGTTATTTGTATCAGCCATCAATGCATAAATAATACAGTGTGTGTGGTATTTTGTACACAAATCACCACACAAACTCACTCAGCCTTGAGGCTTATGCGTATGACGTGCATTCCCAGGTTAACAGCTAGACCCAAATCGTGAGGATTCTGGAATAAGATGAAAAGAACGGGACTATACATTTGATATCTTACTGATCCCGACTATATAAATATTTTTGAAACTTTAAGTTTGTTGGATATTAAGACTTTAATATCTTCGACTTCCGTTGTAATAAATATGTCTAAACGTTATCTCAATATATGTCGAGAATATAATTATTTTAATACTTACACTGTATTTGTTAAAAAGCAGTGATTTATATACCATCACTTTTAACAGATACACTAAAACTGTACATCTTAACTGATTGATATCCAAAAAATTTAATGGTTGAACACTACATGCCGTTTTGATTAAAAAACGAGTCAAGGCATAATAGTAGTTTGGGTCATTTTGTCATTTTCAAATATAAAATCGTTCTAACTTGTTTGAAACTTACGAAATGAGTTGTTCGGTCTCATTACCAGCTTGACGAAAGGAATGTACGTATCGTTTAATAAGATTTATCAATTCAAATACTTAAATATATTAGTCTTGTGTTAATTTTCATTATAAAATTTTAAGAATAACAGTTTGAAGCTTTTTTCTCTTATTTTTTCGTAAAATTTAATATATGTTATATTTTAAAATCTTTATTTTTATTTTAAATTGTTCCAAAATAAATATTCATTTTTATATGATAACTAGTTAATATTTTTTTTAATGAACATCAATATAATTAGGAGAATGCTAACTGTAGTCCTTAGGGCTATGGTTAAGCATACCATATTTACAAAATTTCTAAAATTATAACTCTTTATTTCCATGAATATTAAATATTTACATATGTATTTATGGAAAGTGAGTATAAATATAGAATATAATCACTTTTAATTATTGTGAACTAAGTTTGTAATGTTATTTAAGGCAAGCTTAACTATAGCCCTAAGAGCTATAGTTAGTATTCTCCATATAATTATTACATATTTTTAAAACTACATTCATTCTCTGAACACTTTAACTAGAAATAAGAAAATATTTAATAATTGTCTAATGCAATCAATTCATCGAAATTAAATCATTAAAGTATATGTTTTTTTCTGCTCATTTTGATAGAAGATAATTTTAGGTTGAAGTACCTAACCTAATATTAAGATATAAGAGCAACTATTTTTTATATAAATATAAAAATCATCAAACAAAGTTAATATCCTTGATCATGCATTTTTTTTTTGACATATCGACTGCTTAAACCAAATAACATATATGTATTCTATTATTTGTCACTAACTTAATATAGTAACGTGGTATCTTGACCACATAACCTAGCTAGTTAGTGTTGAAGATGTAACATTTAAAGTATTTCATAATCAATCAATCACTAACCTATAAAATCACGTTTAATTTACATAATAAGTGATAAACCTAACGACAAACGTGAAATAATCTAACTTTAACACTTTAACTAGTAGTGTGGTAGGTAGGCTAAAGGAAGAAACAAAGGATCGGACCTTATGATCTAATTTCCTCAAGTCAACATGATCATTTGGCACCCAATTGGTGAACCCCACATCACCAAAAACACCTACTACCTCATCTCACCAACCACGTATCCGATTTACAATTTCACCCCTTTATTTATCTCTTAATATCCATGTAGCCCTCCTTTACCAACCCCGGCCAACGACCAAGCCGTCACCAACTACCACCACCCTTATAAACAATTTTCACTTATCAACAAATTTTCAGGCACCCAAAAAATATCATTTTTCATACACTAATTTCTTTCTTCAAATAAACTACATCATTATATTCCATGGAGTCAAAATCCGACACTATTTTCCGGTCAAAGCTGCCCGACATTTATATACCAAAACATTTATCGTTACACTCGTATTGCTTTGAAAACATTTTAAATTTCAGCGATAGACCGTGTTTGATTGACGGCGCAACTGGTCATGAGTACACCTATGCTGACGTGGAGCTCACCTCGCGAAAAGTGGGCTCTGCGCTTCACAAGCACGGCATCAACAAAGGTGACGTCATCATGATCCTCCTTCCGAATTCATCGGAATACGTCTTCTCATTTCTTGGCGCATCGTTCATTGGTGCCGTATCAACTATGGCTAATCCATTCTTCACTTCTGCTGAGATCATCAAACAAGCGAAAGCTTCTGACGCGAAAATTATAATAACTCAATCTGCACACGTGGCAAAAGTGAAGGATTTTGCATACGAGAATTCGATTAAGCTTGTGTGTATTGATTCAGCTCCTGAAGGATGCTTACACTTCTCTGAATTGATTTCTGGCGATGAAACGAAGCTTCCAGAAGTCGAGATCTCGTCGGACGATGTAGTCGCTTTGCCGTATTCGTCGGGGACCACCGGACTGCCTAAAGGAGTCATGTTGACTCACAAAGGGCTCGTGACAAGTGTCGCTCAACAAGTTGACGGCGAGAATCCGAATTTATGGATTCATTGTGAAGATGTGTTGATTTGTGTATTGCCGTTGTTTCATATCTACTCGTTGAATTCGATCTTGTTGTGTGGATTACGAGCAGGAGCTGCTATTCTAATTATGCAAAAATTCGATATAGTTCCTTTTTTGGAGCTCATTGAGAAGTATAAAGTGACGATCGGGCCGTTCGTGCCGCCTATTGTTTTAACGATTGCAAAAAATGAAGAGGTGGTTGACAAGTACGATTTATCGTCGATTCGGACCGTGATGTCGGGCGCTGCGCCGTTAGGAAAAGAGCTGGAAGACACCGTTAGGACGAAGTTCCCCAACGCTAAACTCGGACAGGTAACTAATTTGTTTTTTTACGTTTTAATAAGCCGTTTAAATAAACTGTCGGAAGTTGCTTATTCTTAAGTGCTTCTCTTTTTTACTAGTTGTAATAAATAAATTATAAAAAAAAAAACATAATTCAACTTCGGTATTATGTACACTTAAACAATTGCAGGGTTATGGGATGACGGAAGCAGGGCCTGTGCTAGCGATGTGTTTGGCTTTCGCGAAAGAGCCATACGAGATCAAATCAGGAGCCTGCGGGACAGTTGTTCGTAACGCCGAGATGAAAATCGTTGATCCGGACACTGGTGCTTCTCTTCCTAGGAATCAACGCGGCGAGATCTGCATTCGTGGTGATCAGATCATGAAAGGTGAGTAGCATTTCGAACATAGTAGATCTGAATTCTAACTCGTTATACCTACTTGAGAATTTTTATATTATTTTATTATTTTGTATGAAATGACATTTCTACAACTTAACAAGTGTACTAAAATTATTACTCACTACTTTGGTCTTAAAATAAGTATTTATATTTTGTTTTAATTTATTTCAAACTAATTAGCTACGTCTAAAAATAAATAATTAATTTTACAATTTTATTATTAACTTACACTTTTTCATAAAAATTATGTACATAATAAACACTTGAATATAAAAGGTGAAAAAAGTTGTGCTTTATTTGATAGTGTACGTCACATGACACTCGTATTGGGAGGTAGTATACACAAATTGTCCCCAAAACCTCTTATTGAGGGGATACTCGTGTTACTTGAGATATAACCAAAATGAATTCCAATAGGTTACCTTAACGACCCGGAATCAACAAAGAGAACGATTGAAGACGGTTGGTTGCACACGGGAGACATCGGATACATCGATGACGATGATGAGCTTTTCATTGTCGATCGATTGAAGGAATTGATCAAGTACAAAGGTTTTCAAGTTGCTCCGGCTGAGCTTGAAGCGATATTACTCACACATCCTGATATTTCCGATGCTGCTGTTGTTCCGTAAGTTATTTAATTAAAGTTTACAGTCTATTTATAGTTTGGATTAGGGGTTAATTTAAAGTTAAACAAATATCGGTAATGCAGAATGGTAGATGAGAGTGCTGGAGAAGTGCCTGTTGCTTTTGTTGTAAGATCAAACGGATCTAATGTCACGGAAGCTGAAGTTAAACAATTTATCTCAAAACAGGTAATTTGCTCATTTTAAACTTTTTAAGTGGCTGAAACTTTCCGTTAATATTGTATCTAAAATTAGGTTGCAAATTTAAAGTAGTTTAAAGATCAGTTAAATTATTTTGGTGCATAACTTATCTTTAGAAGACCAAAAAAGAAAATACGGGGTGTTTGAGATTTGGTATTTAAGTGTTTATAACGACAGCAAAATAAGAAAATAGAAACAATGAAAATAAAATGGGTAGATATTAACCTGATTTTCAGTAAGACAGCAAAATACAACTTCTCTTACGATCTTTAGCCCTATTATGATGTATAACGACAACATCTTTAATGATTTCCAGGTGGTATTCTACAAGAGAATTAACCGCGTGTTCTTCGATGACTCGATTCCGAAATCCCCATCTGGAAAAATTCTTCGTAAGGATTTACGAGCAAAGCTAGCTGCTGGTGTTCCTAAATAACTTCTTGATCACTTGTTTACATATGTACTAGTGTTTCTCTTTGAAGTTAAATTCATTGAATACGAGTTGCAACTTTTAATTTGTAAAAGCACAAAGTATAAAAAGTTGTTGTACCATATTTTATTTGTTTAGCTCTCGAGGAAGAACTACTCCAATTTAAAGTGAACGTTGTTTGTGTATTCAATATACATGATCGACCTTCCAAACTTTTTGTTATACTAATAAATGTGTAACATATAATTGGAAACTCAAGTTTTCTTGTTAGAAAGAAGAAGATATAAATGTGTAACATTTTCAATAGAAACTAGCATTTTACCTGCGGAATGCAGCGGCCACTAAAAATTTGTGTAGGTTAATTTGTTTGTTCAATATGTCGTCTTTGAATGAAAAATGAGAAATGGTGGAACATCATGTTTTAAATCAACATAATTAGGGTGACAATTCTCAAAGTGATCCGAAAACTCACATAAAAGTAAGGGGTTAAGGTTAGGATTTTTCACTCTTCAACTTGCTAAGTCTAACCCGACAACGCGTTAATTTTTCTTGTTAAGGTCGGGTCAATGTTCGGGTTAATGGGTGGACCCGTTAAATCGTAAAAAATATTAAGTTACTATTTTATTTTATTTGTTTTATCAAAGTTTTTTTTACATATATACACCTTAATTTTTTTAATTTTCACCTAAAATAACAATTTACTTTTCATATTTGTCCTTTTGAGCCATTGTACATTTTACATTACGATTCCATGTTACAAAATCAAATCTATAAACTTTATAACATCATCAATTATTTGTCGGATTTCCTGATAGATAGTGCGAATAATGACCCAAATGACAAAAGAGCCAATTTTTAGTGGCTCCGAAAGACAAAAAATAGTACAATTGCTCAAAAGGACAAAAATGAAAAGTAGGTTGTTACTTTAAACAAAAAACCTAGCTTTATTTTTAAGTAAGGGACTAAATGAGTCGAGCTTACTCGCGAGCTACTCGAACTTGACTCGTTAAAAGCTTGATTCGAGCCGAGCTTATTAAACGAGTCAATTTCTTATATCGAACTCGAACAAGCTCGCAAACGTAAACGAGCTTTTTATTTTTATATATATATTTATATAATATAGTATATAATTATATAACAATAATTATTATATATGTAACACTTAATACAATAATAGTAAATCGTATTATATATAGAATTCCATAAAAAGTAAGCAAATATCATATCATAGATTATTAAAATAACAATAAAAAATAAATATTATATGGAATAAACGAGTCGGGTCTGAGCCGAGCTTGTATAATACAAAACGAGTCGAGCTTAAACTTTATATACTAGGCTCGAAATGAGTCAGGCTCAAGCTCGAGCTTAGTGAATTTTAAATGAGGCAATTTCAAGCCTAGTCGAGCTCGAGCTCAGCTCATTTGCAACCTTATTTTTAAGCAACAACACGTTATATTAATGACGTTATTCATTTATCATAAAATATATTATTGTTAATTTAGGAGTGAATAAACCAAAAGCTAACTATATCCATATTGAATTACAACGCGTTTCTTGACTTAACTACTGAGGGTCAATTAGGGGTGTTCAATATTTAGTTTGAAATCGTTTATCCGAATACCGAATCAAAATAAAATCAATTTAAAACCAAACCAAATTTGAAAAGCGGTTTTCGGATGGATTAGAACTAGAACTGAATCTAATAATCGATTTTCGGTTTTGAATTTTTGAATTCAATTAAACCAAAAACCGAATTCATATGAATAAATATATTAAATTATTAAAAAATTAATGCATATGTTTTTTCCGTATTCGTTTGAAAACTTGAAGAGTTTAGCATTTTGAAGACTTCAAAAACTAAGCTATCATGTATTTGAGAAAAAAACGAGTGTTTTTTAGGACTTTAAATTTCACATAAGTTGATATTTCATATTTTGTGAACTTGAATTTAGTTTAAAGGTACCACTTATTAATGGTTAAATCGTGCATATTTTGTAGCTTTGTATGTTGAAGGTTCTTTTGGTTAAAAGAATTTCTTGTTGGTTTTTCGCTTTTAATCGAAATCAAACTAAATTCAAATTCAGTTTTTAGTTTGGCTCTTAGAAATTTCAAGACCGAATAACTTGAACCGATTAAACTGAGGAACTCGTGAACGGAACCGATATACACCCCTATAATTAATATATTTAAGGAGGTGATTCTTACAAAGACGATTTTACTTACTACAAGGAAAGCAAAAAGTTTTCTGTTGAAAGAAAAACGCATTTTTCGTTATAAGAAGTAAAAATTTATTTTTGAAAATTATTTCTCATATATTGGTGTTGTATTTAAGTCAATGATCACTCATTTCACTAAAATTTTATAGTTATCTTAATCTTAAATCCTTATAAAGTAATTAGTTATAAGGCTTAATGTATAAAAATTAGAATATCAAAAATTACATTTATGCCCCTTTCAGTAACACATAAACATAAAAATTAAAAATCAAATCAATTTATACTTAATTGTTTCTTTTAGTTTATACACTTCATAATTATATCTATTTGAAATATAAAATAAATAGTAATCAAAATATAGTTATTATGATATTTATAAAGTATAAATGAAATTTAAATAAAAAATTTTAAAATAATTATTATTAAGATTATTATCATTATCGATCATTATCATATTTTCTATTTATAACCATTGTACTACGTATGATCCTGACTAGTATTATAAAATACATTTATAAAAGTGTTTGATTTCCTTTCTGATTGTATATTAATTAGTTAATCATAATTAATCAATGAATTTTAAAAGCACAAGTTACACAAATCTTTTTAATGTTCTTGAAATTTGAAACACGCATAATGCCATTAAAGTTGATCTCGTAATTAATAATGTTGTGTATATTTACCTTATATTATCATGTGAAACCGAACTTTAATCAATTTTCTAATAATTGCATGTGATTTTGACTGTAAATGAATATAATGTTTAAAATCTTGTTTATAATTATTTATGTAAATGAATATTAAGTTGTAATCACGTGTGTGTTAAGATTTACCATTGATAAATAATCGTGTATCAATTTTAAATCTTTATCATAAATCACATGTGGTTATATAAGCCACATTTTCTAAAAATTAGTCAAAATGATATTTTTTATCGAATGTATAGTTTGTGAGATTTTTAATCAAAGTGAAAACGATATTAATTCCGAATATATAATTTTCAATCATACCATTTGTAAGAATTTACTTAAAAAATTCGAGTAACAATACAATTTTATTAGAAATAAAGAAGTACTATTAATTATGGGTGTTGATAAATCCACCATTATTATGCATCATTAATGTGTATGGTATAAGTTTTTAATACATAAATTTAATGGAACTATAAAAACAATGGTAAATATAACACTACCCATTAATTATGTCGTTACCTTTAAACTGATAACCTAATTATCAAGGTTAACGGGGAGTATAATACTCCGTAATTGATAACTTGATTGTGTGGGTATGTGGCGCCAAGCGCTCCAAACTGATTTTTGACGATAACGTCAACAACTATCAACTCATTTCACGAAGAAAAAAAGAAAAACTCTAAATAATAAATCAATGGCGTTTCGTTGCAACTTCAAAACCACCGATCAGTCATCACTATCCAAATTCCCCAAATTCAACTGCAAAACCTCATTCTTCTTTCCATCAACTATATCAATTCATAATAACTTGTCTCCATTTGTTGTCCGTTCAATTGCTACTTCCAGTGATTCGAACGCTGATGGTGGAGCGCCCTTGGAAACTGGCGGTAAAAAGAAGAGACTTTCGGAGCAATCGTCGTGGGAGGTGAAGGATGCAGAGGGAAATGATTACTTATATAGGCTTGGGAAAGAGTCTGATAATATGAATATAGCAGTTGGAGCTAGGGCTGGTGTTATCGATGATTTGTTTACCGGAGACTTCCTCGGCAAAGATTGTATGTCATTTTTTCTCTCTATATTATGAGGTTTTATTGTATGCGATAATGTCAAAAAATAGTAACGTACTCTCAGTTTCGTTCTGTTTGAGTATCAGGTTTTTTCTTTTGTGTTAGTCATAACTCATGATGCCTATATAAAATGTTAGACTTAGGGTTATTATAAGTAGATATAAGTATAGTCATTGTAGGGTTATTATGGTTATTTTACATGAAGAATGACCAAAATGGTTTGTTTTCAAAAACTTTAATGATTAGAAATTGAAGAATGATCAAGTGAAAAAGATCTTTTAAGGTAAAAAGTGTAGGTAGGTTTCGGTTACTGCTGCATTGGTTTGAAAGAAACGACACAGTAAAGTGTAAAAAATGTTGTATCAGGACACGTGTCAGCACCAGATTCATTTCACCCAAACCCCCACCGGTACAAATGCACCGGATCGAAATCTGATGACTTAAATGGAATAAAACTGAAAATTTGTTGCTAAGTTTACGAACGTGAGTTTGAAATATTGTGTATTTGGTAATGCCAGTTTATGAGTACTATTTTTGACAGTTCTACAAAAATCAATATTCAAAGCCATGCCTAAAATACTGAGAATGTCTACCTAAGAATATAAGATAGTCACATGATTGACTGAATTACTGTTAGAAATCTGAAATAAGGTATGATGATAAACTTGGATAAGTTTTGAATCGTGTACAAATCACTTTCACAATAAAGTATTTCGACCCTTTACTGGTCTTCCGGGTTCACAAAATCTTTAATAGGATAAGGCAAAGACACACTTAGAATCTTGTCAGAGAAACTAAGCAAAACCAAAGAGATTATGTTATGTTTTTCAACATGGAATCTAAGATTGAGGTTGTACTTTCCGTTTATGTCTCTTTTATTGCATTGCAGCTGATATTGTATTTGATTACCGCCAAAAAGTAACTAGGTCATTTGAGTACCTCCAGGGTGATTATTACATTGCTCCCTTTTTTATGGTACGCTACTATGACTTGTTGTTGGCTTTCTGCTTTTATTGTTCATTGTGAAATACTTGCAATGATACATCCATGGTTAATATCTTGCCATGTATTTCATTTTACAGGATAAAGTTGGTAAGTTTTGTTGATCTATTCATGTTCAAGATGCTGAAGTTTTTGCTTGGAAACCACAGTAACATTTGAATTTTAAATTTTTTGTTACTGTTCTGCTGTTAAGTTAATTAATCTGCGGTTTCTGGTAGTTATTAAACATATTAAACCTCAACTTACATTCAGATATATTATATTGGTGCTATATATACTATCTTGATGTATAAATTTACTGACACTGATACCTTTTGGCTTTTGTATTAACTTCTGCAGTGGTCCACATCGTGAAGAACTATCTCGCTGATATTCTTAATACCAAGGTTCCCCTGATTTTAGGTAAATCTTATTAAAGCTTGAAGAGTGAAAATCACTTTTTTATGAGTAGAAGTTATAGGCGATCCTTGTGAATCATTGCGTCTGTTTTAACAGGCATTTGGGGAGGAAAAGGACAAGGAAAAACATTTCAAACTGAACTTATTTTCCAGGCCTTGGGAATTTTGCCTGTGATTATGTCTGCTGGAGAGTTGGAATCAGAGAGAGCTGGTAAGATGTTTATAGGAATGTTTTGCTTAGACAAATTTCTAATTTTATGGAAGTTTTAAATATAGTTGCACAGACATAAAAAACACTGTAATATGTTAGATACACTTCACTTCTACAGAAATTGCTACTGGTTAACAAAAATCGGCTGATTCATAAGTAAATGGGTCAAAGTTGCCACCTCTAAATTTATTGATTCTTCTATATCAAGAGAAAGTCTGACTTCTGATAAAAAAAAAAAGAAAAAGAAGTGAAATCCTGACTACTTGTAATATAAACATCCATATTTATTACTTTTCATAGGAGAACCGGGAAGACTGATACGTGATCGGTATCGTACTGCATCTCAAGTGGTTCAAAATCAGGTTCAAAGCCTCACCTCTTTTATTATCATGTGCTCTATCATGTACTGCTGCATTTGTCAATTTTATGTTTAGAGTGTTAAGTCTGAAGTATCATTTCTTTAGAATTAACAGATAATTATATCCTCTCTTTTCTTTTGGTCTTCAGGGGAAAATGAGCTGTTTGGTGATTAATGATATTGATGCGGGCCTTGGTAGATTTGGTGAGCTACAATTTATGTTGGATTGGGAAATCTGATTGGATGAAAATTTGGTGTCACGTTAGTTTCCGTTTTACTCTTCTACCTGCCCTTTTGGTCGAGTTCATATTATAAATATGTTCATAAATTCTTCATATGTATCCTTGTTTTGAAATAATCAATCATGATTCTAGATTCTTATATTAGTATGCCTTATTAATTAAACAAACGATTTTGTCATTATTTAGGAAACACTCAGATGACAGTCAACAATCAAATAGTTGTTGGCACATTGATGAATTTGTCAGATAATCCTACAAGAGTTAGCGTTGGACAAGATTGGCGAGAATCAGATATTACAAATAGAGTTCCTATCATTGTTACAGGAAATGACTTTTCAACATTATATGCTCCTTTGGTTCGTGATGGACGTATGGACAAGTTCTACTGGTGCAGTTTAACTTTCTAGTTCATATATCATATACAGTTTTTAGATTGTCTATTCTGCAAGTTCTCTTAGGAGTATTGTTTGTGGAGCAGGCAGCCTAACATCGACGATATCATAAATATTGTTAACAGAATGTATGAGAAAGATGGCTTATCAAAGGATGATGTTGTAAGCATAGTGAAAACATTTCCTAATCAAGGCAAGTACATTACACTCTTTTTCTATTGTGTTATTAGTAAGATAAATCGTACATTAGATTGTTCTGAGTTTATTTGACATCCATATATCATTTTCCTTTTCAGGCTTAAGCAATTTTACATGCTTTAATATTTCATGTCTCTATAATTACATTTATGTCTTGTATCCTGATTTTTGTATATGAATCTTTCAAGATCTCGAGACTGCATAATCAGTTGTGGTTTCCAAAATCCATACATTATGACATGTATCATGTAATATATATTGGCAGCCTTGGATTTCTATGGAGCCCTTAGGTCCCGAACATATGACAACTCGATCTTGAAGGTAGTTACTGCGCTTTGATTATATTATCCGTATGTCAGCTGTACTGTTAATACATGATACTTTTTAGACGACCAGTGTTGTATGTTAAGTTATTCAATTTTCCACCACTAGAGGTAGTAGTTCTGATCCAGTATTGGTAAATGGGTTATACTATACGGATCAGAGATTTATAAAAGAAAAATTCTTAATAGCTAAAATGGAAACGGGTTGTACATGCACGTCATTGAGAGTGTATTTATATAAAAATGCAGAGCCTCCTAAATTGTTTTATTTCAATAGTTGGTGATAATTGTAATATTATGAATTAAAGCAATTTTTTTTTCTTAAAAAAAATGAGACAAGTGTTTGCAGCTGGCCCAACCCATATTGTCCTGTACTACAAGTTACTCGTTTTGATATGAACCCATTTTGACCTTTACTCAACCTGACAATCAACCCAATTTTCCACCTTTAGACTGCTGTAACTGCAGAAAGAATATGCTGATGATGAATCTGATAGGCTGATACTAACGCACTAAGTTCAATTTTGTAGTGGGTCAATGATATCGGTGGTCCTGAAATTCTTGGAAGTAAACTCCTCAAGCGAAAAAAGGATGAAAATCTTCCTGTATTTGTACCCCCAAAGGTATGCTATAATCTTGTTACCTGATCTCAGTTAGCATTCAAGTAATTTGTTTCATGTTATATTTATCTATAATCCATTATTAAGCATTTACCATTTTTTCCTTAAAACTTAAAAAGAGCTACGGGAAAATTCCATTATGCCCTTAATATAAAGTCAACTTAGAAGATTTTGGATATATTTATACTATAATATAAAGAATTTAGGCTTTTTATTTATATAAGCTTTTATCACAATTTAATATTCAAAATTTCTGTAAATATACATATGTGATTCTCATTCTTAAATTTAATTAGCTTTTATTAACTATCAAGTGCCACTCCTCTTCATTTTTACACCACAATGTTTTCAAGCCGTAATTGTCAAAGACGGAAATCCAGACCATTACTAATCTACCACCATATCAATTTGGTAAAAAGTGAAATAGTATATCAAATCGTTAATTTACCGCTAATAATGAGTTGTATTCCGTTGCATAGCGCGGGACTTAGGCTAGTCAGATAGAAAGTAAAAGAAAAGAAAAAGATAATGTAGTTATGCTGGAGATTTGCTGATTCTTGAAAAATTGTATCAATTATGTAGGTGGAATGACTTTTAAAATACATCCACACACCCCCATAATATATACTGATTTCAGTCCTTGAAATGTTTTATCCATCTCTTTATATTCTGCAACTGTTCAAAATATTGAATTAGATCGTGTTATTTGATTTCATTGATCAGCAAACAGTGGAAGCTCTACTTGAATCTGGGTATTCACTCATCAAAGAACAGCAGCTGATAATGGAAAGTAAACTTTCAAAAGAGTACATGAAGAACATGGATGACTAACTATCACAAGCAAGAGTAGCCATTGGCTCCCGTACTGGTATATGTCCATGATCTCAACTTCCGCTCTTCGTTCAAAATCTAACGAAACAATTAAACTACTCAAATCTCTTTGCTTTTGTTTTTTCTTATCTGCCAAAGTATCAAGATGGGTGACAATTTCGATCCATTTACTTATCAATGCGTAGGTTTGGGTAATGTTTTATCTACAATGGGTAAATTTACGAAATATAAATTAAAAGGAAACATGTCAGTGTATTCTTCATGCATAAAACATCCTGTATCCTTTTATTAAAAAAAATTGATGATAAAAAAATAAATTCTAGATTATTGTTAGAGAAACAATTTTTTTTGTAATTATACTTGGCACTATCTTACAAGATCAATATTCTTTTATTAAAAAAAGTGTTTTGCATTAACGTGACCCAACCCATATCAAGTTGCGTAAAAATTACACTATTTGACCAGTTACGTAACTTCTTCGACCCATCTATTTGCCACCGCCCTCTTGTAGAACTTAACTTGTTGGAGGGCTAGTATGTGTAGTTAGCCTCCTTTCAATATTTGTAATGAACAAAGATATATACAGATTCTAGTGTAACAATCACAAATTAAAGGATTTACGCCTAAAAGACGAAAATTGGTGTAATCAATTTTTAAATTCCTTCTCTTTGGTGCATTTTCTGGCTTATTACAGCTGCCAATGTTTCTTTTCTAGATACATTTTGTGCAGAACCAAGATGCAGCTGCAAATTACTAGTTCGTGCCTTACAACGATGAATAAGAAAGGTTTCCTGTAATTTGATGCTTTGGATCACCAAACTTTGTAACTTTCTTTGTATAATACTAGACTGATTCTTTTTTATTATCTATATGATTGGCTCATCTTATCTTATGTGGACTATTCAAAGTGCTTTATTATATCAAAAATGATCAATAGTTCTTGTAGACACTTCATTGATGACTGACTAGACAAAATCAGGGAAATTACCAGGGTAACACATTAATGACCCTTTTTAAACATTTTGACACTCTGCAACACAAATTATACGGCAAGACCCCTACATCTCACACATCATTATGCGAATAAGGAGAGATTCACAAAATAAGGATAAACAGGGTGTCAAAAATCTAGGTTTTCTAATTGTTTGGCATAACGGATAAGGTTTCTACAAGGAGATTATGCGAAATATGGGACATTTCGTCGAATTTAAGTTCAAACTGTTTGTGTTCTTCAAGGTACGTGTTCATCTGACTTTCCTGTGAAGTAATAATCACCGAAATGGTTAATGAAAACTTACGTGCAGTTATTGTATTAGGAAAATAATGCAAATGTTTATTAATAGGTCCTCTCTTTTCATTCGACAAAGAGTGACTGAGTAGTTTTAAAACTCAAACATATGAATCATTTCCATAATCATTTAGTGCGCCCTCAAGACGTATACAAAATATTTCACATGTATAACTTTTTGGAGATTTATGAAAATCAAAGGCTCTAGGCCATCGTGTACATCCCACACCCTCTAAGACGACCATAACGCACAGATGGAGCTTTATGTCAAATTTGCAAATTTCGATTTATATATGGGAAGATTTTGCAGTTTCCTACGCTTATTATAGGAGTATCTGTCATTAACACTGTATTCTCTAGTTTTTTTTTGTTGAAAAGAAGGGGATGGAAAATAAAAGAATGGAAATGAATGTCATATAAGATAGGTTACATGTATTCTTGAGTCGGAAGGAACGGAAAAGAAATGGAAGGAAAAAATTGTTTTCTTTTCTAATCCCCTCAAAATTAGACGAAAAATGTTTCTAATAAAAAACCCATTTATTTTGGTTCTTTTCCTTCCTAAAAAAAACTCAAAAATCACTTTTAATTATTTTTACTTTTCCTTTCCACTAAAAATAATTCGAGAATGCAATGTAGATCTGAGTTAATAATGCTAAAAGGTTAAATTAGGTCCCAACTAATGTCACCTAGGTGACTACGATACATAACATATGTTAATATGTATAGAAAAATAACAAAGCCGTTAAGCTTTCAATAAAAAAAACATTAAATATACTTATTAAATTCAAAGTTTTCTTTTTACTATATCTTAAGTAAAACTAAAGTTCTAGTATATTACATGTAAACTTTAAGTATGCTAAACATACATTTAAAGTTTAAAGGATTCAGCTTCAACAAATACACGTGATTTTTCTTATCGAGAGTATTTTTCTGTTATTATCCAAACTCAGATAATAAGAGTCGAAAAAAAAAATAACGTCGTAAATAAAATTACCGTAAATACACGCCCAACTTCCACTAGGCATTTATGGGCTAAAGGCAACCGTGACCTATAGAGTTTGTAGTCAACTAGCCTAACCTACTTAACTATCAAATTCACGTTCCCGTAATTTCAGAACACTAACTTTAGAGGTCATTCTTTAATGAATACACATACATAAAGGTTGTTCCAATAGGACCACAAACATTATATTATAGAAACTAAATATACGTCCTTTTGTCCACATCCGAGAATTACGTATGCACATAGAATATTGATATTTTCGTGTAGATAAAGAAGCTTTTTTTATCCTAACAATATTTGTGGTTTGCATATGAATTGAACGACTGAACATACACGTGACGAAAAGTTTATGTAATTGTTAAGTAAATAAAATTAAAGTGTACAAATTTATTAATTGCATAGAATAATTAAAGTACATAAATTTGTTAAAGAGTATGAATTTATTAATTATGTAGAATTAAAGTGTATATATTTTTTTAATTATATAGAATAATTAAAGTATATAAATTTGTTAAAGTATATGAGTTTGTTAGAGTGTATGTATTTGTTAAAGTGTATATATGTATATACCCTTTAATTTTTATTATTATGTAGTTTCGTGAATTAAAGTGATGAATGTATATGTAAAGATGGTTATGAGTTAGTGAATTAGGTTGTTAAATTGATCTAGTGATTTTGTTTGTTAACTTAATGATTTGGTTTGTTGAATTTGTAATTTAGCTTGTTAAATTAGTGGTTTTTCTATTTTATGGACTTGTGATTATGATTTTTGCAATTTCATGATTGTTGTTAGTTAAACCTTAATTTTTTAGTTTTAATACATGCTTAGAGTATCATATAACTTGAATGTATGTATAGAAGTTCTAGAAATTGATGGATGGATGATTTATAGATTTTAAGTCTTGATTTTTGATGTAATGAACTAACTGTGTTTTTGTATGAAAAATTTCAAGTGTTGTTTCTTGCTTAATTTGATAAAAATTTAGCATGAAGTGTGCTAAGATAAGATTCACACTTTGATTATTGATTATTATTCATAATACATATGCAATTGGTGTTGTTGTTAGCCTTAGTTTTTAAGATATATTAAAGTGTTTGAATTGCTTAGCTAACATCACTTTGAGACAAAATCCTTAGATGTATGTTAGATTTATGTTGGTTCCAAACACTTCACGCTTGATTATTTATATTTTTAATTAGTTCATTTGAATTTGTAGGTTTGAAGGGTCGTTGTATGAGCATGAGAGCAAAACTAAGGAAAGTGATAAATAATGATTTCAAACGATTGCTAATCGAGTTTGTATTAGTCATATTAGTCGAGGATGATTAGGAGATATTTGTGGTAATAATTTTGATAAGCATCATTCTCTAAAGCAATATATGTCATCATATGTATTACTCGTATATTTTATAACGACGTTATTATGTTTAAATAGTGTATATAAGAAAATTTAACTTAAAACTTTGTTGGCAAATTGCAATTAATAAACATGATAAAATATGGGAAGTCTCGAAAAAGCAAAAAGTTATGTAAATATAGTGCCTTTGTCGTCGATAAAAAATATTTATAAAAAGGATGAAACAATAAATAAATACATTTAGCGACGAGACATGTCGCAAATCTGCAACGATATTTTGTGCTTCCCAATGACTTTTGACTTTTGTTCGTTGCAAAATTCCATTATTCTAGCAGTGTGTCATGTTAATAGTTTAAAGTTTGTGTAAATTTTGGGTATAATTGTTTTGAGGCTTAGATTAACTTCTAACAAATTTATATATTTCCCGGAACTTGTTCTTGTTGCTTAGTGTTTACAGTTGGAGTTAATTTTAACTTAATTAATCATAATCATAATTATTAACTTATAACCTAACCCACTTGGATCCCATAATTACTCTTCCACTATTACATAAAGATGCAATGAAACACATCCATAATTACTCCTCGCTTCCCCTAGAATGGCAATGCGATCTAAACCTTTTTTTTTTCTTTTGATATCTTGAACTAGAATATACTCCTACAAATTATAACTAACAATGTCCATGGAACACTCCGTTTAAAATAATTATGATTTTTATTTTTAGTTTTAAAAAGATTTTTGTTATTGGATCAAATGTTTTATTTTAAAAAAGCTTTTAATAAGTTTACAATCCAAGTATGAGATAATCGATAATCAATTCGTAAGATGTAAAATACCTACCATAAATATAAAGACGAACTGTACCAATATCTGTACAATGCCAAGTATCAACACTTGTACATCCAGCATCAACACTTGTACACCCGTCTCCTAATTAAAATTTCTATTTTTGTATATTTATTTCATTAGAATAGAATTAGATATACAAGTGGCGGGATTGTAATATACAAACGTTTCTTTGTTTTTCAAGCGGCGATCCGATACGCGCTCTCTTTCTTTCTTCCCTCCTTTCTCTCTCTCCGTCACGAGAAACCAGAGATCACCTTCCCTCTCTCGCTGACGTCATCGTCATCATCATCATCAATTAATACATACATCTTCAATCGATGAATCTGAATTTGATTCCGTGAGGTTTTCGATATACATACGTAGAATTGATATCACAGCGTTTCATTTATTTGTAAGGTTTGAAAAATTATGCGTATATATATGTACGTATTTATATTTATATATGTATATATTTGTTTAGCTGAGCTGCATTTATGTGTCATTGATGATTATTATGATATGATTTTGCTTAGTGATTGAAATGAAGAAATATCCGATTGGAGCAGAGCACTATGTGCTGTATGAGGAGATAGGGCAAGGTGTTAGCGCGTCTGTTTATCGAGCCAAGTGTCTTGCTAATGATGATATTGTGGCTATCAAAGTTCTTGATTTCGAACGAGGAAACTGCGATTTGGTATATTCACATAATATTGTTTCTTCACCGTTTTTGTTACTTATTATGCAATTGCCTTTTCATATTGTATGTTATATTGAGTGACTTGTTCCAATTTGCATGGGGATTCTAAATATTACATAATTTTATATTTCTGGATCATTACATTCCTACCTAATTCCGCCGGCAACTATGGCTCCTAATTATGTATCGATCTGACTTATAAGATACCAGAAATTGAGGAACTTATATTGAACAATTAGAAAGAAATTCTAGTCATGGATAGAAGCATATATGTAAACTAAAGTTATTAGAAATGAGTTCATCTTGTTTTCACTTCAAACCAATGTCAAATTGGTTTTGAGATTGACAGCATTTAATTGCTGATGTATTGGTTAATTGTTGATCCTTGTGGCCTGCTTGTTTATCTGGTTCCAGAACAATGTATCACGCGAGGCTCAGACAATGATCCTGGTTGACCATCCAAATGTTCTTAAATCACACTGTTCCTTCGTAAATGACCATAACCTATGGGTTATTATGCCTTTTATGGCTGGTGGTTCATGCCTCCATATATTAAAGGCTTCTCACTCTGAGGGTTTTGAAGAAGCTATTATTGCAACTATACTACGAGAGGTGTTAAAGGCATTGGAGTATCTTCACCATCATGGGCACATCCATCGAGATGTCAAAGTAAGCTCGATTCCCATTCTATTATAATGTTCTTAGAGTGTGTGTGAGCTCATATTTATCTCCACATGCTTGTTTTTCTTCCGTATTAGAGTTATTTACAAGTGAGTGATGGGTTGGTTTTGCGTTTTGGCGTTGTACTGTATCTATTGAAAAAAATTCTTCGTTTAAGAACCCATATTTTTTTGTCCTTGTCTGTTCACGAGTAAGGCTGACTGACGATTATGGAATGTGATAATTCTCACAATCGATGTCTGGGAGCTACCTCTAGTGTACGCCTGAATTTCAGTTCATCTTTGTTTGTGTATAGTAAAAGTAGAAGGTAGAGCATTCAAAAGGCTTTTGCTTGTCTTATATCCTCTTTGAATGAATCTTATGTTTATAATGGGTCACTATTGATTGTTTGCATAGGCTGGAAACATTCTCATAAGTGACCAAGGTGCGATCAAGCTGGGCGATTTTGGTGTTTCTGCATGCTTATTTGATTCTGGTGACAGGCAACGTGTGAGGAATACATTTGTTGGGACACCCTGCTGGTATTATTTCTCCTTTTTAATAGTTCATATTAATTATATATAATAAAGTACTATATCAAATAATTCAAAATATTCGATTCACTAAAGCTTTACATTTTTGTTAGGATGGCTCCTGAGGTTATGGAGCAATTGCATGGATATGACTTCAAGTCAGTAATTTTCTGTACCGTGTCAATTTTTTTCTCAATTGTTCATCCGTTTTTGTTTTCTATTCCTACCCCATGAAGACCAAAATGATGAAGTAACTGTAAACTATCTTCCGTTAAAAAATAATAAGATAGTACTTCTCTGCTTGAAATTTTCTGCAGGGCTGATATATGGTCTTTCGGTATAACAGCTCTGGAGCTTGCTCACGGGCATGCTCCTTTCTCTAAGTATCCGCCAATGAAGGTGCCTTCTTTGCATACAAATACTATATGTTACTTAATTAGGTCGATTGGTAGCGGTTGCTTCTAGTTGTATTTACATCTGACTTACCACGAAGTAAAATACTTTTAACTTTGTAGGTTTTGCTGATGACCTTGCAAAACGCACCTCCTGGTCTTGATTACGAAAGGGACAGAAAATTCTCCAAGGTAACATGTTATTTTCTTTTCTTGACCATTTGGTAAATAAGTCATCTGACACTTCTCTTGGTTTGTTTTCTGTCTATAGTTTTTTAAGCAGACTTGTCCTGGTTTATTTTCTGTCTATATAGTCTTTTAAGCAGATGACTGCCAGTTGTCTCGTTAAAGATCCTTCAAAGCGTCCCTCTGCAAAGAAGCTTTTGAAACATCATTTTTTCAAACAAGCTAGATCAAATGATTTTATAGCACGTAAGCTTTTGGAAGGCCTCCCAACAATTGGTGATCGCCTTGAGGCACTGAAGGTTGGTCTATACGAATTCTCTGAAACAATTGTGTGCTCATCCACGCCGTTTTACTTATTTCTTCTACATTTACGAGTTAATAGTTTGATCTGGTAATCATAGAAAAAGGAGGAAGATATGGTTGCTCAAAAGAAAATTCCAGATGGACAGAAGGAGGAAATATCACAGGTAGGGTTTTCCAAATGTAACGAAGAGTATCTTTAGTTAGTTTCATATTCACAAATGTGTTTTATACCCTCCTTCCAGAATGAATATAAAAGAGGTATTAGCGGATGGAACTTTGACCTTGAAGATGTGAAGGCACAGGCTTCCTTGGTATGATACCTGAAATTTACTTTATAGAAATGATCCTCTTAAAAACTGGAATAGCCATTCTAGGCACTAAGCTTCATCAGTGATACTATTCTTCATGTAACAAAAGATCCAGGATGAGGACGGTGTAATGGAAAAATATCAGTTAGGGACCATGAACTCCTATCCTGGGAGTGGTCTTATTGAAAGGAAGCTTCAACATCAGTTGTCATCTTTGAGCGAGGCTTCCGAAACTGCTGAACTTGTATGTCAATATGCTTTCAAGGTTATTTATCTGATTCACATTTTGGTTATAGAGTAATGATTTAAATGCCTTGCAGGAAGGATCTGTTCCATCTGGCTACTCTAATACAGGGTTCTCCATGTATGTCTACTCCAGTATAATTGCACCATATCCTACAAGATCATGATGTGTATTAGAGTTGGCAATTTGGACCCATTAGTGAGTAGGTCGGTTTGGGTTATGGTTTATACCTGGCGTATCAAATGGGTAAAGTAAAAAAGGAACATTTCACATTGAGTTGGATAGGTTGAAAGTCGATAAATTGTTTTGTTTTAAATATTAAATTGTTTTGTTTTAAATATTAAATTGTTACTGTCATCACATTGTTTCGTAATCATAATTAACTTGGTAACTATTTATAGAAAATGGACAGCAAAATGTTTGCGAGCCAATTTGACTCACTACGTACTAGTAACATCTCATTTCAACTTGAACCCCTGTCAACCCATTAACCAATCCACATGGTCCGCCCAAAATGCCACCTTTAATGTTTATCTTCTGCATACAGTTGTTTTTACAAGGCTTTCTATCATCATTACGTTTTGTATAGACTGAAGTTATCATATTATCCTATAGCTTACTTTTATATTTTTGTAACCACATGTTCAGAGGAAAACTCGAGAAATCTGAAGATGAGTTAAGCTTTTCTAGTTCTACCAACGGGCATAATTCTTCTCCTCGTGCTGATACTTTCAGTGAGTTTAGTGGGAAACCATTTGATGGCATTCCTTCTCATTCTCACCACAGAGCAGCTTCTTCTGGCTGTATTAATTTATTGGATAGGTATGAAACTCCCATAAATGATACCCAAAGTACTTTGGGGTTGACAAAAAGGATAGTTGGGTAATGGGTTAAAACACCGAAAACACCTTTCGTCATAACTTTAAACTGTTCTATGAAAATTTATTGTGTCAGAGTTGGTTACAAAATATTAAATTGTTTCAATAATAATTTCACATTTCTGAATAAAACGATTAGAAGTTTTTGATGCATTGAAATATTCACTTTTGGTTTGATCTTTTCCTCTGAAGCTACCTTATTTTAATGACCCGTTAGAGATAACACATAACGTGTCGCCCCATTCTATAGTAAATGGGTCAAATTTTCCATCTTTTGTTTGGTATGTAACCAGATCTAGGATGCATCTTTGGCAGGGACTTTGATTTCTGCATGCTTTCAACTGCTAGAAATAACTAGCATATAGAATTTCCGAGAATTGTTTTTGCTTTCATCAACATGTTCATGTTTGATTATTTGAAATATCAGTGAGAAGTTACAAGGTCCACTTTCTAGAGTCCCAAGCTGCAATGGATCCCGATCACTTCAAATAGATGATTTTAGGTCTGACTCCATGTCTAAAGCTTATATAGGTGAGTGATAACACTATTTCATTTCTTTCAAAAGCTTTGTCGTTTTGTCTTATCTTATTGTTAGGAAGAGTTGCTATGTATCATATCCATGTTATATTGAAACAATAGAATTACTTAAATATACAAATGAAACAGCAAGCAGTGATGAACATCCGGTTGTTCAACAGAAAGGGCGTTTTAAGGTTACCTCCGAGAGTGTCGACTTAGACAAGGTAGCTTTTATTTATCCCTTTTCTTGGGAGGTTTTCATGTACATCCAGATATATATATATATATATATATTCAGAATCACTATTTCTTTGCAGCCAACTGCACCTCCCCTGCTACAGAAGAGTCACAGTATGCAGGTGTGTTTGTGTGTGTATTCTGCTTATTAACCCCATAGTAATTTTGGAGCATTACTACATCTGGCTTTGACCATCTTCATTCATAGACATTCTAAAGAAAATGCACTGATATTTATGGCAAGGACTTATTGGATATAGTTTTAACATGGTTAGTTCTGATATCTGATTTGGGTAACCATCTTTGTTTTCACCTATTAAAAGGCAACCAACTTTCAGTGAAAAATTCTGTTTATGGATATTTTTCAACATTGTGAGCAGGTAACCAATTCTTGGACACCACTTCAAGAAACAAGTCAAGATGGTCAAACCATCTACCACGTCATCAATTTTGACCTGGTAACCTGTAGGGATCACATTCAATCGAACTTTAGATGTTTGGAAGGTTTTCATAAAAGTTTTTGATACTTTTAGGGGTTCTATGAGTGAAAATAAACATGGTACCCCGAACTTGAAATCAGACCAAACTATGTTATCTGTTGCTCCTTTTGCTAATTGCATGTACGTGGCCCCATCTTGGAAGACTTACTAATTCGAATTCATACTATTTATAGTATACTTATACGTGGTAATTGCTTTGTGCTAAGCACCTTTTCATCTGCTTATCGTTACATAAATCATATAACTCAGCATTACCGGGGAAGTAAAAAGCGTGGCATCGGGTAAGAAGATAAAATGTAATTATATGGAATTAGATGTTTACAAAGAAGCCTGACCAAAAGCACAATGATATGTTCGGCCAGAGTTTGCACTTTCATTTCTTACCTTAGATTTAAATTTAGAACCCTTGAAAGATTAAGAGTAAGCAAATAATGCTTATTACACTAATTATATGCCTGACCACTATCCTTGAGCAAGAAAGATAATTTATCGGCTGTTGATTCAATTTGCCTCAGAGAGTTCAATTCATCCATGTCTCCACTAGAGGTGTCAATTTTGACTAACCTCTTATGAATGGGTCAGTTTGGGTTATGTTATCACTTAAACAGGTCAAACCAAAACTTAGCTAAGAAGGGAAAGTGTCATATGGTTTGAAAGTTGCCCAAAGTTTATTTTTCACGCGTAGAACTTTCCAAATCATTCTAAACAAAACAATTTAGATTATAATTTTAATAACATACTTCAAGCATTAATTATGTAAACAAGTTTAAAAATTAGACAAAAGAGGTGTCTGCAGGTCAATTCAACCCGACACATACTAAGAATGACTCGAAACTGGTTGCCCGACCGACCCATTTTCCACCTCTAGCTTCCACATACCTAAACTATTGGTAATAATAACATTGAGGTGTTACGTATCTCTAGTAGTGAAAGATTACTATGCACTTGGGTTTGTAAGAATTTCACATTTTATATTAGCTGTTACAAATACGTTATGGTCTCTGTAGGTAATAAGCCAAAGTTTCATTGGTCATCAATCATCTCACGTTGATGCTATGCCTCACAACCAGAACAGCAATCTTCCTTTGCCAGCCCTGCAGTTTATTTTGCAGACAAATACTCTTCAAAGGGTATGTAGTAGATATACATGTACTTGATGTCTTCTGGTTTATGATTTACTTAAAACTAAGAGCATTTACTTACTCTTACAGGATTGCATTTTGAGTCTAATGAAGGGAAACTCCGCCAGTGGTTCTACAGGTTGGAAGGATTATCATGTATTAAAGATCGCAAATTGTGCGGGTCAGATGGGTTGGGTAAATGGTCAAGATGGGTAATATTATGGAGGGCCAAAATGGGTTGGGTGAACCTCTCAACAATATTGAAATTTCTAATTAATAAATGTACTCCGTATTAAATATGATTATAACAGAATAACATTAAAATATAATCATATTTTCTTTTAATTAAAACAATTTAGGACACAATCCTATGCATTCACGTTGGACGACTTTTGACCTGTCCCTAATAGCGGGGAGGTGAGTGGAGTGAGAGCAGTCCCCCGTCCAATGACTATATGGATCTGTTCTGGAGTTGGGATAACGGTGTTATCCTATCTGTTCGACCAATTTTACTTCGTACAATTAGCCAAACAAAGTTTATATTTTACCCGTTTCACCCAGAATTGAAAAAATACATTCTGAATCAACCCATTTTCTTATAAGTTAGTTAAATGTGCCAACTCTATATTACATATCCAGTAACAGGATCTAAAAAGAAGAAACTTTTGGGGGGGAAAGAAAATTTTTAAATAAAAAACAAATATGATTCAACAAAAAAATAAATATGATTTCAAAAAATGCTTTATGTGATTCAATAAATACTTATCTATGATTCAGAAAACATTTTAATTAATAAACACTTTTCTTGAATCAAATGGTTAATTTGATGAATCAAAGAGTTAATTTGCTGAATCAAAGGGTTAAAGGAACCTTTCTCCACCAGTTTTTCTTTCTCCCTTGAACCCACTCCTATATATCAATAACTTATATATGATATTTTGTTTCATGTATGTATTTTTTACTTTGGTGCTTCAGCTCACTTCAATATAGATGGATTATGCACATCAACAAACGTATCTGCTCTAGATAAATCCATGGTATGTACACATGCAAATTCACTTTATAAAAAATGAAATTGCTCTGATAATTTGTTATTCCTCATTTGCAGATAGACACAAACAGCACCAGGGAAAAGGAATTACTTAATGAAATAACTTATCTGCAGTGGAGGTATGAACCTGTTCATCGCCACTTAAATATAATTATTGCAATTAAATATGAAATATAATGTTTGATCTTCAAATATAGGCTCGCATCTGCACAAGAGGAGCTCCAGAAATGCCGAACCGAAAGTTCCCAGGTTAGGTTGCAACTCTGCAACGCTAGAGGTGGCAATTTGGACCCATCAACTTATGAATAGGTCGATTTGGGCTGTGTATCTCAACTGGGTCAAACAACCAAATTTAGCTAAAAGGAGAAAATGTCAAATGGGTCCAACGTGTTTAAAGCCACTCAATTTTTTCAAATGCATACAAGCTTCTTAGTTGTTTTATTCAAAGAGTTAGATTATTGCAAGACTACTGTTTTTGAAACCATCACCAATTATATCAAAGATTTTAGAACTTGAAAAAAAAAAAAAAAAAAAAACCTTGCAGGTGAGCACACCCCCCTGCCAATTTTGACCAGTATTGAAAATGGCCCGTTTCAACTAAATCCTTTCGATCAGTTATCTACCCTGCCTGACCTGGACATCTTGCCAGCTCTAGTCATGCCTACTTTTGAATACTGTAATATGCTTTCAAAATGTCAAGTTGTAATATGTCATTTTCAGGTATGACTTTTATTATACCTTCAGGTAACCCCAGGTTCAGAATATGAGAAGTTCTTTTCCCCAAGATCATCTCCTGAATAAAAGATCAACTTATATAGATGTGTTTATATCCTTAGTATTTTACTGTTGAGGGTTGCGGCGTATTTGTAGGAGGTGAGAGCTGAAGTTCCCTCTCTCCCCCCACCCTTATGTTTAGGTGTTCTTTCTTTTAATTTATTCTTAAATTTGTCCCCAGTAAACATGATCTTTATATTGTTTAACCGAATTGTGCATAAATTATTGTGACTTGTACATGAAGTACCCTTTATGAACTTGACTTACAGTAGAGTCAATAGATTTCTAGACTTCCATGAAGGACGTATACTTACTACATAAATGGTAAAGATAGCCTATCTACCACCAAAGTTTCTTGTTTATATGCATATACCTTTAGGCATAGTTAGCTATGCAATTGTTTTATGTTGATTTTCGTACTCACATGCAATGAAGAAAGTTGTGGGTATGAGAACAAACACACATGGATACAAACAACCATTTATTATACGCTTAAAGAGGTATACAAACAACCAATGATTGAAAATTGACATCACTATTTTGTTTTGAACTAAGCATATACACACGATATCATACATCATAAATGAAAAATGTTCACGAGAAGGTGTATTTAACATGAGATAGTTTGAACAAACATATTTGATGGTTTTCATCATTCAATTCAATATACGTAGTCAAAGATCCAAAAGTGACATAATTATGAGACATATATATGGTAATTTAAAAGTGTTTGACTTTGTAAACTTTGTGATTCAATCATTTTGAATGCAATACTTGAACATATATTAATACAAGTTTTAAACAGCTAAAACAATTCGAAAGTTCGTCAAAACAATGACTAAAATCCACTTAAAAACGATAATACGTATATAAAACAGAAATGGAAGATCAGGGAGGTGATGAGTATATATACATTAAAGCAAGGGCTAATTAGCAACACAATTTACTTCTCGTTAAGCAGACACAAAAACGAAAAAAGAGTTCGGGTTTCAGAAAGTAGAGAGAGAAACTGTGTGTAATCGTAAGAAACCGATCAAAGAGAGAGAAGTAGAGTTCGCCGGCTTCTGATTCCGACCGCCGGAGATAACAAAATCAGGCAATGAAATCATAAATTCGGCGGAGCAATTTCACAAAAGAAGAAAAAAATCGGAAATTTGAAACTAAATAATCAATGCTCTTGTGGTTGCAAATTGTGGAATTAAGGACTTCGGTTTTATGAATCTCAAGTTTGATAGAGCTATAATGAGGTCAGAGTTGCCAACTGTTGTTTAAATCTTTTTCAATTTTATAGTTTTGGCTCCCAATTATGTATCTGCATTGTGAAATTAGTGTTGGGGATTGTGAGTAAAGTTTTAGTCTTTTTGTTAATTTATTCCATTTTCAGTTGTAATTTTGGGAATTTGAAAGATTTGTGTTATTGGGTGTATTTTGATTTAGTGAATTGGGGGTTTATACGGAGTTAGTGGGAGGTAAATTTGAGCGGTAAATTTAGGGTTTTTATACGTGATTATGGTTGGGGTTTATGTGCTATTAGGGAACTTGGGGTTATTGTTTTGTGAAGTTGGAACTTGATAGTTTTGCGAGCATTTTATGGAATTTTTGTGTTGAGAAATGCAACCGCCACAGCAGCATTCATGGATCAATCTTGTGGACATTAAAAGTCAGTTGATTAAAAAGCTTGGGTTGGAGAGATCCAAGCAGTATCTCGATTACTTGAATCGGTTTTTGAGTTTGAAGTTAGGCAAAGCTGAGTTCGATAAGCTTTGTTTAAGGACGCTCGGGAAAGATAACATCCGACTGCACAATCAGTTAGTTCGTTCAGTTTTAAAGAATGCTTGTGCAAAAGCAGTTGGAAATGATGAGCCTTCAAAAACAGTTGGAAATAAGAAGCCTTTAGAAGGAGTTTATCAGCAAAATGAGTCGTTTACAAGCCCGTTGACTTTGACCAATGGAGATATTCTGCCTCCATCACCACGAAAGGCAAGAACCGGAGCTCGTGATCGAAGAGTTGGGGAGCGTAAAATTGCTCTCAGGCCAAATGGGACGGCAAAGTTGACATCTTTTTCATCACCCATCCCACAATCGGATGATATTCGTGGTGTTCTGGAGAATGGGGATCCATCTTCCCTTAATCATCAAGAACTCATGCAACGTGCCAAAAATGAGCAGACCGAATCATTGGATACAAAAGACGAAAAGCGTAAATCTGGTAGTAGGAGTTCACTGCATGCTCCACTTGGGGTTCCGTATTGCCCCGTTAGTATAGGTGCGGCTGCGTCTCAATCGGGAAATAGTAGTAAAAATGTCGGTGAGTTGCATGTTGACGGTTTGTTAGATACGGCAACATTAAAGGAACGTATGGAGCAGATTACTGCAGCTCATGGCCTTCAACAGGTGTCGTTGGATTGTGCCAACGTGATGAACAGTGGATTAGATGTTTATTTGAAGGGTTTAGTTAGGTCTTGCACTCAACTACATGAAGTTCGATCAATTCACGAGCCAACAAAAAGCGGTCCCATCAAGTACCCGACTCATATTCACCCCCT
Organism: Logfia minima; assembly: GCA_963921325.1. Lineage (NCBI taxonomy): Eukaryota > Viridiplantae > Streptophyta > Magnoliopsida > Asterales > Asteraceae > Logfia > Logfia minima. Next base: position 3,224,224 of record OY992768.1, read on the forward strand.
AAATGGTGTCAGACAAAGTGGCGGCTGGCCTTTGAATGTAACGCAAGCACATGAACCGAAACCAAAACGTGTAGTAACGTTGCTAGACTTTAGGGTTGCAATGGAGCTTAACTGTAAACAGCTTGGGGAAGATGGGCCCATACTTCTGGAGAAGATATGTACACATAATTTTGATTAATAAAATTGTTTCAGGACAAAGTTTTCCATATCTCAATCGGGCCTCGTTTATGGCCATAGAGTGAAGCGGTTTAGTGCAAGATGATCAAGATTTGAGGGCCATGTCAGCAATCGACAAGAAATCAAATTGAAAATTGAAGAATGAATCCCTATGTACGTTTGCCCTGTTGTATGATTAGCATATTTCTGCTTCTTGTGTAATTTAGTTGATGAGATAATTTAGAAAAGTTTTGCAGGAATAATGTGTAGCTCAGTACTTGATTAAACAGTTGAGAATTGCATAATCAGCCGTTACTTGTGTATGTAATTTCAACGTTAGGCATTAATTTAAATATCAAATATTAACGACACATTTCCTAGTTATAATGTTTCTAAGGAAGCATCGTCCTCTTTAAAGTAAGGTATTAATGTGTTATTTTGATTCTGATTCTGTCATATTTTGTAATGAAATGTTATAAAAGTAGACTTCTTTCAAGAAACTTATTGTGTCACCGAGGTGATGAAGATGTGTTGTTATTAGTTCCTCTGGTTATATATGTTAACACCTAACTTATACAAGATTTGAGTTCAGGGAGACCCGTTCAGTCCTTATGTCAGAGGTTTAAGGTACGTTCGCCTCTTTGTGCGCTTTATTGTTAGTATTATTTGTAACTTATGTGCACTGATGATGGTGTCTATTTGCAGAACATGAATTAAAGTTTCTACCTTTTGGTCTTGAAGGTTAGCCAGCTATTAAATGGTGCATGCTTCTGGCAAATGCTTGTAATACATTATTCGTGATTGCTTTCATGATTTTTTGTTTATTTTCACTTTGAACCATGTGCAATGTGAACCCATGTCTAGTTTATCTTTAAGGTTTTATTCGTTTATACCAGTTTTATCCATTCTTTGTCCTGGTTTTACATTATGTGATGGGTTCCGCTATCTCATCCGGCCATCCGGGTCACTTCTAACACAGCATAATGGATGATGAAGTGAAATTGTTTGATGTCTTGTAAGAAAGGTCAACTAGACTTTCTCTCAAATTCATCACAACTTATTCTTTGCAACTTTTAAAACTCAATGTGGCGAGCTATCGCCATATAGAAAGAAAGAAGAGTAAAATCTTTAGTTTCCTTTTGTATTTTTGTGGTATGGAATGTTATCCTTAGAATTACTGTAAGACTGTTTTAAATACACATCTGAAGTTTATTTTTCCACAAGGGGAACTCCCTCTGCATAATAGAAACATTCCCGTAGCAATCCACCAATATGCAGTCCCTATTGTACTCATTGTTCACTAGTGTCATCTCTATGTTTTTTCTGTGGGTATTCGTTTTTCAGTAAAATCGTGATAGGTGACTGTCTTTAGTTAATTAGGATTCCCAAAGAAGTATGTAGTGTGTGTCTGGATATCTATGCAGTTCTGCTCATATAGCTCAAATTGCTTGAGCGCGCTGGCTTTTTTGGCACTAATGTCCAAGAATAGAATTAGGTTTCATATCATTTCCTATGGCTCTTAATCTCTTATAGGCTCGTATACATTTGAGTAGAGGGGCCTAGTTTTACTGATCTATGTGAAACTGGGTCAATTTGGGAATGCATTTTATTGCTAATGGGTCAAGTGGGTAATTTTGAAAGTTTAGCCTAACAAGGAAAGGGGTTAAACGGATCAAATGTTTTAAAACTCGCCCGAAGCACACTTTTAACCACCTCCTGAATTACTTTATGACGAACGAGTTAATAATTATTTCAGTAATAGTTTTTGTTATCATATTAATAACATGCTATTGGAAAGACCAAATAGTATTGTGTTTGTGATCATATTTTATATTTTAATTATTTATGGAACTAGAAAAAAGAAGACAATGTGTTGATGCGTCAACCCAACAATCTTTGACCTACCCTTAGAATTTAGCTCATTGACCCAGCTGACCCGCCCATTCTGTGGCCTTAGCCCACACAATTTGAAGGTGGCCTTAGCCCATACAGGCTCATGGTCATCAGCTTGTATAAAGTCAGAACTGAGCCTTATGATAAATCTAAAATCTATGATATAAAATTTCAGGAGACTCGCATCATATTTGAAGAGACTGTAACATGATTTTTACTCCTTTTACTGAGTTATTACCATCTGCGGTTATAGCTACCAAGTCTCTGCATTAATTAAGGTTCAACCATGTCTCGGATAATGTGACTAGGCAGTTTCAATTTGGTAAAATGTAGGCTTGAGCTGCTCCTTTTTCCAATGTAACTTAGCTCATTTTCACCCTAGAAATCACTATAGTCTATTTTACTGCCTTCAGGTTATATGGGATTACCTGTATTTGGTGTAGTACACCATCTGGAGTGTGGCAGAAGTTCAACAAAGATCTAACCCTTGGGCCACTGGCAGGCATGAACCTAAAATTGGCATTGCTGGACGGTGAACTTGTACGCATTTTGGCTGGGCTTGGACCTAAGGTACCATGTCGTGTGTTTCGCTAAAACTAAGACAGTTCAATTAAAGGTGGCAATTTTGATCTGGTTACTTATCATTGGGTTGACTTGGGGGGTTGTTTTCTTTCTCTCTCTGATGGGTCAAAAAGGTAAAATTAAGAAAATTGGCTTAAAAGGAACCGGTCAAACAGGGTAGACACTTACACTGTTTACACGTCGCTAAACTGTATTTAAATGCATAAACCTTCCTAAATTATTTATTATTATCAAACTAATATAACTTTTCTAATCATATTGGACACACTAATTATATATAGAAAATTCTGAAGTGATGTGGACAAACGTGTTTTTAATCTGGCTTGGTCTGTTTCGACCCACACCAAAGGAAGTCCCCATTATAATTGGAACCTGTTTTGAGCCGCTGCACAACACGCCCGACCCATCCATTTGACTTCTATCTTGACGTCCCTTATTCATTGCAAGGTTCTTCTGTTCTCGGGGAAACCATCGAATAAGTTCTCTCTCTCTCTCTCTCTCTCTCTCTCTCTCTCTCCCTCTCTCTTTCTATATGCATCAGATGTCATCACCAGATCTTATTTCGTGATGTTTTATGATATCAGGACACTTGTAGTAAGTTTTAACCCTATAAACTTCTTACAACTGTTGAATAAATCACATTTTGTATTTTGTTGTAGCATTATGAGATATAATATTCATCGCTTTGGTTTGCATGAATGAGGCCATTCCTCGTGTTTGGACTTTGAACCAAGATTGGACAGGAAAATGGAAATCAAGGTTTTTGCTATATGAACATATTGGCATCTAAAATTTGGATACGGCACCTTTAAAGTTGCTTGAGAAGTATGCTAATATAAATGGTAGTTAAATAAATTAAACGTGTTAGTTTTGACTAGTCAGCACACATGTTAGAGTTTAAGTAGTTAGGGTAGTTGTTAGTTAAGTTAGTTATAGGCACACGTCTATTACTATATAAGGCATTGTTGTAATAAGAATGAATACTTGATCATTTTGCACATTTTAATACGAATTGAGAGTTGCTCTCATTGCAACAGCAGATACACGAGCTGTTCTTGTGTAGTTTTATTTGATTCCCAAATTGTTCTCGTGGGATTAGAATTCAGTTTTAATTGAATCCTTATCAGATTACTAAATTACTAGTAACATGTTACTTTCTTCATTTTGACCAACATGTTACATAACGTGAATTAAGTTCAAATGAGAATAAGATTTTTGGTGAGAATGAATGAATCAATCTTAACCATCCATTTCATCAAGATAATAATACCCCCAACATTTTTAAAAATTGAATATCTCACAAACGACTAGTCAAAAAAATATAAAAATTGCACCATATAAATCAACATTTTTTTCTCTTCGATTAGACATCTCACAAGGTATAATTTTGACGAACTTTTTTTTTCATTTTTTGGTGGGTTTCGAAAACTGGTAACACATGTGTTAGTTGTGGTAACAGTGTGTTAGTCGCTGGTAACATATGTGTTAGTCGCTAGTAACACATGTGTTACCAACCACTAACATATGTGTTACCGGTTTTCAACCAAAAAAAAAAAAATCATCGAAAGTATATCATGAGGGATGTTTAATTGTAGAGAAAAGAATGCTGATTTTTATGGTGCAATTTTTATAAATTTTTGATTAGCCGTTTGTGAGATATTTAACTTTGGGAAAAAATTGAGTTTTGTAAAATGGACGGCTAGAATTCATTCCTTCATTTTCACTACAAATTTTATTCTCATTTAAACTAAACCCTACATAAAGTAGGTAAACTATGAAACCAACACATGAACCCATATCTTAGATATTACCTATTATTTATGTAAAATAAATTTGATTATCCACTTTAATTTTGGTTAACCTTCTAAAAAGTCAAACCCTATAAAAAAAATACATAATTTCTCTATCTTATCTCACTGTGTAACTAAAAATACCTATTACAAGACTCGTGCTACACACTTGAAAACACACGAAAATACTTTTTGTCCCTAACCACTAAGGTTGGCAAAACGGGCGGGTGGGCGGGTTTCAGCATACGGGTCAAAACGGGTTCGGGTATAAACGGGCTCGGGTCTAAACGGAAAAAAAAATGAAAAATAAAGTTTTAAAAAAATATATGAAAATATGACAAAAATGAAAAATCGAAAAAACGAAAAAAGAACACCCAAATAAACCTGCTATAGTCATCACATAACTTATTCATCTCTTGATTCTTAAATTCCGTTTCATTATCACATCTAATGATTTTAACAGTTTTAGTAGTTTGAGTTTCTATCTTAGTGATAAATGTTTTAAGTATTTCACTTGTTTCATCTTTAGTCCTAAGAAAGAACACCCAACTAAACCTGCTATAGTAATCAGTAATTACTAAGCAATAGGACTTTTTACCTATAGTCATTACATTAATGGGTCAAAACAGATCCATATGCAATAATTGTAAAGGTAGTTCAGTGGAATTTACAAATTTGGACTTAAAAGAAGTTTTGTGTTGTTTGCCCTTTTGACAGGCAACACAATGATCATCACATGAGTATTCCTTTTCACGTAAACCTCTAACAAGATTTTGTTTAACAATTTTATTGATAGTTTTATAGGTCATGTGACACATCCTTCTATGTTATAAAGCAGATACATCAAGAGAAGTTTTAGATAAAAGACAATTTAAGTTTTTTTGAGGATTCATACTTGCTACGTCACAACAATATACATTATCCTTTCTAGGTGTTCTTATCAAAATCAAACTTTCATCAAGTTTGAATTTACTAGAAAGAATAAAGCATTCTATGTCAGTAAAAAGAACTGGGTTCTTTTTATCTGTGATATGACTCCCACTTAGCAGGTTATATTTCAATTGATCAACAAAATAAACATCTTTTAAACTTATCTTATCATTGCTGACCATTCCTTTCCCAGTAATCTTTCCACCTTTGGAATTTCCTCCAAATGCTACATATCCACCATTGATTTGCTTGAAATCATGTAGCTATGATCTATCTCCTGCCATGTGCCTTGAGCAGCCACTGTCAATATGCCATAGATTTCTCTTTGGCTTGCCCTGGCCAGATAATTATGAGGTCAATGCTTTTGGGAACCCAAACCAAAGTGGTTTTAGGTTTCCCACGTGTATCAATGTAATCAAATCTCTTGTAGATCATTGATGTTGATGCACTGTTGGTATTGGAAACATTTGAATTAACAATAGTAATAGGTTTCCAAATCCAACTAATGTTAGACTTAGTTGCAGGATTAACCTGATTAGCAGTATTAACTTTGTTAACAGTATTAACATGCCTAGTAGTATTAAAACTGTTAACAGTATTAACAGCAATATTAATATGCCTAACAGTATTAACTGTGTTAACAATATTAATATGTTTAGCAGTATTAATAGTTAATGTTGTTTTCTTAGTCTTTCTACTGTTGGCTCTATGGGTTAGTATTGTTGCAGTAGTTTTTGCTGCTGCAGTATTAACTATGTTAGCCTTTGTTTTCATCTTTTTAACAACATTAACAGAGTTAATTTTTGATTTAAAATTTGAGTGATTAACTCTACTTGATGATGTCCATGCTGATCTTACAATTCTTTGTTGATTGAAATAACAAGCATGTTGAAGATGATTAGTTCTGCCACATATGTAACAAGCCTTTTCCTTAATTACAGAGAAATCTGTCCCAACCTGTGTGAAATCATTTGATTCCCATTTCTTTGATTTCCTCTGGGACTAGATTTTAATCCTGAGTTGCTTGTTTTGCATTTGCAATGAGCACAGTTAATTTGCCTAGGTCTGCTAACATTACTTGATTTATTCATGTGTTTGTTAGCTTCAATCTTCTTTTGATTAAGTTCTAAATTAGCCTTTCTCTAAATAGTATTTTGCCTTATGCTAATTTATCACTTTTAATTACAATATCTATCCCATTATTAACTTTCTTCTGACTATCCTTAGATGATTCAGATTTAACATCCTTGATTTATAACTCATTATTCTTAATTTCTAACTCATCATCATTAGAAATCCAAATGGTTATCTCAACCCTGTCTAAATCAATCTCATTTTCAGTCAAACTTTTAGATGGGTCCACTTTGATAACTTCAACTGGAACATTCACCTTTAAAGTGTTAATATCTATATCATTTTTAGGAGGAAAGTAGTTGTTGTTATAAGGTGGAGGAACATTATTGTAACCTATCCCAGTTTTAAGTTTATCATGAATTTGGGACTTAGTTAGATTTTGGACATTTTGTGATGCATTTTATAAATCATTTACTTTTAGTTTAATGCTATCTCTCTCAGTTCTCACATTTTTCCTTGTTTAACTCCTCAACTTTATCTTTTAAACAGTCTCTTTCCCATCGAGCATATTCAATATCATATACATACTGTGATTCATTCTTATGATATGCTTTTATTTGCTGCTCAAGATTTTCAATAGCAGCAATTGTGCTTCTATTTCTAACCTCCCATTTTTCAAGTTCTCCACAAATCATTAAATTATGATCTCTATAATGTTTAACAGTTTTCTTGCATATAGATAAATATAATTTATTTTGTACCTCCTGTGGAACTTCATGTGAAGTCTCTTCCTCTGCAATAGCCATTAAGGCTTGATTCTGCACCTCATGATCAACCTGATCACTCCAATCAAATCCAAAACCATCTTGTGATACTAAAGCAGTTGAGTTTGTGTTGCTTTGTATTGGGATGTTTCTTCTTTGAACTCCACTGTATCCCCTAGACCTTTGATCATCTTCTTCAGGTCTTCCAGTACTTCTACATTCTCTAGCAAAGTGCCCTAATTTATGACAATTAAAACACTTTACTTTGTTTTTGTCAAACCCAACTCCATCCTCTCTCTTATAGGCAAAAGTGTTTCTTCCAGTTCTCTGCTAAAACCTTTTTGCTCTTAAAGTTAACATAGCCATCTGCCATTTAATGTCCATCTCCTCTAGGTCATCTAGATTTACTTGCTCAAGTTTCTTCATTAGTCAGTGAAGAATTTACATGACTAGCAAAGAAAGCTTCCAACACTTGATCACAAGCTTTATCTTTTGATGATGATCCAAAGTTTGATGAAGTAGAACCAGATTGATTTGAATTGTGACCTTGTAATGTACCAATAGATATGAAAGCATCATTATTTGAGTATCCCGTTGCTTACTTTTTGTTTTCAACGGATTTAACCCAACACATATACACACACGATATCATACATCATAAATGAAAAAATGTTCACGAGAAGGTGTATTTAACATGAGATAGTTTGAACAAACATATTTGATGGTTTTCATCATTCAATTCAATATACGTAGTCAAAGATCCAAAAGTGACATAATTATGAGACATATATATGGTAATTTAAAAGTGTTTGACTTTGTAAACTTTGTGATTCAATCATTTTGAATGCAATACTTAAACATATATTAATACAAATTTTAAACAGCTAAAACAATTCGAAAGTTCGTCAAAACTTTAAAATGACTGAAATCCACTTAAAAACGATGATACCTATATAATATCTCTTAATGTTATATACAGAAATGGAAAATCAGGGAGGTGATGAGTATATATACATTAAAGCAAGGGCTAATTAGCAACACAATTTACTTCTCGTTAAGCAGACACAAAAACGAAAAAAGAGTTCGGGTTTCAGAAAGTAGAGAGAGAAACTGTGTGTAATCGTAAGAAACCGATCAAAGAGAGAGAAGTAGAGTTCGCCGGCTTCTGATTCCGACCGCCGGAGATAACAAAATCAGGCAATGAAATCATAAATTCGGCGGAGCAATTTCACAAAAGAAGAAAAAAATCGGAAATTTGAAACTAAATAATCAATGCTCTTGTGGTTGCAAATTGTGGAATTAAGGACTTCGGTTTTATGAATCTCAAGTTTGATAGAGCTATAATGAGGTCAGAGTTGCCAACTGTTGTTTAAATCTTTTTCAATTTTATAGTTTTGGCTCCCAATTATGTATCTGCATTGTGAAATTAGTGTTGGGGATTGTGAGTAAAGTTTTAGTCTTTTTGTTAATTTATTCCATTTTCAGTTGTAATTTTGGGAATTTGAAAGATTTGTGTTATTGGGTGTATTTTGATTTAGTGAATTGGGGGTTTATACGGAGTTAGTGGGAGGTAAATTTGAGCGGTAAATTTAGGGTTTTTATACGTGATTATGGTTGGGGTTTATGTGCTATTAGGGAACTTGGGGTTATTGTTTTGTGAAGTTGGAACTTGATAGTTTTGCGAGCATTTTATGGAATTTTTGTGTTGAGAAATGCAACCGCCACAGCAGCATTCATGGATCAATCTTGTGGACATTAAAAGTCAGTTGATTAAAAAGCTTGGGTTGGAGAGATCCAAGCAGTATCTCGATTACTTGAATCGGTTTTTGAGTTTGAAGTTAGGCAAAGCTGAGTTCGATAAGCTTTGTTTAAGGACGCTCGGGAAAGATAACATCCGACTGCACAATCAGTTAGTTCGTTCAGTTTTAAAGAATGCTTGTGCAAAAGCAGTTGGAAATGATGAGCCTTCAAAAACAGTTGGAAATAAGAAGCCTTTAGAAGGAGTTTATCAGCAAAATGAGTCGTTTACAAGCCCGTTGACTTTGACCAATGGAGATATTCTGCCTCCATCACCACGAAAGGCAAGAACCGGAGCTCGTGATCGAAGAGTTGGGGAGCGTAAAATTGCTCTCAGGCCAAATGGGACGGCAAAGTTGACATCTTTTTCATCACCCATCCCACAATCGGATGATATTCGTGGTGTTCTGGAGAATGGGGATCCATCTTCCCTTAATCATCAAGAACTCATGCAACGTGCCAAAAATGAGCAGACCGAATCATTGGATACAAAAGACGAAAAGCGTAAATCTGGTAGTAGGAGTTCACTGCATGCTCCACTTGGGGTTCCGTATTGCCCCGTTAGTATAGGTGCGGCTGCGTCTCAATCGGGAAATAGTAGTAAAAATGTCGGTGAGTTGCATGTTGACGGTTTGTTAGATACGGCAACATTAAAGGAACGTATGGAGCAGATTACTGCAGCTCATGGCCTTCAACAGGTGTCGTTGGATTGTGCCAACGTGATGAACAGTGGATTAGATGTTTATTTGAAGGGTTTAGTTAGGTCTTGCACTCAACTACATGAAGTTCGATCAATTCACGAGCCAACAAAAAGCGGTCCCATCAAGTACCCGACTCATATTCACCCCCTAAATGGTGTCAGACAAAGTGGCGGCTGGCCTTTGAATGTAACGCAAGCACATGAACCGAAACCAAAACGTGTAGTAACGTTGCTAGACTTTAGGGTTGCAATGGAGCTTAACTGTAAACAGCTTGGGGAAGATGGGCCCATACTTCTGGAGAAGATATGTACACATAATTTTGATTAATAAAATTGTTTCAGGACAAAGTTTTCCATATCTCAATCGGGCCTCGTTTATGGCCATAGAGTGAAGCGGTTTAGTGCAAGATGATCAAGATTTGAGGGCCATGTCAGCAATCGACAAGAAATCAAATTGAAAATTGAAGAATGAATCCCTATGTACGTTTGCCCTGTTGTATGATTAGCATATTTCTGCTTCTTGTGTAATTTAGTTGATGAGATAATTTAGAAAAGTTTTGCAGGAATATGTGTAGCTCAGTACTTGATTAAACAGTTGAGAATTGCATAATCAGCCGTTACTTGTGTATGTAATTTCAACGTTAGGCATTAATTTAAATATCAAATATTAACGACACATTTCCTAGTTATAATGTTTCTAAGGAAGCATCGTCCTCTTTAAAGTAAGGTATTAATGTGTTATTTTGATTCTGATTCTGTCATATTTTGTAATGAAATGTTATAAAAGTAGACTTCTTTCAAGAAACTTATTGTGTCACCGAGGTGATGAAGATGTGTTGTTATTAGTTCCTCTGGTTATATATGTTAACACCTAACTTATACAAGATTTGAGTTCAGGGAGACCCGTTCAGTCCTTATGTCAGAGGTTTAAGGTACGTTCGCCTCTTTGTGCGCTTTATTGTTAGTATTATTTGTAACTTATGTGCACTGATGATGGTGTCTATTTGCAGAACATGAATTAAAGTTTCTACCTTTTGGTCTTGAAGGTTAGCCAGCTATTAAATGGTGCATGCTTCTGGTTAATTGTTGATCCTTGTGGCCTGCTTGTTTATCTTGTTCCAGAACAATGTATCACGCGAGGCTCAGACAATGATCCTGGTTGACCATCCAAAAGTTCTTAAATCAAACTGTTTCTTCGTAAATGACCATAACCTATGGGTTATTATGCCTTTTATGGCTGGTGGTTCGTGCGTCCATATATTAAAGGCTTCTCACTGAGGGTTTTGAAGAAGCTATTATTGCAACTATACTACGAGAGGTGTTAAAGGCATTGGAGTATCTTCACTATCATGGGCGCATCCATCGAGATGTCAAAGTAAGCTCGATTCCCATTCTATTATAATGTTCTTAGAGTGTGTGTGAGCCCATATTTATCTCCACATGCTTGTTTTTCTTCCGTATTAGAGTTATTTACAAGTGAGTGATGGGTTGGTTTTGCGTTTTGGCGTTGTACTGTATCTATTGAAAAAAATTCTTCGTTTAAGAACCCATATTTTTTTGTCCTTGTCTGTTCACGAGTGGCTGACTGACGATTATGGAATGTGATAATTCTCACAATCGATGTCTGGAGCTACCTCTAGTGTACGCCTGAATTTCAGTTCATCTTTGTTTGTGTATAGTAAAAGTAGAAGGTAGAGCATTCAAAAGGCTTTTGCTTGTCTTATATCCTTTTTGAATGAATCTTATGTTTATAATGGGTCACTATTGATTGTTTGCATAGGCTGGAAACTTTCTCATAAGTGACCAAGGTGCGATCAAGCTGGGCGATTTTGGTGTTTCTGCATGCTTATTTGATTCTGGTGACAGGCAACGTGTGAGGAATACATTTGTTGGGGACACCCTGCTGGTATTATTTCTCTTTTTTAATAGTTCATATTAATTATATATAATAAAGTACTATATCAAATAATTCAAAATATTCGATTCACTAAAGCTTTACATTTTTGTTAGGATGGCTCCTGAGGTTATGGAGCAATTGCATGGATATGACTTCAAGTCAGTAATTTTCTGTACCGTGTCAATTTTTTTCTCAATTGTTCATCAGTTTTTGTTTTCTATTCCTACCCCATGAAGACCAAAATGATGAAGTAACTGTAAACTATCTTCCGTTAAAAAATAATAAGATAGTACTTCTCTGCTTGAAATTTTCTGCAGGGCTGATATATGGTCTTTCGGTATAACAGCTCTGGAGCTTGCTCACGGGCATGCTCCTTTCTCTAAGTATCCGCCAATGAAGGTGCCTTCTTTGCATACAAATACTATATGTTACTTAATTAGGTCGATTGGTAGCGGTTGCTTCTAGTTGTATTTACATCTGACTTACCACGAAGTAAAATACTTTTAACTTTGTAGGTTTTGCTGATGACCTTGCAAAACGCACCTCCTGGTCTTGATTACGAAAGGGACAGAAAATTCTCCAAGGTAACATGTTATTTTCTTTTCTTGACCATTTGGTAAATAAGTCATCTGACACTTCTCTTGGTTTGTTTTCTGTCTATAGTTTTTTAAGCAGACTTGTCCTGGTTTATTTTCTGTCTATATAGTCTTTTAAGCAGATGACTGCCAGTTGTCTCGTTAAAGATCCTTCAAAGCGTCCCTCTGCAAAGAAGCTTTTGAAACATCATTTTTTCAAACAAGCTAGATCAAATGATTTTATAGCACGTAAGCTTTTGGAAGGCCTCCCAACAATTGGTGATCGCCTTGAGGCACTGAAGGTTGGTCTATACGAATTCTCTGAAACAATTGTGTGCTCATCCACGCCGTTTTACTTATTTCTTCTACATTTACGAGTTAATAGTTTGATCTGGTAATCATAGAAAAAGGAGGAAGATATGGTTGCTCAAAAGAAAATTCCAGATGGACAGAAGGAGGAAATATCACAGGTAGGGTTTTCCAAATGTAACGAAGAGTATCTTTAGTTAGTTTCATATTCACAAATGTGTTTTATACCCTCCTTCCAGAATGAATATAAAAGAGGTATTAGCGGATGGAACTTTGACCTTGAAGATGTGAAGGCACAGGCTTCCTTGGTATGATACCTGAAATTTACTTTATAGAAATGATCCTCTTAAAAACTGGAATAGCCATTCTAGGCACTAAGCTTCATCAGTGATACTATTCTTCATGTAACAAAAGATCCAGGATGAGGACGGTGTAATGGAAAAATATCAGTTAGGGACCATGAACTCCTATCCTGGGAGTGGTCTTATTGAAAGGAAGCTTCAACATCAGTTGTCATCTTTGAGCGAGGCTTCCGAAACTGCTGAACTTGTATGTCAATATGCTTTCAAGGTTATTTATCTGATTCACATTTTGGTTATAGAGTAATGATTTAAATGCCTTGCAGGAAGGATCTGTTCCATCTGGCTACTCTAATACAGGGTTCTCCATGTATGTCTACTCCAGTATAATTGCACCATATCCTACAAGATCATGATGTGTATTAGAGTTGGCAATTTGGACCCATTAGTGAGTAGGTCGGTTTGGGTTATGGTTTATACCTGGCGTATCAAATGGGTAAAGTAAAAAAGGAACATTTCACATTGAGTTGGATAGGTTGAAAGTCGATAAATTGTTTTGTTTTAAATATTAAATTGTTTTGTTTTAAATATTAAATTGTTACTGTCATCACATTGTTTCGTAATCATAATTAACTTGGTAACTATTTATAGAAAATGGACAGCAAAATGTTTGCGAGCCAATTTGACTCACTACGTACTAGTAACATCTCATTTCAACTTGAACCCCTGTCAACCCATTAACCAATCCACATGGTCCGCCCAAAATGCCACCTTTAATGTTTATCTTCTGCATACAGTTGTTTTTACAAGGCTTTCTATCATCATTACGTTTTGTATAGACTGAAGTTATCATATTATCCTATAGCTTACTTTTATATTTTTGTAACCACATGTTCAGAGGAAAACTCGAGAAATCTGAAGATGAGTTAAGCTTTTCTAGTTCTACCAACGGGCATAATTCTTCTCCTCGTGCTGATACTTTCAGTGAGTTTAGTGGGAAACCATTTGATGGCATTCCTTCTCATTCTCACCACAGAGCAGCTTCTTCTGGCTGTATTAATTTATTGGATAGGTATGAAACTCCCATAAATGATACCCAAAGTACTTTGGGGTTGACAAAAAGGATAGTTGGGTAATGGGTTAAAACACCGAAAACACCTTTCGTCATAACTTTAAACTGTTCTATGAAAATTTATTGTGTCAGAGTTGGTTACAAAATATTAAATTGTTTCAATAATAATTTCACATTTCTGAATAAAACGATTAGAAGTTTTTGATGCATTGAAATATTCACTTTTGGTTTGATCTTTTCCTCTGAAGCTACCTTATTTTAATGACCCGTTAGAGATAACACATAACGTGTCGCCCCATTCTATAGTAAATGGGTCAAATTTTCCATCTTTTGTTTGGTATGTAACCAGATCTAGGATGCATCTTTGGCAGGGACTTTGATTTCTGCATGCTTTCAACTGCTAGAAATAACTAGCATATAGAATTTCCGAGAATTGTTTTTGCTTTCATCAACATGTTCATGTTTGATTATTTGAAATATCAGTGAGAAGTTACAAGGTCCACTTTCTAGAGTCCCAAGCTGCAATGGATCCCGATCACTTCAAATAGATGATTTTAGGTCTGACTCCATGTCTAAAGCTTATATAGGTGAGTGATAACACTATTTCATTTCTTTCAAAAGCTTTGTCGTTTTGTCTTATCTTATTGTTAGGAAGAGTTGCTATGTATCATATCCATGTTATATTGAAACAATAGAATTACTTAAATATACAAATGAAACAGCAAGCAGTGATGAACATCCGGTTGTTCAACAGAAAGGGCGTTTTAAGGTTACCTCCGAGAGTGTCGACTTAGACAAGGTAGCTTTTATTTATCCTTTTTCTTGGGAGGTTTTCATGTACATCCAGATATATATATATATATATATTCAGAATCACTATTTCTTTGCAGCCAACTGCACCTCCCCTGCTACAGAAGAGTCACAGTATGCAGGTGTGTTTGTGTGTGTATTCTGCTTATTAACCCCATAGTAATTTTGGAGCATTACTACATCTGGCTTTGACCATCTTCATTCATAGACATTCTAAAGAAAATGCACTGATATTTATGGCAAGGACTTATTGGATATAGTTTTAACATGGTTAGTTCTGATATCTGATTTGGGTAACCATCTTTGTTTTCACCTATTAAAAGGCAACCAACTTTCAGTGAAAAATTCTGTTTATGGATATTTTTCAACATTGTGAGCAGGTAACCAATTCTTGGACACCACTTCAAGAAACAAGTCAAGATGGTCAAACCATCTACCACGTCATCAATTTTGACCTGGTAACCTGTAGGGATCACATTCAATCGAACTTTAGATGTTTGGAAGGTTTTCATAAAAGTTTTTGATACTTTTAGGGGTTCTATGAGTGAAAATAAACATGGTACCCCGAACTTGAAATCAGACCAAACTATGTTATCTGTTGCTCCTTTTGCTAATTGCATGTACGTGGCCCCATCTTGGAAGACTTACTAATTCGAATTCATACTATTTATAGTATACTTATACGTGGTAATTGCTTTGTGCTAAGCACCTTTTCATCTGCTTATCGTTACATAAATCATATAACTCAGCATTACCGGGGAAGTAAAAAGCGTGGCATCGGGTAAGAAGATAAAATGTAATTATATGGAATTAGATGTTTACAAAGAAGCCTGACCAAAAGCACAATGATATGTTCGGCCAGAGTTTGCACTTTCATTTCTTACCTTAGATTTAAATTTAGAACCCTTGAAAGATTAAGAGTAAGCAAATAATGCTTATTACACTAATTATATGCCTGACCACTATCCTTGAGCAAGAAAGATAATTTATCGGCTGTTGATTCAATTTGCCTCAGAGAGTTCAATTCATCCATGTCTCCACTAGAGGTGTCAATTTTGACTAACCTCTTATGAATGGGTCAGTTTGGGTTATGTTATCACTTAAACAGGTCAAACCAAAACTTAGCTAAGAAGGGAAAGTGTCATATGGTTTGAAAGTTGCCCAAAGTTTATTTTTCACGCGTAGAACTTTCCAAATCATTCTAAACAAAACAATTTAGATTATAATTTTAATAACATACTTCAAGCATTAATTATGTAAACAAGTTTAAAAATTAGACAAAAGAGGTGTCTGCAGGTCAATTCAACCCGACACATACTAAGAATGACTCGAAACTGGTTGCCCGACCGACCCATTTTCCACCTCTAGCTTCCACATACCTAAACTATTGGTAATAATAACATTGAGGTGTTACGTATCTCTAGTAGTGAAAGATTACTATGCACTTGGGTTTGTAAGAATTTCACATTTTATATTAGCTGTTACAAATACGTTATGGTCTCTGTAGGTAATAAGCCAAAGTTTCATTGGTCATCAATCATCTCACGTTGATGCTATGCCTCACAACCAGAACAGCAATCTTCCTTTGCCAGCCCTGCAGTTTATTTTGCAGACAAATACTCTTCAAAGGGTATGTAGTAGATATACATGTACTTGATGTCTTCTGGTTTATGATTTACTTAAAACTAAGAGCATTTACTTACTCTTACAGGATTGCATTTTGAGTCTAATGAAGGGAAACTCCGCCAGTGGTTCTACAGGTTGGAAGGATTATCATGTATTAAAGATCGCAAATTGTGCGGGTCAGATGGGTTGGGTAAATGGTCAAGATGGGTAATATTATGGAGGGCCAAAATGGGTTGGGTGAACCTCTCAACAATATTGAAATTTCTAATTAATAAATGTACTCCGTATTAAATATGATTATAACAGAATAACATTAAAATATAATCATATTTTCTTTTAATTAAAACAATTTAGGACACAAGCCTATGCATTCACGTTGGACGACTTTTGACCTGTCCCTAATAGCGGGGAGGTGAGTGGAGTGAGAGCAGTCCCCCGTCCAATGACTATATGGATCTGTTCTGGAGTTGGGATAACGGTGTTATCCTATCTGTTCGACCAATTTTACTTCGTACAATTAGCCAAACAAAGTTTATATTTTACCCGTTTCACCCAGAATTGAAAAAATACATTCTGAATCAACCCATTTTCTTATAAGTTAGTTAAATGTGCCAACTCTATATTACATATCCAGTAACAGGATCTAAAAAGAAGAAACTTTTGGGGGGGAAAGAAAATTTTTAAATAAAAAACAAATATGATTCAACAAAAAAATAAATATGATTTCAAAAAATGCTTTATGTGATTCAATAAATACTTATCTATGATTCAGAAAACATTTTAATTAATAAACACTTTTCTTGAATCAAATGGTTAATTTGATGAATCAAAGAGTTAATTTGCTGAATCAAAGGGTTAAAGGAACCTTTCTCCACCAGTTTTTCTTTCTCCCTTGAACCCACTCCTATATATCAATAACTTATATATGATATTTTGTTTCATGTATGTATTTTTTACTTTGGTGCTTCAGCTCACTTCAATATAGATGGATTATGCACATCAACAAACGTATCTGCTCTAGATAAATCCATGGTATGTACACATGCAAATTCACTTTATAAAAAATGAAATTGCTCTGATAATTTGTTATTCCTCATTTGCAGATAGACACAAACAGCACCAGGGAAAAGGAATTACTTAATGAAATAACTTATCTGCAGTGGAGGTATGAACCTGTTCATCGCCACTTAAATATAATTATTGCAATTAAATATGAAATATAATGTTTGATCTTCAAATATAGGCTCGCATCTGCACAAGAGGAGCTCCAGAAATGCCGAACCGAAAGTTCCCAGGTTAGGTTGCAACTCTGCAACGCTAGAGGTGGCAATTTGGACCCATCAACTTATGAATAGGTCGATTTGGGCTGTGTATCTCAACTGGGTCAAACAACCAAATTTAGCTAAAAGGAGAAAATGTCAAATGGGTCCAACGTGTTTAAAGCCACTCAATTTTTTCAAATGCATACAAGCTTCTTAGTTGTTTTATTCAAAGAGTTAGATTATTGCAAGACTACTGTTTTTGAAACCATCACCAATTATATCAAAGATTTTAGAACTTGAAAAAAAAAAAAAAAAAAAAACCTTGCAGGTGAGCACACCCCCCTGCCAATTTTGACCAGTATTGAAAATGGCCCGTTTCAACTAAATCCTTTCGATCAGTTATCTACCCTGCCTGACCTGGACATCTTGCCAGCTCTAGTCATGCCTACTTTTGAATACTGTAATATGCTTTCAAAATGTCAAGTTGTAATATGTCATTTTCAGGTATGACTTTTATTATACCTTCAGGTAACCCCAGGTTCAGAATATGAGAAGTTCTTTTCCCCAAGATCATCTCCTGAATAAAAGATCAACTTATATAGATGTGTTTATATCCTTAGTATTTTACTGTTGAGGGTTGCGGCGTATTTGTAGGAGGTGAGAGCTGAAGTTCCCTCTCTCCCCCCACCCTTATGTTTAGGTGTTCTTTCTTTTAATTTATTCTTAAATTTGTCCCCAGTAAACATGATCTTTATATTGTTTAACCGAATTGTGCATAAATTATTGTGACTTGTACATGAAGTACCCTTTATGAACTTGACTTACAGTAGAGTCAATAGATTTCTAGACTTCCATGAAGGACGTATACTTACTACATAAATGGTAAAGATAGCCTATCTACCACCAAAGTTTCTTGTTTATATGCATATACCTTTAGGCATAGTTAGCTATGCAATTGTTTTATGTTGATTTTCGTACTCACATGCAATGAAGAAAGTTGTGGGTATGAGAACAAACACACATGGATACAAACAACCATTTATTATACGCTTAAAGAGGTATACAAACAACCAATGATTGAAAATTGACATCACTATTTTGTTTTGAACTAAGCATATACACACGATATCATACATCATAAATGAAAAATGTTCACGAGAAGGTGTATTTAACATGAGATAGTTTGAACAAACATATTTGATGGTTTTCATCATTCAATTCAATATACGTAGTCAAAGATCCAAAAGTGACATAATTATGAGACATATATATGGTAATTTAAAAGTGTTTGACTTTGTAAACTTTGTGATTCAATCATTTTGAATGCAATACTTGAACATATATTAATACAAGTTTTAAACAGCTAAAACAATTCGAAAGTTCGTCAAAACAATGACTAAAATCCACTTAAAAACGATAATACGTATATAAAACAGAAATGGAAGATCAGGGAGGTGATGAGTATATATACATTAAAGCAAGGGCTAATTAGCAACACAATTTACTTCTCGTTAAGCAGACACAAAAACGAAAAAAGAGTTCGGGTTTCAGAAAGTAGAGAGAGAAACTGTGTGTAATCGTAAGAAACCGATCAAAGAGAGAGAAGTAGAGTTCGCCGGCTTCTGATTCCGACCGCCGGAGATAACAAAATCAGGCAATGAAATCATAAATTCGGCGGAGCAATTTCACAAAAGAAGAAAAAAATCGGAAATTTGAAACTAAATAATCAATGCTCTTGTGGTTGCAAATTGTGGAATTAAGGACTTCGGTTTTATGAATCTCAAGTTTGATAGAGCTATAATGAGGTCAGAGTTGCCAACTGTTGTTTAAATCTTTTTCAATTTTATAGTTTTGGCTCCCAATTATGTATCTGCATTGTGAAATTAGTGTTGGGGATTGTGAGTAAAGTTTTAGTCTTTTTGTTAATTTATTCCATTTTCAGTTGTAATTTTGGGAATTTGAAAGATTTGTGTTATTGGGTGTATTTTGATTTAGTGAATTGGGGGTTTATACGGAGTTAGTGGGAGGTAAATTTGAGCGGTAAATTTAGGGTTTTTATACGTGATTATGGTTGGGGTTTATGTGCTATTAGGGAACTTGGGGTTATTGTTTTGTGAAGTTGGAACTTGATAGTTTTGCGAGCATTTTATGGAATTTTTGTGTTGAGAAATGCAACCGCCACAGCAGCATTCATGGATCAATCTTGTGGACATTAAAAGTCAGTTGATTAAAAAGCTTGGGTTGGAGAGATCCAAGCAGTATCTCGATTACTTGAATCGGTTTTTGAGTTTGAAGTTAGGCAAAGCTGAGTTCGATAAGCTTTGTTTAAGGACGCTCGGGAAAGATAACATCCGACTGCACAATCAGTTAGTTCGTTCAGTTTTAAAGAATGCTTGTGCAAAAGCAGTTGGAAATGATGAGCCTTCAAAAACAGTTGGAAATAAGAAGCCTTTAGAAGGAGTTTATCAGCAAAATGAGTCGTTTACAAGCCCGTTGACTTTGACCAATGGAGATATTCTGCCTCCATCACCACGAAAGGCAAGAACCGGAGCTCGTGATCGAAGAGTTGGGGAGCGTAAAATTGCTCTCAGGCCAAATGGGACGGCAAAGTTGACATCTTTTTCATCACCCATCCCACAATCGGATGATATTCGTGGTGTTCTGGAGAATGGGGATCCATCTTCCCTTAATCATCAAGAACTCATGCAACGTGCCAAAAATGAGCAGACCGAATCATTGGATACAAAAGACGAAAAGCGTAAATCTGGTAGTAGGAGTTCACTGCATGCTCCACTTGGGGTTCCGTATTGCCCCGTTAGTATAGGTGCGGCTGCGTCTCAATCGGGAAATAGTAGTAAAAATGTCGGTGAGTTGCATGTTGACGGTTTGTTAGATACGGCAACATTAAAGGAACGTATGGAGCAGATTACTGCAGCTCATGGCCTTCAACAGGTGTCGTTGGATTGTGCCAACGTGATGAACAGTGGATTAGATGTTTATTTGAAGGGTTTAGTTAGGTCTTGCACTCAACTACATGAAGTTCGATCAATTCACGAGCCAACAAAAAGCGGTCCCATCAAGTACCCGACTCATATTCACCCCCTAAATGGTGTCAGACAAAGTGGCGGCTGGCCTTTGAATGTAACGCAAGCACATGAACCGAAACCAAAACGTGTAGTAACGTTGCTAGACTTTAGGGTTGCAATGGAGCTTAACTGTAAACAGCTTGGGGAAGATGGGCCCATACTTCTGGAGAAGATATGTACACATAATTTTGATTAATAAAATTGTTTCAGGACAAAGTTTTCCATATCTCAATCGGGCCTCGTTTATGGCCATAGAGTGAAGCGGTTTAGTGCAAGATGATCAAGATTTGAGGGCCATGTCAGCAATCGACAAGAAATCAAATTGAAAATTGAAGAATGAATCCCTATGTACGTTTGCCCTGTTGTATGATTAGCATATTTCTGCTTCTTGTGTAATTTAGTTGATGAGATAATTTAGAAAAGTTTTGCAGGAATAATGTGTAGCTCAGTACTTGATTAAACAGTTGAGAATTGCATAATCAGCCGTTACTTGTGTATGTAATTTCAACGTTAGGCATTAATTTAAATATCAAATATTAACGACACATTTCCTAGTTATAATGTTTCTAAGGAAGCATCGTCCTCTTTAAAGTAAGGTATTAATGTGTTATTTTGATTCTGATTCTGTCATATTTTGTAATGAAATGTTATAAAAGTAGACTTCTTTCAAGAAACTTATTGTGTCACCGAGGTGATGAAGATGTGTTGTTATTAGTTCCTCTGGTTATATATGTTAACACCTAACTTATACAAGATTTGAGTTCAGGGAGACCCGTTCAGTCCTTATGTCAGAGGTTTAAGGTACGTTCGCCTCTTTGTGCGCTTTATTGTTAGTATTATTTGTAACTTATGTGCACTGATGATGGTGTCTATTTGCAGAACATGAATTAAAGTTTCTACCTTTTGGTCTTGAAGGTTAGCCAGCTATTAAATGGTGCATGCTTCTGGCAAATGCTTGTAATACATTATTCGTGATTGCTTTCATGATTTTTTGTTTATTTTCACTTTGAACCATGTGCAATGTGAACCCATGTCTAGTTTATCTTTAAGGTTTTATTCGTTTATACCAGTTTTATCCATTCTTTGTCCTGGTTTTACATTATGTGATGGGTTCCGCTATCTCATCCGGCCATCCGGGTCACTTCTAACACAGCATAATGGATGATGAAGTGAAATTGTTTGATGTCTTGTAAGAAAGGTCAACTAGACTTTCTCTCAAATTCATCACAACTTATTCTTTGCAACTTTTAAAACTCAATGTGGCGAGCTATCGCCATATAGAAAGAAAGAAGAGTAAAATCTTTAGTTTCCTTTTGTATTTTTGTGGTATGGAATGTTATCCTTAGAATTACTGTAAGACTGTTTTAAATACACATCTGAAGTTTATTTTTCCACAAGGGGAACTCCCTCTGCATAATAGAAACATTCCCGTAGCAATCCACCAATATGCAGTCCCTATTGTACTCATTGTTCACTAGTGTCATCTCTATGTTTTTTCTGTGGGTATTCGTTTTTCAGTAAAATCGTGATAGGTGACTGTCTTTAGTTAATTAGGATTCCCAAAGAAGTATGTAGTGTGTGTCTGGATATCTATGCAGTTCTGCTCATATAGCTCAAATTGCTTGAGCGCGCTGGCTTTTTTGGCACTAATGTCCAAGAATAGAATTAGGTTTCATATCATTTCCTATGGCTCTTAATCTCTTATAGGCTCGTATACATTTGAGTAGAGGGGCCTAGTTTTACTGATCTATGTGAAACTGGGTCAATTTGGGAATGCATTTTATTGCTAATGGGTCAAGTGGGTAATTTTGAAAGTTTAGCCTAACAAGGAAAGGGGTTAAACGGATCAAATGTTTTAAAACTCGCCCGAAGCACACTTTTAACCACCTCCTGAATTACTTTATGACGAACGAGTTAATAATTATTTCAGTAATAGTTTTTGTTATCATATTAATAACATGCTATTGGAAAGACCAAATAGTATTGTGTTTGTGATCATATTTTATATTTTAATTATTTATGGAACTAGAAAAAAGAAGACAATGTGTTGATGCGTCAACCCAACAATCTTTGACCTACCCTTAGAATTTAGCTCATTGACCCAGCTGACCCGCCCATTCTGTGGCCTTAGCCCACACAATTTGAAGGTGGCCTTAGCCCATACAGGCTCATGGTCATCAGCTTGTATAAAGTCAGAACTGAGCCTTATGATAAATCTAAAATCTATGATATAAAATTTCAGGAGACTCGCATCATATTTGAAGAGACTGTAACATGATTTTTACTCCTTTTACTGAGTTATTACCATCTGCGGTTATAGCTACCAAGTCTCTGCATTAATTAAGGTTCAACCATGTCTCGGATAATGTGACTAGGCAGTTTCAATTTGGTAAAATGTAGGCTTGAGCTGCTCCTTTTTCCAATGTAACTTAGCTCATTTTCACCCTAGAAATCACTATAGTCTATTTTACTGCCTTCAGGTTATATGGGATTACCTGTATTTGGTGTAGTACACCATCTGGAGTGTGGCAGAAGTTCAACAAAGATCTAACCCTTGGGCCACTGGCAGGCATGAACCTAAAATTGGCATTGCTGGACGGTGAACTTGTACGCATTTTGGCTGGGCTTGGACCTAAGGTACCATGTCGTGTGTTTCGCTAAAACTAAGACAGTTCAATTAAAGGTGGCAATTTTGATCTGGTTACTTATCATTGGGTTGACTTGGGGGGTTGTTTTCTTTCTCTCTCTGATGGGTCAAAAAGGTAAAATTAAGAAAATTGGCTTAAAAGGAACCGGTCAAACAGGGTAGACACTTACACTGTTTACACGTCGCTAAACTGTATTTAAATGCATAAACCTTCCTAAATTATTTATTATTATCAAACTAATATAACTTTTCTAATCATATTGGACACACTAATTATATATAGAAAATTCTGAAGTGATGTGGACAAACGTGTTTTTAATCTGGCTTGGTCTGTTTCGACCCACACCAAAGGAAGTCCCCATTATAATTGGAACCTGTTTTGAGCCGCTGCACAACACGCCCGACCCATCCATTTGACTTCTATCTTGACGTCCCTTATTCATTGCAAGGTTCTTCTGTTCTCGGGGAAACCATCGAATAAGTTCTCTCTCTCTCTCTCTCTCTCTCTCTCTCTCTCTCTCTCTCTCCCTCTCTCTTTCTATATGCATCAGATGTCATCACCAGATCTTATTTCGTGATGTTTTATGATATCAGGACACTTGTAGTAAGTTTTAACCCTATAAACTTCTTACAACTGTTGAATAGATCACATTTTGTATTTTGTTGTAGCATTCTGAGATAATATTAGTCATCGCTTTGGTTTGCATGAATGAGGCCATTCCTCGTGTTTGGACTTTGAACCAAGATTGGACAGGAACATGGAAATCAAGGTGTTTGCTATATGAACATATCGGCATCTAAAATTTGGATACGGCACCTTTAAAGTTGCTTGAGAAGTATGCTAATATAAATGTTAAGGGTCATTTGTATGGGTAGTTAAATAAATTA
Source organism: Logfia minima (assembly GCA_963921325.1). Lineage (NCBI taxonomy): Eukaryota > Viridiplantae > Streptophyta > Magnoliopsida > Asterales > Asteraceae > Logfia > Logfia minima. The sequence continues at coordinate 3,248,381 of OY992768.1, forward strand.
AACGTGTTAGTTTTGACTAGTCAGCACACATATTAGAGTTTAAGTAGTTATGGTAGTTGTTAGTTAAGTTAGTTATAGGCACACGTCTATTACTATATAAGGCATTGTTGTATTTAGAAATGAATACTTGATCATTTTGCACATTTTAATACCAATTGAGAGTTGCTCTCATTGCAACAGCAGATACACGAGCTGTTCTTGTGTAGTTTTATTTGATTCCCAAATTGTTCTCGTGGAATTAGAATTCAGTTTTAATTGAATCCTTATCAAATTACTAGTAATATGTTACTTTCTTCATTTCGACCAACATGTTACATAAAGTAGGTAAACTATGAAACCGACACATGAACCCATATCTTAGATATTACCTATTATTTATGTAAAATAAATTTGATTATCCGCTTTAATACCTAATACAAGACTTGTGCTACACACTTGAAAAACACACGAAAATACTTTTTGTTCCTGACCACTAAGGGTGACAAAATGGGCGGGTGGGCGGGTTTCGACGGGCGGGTAAAAACGGGTTCGGGTATAAACGTGCTCGGGTCTAAACGGGCTCGAGTTTAAACGGACAAATAGAAAAAAAAGATTAAAAAAAAAACAAAAAATATGACAAAAATGAAAAACCGAAAAAACGAAAAAAGAACACCAAAATAAACCTGCTATAGTCATCACATAACATATTCATCTCTTGATTCTTAAATTATGTTCCATTATCACATCTAATTAACAAAAAACGACAAAAACGAAAAAAAAAAACGTATAATTGACAAAAAACAACAGCTACGAAAAAACGTTTAAAAACGAAAAAAAAGACAAAAACGTCAAAGAGGAAAAATGTTTAAAAACAGAAAAAACAAATAAAAAACGTTTAAAATCGAAAAACGACAAAAACGTTTAAAAACGAAAAAAAAGAAGAAGACAAAAACGTTTAATAATGAAAAACGACAAAAAGTTTAAAAACGGAAAAATGAAAAATTTACAAAAACGAAAAAGCAAAAAAAACGTATAATTGACAAAAAAAACAACATATATTAAAAACATTTAAAAACGAAACGAAGAACAAAAGACAACAACATAAAAGAAAAATGTTTAAAACGAAAAATGGAAAAAACAAATAAAAAACGACAAAAACGTTTAAAAAAGAAAAAACGAAAAAAAACGTTTAATAATGAAAAAAGACTAAAACGAAATAACATTTAAAATGAAAAAATGACAAAAACGAAAAAAAAACGTTTAAAAATTGAAAGAAACGAAAAAACCCCGCTAAAAACGAAAAAATCGAAAAATCGTTTAAAAAACAACAAAAAGGTTTAAAAATGAAAAAAAAAACAGTTTTAAAATGAAAAAAACAAAAAAAAAAAAAAACCAAATTAAAAAATATTAGATAAGTGTTATTTTGAAGAAGTATATGTTGCCCAATGGGTACTCGATGTTGAGTCTATCTTACCCATATAGACCCATTAATTTTTTTAATCAAGCTTTGTAAGAACCACTTTAAAAAATTGTTAAGCATATAATTACCCATATGTATATTTTAATAGCTCAAAAGAGTCCAGACTATCGTATCGTATGAATACGGTGCTATTCTTTCAAAAGTAAAAGGAGATGAAATATGTCCAATGTCACATTCATTCGTTATAGGTTTAACAAAAGAACGACTTTCTGCTCATTTAAAAAAAAGGTCTCATTTATAGTAGTAGAGAATGATGATGCAGTTAAATTTGTAAGGATAAAATATAATGTTTTTTGGATGCATCGTATTTATGATGCAGTAAATTTGAACACTAGATCACAAAAATAAAAGATTGAGATCGTCTAACCTTATCTTTTTCCGCAATATGTTTGGGCATATTTAGTATTGGTCAATTATGTGTTTTGTTAACTTCATCTAAATCTAAATCAAGATTCAATCAAGAGTAAATAGAGTAAGTGCATATATGCAAAATTGATACTACAAAGGTTAAAAAATGTGATTACTTTTTAAAGGTTTTGCTATTTTGGCAAAAAATAAAAGTTTATTAAAGTATGAAATTTTCTGAAAGTATAGAATTACAAATTTCAAACGTCAATTTTCATCAAAATAACAAAACCCTCCACAATCTTAAAATTTGAATATCTCAAAAATGGTAATAGTCGTTTATAGCACATGTAATAGTCGTGGATAACACATTTGTTAATCAATCGTAACACATGTTTACCCACAAAAAATGAAAAAAAAAAGTTCGTCGAAAATATACTTTGTAAGATGTCTAATCGAAGAGAAAAAAATGGTGGATTTTATAATTTAATTTTTATTATTTTTTAACTTGCCGTTATTGAAGTATTTAATTTTTAAAAATTTGCAAAAAGTAAAATTTTACCGAATAACACATTCCTATTGAACTCATACTCAAACGAACTTACATTTTTGCAAGAATATATGCATCTTCTTTATAACATTTTCCCGGATAAAATAGATTAAAATTATTATTTTATATTATTATATTTTCCAGTGGCAAAATTCTAAAGTCCAGAAAATTTTACAACCTCCAAAATATGTATTATATATCACTGCGCCGTAGCAGCTCTGAAATTAGTAATCCATGTCCTGTAAAAACAAACTTTCCGTGATCGGCGGATGCTGTTTTGAGTCCGTGCCTGCCAATCACTCTAACCTTTAAATATCATCATCATCATCATCATCTCAAACACCTCTATTTGTACTTTATTTATGTAATTACACATATACATAAACCATTAAAGAAATTCTATATCATCGTAACTTATTTCGATCTATCGTGATCGGCGGCACCATTTTCTTATTCCAGGTACGTCAATTTATCCACCAAATTTCTGTGTTGATATTGACCTAATTTCAAACCCCAGTTTTAAAAATTTGTGTGATGATTTAGATCCATGTTCTTTGAGATGCGTTTCTTATCTGATTAGGTTTTTGAGTCATGTTTCGGATTGATGTGATTGTGCATTGTAATTTGTATGCAAATTTTGATACTTGATTGTATGTTTTTGGTGAATTTATATGATAATTGCGTATATGATTGTTTTTCGTAATTTATAGAAACTCAAATTGTGAGATCTATATGTATTCTGACAATTGGGTACTATCTGAGTTTCTATTGCAGTTTATATAGGCTGGATTGGGGAATGTTTGGATGTGTATTTTGGGAATTTTGATACTCTTAAGTAATAATCGGTTTAAAACGATTTACAATTAGGTAACTTGCTACTTCATATGACTATTTAGGGGCTAAATAAATAGTTTTGAAGGATCATTTTTGATATATCAGCTACAAAGAAATATATAGTCGAAATTTGGTTACTTTATTTGATTAGAAGTGGTTTTACAGCTTCAATCAGCAGAAACACGTCCATATGCTATCCTTTGCTTAACTTTTTTTGTTACTATTGGTTATTTGATTATGATTATGTACATCACCTAATCACATTTAAATTACATATTCAAAAAATCCCTTATTGTTAAACCATGTTGGTAGGGGATACTATGTTAAAAACTAGGAAAATAATCTTGCTTTATCTGGATATCACCCTTATAGTTTTGTTGACATATTCTTCCCTTTTTGGGTTCGTGAATTTCAACCGTGAGACAGCTATCAAGTTTTTTTGTTGTAGTTTGCGTCTTTTAAATATCTAGCATAACCCAATATTATTTTGTAGTATCTTGTAGTGTAAAAAAGATAAAAAAAGATAACTTTAATCTTATACGTTCAGCAAGTTTTTTTCATAGTCATGGTAGTGCATATTGTGGTTGAAAATTCTTGGTTATGCGCTACTACGAGGATGACATGATAATATGTAATGGAGAAGAGTGGGATCAACAAAAAGTCCATACACTTGTAGTTCTTAGTAAATTTTACGTGGCATAGGAACCTACTTCTTTGGTCATACTTGCAATCACCGTTTGAATCTTTTTAGCACATTAGTAATCTGGTCTTCAGTATAGGTTTGTGATGATCGTCATTATGCTATATAATTAGGGGTGTTCACGGTCCGGTCCGGTCGGTTTTTGGCGAAAATCCAAACTGGACTGCAGTTTGACGGTTTGGTAAAATCCAAACCAGACCGTCCATTTAACTTGTGTGGCCAGACCGGACCGAACCGCGAAAACTGGTCCGGTTCAGCCGGTTTTACGGTTTTTTGTCTTTTGCAAGAAAATTAAAAAATATATTCTTTTGAATAAATGTAAATAGTATGATAACAGTATTACTTAATATTAGATAACAATAATCATTATAAGATTTCGTCAAGTAATATGACAACATTATTACTACTCCAAAATGATTAGAAACTATTTACTCTTAAAATATGTTCACATGTTCAATCAACTTCTGTAAGCTTACCGTCAAAGTGACAGCTAATTAGCAGATTCTTTAAGAATGAGGCATGAAGCATGTGGAACTGCTTTTTTACATATCAGCAGTTACCTGAGTTTTGGTCACATACATTGAATTGGTACCTGTCGGACTTATGGATGAATATATATAATGAACAGACTGGTGGAACAGAGCTACTTGATAAAATTTATTAGTTGAATCTTCTGAAGTATAATGAATTTTTATGCTCTCTTGTCTTTCACTTAGAGCTAATGTAGTATATATTAGAAACTGATGTCATTGTTTAGACAGAACCTCAATTACAAGTTTAAAACTCCCTCATTTCAACTACCATTATAACTCTCTTGTGATTTATGAACCTTTAATAACTATATACACATATCTATTCCTATATCCCTTATATTATTGTTTATACGGTCCGGTCCGGTTTAACCGGCCAGTAACCTATTAAAACCTTAAACTGGACCGGTTAATCCGGTTTTTGAAATTTTGAAATGGCGGTCGAACCGTTAGAAACCAAACTGGACCGAACCGGCTAAATTGATACGGTTCAGCCGGTTTTCGCGGTTTGACGGTTTTGTGAACACCCCAGTTTATATGTGCTTTGCTAGTTGCAATTTGTATAGTTTCCATCTGTTATGTACTTCATCATTCCCAAAATAACATTTTTCTTCTCGTGTATTATCTCAAAATAAGTGCTACATAAGGCAAAATTACATACAAACAAAGAAATATACACTGCCTTTGAACGCACAACCAGTTCAAGAGACTTGATGGATGTGAGTTGAGCTTAAGGCCACTGGTTCAAATATACCCCTTTGACAACTATTAATCCTTACAAAATATTGTTGTTATTCGGTACAAAAGACTCTTATGTTCTTACTGACGTATTCTACAAATCATTAAACAGTTAAACTATGTACCAAGTAAAGTGCTGTAATTATTTTGTGACCGATTAGGTACCAATATAATTTTATGAATCCATCCTTTTTTTTATTGCATTCTTCTTATCTCAGACCTTATAATTTTGATTCTTAGGAGTAAAAGGATTATATGACCTAAATGAGTTAGACCCTCTGCGTTTGATTTTGTGGGTAAAAAATCCAAATAACCCTTGCACTGGCTGTTACAAACTTGAATTCATATCCACCGGCCACTGCTTAGTCATCTTTATCTTGTCCATTTCATTCCTCTGCCTGCAATTCTTCTTCTCTTTTCTGGTTGTCCATTTTGAAGTTTGAACTAATGCTGTCAATTCGAACTAAAGTTTCTGCAGATTATGTGGCGGTGCCGCCATTGAATTCTCACTTGCATAAAAGCTATGGCTCTGGATGGTGTAATTACTTCACCTCACCGGAGAACTCAAACAGCATTTTCTTCAAATTCGTCCAAAAAGAGTTACACAATGGGAAACGAATTGGGTAGCTTCTCCACTGTGATCAGGCGGCATCGCTTTCTATTAACCGCCCTTGTACTCCTTGCTTTTCTCTGCACCGTATATCTTTACTTTGCTATTACTTTAGGGGCCGACGTGTGTTCAGGATTGATTGGAACTCAGAGAGCACTGTGTCATGTTCAACATGCAAAAGAATCAATATCCAAAGGAAAACTGAAATTTATGTAATAGAGAGCTAAATAGTGAAACTTCTTATGTGTTATTTATTATGTGTTATTATTATTAGTATTCAGAAACAAAGGGGAAAACAGTGTATTTGTTGACTCTGAGATCAGATGGTTTTTTTGTGACTTGTAGCAGAAAGCTGTCAAAAGTTATGTAAACCATGAAGAAACGAGATTGTGTCTTACTAAATTAGCGTTATTTGATTGAAGATGTATCCGAGGAAAAAGGTCTTTAGTTATGCATATCTTGAAACAAACTTGAAATATTTTTAGATAGATTATAAGTAAATATCACTTGAAGTAGTGTGCAAAACTTCATATGGAGCTATAAAATTGGTTAACTATGCAGGAGCGGTATGCTCAGTGAAGAACTCCATTATAACAGAAGCAAAAAAGTTGGTTTTCGGTCTGGTCCGCTCAGGTAAAGACATTAGGCTTGAATAACCCCTTCAAAACAAACCTGAAGTCAGCTCCAACTCACTGTGTTTTGGGACTAAATGAGTACTAAATGGCTCAAAACATTGTCACTCACTTGTATGCCTCCTATCTACTTCTATCTCTATACATCCACACTTGTATTTTTGAAAGTTAAATACATTCAATAAAGACGATTAAAAGTGAATGCACACTACAGATTTCCCTTCATAGTTTGATACATTTCGTCATAGTTAGTCTAATAAAGTAAGAACATCATGTGGATATTAATTTATTATTATTTATTTATTTTTGTAAAATGATGTAGATAATAGATTAGGTTCAAGTGATCAACTAAGTTGTTACTTACTATTTTATTTTTTCTCAGTCAACTTTGAAATTGACATGGTTAGGTAATCAGATTCCGTATGATTGATCCGATGAAGCAATCCTAATAAACAAATCGAGGGGCACCATTTCATTTATCAAAGTTAGTTTCATTTTCGAAGGGAAGATATTTTGTTAATTCAGTTTCATGAAGAAATATCGTTACTAATTACATATGCTTTTTAACACTGGTTTACAAATTTGCTATTTATAGGATTTAGTTTTTCATTATTTTCATTTTGTTAGGCAGTGACGAAATGAAGATTTTTGTAAGAGAATCGACGTTGATGAGGCCTGCAGAGGAGACACCAGGTATAAAGCTATGGATCTCGAACATTGACCTCTTGATGCCGAAGGTGCATACACCGTTCTTGTATTTCTACCAGCACAATGGCGCTGCCAACTTTTTTGATACAAAAGTGATGAAAGAGGCTTGGAGCAAAGTATTGGTTGCGTTTTATCCAATGGGAGGACTATTTAAGGAAGATCGAGATGGTCGGATTGAGATCGATTGCCAAGGACAATGTGTGTGTGTGGAAGCGGAGCGCAATGGTGTAATCAATGATTATGGTGACTTTGGACCCAGGTTGGAGTTTATGAAACTTTTCACGAATGGATTACTCGTGGGATCGTATCCTCTGCTGGTGTTGCAGGTACGAAAACAAATTAACTGTTTTTAAATGCATTAAGATATAAAAAGTATTCTAAATTTCTTTAATAAGAAATGGCTCAAAAAGGCTAAGGTGACGTGGGCAATTTAAGGAGACGAAAACTCGAAATATTTTCATGGTATTATTAATAAAAGACGGCATCCATGGCTATTCGGGGTGTTTTAGTAAATGGCTATTGGGTTGTAGAGCCGGGTCTAGTTAAACACAAATTTTCCGAGCACTTTGTTAGTAGGCTCTCGGCTCCTACTAGCTCTCGACCTACCTATATAGAAGATTTTCCTCACTTGTTGGATTCTGATCAAGCGTCGATGTTAGAAGATGTAGTTACAGACAAGGAAATTAAAAGAGCGCTTTGGGATTGTGGCACTGACAAATCCCCGGTCCGGATGGATTTACGTTTGAGTTCATCTGGAAATTTTGGGATTTAATTGGCTTGGATGTGTGTAGGGCCGTGAAGGAATTTTTTGTTTCTAGCAAGTTCCCGAGAGGATCCAATCCTTTTTTCGTTGCGTTGATCCCAAAGAGTCCTGATGCTAAGTTTGTGAAAGATTTTCGTCCCATCAGTCTCATTGGTTGTCAATACAAGATTGTGGGGAAGATTCTAGCAAACCGTTTGAGCATGGAAATTGGTGGTTTGATTAGTATGGAGCAGTCTGCGTTTGTTCGGGTCGTCAAATTCTGGATGGCCTGATGATCCTTTGTGAGATGCTTGCTTGGTGTAATAAAAAGAAGATGAAGACGATGTTATTCAAGGTCGACTTCGAAAAAGTGTACGGTTTTATGAGGTGGGACTTCCTAGACGACATTCTACACAGATTCGATTTTGGTGAAACTTGGAGGGGGTGGATCGTTGGTTGCTTGGAGGCGTCTACAAGTTCGGTTTTGGTGAATGGGAGTCCTACAAAGGAATTCCGTTTTCATAAGGGTCTTCGTCAAGGTGACCCGCTCTCCCCGTTTTTATTTCTGTTAGTTATGGAGACATTGCTTATTTCTTTTCCTTGAGCCATGCAACAAGGTTTTTTCAAGGGTGTTCTTATTGAAAAAATAACAGGGATATGAGACTTTAAACAATCTAAAGTTAGCCAAACAGGAACAACACAGAGGATAATATGAACTTGTTTTTATTCACGATGCTTACAGATTGTTACAGAAGATTATATATATATATATATATACATGTCAACCATTGTGACTTTTATTAACCATTGTGACTTTTAATAATAACTACCCTATAACTACCCTATAACTGCTTTTGTAACTGCCATTATATTCCAGCAAAGTTTGCTTCACTAATTAGCAATGATCTGAGTTATTTTCCAACAAATTCCTCCCTTAAACTCAGATCTCTTGCATCCTTCATTCCCATCTTTTGCTTGCAAAGATTAAATAGGTCTGCTGGAAGTGCCTTAGTGAAAATGTCAGCTGCTTGATCACGACTCATTACATGATTCAACTGTACTTCCATGTTCCTTATATGTTCCCTGATGAAATGAAAGCGTACATCAATGTGTTTACTTCTTTCGTGATGTACCGGGTTCCTTGCCAATTCAATTGCTGACTTATTGTCGACTTTAATCTCTGTTGGACCTTCTTGTTGATTCTTTAATTCCCGCAGCAGATTCCTTAGCCAAATTGCATGGCAAACTGTCCATGATGCTGCTACATATTCAGCCTCACATGTTGATAATGCAACTATTGGTTGTTTCTTTGAAGCCCATGTGAAGGCTGTTTCACCCATAAAGAACACATAACCCGAAGTGCTCTTTCGATCATCCACATCTCCATGCCAGTCACTATCAGAATAGCCTTTAAGCCTGTATTCTTTAGAGCTTGAGTAGAATAACCCAAGCGTTTCAGTGCCCTTTACATATCGCAGAATTCTCTTTAATGCTTTCAAGTGTGCATACTTCGGGTTTTCCATAAAACGACTAATAACCCCAACACTAAATGAAAGATCGGGTCTTGTACAAGTTAAGTATCGTAAACTCCCAACCAAACTTCGATATAAGTTTGCATCCACTGGTTCTCCTCCCTCAAACTTAGAAAGTTTGGTACCCAATTCCATTGGTGTTACTACTGGGTTAGAATTCTCCATTTTACTTTTTTTCAGTATCTCCTTTGCATATGCCTCCTGGGATATAAAAATCCCATAAATTTCCTGCCTTACTTCTAAACCCAGGAAGTATTTCATGAGCCCCAGGTCAGTCATTTCAAATTCCCGAGTCATTGATTCCTTAAATTGATCGATCATCATCTTGTTATTTCCTGTGAAAATAAGATCATCTACGTACAAGGCAGCTACTAATACTCTTTTTTCAACTTGTTTAGTATATAAAGCATGCTCGTATGGACATTGTACATACCCCATTCTCTTCAGAAATGAATCAATGCGAGTGTTCCATGCTCGAGGGGCCTGTTTGAGCCCGTACAACGCTTTTTTCAACTTCAGAACTTTATTCTCTTCTCCAAATTTTGCATAACCTGGTGGTTGTTCTATGTAAACTACTTCATCGAGTACACCATTTAGGAATGCTGATTTTACATCCATTTGGTAGATCTTCCAGCTGTTTTGTGCGGCTAGTGAAATGAGTAATCTGATTGTCTCCATTCTTGCAACTGGCGCGAAAATCTCTTCATAATCAATACCCGCTTTTTGTCGGTATCCTTTTGCAACGAGTCTCGCTTTGTAGCGGTGAACCTCTCCTGAAACATTCATCTTTTTCTTGTAAACCCATTTTACACCAATAGGTTTATGCCCTTCTGGTAATTGAGCCATTTCCCACGTTTTATTCCTTTCAATTGCATTGATTTCTTCATCCATCGCTTTTTTCCACTTATCGCTTCTTATTGCTTCTTCAAATGTTATATTTTCAGTATCTGCTACAAGACATACCAAATGCATTTCAGTAGTAGATTCATATAAATCTTGTAGACTCCTTGTTCTTTGTTGTATTGGCTCGTCCTCATTTTCATAATCAGTAGTGACCACTGTTGGATCACTTAGGGCTGTTGGAATAGAGACTTCTCGTGAGTCATGTTCAATGTTGTTGTTGTGAGGCTCATATAAACACTGGTTACTCCAGTCCCACATGCTCTCCTCGTTCACATACACATCTCTACTTACTGTAACTTTCTTTTCAACAGGATCATATAATCTGAAAGCCTTAGTCCTCTCATCATATCCAATGAAGACGTACATTTTGCTCTTATCGTCAAGTTTTTTTCGCATCTGATCAGGTATATGTGCATATGCCACACTACCAAATACCTTAAAATGAGATACCGTAGGCTTTACACCACTCCAACTTTCTTGAGGGGTTTTATCCATCAGTTTGACATGAGGACTTCTATTCTGAATGTATACCGCACATTGGACCGCTTCTGCCCAAAATTCTTTTGGCATATTTTTGCTTTTCAACATTGAACGAACCATATCCATAATAGTTCGGTTCTTTCTTTCGGCTATTCCATTTTGCTGGGGTGAGTATGGTGCTGTCAAGAACCTTTTAATTCCTTCTTCTTCACAAAACTTTGTAAATGATGTGGACACGTACTCTCCACCTCTATCTGATCGCAAAGCTTTAATGTATTGGCCTGTTGTCTTTTCAACCAACGTCTTAAACTTTTTGAAAGTTTCAAGGGCCTCTGACTTCTGTTCCAAAAAATACACCCAACACTTTCTAGTAAAATCATCAATGAAAGTAATAAAGTACCTTTTATTTCCAAAAGAGACAGGAGAAAACGGTCCACACAAATCACTGTGAATTAATTCCAGCAACCCCTTTGCCTCGTAGGTTGCTTTTCGTGGGAAAGAACTTCTTGTTTGTTTGCCAAAGATACAACTTTCACAAAACCGACCATCATATTCAAGATTAGGAAGTCCATGTACCATGCTCTTTCTTGTTAACTCCTTTAATCCACTGAAGTGTAAATGCCCAAACCTTAAATGCCACACTGATTCTTCATCCGATAAATCACTCTTTAGACATTTTTCTGTAATGCTGTTGAGATTTAGTTTAAACGTGCGATTCTTACACATTTTAACTAATGCAATCATCACACCTTCCTTGTTTTTCAAGAGCATTTTTCCATTCTTCATGAGTACCCAATAGCCTTTCTCCATTAGTTGGCCTAAACTCAGTATGTTGCTCTTCATGGCAGGGACATAGTATACATCTTCGATCATGCTTTCTTTCCCATTATGAAAGAAACGAATTTTCCCGTGTCCTTTCACATCTATCTTTGATGCGTCTCCAAACGATACATGACCTTGAAAAACTTCTGTCATTTCAACAAATATATCTTTCTGCCCGCTCATGTGGTTGCTCGCACCGGAGTCTAGGTACCATATCGTATCAACTTCTGAGATTTGTTCTTCATGAGCCATCAATAAAATACCATTTTCTTCGACTTCTGGTTCTGTCACCAGGTTGGTCTTCTCTTCTGTTCTTTTCGGTGATCTGCAATCTCTTGCGTAATGACCATGCTTACCGCAATTATAGCAGTCAACACTTGGACGGTGTCCTTGTCCACCTCTTCCACGTCCGCGTCCTCTGCCACGCGAGTTTTGATTAAAGTGTTCGCCCGTTTGCTGCCTTTCCTGGTTTTTATTTTCTCTACCACGATCTCGACCATGATTGGTATTACGCCCACCAGAATTGGTTCCTTTTCCATGGTTATTCTGATGTGAAAATAAGGCCTTTTCGTCCTTGATTGTAGCCTTCATTTTTAATGCTTCATCAAGGGACTCTTGCTTCTTCTTGTTCTTTCTTTGCTCATGTGCTTCCAACGATCCTGCTAATTCTTCAATTGTCAAGTCTTCCAGATCTTTAGATTCCTCAATTGCGCACACTACATTCTCGAAATTCTCGGTTAGAGACCGAAGAATCTTCTCTATAATTCTTGTATCTGGTAGATTTTCACCATTTCGTTTGAGTTGATTCACCACGGTTTGTACACGGGTGATGTAATCTGAGACTCCTTCTGTCTCCTTCATTCTCATGGCCTCGAGTTCACCACGCAGTGTTTGGAGTCGTACTTGTTTGACTCGATCAGCACCTTTGTATGCTTTTTCCAGCGTGTCCCATGCTTGTTTCGCTGTTGAAGCACCAGCGATCTTTTCGAAGCCCGATTCATCCACCGACTGAAACAAGAGATAGAGAGCGGTCTTAGCCTTCATACGCTTCTCCTTGAATGCTTTCAACTGATTCGCAGCCATGGCATCGATCTCAGCGTTAGTCGGTTCTTCGTACTCGGTGGTGACAAATTCCCATGCATCTTGTGCGCCTAATAATGCTTTCATCTGAATGCTCCAATTGTCATAGTTGTATTTAGTAAGTCTTGGAAGTGAAATGTGACCAAATGAAGTGGTGGCGTTCATCTTTTAACAAGGCTCTGATACCAATTTGAAAAAATAACAGGGATATGAGACTTTAAACAATCTAAAGTTAGCCAAACAGGAACAACACAGAGGATAATATGAACTTGTTTTTATTCACGATGCTTACAGATTGTTACAGAAGATTATATATATATATATATACATGTCAACCATTGTGACTTTTATTAACCATTGTGACTTTTAATAATAACTACCCTATAACTACCCTATAACTGCTTTTGTAACTGCCATTATATTCCAGCAAAGTTTGCTTCACTAATTAGCAATGATCTGAGTTATTTTCCAACACTTATCGGCTACGAAGGTGTTGATTTCACATCTTTTGGAACTATTACCGTGTGTAAAGCCCACGGGCTGCCAGATAACCAGGAAACTAAGCTACACATCTCCACTGATGGCCGGGCTCGACTTCAACCAGTTCTTCCGCTGGGCTATTGTGGGAATGTCATATTCACAACCACTCCAATAGTGGTAGCAGGCGATCTTCAATCAAACTCTAGTTGGTATGCTGCTGGAAAAGTTCATGGCGCGTTAGCAAAGATGGTTAATGACTACCTAAAGTCAGCACTCAACTATTTGGAACTATTACCGGGTCATAAAGTTGTGCTTCAAGGTCGGCATAGGTTTAGATGTCCTAATGTTGAAATGGTGAGTTGGGTTAGGTTCTTGATTCAGGACGCTGACTTTGCATGGGGCGAACCTATATTCATGTGACCTCCTGCAAGCCCATTCGAATGTATGAATTTTTTGCTACCAAGCCCAATTAATGATGGGAGCCTTTCTGTTGCAATTTCGCCTCCACCTCAACACATGAAACTTTTCAGCAAGTATTTGTATGATATCTAATCACCTGTTGTGATCAATTATGTCTATGTGTTTTTATTACTTATTCGGAAACAAAAGGAAAATGTTGACTCTGAGAACAGATGGCGTTTTCGGTATCTTAATAAAAATTTCCATTGCACCTAGTAAATGTCGAACCAACTCTGTTTCTAACAATCACATAAAGCAAAAAGAGATGCACTTAACATATACATACAAAGTTACATGTAAACCTTAATTAAAGCCTGTCCATACGATAAACCAGACTCAATATTATCTATCAAAACAATGCTAGAAGCTTGAACTTCTAGAAAGAATAATTTAAGCTAGCGCTCCGATAAGCTTGATGCAAACCTATTAACTTTGTACATTGTAATATTGAGTTGAAGCTCTACGATCATATGGTTAATGGACTGTGTAACCTCTTTTATTGGAAAGATTTTCATTTTCTGCAGTTTTAAAGGGGCTAACGACATATGTGCATCAACTGTATGTTAAAAGGCTTGAACAAGACTAGGTTCAAAAATTCCATTACAATAAAAATTCAAGAGATCTTTTACAAGGTTTCCTGCACTCGAGCTTTTGTTTTCAAAAATTATCTTTCTAACCTCAAAGGTTCAGCTAGTTTAATTGTTTTTTTACAGGCTAAATTCTTTTTCGCTACACTTCGGTCAACATGGAATGAAGCAGAATGTTTGTTTCTGTATCTTATGTCTTGTTTTCGGTGTTGGTATAAACGAATCATAACCTCGCAAACCAAGAAATTCCATGTAGGCCCTTTCGTTGTACTTGTTGATTACCTTTTTTTGTGCAAATTGCATTTGATTAATCTATCACAGTACAATCTAATAAGACAAGTTATATAATCTTTTATTGTCGATCATATATCTATTGTTAAACAAGAACATGTTAGGAATAAATATATAAATTGTAAACATTGCTTTGTACTTAATCATGCTAGCATTTAGAATAAAAATAGGCTAGCTAAGGTTTAGCATTTGGAATGTTTTCACAACACACTTAAATGATAAATCAATAAACGCTCTCAAGATTCATACAACTCGTACACAATTCATCATATGATTGCTTGATATTGAACTTTACAGAACATATACTGCTCCTTAGCGTCACAAGATTCGTCTTAGTTAAACGAAAAATACTCAAATAATATAAATTGCATTGATATCATATTCTATACCATCACCCCATTACTGAAAATAACATTCTTTGAATGATATAATATTCACAATAATTAATAATAATGAATTAATCTGAACTGCAAGTTTCTTTTGCAAATCCAAGTGTAGATCCCTCGGTGTTGTATACAACTCTTGTGTTTTTCTGTTGGTAATTCCCAATAATACCAATCTCTTCTTCATCCGATAAACTTGACATTGCTAAACAAACTTGAGATGCGTCCGATTTTGCAAAATAAAGAATTCCAGTTACATCTACCGTTAGTTTAGCATCCATTGCAAAATGCAACTTGAATGTAGGTATTTCCACTTCTTCATAGGTAGAGAGGTTAAAACAAGTGTCCAAGATTGAAAAGGATGGTGCTTTAGGAAACCCCGAAAATTGTTTTAGAAATTCGGTCTTAACAGTATTGTAAACCGAAGGAGAAAGACGTGTGATAACCGTTCCTGAATCTATTAGCATTTCCTTTTGACCGAAACCAGGATCTTGTAAAGACACCCCTCCAATGCTGATCCCAGTGAGGTTAAGAAAGTAAAAAGTGGGCATCATTGGGTTGGATATTAAGTTAGTATAAGAAATCGGGCTAGAATTCTTGTAAATTGAAGTTTCATCCCCTAGAACTAATGAGCCCGAACCCTCATCGGTCACTGAAGGTAAACAATAGGAAAACACCCCTCCAAAAACATAATAAGTTTGAGAAATCATTGAAAGAGCACTTCTTCCTAGTCCCATAAGCCCGGAAACTCCCCCAAATAATCCGTCATTAACCCGTCCACAACCAAACACAAAATCTTTAACTAGTGTGGTACCAAGTACAAGGTTGTCACTAGCTAAATCACCTCGAGTATACGAGCCATCACCATAGCTAACATAATAATTACACGTTGTAGAATTAACCCCACAAACGCCTGAATTACCAGTGGCGTATTCAAGATTTTGACAAGTAGTTGACTTGCATAAAACTTGTTTATATGAAGGAGATTGTGAAGGGTTAAAGAGTGGTTCTTGTTGATTATAACAAGAACTGCACGGTTCACATTGAACCCATGTGACATCACTCCCTGTATCAACAATTAGTGTCATGTTTCGACCGCCTAATTCAATGGTCACAATGTAGTTGAGAGTTTGGAGTTTGGCTCCAGAATTGAGAGGGATTTCAGCTTGTGAAAGTTCTTGATCAAAACCATTGGAAAGCGCAGTTTTAATTCGTGATTGTAGCGAATGGACCCGAATTTGATCTGAAAGTATGTGTTTTTGGAGTCTTTGGTTCCAATCTGATTTGTCTTTAGAGCAGTAATCCCTGTGATGCAATTCTAATATAGTTGCATTTTTTTCTGTTCCTGGAAAAAAAAGAGGAACTACTTAAAAACAACTACAAAGATTTTACCTCCAAGGAATTATAAAAGGAGCCTATTTTTTTCAAAGCAAGCATTACTAAATCCAGATAACACATCTATCCTGACTTATATCTCATGCTTGTAAAGTTGTACGCTTATCAGAAATTTGGAACTAAAGCTTTGGAAAATGGGATTTTTTCATGCAAGTAAAATAGTTGGATTACGCGTCGTCGGTTATCAATATTTTTTCGAACATATACGACATTACATAGTATTAAAACAAAAAATATAGTGACATATTGAGAACTAACTTGATCTTTGAGGGAAACCAATTGTGGTATTGATTTGTTCTTGTGTCCACTTGAATTTTTTCAAACTGAGAACTTGCCTATTACCGCCCGTGACGGCAACCCCCGTGGTGGTGGCCGGATATGCATGTAAAATGAGTGAAAAGAGAAAGAAAATAAGAAGAAAAGACATGGTTTAATTTAATTTCTTCACAAGAGATGTGAAGGGAGGTTAAGAATCTTTGAAGAGTTGGAGGTTGGCATGAGAACAAAAGGGAAAGGGCTGGCTAAAGAGTTGAATTAAGGACCCCACTGTGGGTTGCATGAGAAATTATTGAGGCTTCACATGCACATCTACATTTACTTATTGATATATATATATAATATATATAAATATATGTTAAATTGGTTGGTTTGATTTCCCTTGATAGGTGGGGCTTTATATGCTTGTGATTTTTTCAACCATTTCTATTGGTTTTTTATGGTTGAGCTTTCATTTGATAAAGACCGCCCCTTCACGGAGTCGTTATATGATACTTCCTTCCCCATGCACCCTTACATACATACATACATACATACATACACATTCGTAACGTACATTTACATAAACGCAATTGCATATACTATTATCAATTAAATGTTAATAGGATTTTATACTTTAATAATACTAAACCCTGTTTGAAGCCGGTTTTTATCCAATTGTTTTATCCACACGAGTTAACATAAGTTATAAGTTCGAATTGTCACCCGTATGCATCTGTAGTGCAGGTGATCAAACGTCATTGGGTTGGATTAGGTTAGGGACTGCTTAAAAAAATCGTTATGTAAAACATCCAGAAAGTATATTTATATAGTGAGAATTCAAAGAATATTTGGTCTTTAACGTACAAGTTATCAATAATTCAATAGTACTACCTAATATACTAATATAATTAAGCATATGACAAAATATTATGGATCACTTAAATAAAAAGACTAGTGGTATAGAGTGGTTAATTAATGGATAATGGCGAGTGCAGGTTAGGAAACTAAGATACAAATGTAGATTAGTTTTCAGTGGACAAAGAAAAAGGTTGCACATGTTGGATTCACGGGTCGTTCCTAAAAATAAAACAATACAGATAAATATTGGAGTTATATACGTACCATACTTCTAAATAGTTTTTTTTTTTCTTTTTTTGTGTATTATCTAATCTATATGATAACTAGTATGATACATTCGCAAAACGGTGACGGTGAATAATTTATGTAGCATTATTTATTATTTCTATTTTGACAATTTTGTAACTAATGACGGTTAACTTAACTTTGTGATTCTATCCTATCTTTTTCTCGGGATTTAATTGCGCTTGACAAGAGGAACCGCATGTTTGATTCCATATTAAGTTTTTTGGTTTAATAAGCTATTTTTTCTCTTTTGGCACCCTATTTTAGTCGTAGGGTGGTGTTAGAGAGGGGATATGTAACCTGGTTTCATCTTAGACAAGGATGAGTAAATGTTTTATAACGTGACTAACAAAATACTAGTGTAGCTGAGAACAAAATTTCGTCTATAACGATAGACTAGGTGATAATGTTATCTCATTATCTATATATATATATATATATAGGGTGAGGATTAAGAAGAAAGTAAAAAATATATCATTTAATCAAATAATGTTGTTATAGTTTATGTTTTAAACAAAAAACACTCAAAACTGACATTTATCATTCATTTGTGATGAATGTTAGTCAAAATTTCAAGTTAATATTCTTAAAACATTGATTTATGATAAATATTAATTCATATATGTTATTATAAACTAATTATACCATTTATGGGTGAATGTTATCACTAAAAATTCATCAAGAGATCATGTTAAGTAACATTCATGGATGTATAACAAAATATGAGTTAACATTCAACTTATATGAATGTTATAAGAGATGAAATCAAAGGCTGAGATTTGCTTCCCTCCTTTCTCAGAATATGAAACTTCCCTATGGATCATTCCCCTATATATATATATATATATAAATTAGATTTAAACCCGTGTGATGCACGACAATGTGTTATATAATTTTTTAATATAATTCAATAAAAATATTACTACTTATTGTTAAATATTACTAATTAGTGTTTTAGTATGACACATCTTATATAAGTAATTGTTATGTTTTAATTTGAATATTTATCTAAACTATTTAAATTAAATCTATTTTTTTAATCAAAATTTAAACTATTTAAATTTAATTTAATTTTTTTAATCAAAAAATGTAAAAGCTTGCCACAAGGCATTGTTGCCTACGTGTTAAATTCTAGAGCAACTTTCTATACTCCTTTAATATATGTATAGACATAGATATTAGTTATGATGATCAATCATCGATAATAGTGTGCTCGCGTGACTCTACAAATTATATATAATTACTATATATATAGAAGGATGTTCAAATAAGAACTAAATAGTAGTTAAGAATTTGTGAGAACTAATAGATTATGTATTTGTTTATATGTGATTCACTTCATTTATATCGGAACATTGATGTACATTCTATTAAAAAGGAAGAAAAGTTAAATAAATGTTTTTAACATTCATTTGTGATGAATGTTAAAATTTGAAATTATTTGTGATTTTGAAATTCATTTATAAAAAAATCAAGGGCTAAGATTTGCTTCCCTCATTCCCCAAGATTTGGAGCTTCTCTATAGATCCTTCCATATAAGTTTAATAGTTTTATATTATTTTTCAATTAGTGTTTGAGTAAGATTTATAGATTTTTTAATTAATTAATTATTATATTCAAATATTATCTAACTCTATCTAAATTTATTTTTCAGTTTATCTTTTAAATTTAAATAATTATTTATTTTTAAATTATGAGAAGTTGTCACGTGTTATTTTGTCTACGTGTCAAAATATAAAGCAACTATTTATTTTTATTCAGTATATATATATAGATAAAAGATATATATAGAAGATATATATATATATATATAGGTTCAGGTTCAAATGAGAACTAAATAAAAGGTGAGAACCGCGAGAACTACTAAATTACACATTTTTTCACATGTATTGACTTCATTCATATGTGAACATTCATATACATTTGATTTATAAAAAAAAGCTAAAAAACTCTAAAATTATATCTCAAAACACAAAATAAGAAATACATGTTCACAGGTGAACCATAATGTGAACAAATCGGTAAAATGTGTTTTAATACGTAATTTTTGAGTTTTTAGCTTCTTTTTTTTTATAAATCAAATATATATGAATGTTCACATATGAAAGAACTCAATCACATGTGAAAAAATGTGTAATTAAGTAGTTCTCGCGGTTCTCACCTTTTATTTAGTTCTCATTTGAACCTGAACCTATATATATATATATATCTTCTATATATATCTTTTATCTATATATATATACTGAATAAAAATAAATAGTTGCTTTATATTTTGACACGTAGACAAAATAACACGTGACAACTTCTCATAATTTAAAAATAAATAATTATTTAAATTTAAAAGATAAACTGAAAAATAAATTTAGATAGAGTTAGATAATATTTGAATATAATAATTAATTAATTAAAAAATCTATAAATCTTACTCAAACACTAATTGAAAAATAATATAAAACTATTAAACTTATAAAAATTATAAATGTGAAAATTACTTAACTTAGATAATATTTGAATATAATAATAATTAATTAAAAAATTTATGAACCCTACTCATTAAAAAATAATATTAAACTATTAAATCTATAAAATTTATGAATATAAAAATTGTTTAACTTAAATTGTCGTGCATCGCACGATTTAAATCTAGTATATATATATCTCTATCTTATATAAATTGAATACAAGAGTTGTTAATTAATTAATAAATAACTAATAGTCGTTAATTACTTCATCACAATTTTATCGTTCAATCTATTGGAACCTACTTGATCACAATTTTATACTGGCTAGCCCGATTAACGAACCTACTTGATCACAATTTTATACTGGCTAGCCCGATTAACGACGAGCCTTTCGATTGTCGTTTCGCTTCCAACTCAACACATGAAGCTTTTCAACAAGTTTTTGTATGATATCCAATCACCCGTTAGATTACCGTCATCAAAATTATAATTGCAAAACTTCAATTCATATTTTTTTATCATCACATTGTGTTTTCTTATCTCTAATTTATGGAAGGATTAAGTTTATAACCAGAATAACAGTGTACTGAATATGTATGGAGTTCAATGTTTTAATTGTACAAAACCATGTGTGAAGTCTTCTTTTTATAGCTTATTAGCTTTCTCCAAGACTCTACTATTTGTGTGTTTCCAAACATCTTGAAACTAATGATGGTTAGCTGTTTATGATGTGGTAGATCCCACTCTGTTGTAGCTACAGGACTTTGAATTATTTAATACCTCATTGTCATAGGTAGAGTGGCAATAGTTTGATACGTAAGCTTTAGAGAGGCTGAAATTACATTCCATTAGCAAACATTCCCCATGAACGGTATGAACTGAGTATGTTTACCGCGCATAGTTAATATTCGGATTTGATGATACAATCTATCCTTGAAGGAGAATATGATGACGATATAAATGAATTAAACGGTAATTTTAAACAAAATATCTTGTAAATCTTTATTTTTTCAATTCTCTACTCAAATATCAATATTGTAATTCTATTTTTCTATTACTCTGAATTGTATATAGTATAGTTGTATTATATATTGTCATTCTCTAAGTTAAAAATTTTAGCACACGAATATTTGCGTCAAAAATTTTTAAACAAATATTTTTTAACATTAGAAAGGTAAAATATTTATATTAAGTTTGAATATTTAATTTATTTCAAATAAATTTACTTTGAATTATTTGTAACTTTGATACTTGTTAATATTTAATGACATAAGGTAATGTTATGTTCATTATCAATATTTATTTACGCAATGTATTTTCTTAATTTTGATGTAAATTGATTGTAGACACTTATTATCGGATGGAGGGAATAATAGATTTACATTTATCCATCGGTACATAAATAAGTATTTGGAGCTTAGCGTCAGAGCGATTTCAAATGAAGATCGTTGTAAGGATCAAAAAGCGAGTCCAAAAACCTTTCATTGAAAGGTTTACGGATAAAGATGGTTTTAAAGAAACCCTTCTTCGTTATAGAAAAAAGCCCTGCCAAATGGTTGTGAAAAACCGCTACAAAAAGGAAAAAAGAAACCGCTACAAAAACCATAAAAATTCGCCAATAAGGTCACGTAATACCCACTCCAGGTTTTGTGGTAACCGTATCTATAAATAATAGCAGGGGCGGTTGTTGAACTGCTTTAAACAGGGGTCCTATTCTTTTAGCGCGACCATCCGGAACGATCGAGTTACTATCACATATATATATAATATAACATATGACATTTTTCACCGCCAATACAGAGCATTTCTGTACTAATTATCTTTTCACCTTTTTAGGGTTGTTATTGAGAATGCAATATCTTGGTATGATATCTATGTTTTAGTCTTGGTCCTTCCTAAATTTGTTGAAATATTAATCAATAACTTTAAAGCGTTTTCTAAATATAATAAGTATTTTGTATTAAATAAACAGATGACTAGATTTAAGAAACCTGTTTGTAACGAACTTAGTGATCCAAAATGAAGACTAATTAATTAAATGAAGTAGTTACAACTTACTCCGTAGATAGAGAATTCATAGCATCATGCATTCAATTCTCTCTGTCATTACAAATCTGATAGTTCTTTTACGACTTATTGTTTCAGAATGTTTTTTAGCAAATTAATGAAGATCGAGGTAAAAGAATCTACGATCGTGAAGCCATCAGAGAAGACACCGACGATAAAGCTATGGAACTCTAACCTCGACCTTGTAACCTCACCTATTCACACACCGAACGTGTTATTTTACGGGCCCAATGACACTGCAAACTACTTCCATGATATGGAAGTGATGAAGAACGCTATACGCAAGGTTTTGGTTGCGTTTTACCCCTTGGTTGGGTGATTGAAAGAAGGAGAAGATGGTCGTCTTGAAATCGATTGCCAAGGACAAGGCGTCTTGTTCAGTTGTTTGTTGAAGCAGAATCCGATATGGTGCTCGATGAATTGGGTGATTTTGCATCTACATCAGAGCTACATAAACTTATACCGGCTGTAGATTACTCGCAAGCCATTGAAACTTATCCTCTACTGGTCTCGCAGGAAAAAACATCAGCATTGTATTTTCTCTCAGTTGGGTATAGTAGTATATATTAACATATGAAAAACATCAGCATTATGTATATATCAATAGTTACATATTATCACTGGGAGTCATTTAGGTTTTTATCAGTATCAAACTGATGTAGATAATCATGTGTCTATAAAGGAATCAAGTGGTTGATTGTTTTAGTCCTTAATGAAACAAATGTCGATCTATTCAGGATATATGTTAGTTTGCGTTTCAGAAAGAAGTATACGTAAATTAAATCAACAAATATGAAATACTTAATATTATATCTGCTTTTCATGTAATGAAAAAATAAAAATCCCAATTTGAACAGGTAACTTACTTCAAATATCGAAGCGTTTCCATAGGAGTTGGGATGCATCATTAAGTTGCGAATGG
This sequence comes from Logfia minima, assembly GCA_963921325.1. Classification (NCBI taxonomy): domain Eukaryota; kingdom Viridiplantae; phylum Streptophyta; class Magnoliopsida; order Asterales; family Asteraceae; genus Logfia; species Logfia minima. The sequence goes on from OY992768.1 coordinate 3,271,493, forward strand.
GTCATCTGTGATTCAGTTTCTCAATGCACGGTCTGATATGACTTGTCGGCTTAACCTCACTACACCATCCTTCCTAGACAGGACCCTTTTTCGTGCTCGAGACCCGCCACAACCTGTCTTTGAGCACGTCGAATATCACCTCAATCCAACAAAACCTTCACTCACGTCCTCGTCAGATGAACCCGCAGCCTCCATTTTCAAGTTAACACGACAAGAACTTAACATTCTCAAAGCAAAATCAAAGGAAGATGGCAACACAATCAACTACAGGCCTACAGCTACTCTAAAATGCTCTCGGCCCATTTTGGAAGTGCGTGTGTAAAGCCCGTGGGCTGCTGGATGATCATGAAACCAAACTCTACTTTACAACAAATGGATGGGCCCACTTTCAACCCACACTACCACAGGGCTATTTTAGTAATGTTACCTTTAATACTTGTCCTATAGCGATAGCAGGCGAAATTCAATCGAATCCTAACTTGTACGCTGCGAGTAAACTCCATGACAATTTGGTGAACATGACCGAGGATTATTTAATATCAACAATCGACTATTTGAAACTGCAACCCGATCTTAAAGTTGTAACTTTTGAGCTCACCCAAAGACATAAAGACTCGAATCTTGTGATAACCAGTTGGGCTAGCCTCCCGATCTACGATGTCAACTTTGGATGGGGCCGTCCTATATTTGTTTGGCATGGTAATACTGGAATGGAAGGGTTGACTGTAGTGTTACCGAGCCCGGTCAACGATGAGAGCTTATCCATCGTCATTTGGCTTCGAGCTGAACACATGAAACTTTTCAAGAAGTTCTTTTATGAATTTGATATAATGAACTCTCCATTGTCTTCGAAACTTTGATTTCAAAACCTTAAATTATCACCATGTTGTATTTTATTTATATCATAACTTTACAGTGTTATCAATTTTATAATTATGATTATTTATTTCATGAAGCGTAATCAATTTTAGTAATCACATACTGAATAGTTTTACATGCTCTACCAAAACCTCACAAACGGCTCGCTGCGAACCCACAAAGTACGAGCTTTATCGGCCATTGCCTAATCAATGTGAACATTCGAGTCATGATTTTTAAAAGAATTAACAAATGAGAAATGTTACATCTAGAAATATTCCAAAGAAACCAAAAAATGTAAAATTATTTGAAATCGCATACATTTCAAAATTTTATTTCAAAAAATAAGTTACAAATACAATTTTAGAGAAATGGATAAACTAAATCGTTTGTTGGAAAATACAAAGTGATATGATATTTACGACTCATTCTTTCTTCTAGAAAAAAAAACGGCTAAAGATATAGTGATATAGAATGGAATAAATTCGTTTAATTAATGTCCCTATGTGGTTATTTTGGAACCAAAAAAATTAATATGATCCAAAATGACAGTAATTAGGTGAGGCTATAAAGCGGCTAATTAAATGAAGCAGTTACAACTTACTCCGTATATAAACATCATAATGGCATCGTGCATTCTGTGTCATTACAAATCTAATTGTACTTTTACGACTTATTGTTATAGTAATATTTACTAAAGTGATGATGATCGAGGTAAAAGAATCGACGATCGTGAAGCCATCGGAGAAGACGCCGATGATAAGTCTATGGAACTCTATCATCGACCTGATGGTCCCCAATTCTTACACACCGATTGTGTTTTTCTACCGGCCCAATGGTGCTGCCAACGCTTTTGATACCAACGTGATGAAGGACGCTCTTAGCAAAGCATTAGTTGCGTTTTACCCACTGGCAGGACGACTTAAGGAAGACAAGTATGGCAGGTTAGAGATTGATTGTCAAGGACAAGGCGTGTTGTTTGTGGAAGCAGAGTCTGATGGTGTGGTCGATGATTTTGGTGACTTTGGGCCATCATTAGAGCTCGGGGAACTTGTTCCGAAATTGGATTACTCGCTAGGAATCGAAACACATCCTCTGTTGCTCACGCAGGTAACCTACTTCAAATGTGGGGGAGTTTCGCTAGGAATCGGGTTGCACCATCGTGCTGCAGATGCTGTATCCGAGATGCACTTTATTACCTCATGGTCTGATATGGCTCGTGGCCTTGACCTCACTCTTCCACCTTTCATTGACCGGACACTTCTTCGTGCTCGGGACCCACCACAACCCGTCTTCGAGCATATTGAATACCATCCCTCTCCTCTGAGGAAATCGCCGTCACTCAAAGCCCAATCAGATGAAACCCCAATCGCCTCAATTTTCAAGTTGACACGAGACCAACTCAATGTAATCAAAGCGAAATCCAAGGAAAATGGGAACACGATCAAATATGGTTTGTTTGAAATGCTTGCGGGCCATATTTGGAGGTCAGTATGCAAAGCGCGCGGCCTACCAGATGATCAGGAAACTACACTTTACATAGCGGTCGATGGACGTGCTCGTCTTGAGCCAGCTTTGCCACCAGGCTATTTTGGGAATGCTTTCTTATTGGCCCCTCCTACAGCGGTAGCAGGCGAGCTTCAATCCAACCCAACTTGGTATGCTGCTAACAAAATCCATGACGCAATAGTACAAAGGAATAACGATTATTTCAGGTCAGCAATCGACTATTTGGAATTACAGCCCGATCTTATGGCTCTAACTAGGGGTGCCCAAACATTTAAATGTCCGAATCTTGGGATAAGTAGTTGGACCAGGCTCCCAGCTTATGAACCTGATTTTGGATGGGGCCGACCTATATTCTCGGGCCCTGCTTGGATCCCATTCGAAGGTTTTTGTAATGTGTTACCAAGCCCAATCAATGACGGGAGCCTTTCAATTGCCATTTCGCTGCAAGCTGAACACATGGAGCTCTTCAGCAAGTTCTTGTATGAAATTTTCACTACGGATTCTTCGATGCCATCAAAACTTTAATTGTAAAGGTTATGATTTATCATCGTTTTGTATTACTCTTATTAATAACTTATAGTTTTGTATTCAAGTTATATTTTCTTATCATAAACTTATAGTTTGTATCATCTATGGTATTTCTTCAATCTGTATCATTTGATTTGATTTCTGTAAGTTTTTAATTTTTCTAGTTTTCATAATATGTCTAGTCTCTCTTTTTAAACACGAGTTGAACTATTAAACTCGTGATCTTGATCCACAAGATTATTAAAATGATTGGTTAGATGCAATTTGATTTGGTTTCTAGTTCTAAGTACGGAATTAATGAAGATAATAATGAGTTGTTAGTTTGTTTTACTTAAGAAGATTAAAGTTTGGATGTTTCGATAAGTTATCATACACTAAGCATAACTGAAAGATCCATAACACAATATTTGTGCGGACATTTGTCCATGGGGCAAAGGGTTTCGATTCCGGGATTTGAATTTCAAGCTTGCACTAGATTAAATTGTTTCATATATGGTTGCTCTTCAAGTAATAATAAATGAATGGGTCTCATTGCCCTAATGATATAATTATGATAGATATATACATAGGAGTTGGCTTGACCTCACCACACCACCCTTTCTAGACCGGACCCTTCTCAGTGCTCAAGACCCGCCACAACCTGTCTTTCAGCACATCGAATACCACCTTACTCCAACAAAACCTTTACTTGTATCCCCATCAGATGAACCCACAGCCTAATTTTCTAGTTAACACAAAACTGCACATTCTCAAAGCAAAATCAAAGAAACACGGCAACTACAGCTACTTTGAAATGCTCTCGACCCATATTTGGAAGTGCGTGTATAAAGCCCGTGGACTGCTAAACCCTACTTTGTAACAGATGGATTGGCCCACTTTCAACCCACACTACCACCGGGCTATTTTAGTAATGTTACCTTCAATGCTTGTCCTATAGCGGCAGCAGGCAAAATTCAATCGAATCCTAACTTGTACACTGAAAGTAAACTCCATGACACATTACTTAAGATGACCGACGATTATCTACTATCAACAATCGACTTTTTGAAACTGCAACCTGATCTTAAAGTTGTGACTTTTGAGCTTGCTCAAAGTCATGAAGTCTCGAATCTTGTGATAACCAGTTGGGCTAGGCTCCCAATCAACGATGTCCCCTTCGGATGGGGCAGTCTTATAGTTGTTTGAAATGGTAATACTGAGATGGAAGGTTTGACTGTAGTGTTACCAAGATCGGTCAATGATGGGAGCTTAGCCATCGTTATTGGCTTCGAACCGAACGCATAAAGTTTTTCAAAAAGTTCTCTTATGAGTTTGATATCATCAAAGCTATAATTACAAAACATTGAGATATCATCATTTCGTATTATCATTCATTACTTGACAGTATTTCAGATAAATAGGGAATAATTCATAATGAAGCTTCAAATTCCGGGAAAGGAGGGAAATAAATCTGAACCCTTAATTTCATTATTTATAACATTCATTTCAGATGAATGTTAACTCATATTTTGTTATTATACATCCATAAATGTTACTTAACATCATTTTTTGATGAATTCTTAGTGATAACATTCACCCATAAATGGTATAATCAATGTATAATAACATATATAACTCAATATTTATCATTAATTAATGTTTTAAAAATATTAAATTAAAATTTTAACTGACATTCATCGCAAATAAATAATAAATGTCGATTATTGATTTAGATCGGTATCAATTTTAGTCACCCCTACAAGTACTTGCGGTGAAATTTGGTACAGCCAACAAAAACTAATGATGAACGATTAAAAGGTTTATAACAATATTTTGTTGCCCCATAACTTTTATTGCCCCATTAAAAGGTTTAAAACTGATTTTAATGGGGAAACAAAAATTCACCCCTACAAGTACTTAAAGAAATTTTTATTGCCCCATTAAAGGTTTATAACAATACTTACATATGGAGTTTTTTTAAATAAACTTTTCATTAGTTTGTCACTCCATCACCAATTTACAGTCAATTTATAACCTTACACAGTAAATTTTAGTTTGTAGTTAAAAGCAAACCTTGAACATCCGATTGAACAAACAATTATTAATATTAAATTAGCTTTTTTATACCTAATTCCATGAAGTTGCAATAAAATGAGAGTCCAAATTTACTTGGGAATAAAAACTATTTTAAGAATGCTAGTTTGTACTTTGTAGCTAGTTTAGAGCTCAAACCAGAATTACTTATATTGCGAATTAATGATTAACTAATTCCATTTTATTTCAATTAAAAAGAGGTAGTTTACTCCCTGTAAACCTAGCTGAAGTTGACGAGTACAATATAAAAGAGCATAAAATAGATTGATTACTTAAATATTGCAGCTCGTAATAAAGACAATAACTAGTTGCTAACTCTATCTAAAAAATATTACGAGTAAGTAATACAAGTTACAAGAAGAATCTCACAACAAACATGGATTATTGTATCATTTCCAAATTTATCATCAAAATGATAGATCAACACTTGTTTATATGAGTAGTTCGCTCATACTATATCATCAAAATGTGAATGGTGTATTTATTAATTAACGATCTTTATTGGGTAATGTTATATAAGACTACTTACATAGAATTAAAATCATGATCCTTCTTTCGCCGAGTACTGTGAAAGGTGTATCTGATATCAATATATATTTTTAGTTTCCTTGATCTGATATGTTATTTTAATTGTTTTCACTTCAAAAAATATGATCATTTTTGAGTGAGTTTTCATTCCAAATTTTTTATCTACTAGGTATAATATATTTTCAAATGTACAAAATAAAAATCTTAAATTTTGAACTTATCGAAGTAAAAAACCATAATCTGAATAAGGATCTTTCAATCACCATTCGAGTTAACTATGTTTAATTGAATCATTAATTATTTATTTTCAACATGGTAACCCCTAATTCAAATATTTTATAAGGCGCAATGGAACATTTGGATAACTACCGGGGTAACTTTTTAGTTGCAAGATAATCAAGGGACCATTTCTGTTAGTTTACGTTTTTGTCGAGTATAAAGAAAGGCAAGTTGCGTTATCCACTAAAAACAAGTGCGTGAACTTACCCCTTACATGAACGGTGTCTGCGCGCGTGACCCCCAGGTCACAAAAAGACAAAATAGCTATAAATAGCTATTAATTGTACAAACATTATCCAGAAAACTCGTACACGGAATCTGATCCATTGCTTAGGTGTCCTTAATAGCCTTAGGAACTTGACACGTTGCACCTCCATATTGATCGCAGCCGCCCACATGGAAGCAAGGTGAAACATGGCCCACATATTCTATCCTTAACTTAAGCCTCTGATACTACACTTACACCCCCTGATTCATTTAATGTGTACGATAAAACCCCTTCACATTTAACTTTCAGTCTTTCAACATCATCCTGCATTTGTATGAGGTGCATTTATAACGCGGTTAACACCAGATGCATCATAATACATACCTTTGATTTGATTTTAATTTTATTTATCTATTTCGTTTATTTTTAATGTATATATAAATAGATTGTAATTCATAACCAGGAGATTTATACTCGTGTGGTGCGGTAGAATAATCAAACATGAATCATTAATTGAATTAATTATTATAATTATTATTTATTTAACAATTTCAATCAGGTCATATATTTTATAATACAAGTGTGTATACTTACATAATATAAACTTTGAGTTAACTATTAGTTGAATATCGTTACATCATATTTGGTATAAATTGACATAATTTAATGTTACATTAAATATTTATACAATTATAATGACATAGTTGAAAAGGTTACACCAAATACATCGTAATATAGTAGCATAATATTTTAACATACACAATTTCATCTATATCATTTATCTACTTCATATTGTGTTCAATTTATTTTTTCGAGACTCCTATTTTACATTACCTTTTTGTTGACATGATTTAACTTATAAATATTTTAATGTATTATATAATTTTTAGGTCTCTACTTTGAGATAATTTTGATACTTCTGTTAATTAATCACATATCTGATCACTTCTTTATTTATATAATGATTCATTCATTATTTTTAAATATAAAATTATAAGAATAAAGCAAACTATCATAACAAATATAAATAAAATGAATAATTTATCATTTATTTAATTTAAATTATACATATATTTGAGATATGTTGTACAATTGCCTAAAGGAAAACAAGTAAAAAATAAAAAATTTAACACATTGAAAACTAGAGGGGGTAATGTAGGAAGATTGAAGTTTCTACTTTAGAAATGGCGGGCGCACGTGATAATAGTTTATGTAAAGCGCGTAAATTCAACGTTACCCCCGCTACTTGATGAAATGCGTTGCCGTTTAAAAGAAACATAATAATACTCGATCTTGGCTGGCTTTTTATCATTACAGATTTTGTGAAGGGTCGTTTAATTATTCTCAATAACCGAGTCGTGTCAGTAATTTTAATGGTTCAGTTAATGTAAAACACAAAGGTTTGGCGGGAATCACAGTTACAACAGCGTGGAAGAATGACGCCGGTGAAAAGAGAGATCTCAGAGGACTTCAATCAATATGATGATCAAGAATTTGTTCATTTACACAAACGCTCTAAGGTGATTTTTGTATTTCTTTTTATCAAATTTTATTTTGTTGCTGTAGATGTATTGATCATATGAATGAATCTAATTGAATTGATATACTAGTTCGGTTATACTTATTGAATTATTGTATAAAATAATCATCCACATAGTTGGTTTTATTTATCGAATAAAGTTTATTATCCAGTAATTTAGGGGTGTTTGTGATTGCTTAATGCTTATTCAATTGTTTATCCGTGTCTTGGTTTTTTAATAGATAAATAGTTTTGAGTATATTAGCAAATTTAGAGACGCTTGAAAATAAGTAGGTTAATACTTGTTTGTTTTTTTAACCAGATAAGTTACTTTAAGAGAACAATCCCAAACACCCCTTATTACTAAAAAATAAAATAAACACTTAAAACTGTTGTATCTGCTTAAAAAAAAGAGAAGAAAAACGCTTTAAAATATGCAAATTTCGAGCATCTTAGGGCACTGTTCGAAGTGGTAGTTGTACCAAGGTAGTTAAAGAAGTTAAGAACTAGCTAATTTTGGGCACCCTTAAATCTGTAATGTTATATTTGAAGACCAATTCTATGATGCTGCTATTCTATATGGCTAGTTTATTTTATTGACAATATATTGTGAATTATATTCAGTTTGTTTTGAACTTTTTTCCTAGCAGCATCAAGAATTTGGAATGGGCAGTTTTCCTGTATCACCAGCACAATTCAATCCCTTGGATGAACCGAGTCCATTGGGGTTGCGGCTTCGGAAGAGTCCGTCTCTGCTGGATTTGATTCAGATGAGACTTTCTGAAGGACATACTTCGAAGGTTGGAGCTGATGCAAAGAAAGGGAACAAAAGCGTTGCCGCTTCTACCGCTACTGATAAGTTAAAAGCTTCAAACTTTCCAGCATCTCTTCTTAAGATAGGAACATGGGAGGTAAGTTCACATTTCATATGTGCACGTTTGTTCTCCTTTAAAAAATCCGGCTAGTGTTTGGTATACTTTTGTTGCAGTTGTGCCACTTGGAGGTTTTGTAGTCAAGGGAGGTTATTAGAAATCTAGCATAAACTATAGAGTTGTTAGCTTGGTAGGAATGAGTAGGATGGGTGGGTTGGGTAACGGGCATAATGGGTTCAGGTAGAAACAGGATTTCTAGTACGGGTCGAAACGGGGAGGGTTGACCGGCAAACACTTTCTGATCCGTTTTAATAATTAAATCATGTCCTAATTATGATTTTAAAAGCAATATTATCACAATAACATTGGAAGTCTTTGAATAAATTTGACTAAGGGTGTTGTACGTGTAGAAAATACGATTTGTGAGAGTTTCAACCCATTTGACCCATTTTTTAAGAGCTAAAAAAGTGTTTATCTGACTATTTGAGATAAAACAAATCTATGTTGACCCATGAGTAAATGGGTTGAAATTGTCACCTCTAACAAAATCATAATTTAAAATTCACACCCCTTATACTGATTCTGTGGCTCCTGCTAGCAACTTTAGATTAACCAACATTTCGTAATTTTGTAGTATAAGTCGAGATATGAAGGGGACTTGATGGCTAAGTGTTACTTCGCAAAGCATAAGCTCGTATGGGAAGTTCTTGATGGTGGCCTCAAGAATAAGATTGAAATTCAGTGGTCCGATATTATGGCTTTGAAAGCAACTTACCCAGATGATGGCCCTGGCACTCTGGATGTAGTGGTAGTCACCGTTCTTTTTGCATATCAATTATGTGTGACCTTTCATTATGTTATTATCATTATCATAAACAATACTAATGGATACGTCGTAAACCTTGTCGCCTGCAGCTAACAAGGCAGCCTTTATTCTTTAGAGAGACGAATCCCCAGCCCAGAAAACATACTTTATGGCAAGCAACCACCGATTTTACAGGTGGACAGGCTAGCCTACACAGGTACAGTCTCTTTGTGATTTCGTATTTGTTATCTACCTATCATTGCGTTGAGTTCAGATTATATTTAATCTCAAGGGGGTCTAAAGGGATAAAATAATAAAAGTTCAGCGGAAAAGGGACAGGTCAAATGGGTGAAAGTTTCTTAAATTGAGTAGTTCATAACATTGTTTAACTTGGAGTTTTTTTGAGTTAGAATATTATCCAGATAATATAACTTTTGTAATCATATTTGACGCATTTGTTATCTAAATATTTGATACTTCTGAACAATAAGTGTTTTGGTCGACACAACCCGTGCCTATGCGGACCAAAATTTTTTTCCGACTCATCTGACCCGACATCTTGCCACCTCTAATAGTGTTCGTATCCTTTCTTTTTCTCAGACGTCATTATCTACAGTGCCCACAAGGGTTATTAGGCAAGCACTTCGAGAAGCTGATCCAATGTGACCCGCGTCTTAATTTTCTGAGTCAGCAAACGGAGATGGAATTGGAGTCCCTATTATTTGAACCCAGAACATCAGTGTTTGATGAACCAAACGAACCCAGTGAATATGATTTAAGCAGAGTCAAACCCACCATCTTCGATTTACACAGAATAGCTTCACCATCAGGAGGTCAGTATTCTTCATCAAGTAGCGAGTTACATGATCCTGCTGGTCGACCTGCAGAGTTCTCTCGGGAAGCACCTTCACCCAGCTCAGGTAACCAAACATTTCTCTTGGATATTGCTATTGTATGTTTCTGACCTCTTATAACTTGTAAACCGGGATGTTGCACCGGTTTTGATGGTGTGGCAACTTATATGGCTACCACATCAGCAAAAAATACCGGTGTCCAGCTAAAGATGTTATCAAATACATGTAATAGAAACTTTAAAAAATTTGATACATACAATAGAAATTTGTTTACTGCTCTAGAATTTTATTGGAAATTTATTGCTTTTGTTTTATCTAGTGATGGACACCTCAGCAATCGAGGAAATCAGAAGAGCTGGAACCGATGGACTGAAAGGTCTTAGCCATTGGGACCAAATCAAAGTCCTGGGGATACACCCTTCGATGTCAATGAGTGATTTGGTAAATCACATAGAAAACAGAATAACAGAACAAAGAACTTCCAGCAACCATCCGCTTTCTCGTGAAGAGAAAGAAAGCTTAGAGATATTAGAAGACATCAGCCGATGCTTATTCAACGACGGCCAGTATGGATCATCATCTGCAGACGAGAAATCCGTGATGTCAAAAGTCAACTCTCTCTGCTGTTTGTTGCTGAAGGATCCCACAACATTTCAGGATCTCGAGCCTAAAACTGAGAATGAAAGCGGCATGTGCACTTATGAATTGAAGCCTGTTTTCGAATCAGTAGGTGAAGAAGAAGAGGTTTGTGAAGCTGATGATGATAGTAACAAGGGTACTGAGGTGTCGAGAAAAGACTCGGTTGGTGAATTGTTGCTTAATCTTCCAAGAATAGCATCGTTACCGCAGTTCTTCTACGACTTCTAGGATGATTTTGGAGGCTGGTGTAAGGGTAGTTTTGTAATCTCCCATTTCCTCCATAAAAGAAAAGGATACTTATTACTGTAAATGTCATAAGTATATGCAGGTTCATGTAAGTTTATGCCGGATCCTATTTTGAACCTTATGATCGTGTACATAGTTTTTCGTTGACTTGTATTTAGCACATCCAAAGTTACTACTTGGTAAGTTGGTTATATGGCCTGTTATATACTGTGCTATGGCTTTACCGTATTTTGCATTATTGGTATTATTAGCAGGTTACTTTGCAGATGGAACAAGTTGTAGCATCATAAGTTATGCGACATTCCGTGTCAAATTTTTCCCGACTGTTTTATAGTGTATGATGTTGCATTTCAACTCCTAGCAGAACTTTCCCGCATGTGAAGTAAGTTAACATGCACAGATATACATATCAAACACAATGGTAGTTATTAACATCAAGCTGATTGAATAAAAACTTCACACCGAGCACGCCATAACCGAAAGCATAAGACAAGCATGTCGAATCCATGTAATGACAAGTTGCATAACTGGCCGGCAAAAAAGTGGGGTAGAACAGTTCGTTTTTTATAAGAAAAAAAAAAAAAAAAAAGAGAGAAAAGAAAACAGCTTCCCTACTTAAAACTCGGCTAGTTAGAAATCATTTAACTAACATTAAAAGTAAGAATATAAGAATCTTATCCTTTTATAGAAATTAATAAATATCATTTGAACAAAAGGACAATTTTTTTCATGCTCCATTTGCATCTTTGACAAACCTTAAATAACTAGGTGGATATTGAATTTTGATCACTTAAGTGGGAATAAGTAAAAGTTAAGCTTCAACATGAAGTTATATGAGGTTCTCTTTGTCCGACATATTATATTATGTATTATTATTATTATTATTATTATTATTATTATATCTAGTAATTATCAACAGACCTTGACCTATATATGCTCATACACATAATCTTTTCATTTATATTATACAGAGCTATCATCTATATATATGAACAAAAAAGTTTAAAATGGCCTATTTATATTCCCGTACTATAGTACCAAGATAGCATCTAATGCCCAAGTGAGAATGAGGGCACGTTTATTCTTTACTCTCTTGGGCACTCTAGTTGTAGCAACTTCTTCATTCGATCAACTAATTAATTCTCCAACAACTTCAAGGTTAGTTTTTATTCCAAATATATGTATCTGTGCATATTTATCACGTCTCCTACTATTTCTCGTAGGGTTTAAGGGGGCTGAGACTGACAGTAACAATGTGATAGACGTGAAACACAAACTCAAGGTAGGAAAGGGTCCATATGGTGGTGGGAATATCGATCATGATCCACATGTTTCAAAGAACAACGCACAGCGTTTATGGTCCCTTTGTATTGGCACTGGTTTTGGTTTCTCTATGCTTCTCTTTGGTGCCTAAGATATTGATATCAATTTGGTTTATGGTGTTGAAAAACTACTTTTTACTGAGTGTGTTTGTTTCTTTAGACCTTGTTGTAGCGTGTGATGTTGTGTAGTGTTATGTGTCAACAATATATCTATGCTGTCGTTACCATTTACCTGTGATCCCGTTTCAGTATCAATCTTATTGATCTTATTGTTTAAATTTCATTAGCTAAAAAACACATATCAAGATCCATGATAGCAAGCTGGTGAAAAGCGCTCCAACCAATTAAGCTATTTATACTTGCATCACAGCATAAGTTTTTCAATTAACTTTCAGTATCATATCATAAAATAGAACCTCCATCAAAAAAGAATGTCAGTGAACAAATTCATAACGAATATAATGAAACTTTCAGATGTCATACAAAAACTTGCTGAAAAGCTTCATGTGTTCCGCTTGTAGTGAAATGGCAATCGACAAGCTCCCATCATTGATTGGGCTAGGTAAAACAAAACTCAACCCTTCAAACGCAATCCCACCAGGACCCATAAATATAGGTCGACCCCATCCGAAGTCAGCATCGTGAACTGGAAGCCTAGCCCAACTAGTTATTCCAAGATTTGGGCATTTAAACGTATGGGCCCCACGAACCAAAGCCTTTAAATCGGCCTGTAGTTCCAAATAGTCGAGTGCCGACTTCAAGTAATCATTATCCATCTTTGCTAACGCATCATGGATTTTACTAGCAGCATACCAAGTAGGCTTCGATTGAAGCTCGCCTGCTACCGCTATAGGAGTAGTAGTGAAGATAACATTCCCGAAATAGCCTTGCGGCAGAGCAGGCTGAAGGCGAGCCCGCCCATCTGTGGCAATGTATAGCTTGGTGTCCTGATCGTCAGGCAGCCCGCGGGCTTTACAAACGGACCTCCAAACATGGCCTGAGAGCATTTCATAGGAGCTGTAGTTGATTGTGTTTCCATCTTCCTTTGATTTTGCTTTGAGCACGTTAAGTTGGTCTCGTGTCAACTTGAAAATGGAAACGGCGGTTTCATCTGACGAGTCTTCGGGTGCGACTTTCATTGGTGGAGCTGGCTGGTATTCAACGTGCTCATAAACAGGTTGTGGTGGGTCCCGAGCAACGAGGAGGGTACGGTCAATGAAAGGTGGGAGAGTGAGTTCAAGACCACGAGCCATATCGGACCATGTGTTGATGAAGTGCAGCCCAGATGCACCATCCGCAGCATGATGTTGCATCCCAACTCCTAATGAAACTCCCCCACATTTGAAGTAAGTTACCTATTCAGAGTCATATATCAAACACAATGGTTAGACAATAGTACATTACTTACATGGATTTTAAAGTTTTTATTTCATTTAAATGATTAACCACGTCGAAACGTCACTGATGACCACGCAGTTGACCTGACCTTATTTTCTAACCCTGCCGGCCATGATGTATCTTTTTTTATTTAAGTTTTAACAGATGTGTGTATTTTTTTTATTATTTCATAAATTATCAAATATAACATAACATTTAATTTTATACCTGTAGCACGAGCAAAGAATACGATTCAATTCCTAGCGAATAATCCACCGCCGGAATGAGTTTCCGAAGCTCCAAAGTAGGCGCGAAGTCACCGAAATCATCAACTACACCATCCGATTCCGCTTCCACAAACAACACGCCCTGTCCTTGACAGTCGATCTCAATTCGACCATCTTCATCTCTTTTCAACCGCCCTCCCATCGGGTAAAACGGAACCAACGCTCGACTCAAAGCGTCTTTCATCACCTTTGCATCAAAAAAGTTAGCATCACCATTGGGCCGGTAGAAATACACACTCGGTGTATGAAAATTCGGAACCACCAAATCGACGTTAGAGTTCCATAGCTTTATCCTCGGTGTCTCCTCTGCTGGTTTCACCATAGTCGATTCTCTTACAGTGATCTTCATTCCTAATAGGTCTTGTAGTTTTTCGCTTAGTGAATAAAATATGTTATTGAAGATGTTCGATGAAATGGATTGAAAGAAAATATTAGAATATTTAGGTGGTGTTGATTTGGTCTGAATTGAAATGTGTTTGAGTTTCTGTGGCTTTTATAGTTTTATATTACACCTACTGCTTCATCAGGATGGCTCACCTACCGTGACCCATTCTCAAAAATGAAGTTTAAAGTTGACTAGCTAAACCATTAAAATAATAATGACAATAAAAAACAAACAAAGTTGCAAAGTAATCCTTTTGTGTTTCACTGTTTTTATGGTAAACGATATAGTAACAAAAAATAACGTTATTAACTAGATATTCAATAGTTATTAGTAAAATTAATTACTTTTTTTCAAACACTTTGACGTTTAAAATCATAATTATTTAAAATTTATTTTAATTAGTTTTGGTACTCTATCAAAGGAAACCGGTGAGATGGCGACCCAGTAACAATCCTGTTTATCGGCTTTCGTATTCCCAGAAATCTCTAGTAGGCCTGATTGTAAGTAGTAGGAAAGTGTCAATTTCTTTTAACAATATATATATCTATATATATATATATATATTTATTATATTATATGCATGCATACATATAGACCTACAAGTATCAATTAATCATACTTAGCTTGTATGTTTTAAAAGATAGACAATCTAATATGTCGTTCAAAATATAGTAATATGACATATTTGTTTTTTGATTTAAAACAAGTATCTTGTCTTATTTGACATTGTCGAACAAGAATAAAAAGTATGTGCCTTTATTAGGACACATATTAGATAAATCCATGTAATGAGTTTATCTCTAAACACACGTATTAAACTGGTTTAATTCATCAAAACTTTTCAACTAAATCATAAAATGCAAGAAATAAACTCTTATGTAAATGTATGAATTGTAATCTGTAATAATCATGACAATTTTTAGTTTACTTAAGAAGTCTTAACATTTGTCAACTTCGTTTTAAGTGGGATTAGTGCTAGAGGTTTTAGGCATTTTGTTTGTTTTGGTATATTCGTTTTAAGTTATATCGGTGGTTTGTTTATATTCTCTAACTTCTTACTAGTTTATTTAATTGATTTCTTTCTGTTTAAAAAATAATTATTAACAAAATAAATTTTGTCACATATTTATGAAATGGTCTTTATTTACGACTAACGTGAGGGGTAAAGTTGGAATATTTTTATTTTTCAAGCTTTTTACGTTTTTGAGGGGTTAAAATTTCTAAAATTTCACTAATATTCTATAAAAGAAGATTTTATTTACATAATCTGAACTTTCTTTAGAGGCATATCTTATCATCTTGCATTTCCACCTCTGTTAAATGTTTTGTATTAGAGTAGTAAAATATTTCTATGTAAGTTAGTTAATAGGACGCTAAATTTAATTATTCAAAACAGAAAAAGAATCAAGAATTAAACTACCAATTCAAAAAATAAAATAACGTTAATGTAAAATTAAAGAAAATAAAATTATAATATGAGTAAAGCCCGAAGGATCCTTCCCAACTTCAACAAAATTGACTCTTAACTACCGAAATATCTCCACTTTATTAGTACAATGTTTAGTCAATTTAAATTAAATTAATAAAGTTGTGAATTAGGATTTTAAAGCTTAGTTTGTAAATGCATGATGGGTTCACATGATGTTTCATATAGGTTGTTTCTTCATCACATGGATATGTATCCACGTTCACATGATGTTTCCTACGTTTTTGTCATCATCACAAAACTCATATTTTCATCATTTTGATGTGACTTACGTTTTATGAACTTCATTTATACTCGTCTCTTTTTTATCATAAAATATTTAAAAGTTAGTATAATGATTTGTACATCATTAAATTTTGACAATACGTCACATATAAATTATGTTTGTTGTATTATAATTATGTTTGTTGTATTATACATTCTAATTATGTTACGATTAGCAGTGTATAAATCATTACTCAATATAATCCTTTAATGCTACGTTAGATACTATGACTAATGACCCAAATATGTTGTACACTTGTACTAGTTTAAAGCCGATATGGTAAGTAATAATCTTGATTCGTGGTACTAAACGCTAGTTGACTCACAAAAGTTGATTACAACGTATGGTAGGTCCGAAGTTGAATGTGTAACTTATCGGAATTGGATCCACTACCATTCGAACTCGGACAAGGTAAAACTGATCTTTTAAAGGTGAATTGTCATGGCCACATATACAAAAGATATCTCTATGTCTATGTACTTTTATCAACTTATCATTAGAAAAATAGTATAGTTCATATTGTACTAACTCATCTTTTTATTAATATCATGTTATCGCATCTATATTTAAACTTTCCGAATACAATATGACTTGGACTGAAGTTCACTTAAAATAGAAATGTTACAATGATGCTTTTAACGTAATATTTTATGACTCTGTTCTCCTTTTTGAAGAGAAAATAAATATATAATATTATAGATGAGGATCCAAAGTAAAACTAGTCGGCTCGTCAAAGTCAACATGAGTTGGCCGGATCCAGTGGGGGGGTTTGGATAATTGAGTGCAACTTGGTATACTGTCCCTATTTTGACTTGACCCTATGCTATATGAACTTATGAACTATGAAGTCAATGAAGTCAAACACGAGCTTGATGTGGATATTTATAAATCATCAAAGTTTGTCTATATTAGTAATTAGTGATTATGGATAATTCTACTTTTGACAGAAAAATATGAGTAAGATATTGATAAAGGTAAAATGATCGAGAGTATTAATTAAATGTTGAGTTGATCAAATTTGATGATATACAAGTCATCATACTTTAATAAATTAATAAATAAATAATCTTACAATTATAACAAAAACGTGCTTATTGAAAAGGAACCATCCTGATTCATGTCTAAACATGACACTAAGGAACCATCCTGAACCTAAAACCGATCAATTATAAACACAAGATCAAAATCAACTAGAACACAAATTCCACTCAATCATCAAGAATAGCGTATCAAGCATACTAACCATGAAAAGAGCTTAAGCAAGTGTCACAAACTAGGAGGTTTTCTATTTGAAACCTATAAGCCTTAAACACAACCATTTACAGTAAATAAGTACTGCCTATAAAATCAAATATCACGTTTGATGACAATTATTGTTTCAAAACTATAAAACTGATATCAAATACACCATACCTTTTTAAATGGGTTGTAATGCCCCTATTTTTCATATTTTTTTCTTAAAAAAGAAAACTTGATACATTTAAACTTACATCAAGTTTATACAACAAATACAAGCACAACCCGCACTGACTTAGATTTAAACAAACAAAAACTTAATTTCATATGAGACATGGGACCGTGTCGCGATCCTTTCAAATCTCGTCGTGAATGGATAAATCGCGCCACAATGTATAATCACGTTGCGATTCTTGGGCGGGCTCACTGACCGAATATCAGAATATAATCACGCCGTGATTAGTACCAATTACGCAGCAATTTGTACCTTTACCGTACCTGCACATGACCTATTTCTACAACAATTTTTGACAAACTTTGTACACACATATAAAGTGCTCAATTTCCCAAATTCAAAACTTTAAAGAGACTACTTTTTGAGTCCCACCATTTATATTTATTTATTTTACTTTTTAGCCTTTGAAAATAAAAAGCTAAAACATAAAAAACATTTTTTTTTATCAAATGTGGCTCCACCTTCTCCTCCAAAACGATCGTGCCGTAAGAGACGTAAAACACGGGAGACGATGCAAGACTCTTTGAGACATTTTGGTGCCCATCAAGACACTTCAAGACTTAAGGAAGACACTTTGATTCCGTCTCGATAGAAAGTTCTATAATCACCAAACAAATACCACCTATCATGTTCTTTCCTCATACCTTCACCATGCATTTAGTTTGTTGATGTAAACTCACTTTTTTTTCACCATATCATGGTCACCACTTCAATAGCATTAAACAAAGTTAGCATTTGTTGTTATACTAAATATTTACTTTTAATTGTTAAATAAATACAAACACCTTTAAGTATTAATAACAAAACAATCTCTTCTAAATCTCAATAGTTATTATACTTCCTTATTCTTATTTATATTGTTCTCAAACAATTTTTATTGAATTTAAGATAGATTGGATGAATATAAAATTTGCTCTTATATTCAAGACAAGTTTGATTAAAAATTTTAATGAAATAAATAATTGTAAGTAATAAATGAGGGTAAATTGAAGAGTTTAATAACTTTTAATAGTTATTTTTTACAATCTTTTGCGACAAAAAAAAAACCCACCAAAGAAATCTTATTTTACAATTTCTTACATCTAATACTTTTCACAAAAGGAATCTAAAATCAAAAACCACGAAATAATAATTTTCACAATAATTTACTTAAAGGCAAATTGTCTGTAACTGTATTGAACTTTTCTGAAAATCTTATTGTGTGCATTCTATATTCAAAAGTCGTATTATGTGTACTCAACTTACAAATCCCTACTATTGTGTGTAATCATCAACCTGAAACTTGTTCCTTGCTTATGTATATCCGGTTAATCACTTTTTATCCTATGTCACCACCTACGTAGGAGGCACGTAAGACTAGAGAAATGTATTAAACTTAAGAATTGTATTGAACTTTTATCTATAACATTTATTTTTTATGACTCGTAACTTTCACAACCCTTCTCACCACCATGCCTTCATCTTCTTCTAGAGATTCTATCAACAATTGGCAATGCTGAGATGGTGGAGATGTCAGAGATGGTGGGAATGTTCGAGGTGGTAGTGAGGTGGAGATGGTGATGACGCCAAAAATTAGTGGTGATGTTTGGAGATGGTTGTGAGGTGGAGATGATAGGTTTTGTGGTTAAGGTGGTGTAAATTGGTTGTGGTGGTGTTCCCGTAAAAATAGTATCGTCAGAAAACATGGTGGAGATGGAAGAATGCCGAAGATGTTGATATTTTAGAGATAGTGGAGTGCTGGAGATGATTGGGTTGGTGGTTAAAAAGGTGTAAACTTGTTGTAGAGGTGTTGCAGGAAAAAATGGTGTTCACCGAAAAAAATAGTGGAAATGATGGTAATGCCAGAGATGGTGATCTTTTTGGGATAGTGGTGAGGTGGAGATGATAGAGATTGATGGTTAAGGAGGTATAGATTGGTTGTAGTGGTGTCGTCGAAAAAAATTGTCTCCCCGAAAAAAGTGGTGGTGTATCTAGTGACGTCGGAGACGGTGATGTTTTGGAGATGGTAATGAGGTGGAGATGATATAATTTGGTGGTTACGAAGGTGTAAGTTGGTTATGGTGGTGCCTATGGGAAATTGTGTCACCGAAAAAGATGGTATCACCGAAAAATTGAAGACGATGAAGATGATGACGTGGAAAAAATATATCAAATTTTTGGTGACATAACTTAGCAATAACACATCAAGTAGTCAAGTCACGTAAGCTAATTATAATCGATAACCGATTTTTCAGGTTAATGACTACACACGATAAAAGAGATCAGTAAGTTGATTACACACAATAATTTTTTTGAAGATAAAAAAAAAAAAGAATTTTTGTAAAAGTTATTCAAAAAATTTACCCCTTATTTGATTAAATCTCTAATGAATTCCACTTGTCAGAAAAACATTCATGAATCTTTATATGTAATTAAAAGAGAATACGATGGAGGAATCGAGCCATTTATTGTTTTTCACCCTTTGCGATCCAAGATCTTAATTTATTTCTTATAATTACACTTTTAGCCTCTTAAATATTTGATGTATTTATTTAAATAAAAAAAATAAACCAAATACTCTATTCATTTATAAAAATTAAGAAGTCTATAACTATATAAAAAATTGACTACAATATTCTATTCATTTTATTAAAATTAAATTCGTCCCCCATTATAGCGGATATATAAACTATATAAAAAATCAACTAAATAAAAATTAAATTCGACCCTGGTTCATCGCGGGTCTATAAAACATAAAGGAATCGGTCAAAATATTTTATTCAGTTATAAAAAGTAAATTCGTCCTACCTTATCCCGGGTCTACAAACCATATAGAAATTTAAATTCGGTCACAAATCAACCATAATATTTTATCATTTATAAAAATTAAATTCATCTCACGTTATTTATCTAATATGTTCCGTAATCCAATGTTCTCTTTATTGCCCCCGGGTTATTAATTAAACTAATCCTATAACCCAAACACCCTGATGCGCGCCTACTGGAACATATCACTGTACAGACACTCAAATCTCCCGTGTAAGTTTATATACTAATCCGTATTTATCGATTCGTTATTACACTGTTTAGATCTAAATTACAGTTTCATTTCCTGTTACAATCGTGATTCACTCTTAGTGTAGCATTTCGTTTTTGAATTCACTGATCTATCTGACGTCGCTTTCTGTAAGTATCGTCAATTTTTATGTAGATATGAACGTTATATTTATTTTAGAATATAAGCAATTCGTTCGTAATGTTAATATTACGTTAAGTTTGAAATACTCCGTAGAATTATTTTTAATATTTGATTAGGAGTATTATCTGAACTTTATTAGGGTTGAAAATATGAAGTGATTTTAATTGGATGCGGTGTATGATTTTAGTTTATTAAGTGTACTTTTTTATTTTAATGATGATTCTAGGGTTTTGGGGATTAATGTGCAGATTGATTGGTAGATATGGGGGTTTACTTAAGTACACCTAAAACCAATAAGACGTCCGAGGATGGTGAGAGTGAGAAACTAAGATATGGAGTGTCGTCCATGCAAGGGTGGCGTACATCGATGGAAGATGCTGTAAGTGGCTCGTGGTAGTTACATTTTAGTTGTGTGAAGTATATTTGATGTTCATATCAGATTTTGAGCTATAAGTGTTGTGCATAACTATTTAATGCTTTCTTTTTGAGGCCTCATTACCTCAGGGGGTCTTCGGATGTGTATTTTTAAAGTGATTATTGCGAATCGAGTAGAGTTAGATGATGATAATGGGATGGTGGTTGCTTAAAGTCAGTGATAGTTTGGTAATTTCCTTGTCGTGTACTTGCAACAATTTTTACCGGTGTGACTGTGTCGCTGAATCTGATTATTTTGACTTAAATTACTTAGGAAATGATAATTAAAGTCAGCTTTTGGCAAAGGCTCAAAACGTTGGATTCAAATCCACACACTTTCTTAGTCAAAGATCATGTTAGTTTCATCCACAGGTAGGTAATTTAGCGGGATATCTATTTTTAAATTACTGCAATGACATTCCAATGACTCTTGAAATCGTTAGGTACTTGTGATGCATTTTATTTCGACATTTAGGAAATATTTAAGTACTGTAAGGATTACTCCATATCTCAAAATGGAATTTATCTGTGCAAGTACCAAGATGGGTTTAAATTTGATGCCTTTGCCTTTCTTCCACAATTTTGATGTCACATAGTACTTATAGAACATTTTATCTGCCTATCTGAGGTGTTTGGTAGCATGCTGCTCTACTTGATTTGGACAACTCAACATCTTTCTTTGGGGTTTACGATGGCCATGGAGGTAAGCACATGGGCATACATTATACAAATGTATTTGTTTCTTCGTTTGAAATGGCCATTGTAGCTTCATATAAAGTTGTATGGTATTTTCAGGGAACAAAGTTAACTTCAATCACTCAGCTTCACTTTCTTGATCTTATGTGCGTGCTACTGGCACTTATTTATTTATTTACTTTTTCTTGCACAAATTGAAATACTCATTGTTCAGATCTCAATCCTTCGTCTCTTGCTATAAAGTTCACATGCTCTACTTTCTCTTTGCTTGCTGTCTTTTTTGTCTTCAACATGGTTGGGCATTATTGTCAATCTTATAGTCATTATGATTGAATGGACTCCTCTTCTATAACCTTTTGTAAACATGCAATCTAGTTGTGGAAGCATCTTTGACAATTAATGGTAATCTTAACTTGCTATTGAACTTGTTGGAATTTGTGGTATGGTTTAATTGCAATGTTTTATGCAAAATCATGTTTTCTAAAGGGTTTCCACGAATAAGACACTAGTAACATAAACTCACAGTAATTGAATATTAATAAAAGATAACAATGTAAAAAACTTCTAATAGATTAATCTCTATAATAATTTCAAGTTAACAAACACAAGGAAACTATTTAAATGATGTCCAATAAACACGATGCATTGAAACGTTATTTGGCTCACCAGGTTTAATTTTGAATATCAAGGTATCATTTAGATAGATAATATCATTCAAATATATATTTGCGTTGAGAAAGGAGACTAATGCTGATAAACATATATAACGAGTTATGCTGACCGTGCTATCCTCACTAAGCTTTTTAACTTGCAGGTCAGGCAGTATCTAAGTTCTGTGCCAAGTTTCTTCACCAACAAGTGCTCAAACATGAAGCTTATTCTGCTGGTGATATCGGCACTGCTGCCCAGAAATCTTTTCTCAGGTTACTCTTATATATCACTTATCCAGTCATCAATCTAGTCAATCTAGTGATATATTAGATTGGTGATTTACTTTTTCCCCTGGAACTGATTATCTGAAGTTGCAATAATAGTCAATAATGTATGAATAGACATATTCTCCTTCATTATTTAGGGGGTCAATTACACAGTTTTATACTGGCTTTAACATAAGGATAAACAAAAACTACTCATCTGAATATTTGAAGTTTCAATAACCACTCTTTTCTTATTGAGTGTATGATATATTCTTTAATTCCAGTAGATATATAGCGTGTTGAAAATAGATGTTACCCGTTTTGTCTATAATCTGAACAAACTTGTTTACTAATTTAGAATGGATGAGATGATGTGTGGACAACGTGGCTGGAGAGAGTTAGCTATTTTGGGGAATAAAATGGATCAATTCAGCGGCATGATCGAAGGACTAATTTGGTCGCCCAGGAGTGGCAATTTAAAAGCTCTAGAAGATAATTGGTCCTCTGAGGAGGTACTTTTGTGTATTCACCAAATAAATAATATGTACTCGATTGTTGCGTCTTACTCCTTCAGTATCACGTTTATTTACCTTGTACTTGCTTGAAAATCTTATGAGGGTCCTTTATCCCTCATACGAACCACTATGGGGGTGTTTGGATGCGTGCTCTCAAATTGAGTATTGCGGACCAAATAATTAGTTGATAAAATTTGGTGGTAGCTATCTAAATTTACATTTATGTCAATACCCTGATTATCCATATGAATATTTTGACTTTTATCATCAGATATATTGATATTTATATTCAGTTATCACACTAATTATTGTGACTTTAAGCTAAACAATCAGTTTAAACATACATTTAAACAACCCCATATGTCCGTTGACATATCATGAAAACATGAAAGCTATATTCTCAAACTGTTGACTCATACCTGATATAATTGGTAATTTGGTTCGATGTTGCATCCAGGGCTCTTAAAAGTTCTATTTCGATGATTGGTGCAGGGACCACACTCCAATTATGATGGACCGACATGTGGTAGTACAGCTTGCGTTGCAATTATCCATGATAACCAAATTGTCGTAGCAAACGCTGGTGATTCTCGGTGTGTGATATCTCGGAAGGGTCAGGTAATGTGCTATTTATGTATCAAATATCTAGAATCATAAAGTCTACAGCAAATACCTTATATGACAAGATAACTCACTTTATAAGTATGTTCTTATATAATAAAATACTATATTTATATCTTTATTGGAACATATTCATCGGATAGAATTTCTATTTCACCTAGCAAACTATTTTAGAATTATTCAACATTTTATAAGGTATAATTTCTGATGGTCTTTTATCACATTTCCCAGATGTTACCATGCATAGTTCTCTATTTCTACTTACAGGATATGCATTTTCTAACCATTTATACAGGCGTATGATCTATCAAAAGACCACAAGCCCGATCTTCAAGTTGAGAAAGAAAGAATATATAAAGCTGGTGGTTATATTCAATTTGGCCGGGTTAACGGGAGTCTAAACTTAGCCAGAGCTATTGGTAATTCTTAGTTATTTATTTTCTTGTCTGAAAATGGCTCTTTCCTTCATTAGAGGTGGTGATTCTGCCTATTTAGTTATGAATGGGTTAATTTCGGGTTAGGTTACTAACAGATCAAAAAGACCCAAAAAAAGAAAGAAAAATAAGAAGAAAATAAAAAAGAGCTAAACAGGAAAAGGTCCAAAGGGGGTTGAAAGTTTCTTAGAGTGTGTCTTTGATGCATAGAACCTCCTCCCTAAATCATTTTATTCAAATAATTAGATTATAACAGGAACAATACAATCTTTTAAGTAATATTTGACACGCTTTACCTTTTTGGTCAAACCGACTCATTTTGACCGTTACAAGGAATATCCATTGTGAGTTGTGACCTTTTCCCCAACTTACGCATTTTGCCACCTCTACCCTTCCTATCATTATCACTGAGTTCCACTTCTATCATTTTTCAGGTGACATGGAGCTGAAAAGAGATAAAACACTTCCCCCTGAAAAGCAAATTCTAACTGCCAATCCTGATATAAATTCGGTATGTGCATTTACATTATAATATTTCCGGACTTATGTAGCAATGTAGCATCATAAGTTGCTTGTATTTTTCCGGACAATGCAAGCTACTTTAAATTGTGGTTTTACTGATGATATGCTTATGATTGTGGCTCATGATAACATGTCTTGCCTTTTCATTTCTTCCTCAAACAAGGTTGCGCTTTGCCAGGATGATGATTTTCTTGTTCTTGCTTGCGATGGGATATGGTATATATATATATATATTTTTTTTTTCCGTCTCTTATGTTTCTGATTCTAGGCAAGGTTATATGATAACTTCATTAAAATTATGTCGGATATATGATATCATTTGTCACTGAACTACAATCTCTTACTCTCTTAGTTAATATGTGTAATTAATCTGAGGATATAACTATCAGCAATATTGCATGAATAATTTTGTCAGCCATCATTCGTTTGGTGCTTTAGACATCTGCTTTTGGTCCACAATAGGATTAAGTTGGCGTTGCAAAACCATGTTAATCATTTTGTATCACAATCTTGATGCGTTTCTTCAAAATGACATTGTCAAAGGCGATGCTTATAACTTTACTTTATCATTCAGGGATTGCATGTCAAGCCAGCAACTGGTGGACTTTGTTCGCGAACAACTAAAAACTGTAAGTCTAATAACACATAATTATAGGGTATTTGGATTTGTGTTCCAACACTGATTATTGTGACTTATAACTGCAATAATGAACTTTAATGTTTGGCCAAATAGCTGTTGCTTCTGATTAGTTTCATAGTAGCTGCCACAATAATGATAATAGGAAAGTAAAATAAAATTACGTAATTACCCCTCCCTCAAACTTAATTTTGAGAGACTTGTTATCTTACAAGACATCAATATTTCACAAGAATGGACCTTTTTGGTCATTTATTAATTTCTTAAATAATCAGAAGATGTCAAATGCGCAAACAGTTGATTATCTATTACCACTTCGAACAACAACATTGAAACACTCTCCTACATGTTTATCTTATTACAAAAGATTATCTGATTCTACACTTGAACTAAAGCAGGCTTGAATAATGCAGGAAAGTAAACTCTCAGCGGTTTGTGAGAAGGTTTTTGATAGGTGTTTGGCACCCGTTTCTGGTGGTGAAGGATGTGACAATATGACTATGATCTTGGTCCATTTCAAGAAACCTGAATCTGGTCCTTCCACTTCACAACTGTCGGATCCATCTAATGATCAAGAAGTACCCGGATCAACTTAGCAGTTATCTTTTCTATCTCAACATGGTTTTCTTAAATGTTGAAGGTTAAATTCATGGCTACATGGCTGACATACATGGCGGTCTACAAGTAGTGTGATGGTACAGTGGGACGTACAAATTATTATTAATACTGTTATACTCATGCGGGAAAAGGGTTACGTTTCAATATCTGTTGTTAGGCGAAACAACTAGTTGTCATACTAATTATCGGTAACAGTTTGATATTATCTTACTTCCTAAATTGCATATATGTTTGTGACTCCTTTTCATTGTAAGACTCTACTTTCTGATATAAGAGGCTGAATTTTAAGTGTCATTTTTAATTTTTAAGTTCACATTACAATCATCCATAAAGCTTGCATCTTTACTTATTTGTTTTTTTGGTCTTCAATTAAGTAGATGATAACATTTTATCTTTTTAAGCATTTTAGCGAGTGTTATGTGTATGTCATACATAGTGATAGAAGTATTGATCTTAGTTGAAAGCATTGTTTATGCTATATAATTGATAACAATATTGTTGTTTGTATACATTAATTACGATTCGAAACAAAGTTGATAGTCATCTACTCATTTTCGGTTCCAGCAGCTTATTTCACCCTTTCTCGATCCACGATTTCTTATTTCTAAATAGAACTTGCTTACCGTTTGACGTTTTGACTTAATGATATTTTGGTTCGAAGAACATGCAGTCTTTAAGAAACACAAATATAATACTTTTCAAAATACGCGTATTAGCAAACAAAATAATTGTTCCATTCAGATGACAAGGTTTAACTTGAAAATATTAAATTTGAGTAACTTGAACGGAACAATCAATTGTTCGAGCTCGGCAAAGGCTACAATCAGGTCGAGCCGAGCTCAAGCTTGACATAATTTGAGATCCGCTCAACTCACGTGACGAAAAAATTATTTTTATCGGATCAGTTATTTTCAAGGTTTATTTCAAGTTACACCTTGGTCACCTGAGTTACCAGTTTTACTACTATAGTCCTTACAAAGCTGAGTTGGGATCGAAAACGAGTCGAGTTTGATTTGCAACTAACACATACCGGGTGCCCACCATGTGTTCGGGTCGTTTGGTATGTCTTTCTGTAATTCGGAATTAGAAGAATGTCTGTATCACACTCAAAATCCAGATTTGTTCCATTCACGACTTTCGTATCCAATTATAGACGGCGGTACACGCTCTCTATTCACTTCTCCAAAATACTTACAATTCATGTATCTAATCCTGCTGAATTATAATTCTATTAAGATTAAATGATTCTAGTTTTCTTAATGCAGGTTATCTGATCGCGTCTATGACTGTTCCAGTTGAATTTAGATTTATTGAAACCCTAATTCGTCCATTTCGGATGAAGGAAGCAAGTGCATATAAGTACAGTTCATTGATGTCAGAAAATGAATTTGTGCAAATGAAACAATAATTTGTATGAATTGTATAATGCATTATAATTATTAGCATTTGTAACTGTAGTTCGTAATCTGATGAATTTTTCTACCGAGTGTGCGCTATGTGTAAAGAAAGTAATCAGGTGCAGCTTAATCATGTTGATTATATGGATAATGATGTCATAGCCTAATTATGCCTAAATCATCTTTCAGTTCAAAGATAGACTTTATACTATAAGGAGAACACTTCGAAGTTATAGGAACGATAAGAAAGCTTTTTTTTAAAAGAATTTCAGTCATATAAATCGAAAATTCATAAATTTAACGTTTTTATAACTTAAATACACACAGATGCATAGATGTGTGGATTCGTATTCTCATGCAAGTCTATAAAAATCCTAAAATACGCAGATTAGACATAGATGAACCAAATAACCAATACATTCAGAAATCATAAATTATTATTTTTTTGTTGACATTAATGACTTTATATAAATATGTAATTCTGCTGCTGGTATGATCTATGATACAAATTAAATAAGTACTAAGAATGAAATGCATATTTGGATGCCAGATGGTCTTAACCTATTCATTTCTTTATTAGATAAGTCTGAATGTTTATGATGGTTTCCATGTGTATTGCTACAGTTAGACTTTACTGATGGAAGACCTAAAAGAACGTCTCATCCCAGCAAAACTTGCATCTGTTGTAAACACTAGAGATGCATCTTACAGGCCAAATCTGTTTGGCTGCCAGCCTTTTCACTGAGTAGACGTTCTAGGTTTGAAAAAGCGTGGCCAAGTTCTTCGATCATGGATCTGTATCGATGCTACAACTGGGGAATCACAAATTGTTGAGGTTGACAAGTTCACTATGATGCGTCGTTGTGATTCTAACTATTAATGCAAATGAAAAAAAAAAATTACACATTGTGATTATTATTTTTGATTGATGGGTTTCTCGAGTCTTTGTCCCTTTTTTGAGGTTGTTTGAACTTTGAATACATGTTTCAAAAGTGATTGTGTGAAACTGAACAATCAAAACCATATGAGCAGTCGAAAAGAATCATGCTATAGAACATAACGGTTTGACGTTGTGAGCTTTATGGGTTGAGATCAAAGCTATAAACAACCTTTTCAACAATTAAGATTCAACAGATTTTAACAAGCCAAAGAGCTCTCTAATTATGCGTCTGTGAAAACTATTCAACTGGCAATATCTAAAACTGAGCTACCATTATTTCTCTCTCAATATCCAAATACTAAAATAAAATAAAATGCCTGCTGCTCATTTGTTTAACAGTAATAAAATAGACCAACAACGATACAGTGTTTTTGACAACAGCATCATACCATCAAGGAGATCAGTGTGGAGAAGTAACAACTGGTGGAATTATTTATTTGAAGCAGGTGGAGAGGAATGAAGTCGTGCATTACGAGCTCTATCAGCTTTCTCCAAGTAGTCTTGATGCGATAGTTGTTTTGTACCTTCAATTAGCAAACATGAGTTAGATCTACCTAAAAATAT
The DNA here is from genome assembly GCA_963921325.1 of Logfia minima. NCBI lineage: Eukaryota > Viridiplantae > Streptophyta > Magnoliopsida > Asterales > Asteraceae > Logfia > Logfia minima. The sequence continues at coordinate 3,300,457 of OY992768.1, forward strand.
ATTTGTTAAGAAGCCAAAAAAGCTTGAAACCGTCAGACAAGATTTGTTGCTTTTTTCTACCACAAAAGAAGAAATAATATATATGATAACTGCTACCCTTTTATATAAAAAAGGGACCATTCAGGTTGTATTTCTTGGAAAATGAGTCAAACGGGTAAGCTAAATAATGTAAGTTCTAAAGAAACGGGCTAACTGGGTCAAATGTCACCTAACGTGGATATAAATATTTACAACCTCCAGTAATGTTTAAAAGATAACAATTTTACTCATCGACCACAAGTATAACGTACCTAAATAAGTCAGCTTTTACAAATCCTTTACTAACCTAGTGTTCCATAGATTGATAGAATACGATATCATCAAACTTATAGACATCTACGGGTGTAACTTAGCAACTTATCATTTAATCTGACTACATATGAAGTGTAGAATACTCCTTGTTCATGTATAAAGTTTGTGTATAGCAAATAGCAATGCCCACTTGCCCATTGACAGAGTTACCTCTACTTTACATAAAAAGTGTTTATCTATGCTACTTAGCAATATGTCAGGTGGGGTTTGGGTTAAAGCAGGTTTTTCATTATGCACCCAAGCAGATTGGGCCAGATTAGGTTGACCCACAAACCATTTTTTTTTTGTCCGAAAAAGTGTGTTACTTTTACAATAAGTATTCAACCTTCTCAAAATATAACTACTTCGGAAGTCGTAAGCATCAGAAATACATTTTGTGTCGTTCAGTGACTTTCCATGCATTTAACACATTTCCCTTTCAGTTATTCTTTTTTTAAGTTTAACCCGTTCGGGATGAACAACAATCCAAATCAACCAACTCACAAGTACATATGTGGAAATTTTCCCAACAAACAAGACATTTTATGTCTTATAAAGTCTTAGTGCAGGACGAATGTAAAACATAAGTACTTAAATTCATTATTCAGTAATCAAATTTGAGTATATAACCCCTAATGATCAAATAACCATAGGCAATAGTATAATAAGTATAAGAACAAGCAGATCACCTAAAAACACCTTTAAGGCTTATCAAAATTATATAATCACCTACTTGCAGCTATTATTTAATTTACAACCCTAATCATGTGAAATTTGTAGCATTCTAACTAACGAGAACACAAAACATACATTGATTAAACATCTATCGAATCAGATCAAAATATGAATATGAATAAATAAATAAATAAAACAAAACCCTAGTTTCAAAATGAGTAGTACCTCGGTTCATGAGGTACCACGGAACACCAAATATAACGCCGATGATGGCCATACCAGCCATCACATGCTTCTTTTCACCGCTGTAAATATAGTGTTCCATTTTTGCCCTAAATCCATTGGTATTCATCTGTTCGCTTCCCATTTTCTTTTTTTCTTTTTCCTTCGACCGACCTAAACCCTTTTCTTCCCTTTGTGAAGAAGATGCAAATTAAACCCTTGTTGAGAGGTGTCTGGACTTGGGAGTTTTAGGACCAAGTCATTTTATAAAAATTTATGTTTTTTATTTAATTCTGTAATAATCATAAAAAAATATCATTAGGTTAGATTAGAAATATTTTGTTATATTTTCATTGAAATAAGCTATAAGTTATTAAGATATATAAGAATGCATTATAAATAATTTTACATGTTATGCTCTACATCAAGACGTATAATAACTCTTAACATTTACCTTTCAATTAACTATACTTATTAATTATTAGTTTATTATCAGTTAATCATTTAAATAGAGATTATGTAATTGTATTACAGATTTTCCTCTATAATGAGTAGTAAGAAACAACAAACGTAAAAAAGTTAATTTCAGTTCTCCATTTCTATAACGTTAACATTTATATGTGATGAATGTTACTCAAAATTATAACTTAATATTTTTAAATATTCATTTATGATGAAATACATTCATTTATAATGAAATCAATAGCTGAGATTTGTTTCCCTCATTTTTCAAGATTTTGAAGTTTTCCCTCTAAATTCTTTCCTATATATATATATAATATAATATAGGGGGCTGATCTGCAGGGAAAGAGTAATATTGGGGAAAAGGGGAAGCAAATATGGACCGTCCGTTAATATTCATTACGGTAATGTTAATTAACATTCAACGTGATGAATGTTAACGGACAACTCATATTTATTTCCCCCAAAATTAGCTCTTCCCTCTGGATCATCCTTATCGTCGATTATCTCATTTTAGTTCGCCATTAAAGATCGATGTTAAACATTTAACAGTACATTAAACGTTATGTTTTTTTCCTTTTTAATTTTATTGGTTCAAAAACATCTTGTGAATTCTTTTCTCTAGTCAAATTTAAAATTAAAACACTTTCTAAAAAATTATACTCCATGTTAAACTCAGTCTTGAACTCAACATTTAAATTAATATCGCTCTCATTCTCTCTGCTCTAACTAACATTGGATTAAAAAAAGATAGTGCGTAGGGATGTTTAAAACTGTAATTCATAAAATATTGTGTGTATCCAATTTCAATTTTATCTATATTGTGTATTCAACTTTCAGATAGCATTGTTTTATATATCATGTAATAATTTTAATTATATAACAACTTGTATAAATATTATATGATACTTTAAACAAATTAACATATCAATAAAAATATCATTAAATGCGTACAACTAGACACGAAACACCAAAATAAAATAAACTAAAAGACAATAGAGTTTGTACTATAGCATTGTCACGCGTTATCCCCTTAAAAAAATTCAACCAAATACCCGACAGATGTCGAATAATGAATACCCGGCTACCGAAACGGGTTAAACCAGACCCGCTTTCCACTCACACTCGCTCACTCACTCTAGACTCTCCTGTAGATCTCATATTACAATCACAGAAGCAGCAGCAGCTGAAATTATAAGAAAGATGGGGATATTAGCATGTTTAGGAGTGATTTCACCGTTTCCATTTTACTATTGGTTATGGTACAACCCTCAATCATGGGTCAATCTCTGCGCTAAAAGTCAACGAGATCCTTGTAAAATAATGGCAATCGTTGCTCATTTATTCAAACTCATTCAGTTCGTTTCTTTATTCTCTGTTTCAACTCTTTCATGGCCCCCACCCTTTTACTTCTGGCCACTCTTTTTATTCGGCCAATTTCTTAACTTCAGGTCCGTACATTTTTTTTCAATTTTGATTTGTAATTTATGTTAAGTTAGGGTTTGCATTACTTATCTGCTTATTGCCTTCTAATATACAGCATAATATAACCAGTTAGTGGGAAATAAACTGCTTATTAGATTATGATTATTTTACCTATTTAATTTTTAGATAGATTTAAATAACAAAATACTTGAATGCTTGCAAATCTGGTTATCGCGTGAAAAAGCGAACCCGAACGCTACATTGTCCTGTGGTGTGTTTTGTGACAACTGATATAAGCAGTTATGGTGAAATGAGCAGTTTTGAAGGTTGCTATTTGGAATTGATTATCTTATTCTGATTATTTTACCTATTAAAAGTTTAAAATTAAGGCTAGAATATATGAAACAACTGTTTATCTGATTATTGCGATTTGTGACATGAGAAGGTAATCTGAACACTACCTCCTGCATTGCATTTTGTTACAACTGATTAAGCTGTTTGGGAGTTGTTTATTAAAACTGCTTATCTGATTATTGTGTTTTGTTAAGGTAGAAACTTACCCAAACACTATATGCTGCATTGCATTTTGTTATAATTTTTATAACTAATTATTTGTTTATGCTTATTTCAAAAAGTATACGCGGATTTAGTAAGCAATTTTCCAAACACCTAAAGTATGGAGATGAATTTCGACATGTACGTTGATTATCCATTTGAACCATGTAACATATACAAGTTTGTGGGACCACTTGTTCCATTGTGCGCTTCTGATGCATTTGGGACACAATTATATCATTGTGTATAAGTTGATTAGTATAAATTGCAATTTGTAAATGTTAACATCTTCTTTTCTTCAATGGAGATATGAAGGATTACAGTACTGATTTCCCGTGTTTACTTTGCTGCATCACGTACTTTTATTAGTCAGTTTCTTGTTTTGAAAAGGTAATACTTAGAATCGAAGTTGTTTTTTTTTGACACCATTAATTACAGGGTATATCAGTTGCTTGGTGAGTCAGGCACTTACTACGGCGTACGTTTCGGGAAGAACATACCATGGGTCACAGAATTTCCTTTTGGGACAATTAAAGATCCTCAATATGTAGGTAGTATTATGAGCCTTTTAGCTTGCATCAAGTGGGTCCCTTTCTTGTATATCTTCATATGGGTACTAGGTTACCTTTTCATGATACATATTGAATCAAAAGAGAATCCAGCTTCTCGGGCCAAACCATCTTCTTGAATCCGATTGTCCCACACCACCGACGATGTATTCTAACTAGATCTCTGTTGGCATATCTTCGTTATACTCAAATATGTAATTCGAGATCGATTTATTTTATTTAAACAGGTTGATGTTTTGTGTTTTTGATTCCCCTCCAATTTTGATCTTGTTGTAGGCATACAGACATACAGTTTAAAGAAATGTAGGCCGTTTATCTTTGGTTTTTCAAAATCAGACTTGGCATGATTTCACAAAAGATTGAAATGTTTTGTGTTGCTGTTGAACCGAGCACATTAGAGATCTTCATTTTGATGCTAGGTGAAGGTGGCAATTGCAACCTATTCGCCCTTGAAAGAGTCCATTTGGGTTGTGTTTTACCTCAAACAAGTCAAATGGGCTAAAACGTCAAATAAAAATTTGTAGGTAAAATAGGAACAACTCGATGGCTTGAAAGTTGCTTGGAGTCTAATGCATAAAAACTCCTAATATGTTCAAAGTTTTAAGTTATATTATTACATTGGCAATAATACTGTTTTCGTAATCATAACTTCAATTGTTTATATCTGTGTACATTATTTAATATGGAAATAAAGTGCTTGTGGGTTAGCCCAACCCAGTACCAGACCCGCTTGACCTGTCCCTACTGTCACCTCTTATGTTATTTATGCAACTGCATCATGCGATGCTGGATATTAACAATTTTGCGATCAAATATACAGTTTAATGATAGAAATATGAAACAAAATTTGCTGTTCATACTAGGCAAGAACCAGTGGCATCTCAAATATCTGAAGAGCGTTTCTGACAGCGTTGGTGTCGATATCTACTAACTTCCCAGTCTTTGATGAAGCTATGATGCATTTACTGTCTTCATTTGGAAGAAACACTTTTGCTTTCTCTTCAGAACCGAACAATGCCACACTGTAACACAGCAAAGTCTAAAACCCGTAAGTTCTTATCGGTAATTATTTAAATTTTAAGAAAGTTGACTTCAGATTTTACGATGAAACTCACCAGGGTTTCTCGCGTGCATGAGCTAGTAGTATGGCTGCTGTGTTTGTAGATATAACCCCAACAGAGTCATTAATCAGAGCATCCAACTACGCCATATCGATTATATATATGAACATTGGATTAACTTTAGTAACATATTTAGTAACATTATAGCTGACTGAATACGCGAGTATTTCTATAAACAACTGAATCTTAGATGAAGAAAAAAAAAAGCCAAACCTGCGCTGGTGTAGTAATGAACACTATATTCGCATCATCTTCTATAATTTCCTCCACATTCTCTCGTTCCTTCTCCTGAGGAATCACAAATAGTGGTTTGACTCCCCTGTATGAAATCACAAATCATAAAATATAGGCCAAAGTGCTAGAAAATGTAATGGCATGTATGCTGCATTAACTGGATAAGAAAAACGATATATTGCATATATCGATAATATTGAATATGCATATATACATATGCTTTCATTTGGTCACCTTATTGAATTTGTTATCTCTGCCCATATATGCAAGGGTAGTAAGCTATCAGTATCCCCCTTAGATTGCATAGAAGCTTTTGAATCGGATTGTATACCATGTATCACAATATATTTTCCTTTTTCAACACCTGCATTTTTGTATTTTGCAGCTACTACGTCTTTTATCTTTCTCGATATTGATACTTTAAGTGGTGGAATCACTTGCCTTGGCACACCCCTACTTGGCCTTGCTAGCTAGTCAGTCATTTGATGGTACCTGTACGTACAAACATCCTGAAACTATTGTCTATACTTGGATGTGATATGATTAACATAAAGGTAAAACCATGGGTGGAGGGTTGGATCGGTTCAGTAATGGGTTGAACGGGCCATCTTTAAGTATGGGTCTGATTAGCCAGTATACACTTGTTTGTCCATTTTTCAGATATAATTAAGGCATTGAATGTGATTGCAAAAACTGTATTACTACAATGATAAGACTACGTCTGGGACATTTTCTAAGTATCGGAAAATCTACTTTGGGTGACTTTTGATGTGTTTAGCTCATTATTTTGATTTTACCTGTTTGACCCATTAGAGTTAAAACTTCACCCGATGGACCCATTTATAAGTAGATGGGTCGAAATTTCACCACTAGGATTAAAAAGATCTAACTTTTTTTTATGTAAACTCACATGCTATATCCACCCTCATAGAGATTCAACCGATCTGGTGTAAATGTTTCTGATAGAAGTAATCCTGCTCCTGCTGAATTTACGTTTGGATATATGTAACTCACTCTCTCTCTAGCTGTTGACATGAACAAAAACGATGCGTGTCCTAGACCAGCCAGTTTGGTTGATAGCATCATATCATAGTACCTATTCTGCGATTATCACATATCACTCGTTAAACTTATTTTCAATGATATTTATGTGTACAAAGCAAGTGGGGTTATTGATAACTGGACGAATGGGTTGAATGTAAAAAGTTAGCTAAAAGATTGAATGGGTCATTTGGTTCAAACAGGTAAAACGGGCTAAAAGTCTCTGAACAAGGGATTGGGATCCTACGTTATAAATCGTTTTATTTGAAAGAATTTTAATTAGTATGTTGATAATATAATTGTGTAGTTACATCTGATATATTAATCATTTATGAATATTATAAAAAATGTACCATAAGAGTTGGAACTAGGCTGAAACCATGTTAACCTGAACTCACTTAGACCCTTTGACCCGAACTGTGGTACACTGGTACTAACCTTAAGAAGTCCTAGTAAATCAAGGTATTCCGCAGGCTCTGAGTAATCATCTTCCGGATCAAAAACATCAGCCCATCTGACATTTTTGTTCATCTCATAAGTTTGCTTTCCTCTAGCCGAGCTAAGTATATCCACCTGAACACCAGGGTACCGATCCTTAAGCAATTGAATAGTTGGGAAAAACAACAGGTTTTCGTACACCCCACCAGAAACCACACAACAGCATCTCCTAACATCCCCTCTAATTTTCAACCCCAGTGATGCAACTTCCGGCATGAACCCCATCGGAAACTTGAGAAACCCATATGGGTTGTCTGGATTCTCGGGTGGCCTTGGGTCCTCAGATTTCTTACCTTCAGAATACTGTGATCCATATTCCATGTCTGGGTCCTCACCCGTATCAAATGGGTCAAGCCATTCGTTTCTCTTTATGGCACTGGGTCGAAAAATTATGTTTACGGGATAATGTGGCTGATGATCTGTCGGGTTGTTTAGGAAGGAAACGTTACTGAATCGAGTTGAGGGAATTGCAGCAGGGTTTGTGAAAAATGGTGGAATGGATTTGGGGAGAAGAGAAGTAGTAGCCATTGATGACTACTAATTGAAACTATATATATGTAATGTGAAAATGGCCATGAAGCCAAAGGTCCAATGCATATTGGGATTTGATTATATGAATGTGTGGAAGATGGTCGGATAAGGGACCATGGTTTTGTTTGGTTTTTTCTTACTTAGATGTTGGCACTCCATCTATAGATGATATATCCTTTCGCTATGGGTCTTCTGTCATAATATAAGATGCTAAGATTTGTAAAAACAACATGTTTATCTGTTTTAATATAAGATGGTAAGATTTGTAAAAATAACAACTATATTAATTTTAGTTTATAGTTGATACTTATGTTATTTATTCAAAGAGTAGGCATCAAGTTGCAACAAATTCTATGTAATAGTTAAGGATCATATATGGGGGGACCATCACAATGATTAAAAGCCAAGAAAATTTACTTTGTCGATAATGGTATATAAGTTTAAGTTTAATTAATTAAAGTAAATGAGCGACTCTAAAGATCACCCAATTTGCAAATTCGGTCCAAACTTCTCATTTATCACGAATCTTTCCAAATAACTTATCTTGTATGACAATTTTATTATCTCTTAAAAACAAAAAACTACAGTCATCAGATGTTAATATGAGTTTTTTAAATCATTATATCCACTTTATTTTTAACTTTTGTTTAACGAGTTAAAGAATTAACGGATCTCATAAAGCCATATCAATCAAGTTCAAACATCAATAACTTCTAATATAAACCGAGTTCCGTTAGTTTGTCGATGTCAAGTTAACTTGAACTGAAAGGGTATTATCGTCATTTTAATGTCAAAATCACGCTAACAATGCGTGACAGTGTAACAAAACCTTTCCAGTCTGGGTTCGTTCCAGCAGGTGACACACTGACACTAGACGAATACTTTAAAATTCAAATTTTATTTTTTTAATTAATTCGAATTTTGACTCTTTTTTTAGATCAGGTCATAACTCATAACTCCATCTCTTCTAGAAACATCTCAACCATCTTTCATCAAGCTACTGCCCTTCGTTCCGTCTCGCCGCCGTGGAGTTCACCTGTCGATCTGTACTATCGTAGGGTTTCGATTGGTACATTTTGGCTATTTACGCATATGAGCTTCAAAATTTACTCGAAATCTCTCGATTTAATCATTTTCGTGCCCTAGCTGTTTTTCGTTGTGAAATTAAACTCGCATTTTGAATGTCGGAGCCGCCGTCTGTCGTGAATTTAGCGATGGATTGTGCTGATTCGGAATCACGTCCGGTGTTAGGACCGGCGGGGAATAAGACTAGATCGGCCGTTGAATTGCGTAAACCGGCAGCTAAACCTAAAGTTAAAGTAGGAAAACCTGAGGAAATTAAGAAATCGCCCTCGTCGGTAACGGTTACGGTGAATTTGCCGCTGCGTTCTAAGTCAATAACATCTCCGCCATCCTCAATTTTGAAGTCAAATTTATCGATGAATGCATCGTGCTCTTCGGATGCTTCTTCTGATTCTTCGCAAAGTCGTGTGTCTACACGGAAGGTTAGTCGACGGAGTGTGACACCTAGGCAATCTGTTATATCCAAAACCGGAAAGAGTGAGAATGCTTTGAAAACAGTTTCGAAAATAGGTAAAGTTGAGAGTGTTACTAGAGGTGGAAGCATTGATAATGTTGTTGTGGAGAGTGATAGTTGTTTGGAGGCTTCAGCTGACGGTTCACCGGGACGGAAGAGATGTGCTTGGGTGACTGCTAATACTGGTATACTTCACTCTAGACTTGAACTTAATGACATGATTAACTATCACTTTATCAATTGCTATTGAATTAGGAACTGTAGATTCTTGCCACTGATATAGGGAATTCACGATAAAATTAGAGCTATCAAATTGCTTATGTTATTTTTCATGTTATGTTGATTCTGTAGATTAATTATTGCGTTGAAATGTTACAATGGAAATATTGAATCATAAGCATGTGAAGGTGCCTTATAATATGGATCCATATTAGGTCTTACGACTCCTGTCTACGCTCAACTGTAGTTTATTACTATATAATAGATACACGTGTTTCTGAATTCTGATGACTGTGATCTATCATCTATATAGTAGGCTGTTAGGGTTATCAACTTTGTAAGCATTGGTACATCATGAACTACTGAATCGTAGACCTCACTAACTGTCGCGCCGCTAATTTTTTCCAAAGGAAAATAATAAAGGGCTTACGTGGACAAATACATCATTACTCCATTATTGGATAATGATACTTCTTTTATTAGTTGAAGAGTTTACAGGCCATATCAAACTCAGGAAAGGGTAGATATGAAATTGAATTTAATGGTGTAAAGACTTAATATGTGCTCTCTGATATAGTGGCAGTAACACTTGTCTATTATCATATATGTGTTTGGTCCATTAAGATTTAGGTTGCACATTACATTTGCTCATATGGAGATTGAGAAACCTTTAGAGAACTTGCACTGGATAAATGGAGAGCAGCTGTGATTAACAATAACTACTGCATCATTATTGGCTTCATATACTGATCTAAGAGTCTTGGGTTCGAAGTAATGTAATGAATATACTTGACTTTTAAAAGATGATCTTCCAGGTTGTGTAACTACAGTCAAGTAATACAAGTCCTCACATTTTTGTGTATTCTCAGTTTCCAAAGTCATTAAAACCTTTACTTGGCTAGTATCACATGTGGCATCTTATCGATGAGTAATGTCTCTCCCTAGTGTTCTTTCCATACTAGGAAGTATCATCTCATGTAATTTAATATTGATTTCCTTTTTTGTGTTATTATTCTTATTAAAAATTAAGTAGTAATGCACTGTGGAATTGGTCATGCTGCTAATGTTTATTGCATTGACCAACTGACACATATAACAAAGATTGCATTTGTAAGCTTTGATGTATCTATTGCTGCACAAAATCTTTTTAGCCTGCTTTTTATGGTATCTACTAAAATGTGTACTACTCGACATTCAGAATCAGTAATGCCTCTGGTTCTGCTTCATGGTTTTTTAGCCTCCTTAATTTTTAACATAACAACAGTGGCCAATCCCGTCGAGAGGTAAGATGTAGACAGTCATACCTCTACCCGAGAGTAGAGAGACTGCTTCCAGAAAGACCTCCAGCAGACGTTAGTTTTTAACATAAGAATGATGAAATTTGGGTCAAACATCTTTTCTATTCGTTTCTTCTTCCATTTTATTCCTGGCATGAGTATCATTGTCATTATAATGGTAGTAGTCTTATTGGTGCTGTTATTGTTTCATTGACTTAATCCTCTTTATATTTTAGTTTCATAGCTATATTTTTACAGCCTGACTAAAATCCCTGATGTATTTCCGTTTATTTTCATGCCATATAACTTGGCATATGCTCAGCCTTCATTTGTGGTGGGCTTTAATAAATGCAGGGTGCGGTTATCATTAGTTACTGGGCTTATAGCGGAATGGTCTTGTGTACACATATTTCACTATGTAGTATGTTTCCGAGTCTGTCTGCTTCTTTTAGACCACTTAAAGGTTATTATATCACATAATATCGTTAGTTATTTTTTGTTTCTAGTGGACAGCATGCATATGTTGGCAAGCATGGGTCATAATCATCTACAAATAATCTGAACACTAGGCTTGTATAGTTGATCATGCTTTTGTAGTAGATTAACTCTGAAATCGTTCATTAAAATATTTAGATTATTATTGCAGTACTATCTTTTTGGGAATGATATTTAGCACATTAATCATTCAATAGGACCTTGTGAAGAAGACTCAAGCTAAGTTTCCACTTTATTAGCATAGGAACTGGGAGTATGATTATTGGTTCTTGAATAGAATATGATACAATTTTTATTGTATATTTATTGAAGACAGGGAGACTTTATTACAAGTGCAATTTATCTTCCATACGAAGAGACCTACATTTGTTTCTAGTTCAATCTTCTATTTTTGCTAATATTCTCCTGATTCTCCTTGTTTTGGTTTTGAAGATCCTTGTTATGTTGTTTTCCATGATGAAGAATGGGGAGTCCCAGTACATAACGACAAGTATGCGCCCGAAGATCCTTTTTTATGTTTCTTATTGATTTTGAAGGATACTGAGTTGTTATCTAACCATCATATTGTATTTGTCATTGAATGACATCTGTCAGGAAACTATTTGAATTGCTCAGTCTATCTACTGCGTTGGCTGAACACACCTGGCCCACTATTCTCAACAGAAGGCATTTATTTAGGTATTCACATTATTATTTTTGCAAGAAGAAATTATGTGAATTGTATATTATTTCCTTTTTGGTTGTGATAACCTTACTCATTCGTGATGAAACTTGTTGTGTGCGCAGAGCAGTGTTTCACGGATTTGACCCTATTGCTGTCTCAAAATTAAATGATAAGAAGATATCAGTACCAGGAAACCCCATGACTTCTCTTCTCTCAGAACTGAAATTGCGAGCAATCATCGAAAATGCACGCCAAGTTTGCAAGGTATCTCTTGTTCGTTTTAGTCATTAACTTAAGTATCTTCTCTTTATTTAGCTTTTTAATTTCTATATTCTATCATCAAAAGAACGATTTGGTTGAAAAGACCATCTAGGAACTATTCTTGTTGTTGGTGCTAGCTTGTCATAGCACCAAGGGGTTATGTGGATGTGTGTTGTAAAAATGATTATTGCAACATCCAGAATCAAAAACATATAATTAGTTGCAACATAGTGATTAAGCTAAATAGTCCTGGGTTTCACCTCAAAAATTAGTGGTGTTGCAACAAGTCTGATTATTTTGACTATAGGTTGCAAAAATGGTTGGGGTGGATATCTGGTTTTGGTGAAAGCAAGTTAGATTTGTATGGGTCAAAACATGTTAGGTTGGCCGACTTGAAATACTTTATTTCTGCAATTTTTAACCTTTTCTATTAGTAATTAGCATGTTAAATATTCTTTTACAAAGTTGTCTTATTTCAGCGATAAGATTAATGCTTTAATTAAAATGATTTAAGAGGTTTATGCTTTAAAAGTACTCTTTGAGTCTAGGTATATGCACTAAAAATACACTTTGGAGATTTTTGACCAATATGACGTTTTTACACTGAAGTTAAATTTTTACTTCTATTTGAAAAGATAAGACATAACCCGAATCGGCCCTTTTTAATGTTGACCCTTAAAAATCATAATGAAATTCAGATTTTTCAAATGCTTCAAAGCAGATTTTTGTGACTTCAAGTTTGCAGCACATCATCCATCCAAACTGATAGATTAGTTTACAAAGATAAGCACCAATAGATTAATTTACATAGACAGCAGACATCAAAAGTAGAGACCAATGCACATGGGTTTGATCTTTCTACTCACTGTGTTAATGGTGCAGATAGCCAATGAGTTTGGGTCGTTCGACAAGTACATATGGGGTTTTATAAACCACAAGCCTATAGTTAACAAATTCCGTTACCCTCGCCAAGTACCAATCAAGACATCAAAGGCAGAGTCAATAAGCAAAGACATGGTCAAAAGAGGTTTCCGAGGTGTGGGTCCCACAGTCGTTTACTCCTTTCTACAAGTGGCAGGGCTTACTAATGACCATCTCGTTAGTTGCTTCAGGTTCAATGAATGTGTAGATGTGGGACCCACGAAGGACGTAGCAGATGAGAGTCCAAATGGTAAATCTGATGGGAGGAGATCCGAAGATGGGCATGGGTTGGGGCTGACAAGGGTTATTGATGAATTGCATTTATCGGGTGAGTAGTAGTTGAGGGTATCTGTAATGTGATGTGGCAACAAGAGTTTGTGTACAAATTGTTGTAACGACGGTGTTTGTAGGTTGTAGATTAAAAGGCACATACATGATAATGATGATGGTGATGATGATTGTGATATTATTCTTTTCCAGTAAGTTATGCTCTGTAGTTTCTTACTAAAATATGTGAGGTCAATCATAGTGAAATGTTTTAACAAAGTGACCCTTTGACATGTTGTAGGACAGTAGGTAAATGATTGAATTGGGTTATTTATCTTTACTGGGTTATACGAGTACAACTAATAGAAAGTAAAAAATAGGAATCGTCTCTTGTAGAGTATTCTAAAATCAAACTTCTTAAGCTATTTTATAGTGGAGTAAAAGATATTGAATTATGATTAATAGCTTCAAATTAACTATGTCTAAAAGAGTATATTGTAGTATACAATAGCAACATGTAGTAGTATTTTGCATTTAGGTAAGGTTTATTAACAAGCATGAGATGTCAATGGCTTCGTCAAATTGTCAATCAACGGTCAAACAACGATACTCAATCTTGTTAGAGACATTTTCAAAGAGACTTCTGGCAAGTATAATGTATATGTAGTAATGTAAAAAAATATATAATATGTTTACTAGAGTATAATATATATAATATAAATATATAGGAATATAATGCGTAACCATACAGTATAGACGACATCAATATATATATATATACACTCAATACAAGAGGTGAGTTCATTTGAGTACAAGATTTTTTGAAAGAATGAGAGAATGAATCTCAACTATTCATTTAGATTAAAGATAACAAAATATCTCATACTTCAATGAATTTTTGTCATCAATATAAATATAAGATAAAAAGTAAAAGGATGTAAATTGGTATATATAATCGATATAAGAAAATATATAAAAGTATATGAATGTGATAAATAAAAATAGAATATATAGATATATGTGTGTGTACAGTATACGTATATATTAGAGAGACAATAAATTTAACTATATAAATGTATATATTATACCAAAACTATTAGGTACACATATAGTATATATAATATATAATATACAATATAATAACTATAAATATACATATACATATATTATATACGAGACACATAAATTTAATGTAGACCAATATAAATTAGTAAACAGTTATACAATATATATATCGCTATAATGATATATTTGAATACTTTAAAAAAATACTAAATCGTGTACTCACCATATTCCTCGATCCTAATTTTAAACCTATGCGTCTCTATTAGAAATCTCAGATGATTAAAGTTTGAAATTTTAGTGACCATTTGAAGTAGAAATTTAAAGATAAGGAGGTCATGCGTAATTCATGCATTAAACGACGAAACTACCCTCCAAGTTGTCCCAAAATAGACTACAGATGTCATAAATCCGCCACGTGGAACACTGTTATTGGCTTCGACACATGTAACCTACGTGTACCTCTACAGTAGATGAACGAGAGAATAACTAAAACTATAAACTTATCCGGACAATGCGGCAAATAATATTTTTCGTTATATAACTTATTAAATCAATCACTGTTTTCAAGTTTGTTTAGTACACAAAGCAGCAAGAACATAATAATTTAATTAATAATAATAATAACAATATTGCCCCTTAAAAGTAGGGAGAATTGCATATATCTCTAACTTAAATCGGGTAATTACATATTTCTCCAAAACACAAGTGTTTAGTGCATAATGTACAATAATTTTAAAATATGTTTAAGAAAATATGTAATTATCTAATTTAACTCGAGCATATATGCGATTGCCCCTATAAAATTAAAAAAATAGTTTTATTTTATATATTTAATGTTTTACAACTTCAATTTTCACAATCAAAATTTTTATTTATAAATCATTTTGTTAATATTATTTCTATTAGATGTAATAGGTTAAAAAATTAAAATAAATCAATTACAAATTTTATGTCATTTATATTGTGTCATTATAGAATTATATATATACTATATTTTAAATTGTGCAATGCACGAAAATGTGTTATATAATTTTAATAGAAATTAATAAAAATATTATTATTTAATGTTAAATATTACTAATTAATATTCTAATAGGACACATCTTATATAAGTAATTGTTATATTTTAATTTAAATAATTATCTAAACTATTTAAATTATATTGATTTTTTAATTAAAATCTAAACTATTTAAATTATATTGATTTTTTAATTAAAATCTAAACTATTTAAATTAAATTTATTTTAAAATCAAATCTAAATTATCTAAAATAAATTTATTTATTTTAATCAAAAAATTTAAAAATTTATTATGGAGTATTGTTACTACATAATAAATATAATATAATAATTATATATATTACTTGATTAAATTATAAAATTAATTTAATTCATCCAATTAAAAATTAGAATATTATAATTTAATTGTATTAAAACTTAAACTCTCTAACATATTAACATACTCGACACTCTTAAAATTTATCATACATTAACTTAGTTAACTTAAAAATTATAAGTATAGAGATAACTCACAAGACTTGTTTTCTTCTTTATACACACAAAGTCACAAACATACATAGAAACTCGTAGAATCAGACGTTCTCTCTATTCCGGCCGGTATATACCCTGTCGTCAGTTCCGATCATCAGTCGTGGCTTCTCCGTCACCGTCAGGGCAACAGCAACGGAGCAGCAATAACCTTTCACGACGACGAACCGCATCGTCACGTGCATCGGAACCGACCCGGATCATTTATACTGAGACGCTACGTCGGTCGTCTGAATCGGATCTAGACTTGCCGGTTTGGCAACGGACGTGGTTCCTCGGAATTTTGCTCGCAATGGCAATTTCGTTTTTCTGTATCGCTATTTTTCTGTTTCTAACCCTAGATTCAGATTACACCTCATCTACTGCTTATGCTGCAACTTCTGAAGGCGTTGAGGTAATTAGGTTTTATCATGACAATCTAATCAGATTTAATTGAAATTTCTTTTTAATTTATGAATTCAGGAAGTGACAAGGTTGACTGGGAAGTGAATTTGCTTTTTTCCAGTAATATAATTTGTGATCTAGATACTGATCCGTTGTTATACTTTTCGATTACATTTAATTGCTTAGATTTTAGTGAATTTGGGGATGAATGCACTCGATTTCATTCTGACAGAATAATAAGAGGGAGCATATTGACTTTTTAGGCTAAAGGGTATTAATTCATGTTCATTGAGAAGATCAGAGATGTTATAGCTACAGTAACCTTATGGTAGCATATATTAGTCTTAGAAATGAGAAACTGTTCAAAGAATAACAATATCGTTTTCACCTTGGATTGTGAAGATGTGTTTCTTTTCTCTGCGTCTTGAGTCTTGATAGTGTATAAGATGAAATGATCGGATATTGCTTAGCTGTTTAAAATGAATTATCAGCAAACACTGGCCCTCCGTTTACATTAGTTGAATGCTTATATATCTTATATCTTTTCAATGGTGTTCAGTTGGAGGTATACTAGTTAATCTGTTATGATAACTTTTGCACAGCCATCTTTCTTGGGCCTTTCCGAGTACAGTGGAAAACTAAGTTTTTAAATTGGGCATTAAAGTAATCCTTATGAAATTTCAATGCTTACTTGCTAGAATGCAGTAAATTGCATTCTCATTTCTTGGAATTCAATATGTGATAGATTACCTATGGGTCGGTGATCAAGTTGATGCATGAAAAGACAAAATTCCGACTACACTCACATGATGTACCATATGGATCTGGCAGTGGGCAGCAATCTGTTACTGGCTTTCCAAATGTTGATGATGCCAATAGTTACTGGGTACATTCATGTTTTCATCTCTATTATTTATGTTTAAATGACTTGTTTATAAGTGCTTAACTCAATTACACCATGTTAGTTCTGATTGGTTGCTTACAATTGGTCTCTTACAACCAGATTGTTAGACCTGAGCCTGAGACGTCTGCAAAATCGGGAGACAGCATCAAAACTGGAACTATCATTAGGTTGCAACACATGAAAACCAGAAAATGGCTCCATAGCCACTTGCATGCTTCACCAATATCAGGCAACCTAGAGGTGAGTGATTTGACACTTTAATTGTTTTTATGCAACAAAATTAATTGAGTTTTTATGTATATGAAAGTAATCAAAATAGAATAGACAAATAAAAAGCTAATGCTCATGGTTGCTAAACGAACATGATGAACCGACATTGCAGCTGTTCAAGTCACTTAATATTATCATTTGTGTAGGTGAGTTGCTTTGGAGATGATGGTAATTCAGATACTGGAGATTATTGGAGGTGAGAACTTCATCTACGTGGTCAACTATTATTTTTGTGTTTAATATACATGGTAGATTATATATTCACCATTGGGTCTTAACTTTATTTATGCTGAAGAGTTGAAATCGAGGGTAGCGGGAAAACTTGGAGACAAGATCAAAGAATAAGACTTCATCACATTGACACAAGTGGATATCTACACAGCCATAATAAGAAATACAGCCGTATTGCTGGTGGTCAGCAAGAGGTTAGAACCATTCTTTGTGTAATCAAATATATTGTAATGATTGAACCGCGCAAGCATGAATACAAATGCAAACCAGTGTGTATTTTTTCAAGATCCGTTGGTGGATTATTATTGGCATTAGGTGGCAATTCAACCCAATGGGTCAATTTTGGGTTGTGTTTATCTCCAATGGGTCAAAGGGATAAAAGTTAAAACTTAAAAAGGACAGTCAAACAGGTTGAACGTCACCCAAATGTAGTTTTAATTGGATATACCCCATTTGCTATGCATTAATATTTGGCTAAAACTAAAAAAGAACGCTACCTGCCCATTTGCTATCTTTATTCATTCACTAGGTTGTGTGGAAGGAACTAAGTACTTAAAATGGTTCTCATGTGTCCTTTTTACAGGTTTGTGGTGTAAAGGATAAAAAGCCCGATAATATTTGGTTGGCAGCAGAAGGCATATACCTTCCAACCACTGAAAGCAGAGCATCAATGTAACTTACCAGTCTATACATTTTTTGGTCGATTTTCAGGAAAATGTAGCTTCTGACTGCAGTTGACAATACTTGTTTAAGCCAATCATATTTAGGAAAACAACTTAAGACTATAGAATTTTGGGAATTTTGTTTGCTTACTACATGTTAATGAATCTAAATGACATTTTTCTTATGTGTTCGTTAATACTTTATATAAATTCCCATTTCTCAAAGTTACCTAATTAGGATATTTCCCCAGACGGTGCATTTGATATGTAAGAAGGAAGATCTGACAAGTTAGTGTTTTCGAGCCAATATGGCGGGCGTGTCTTAAGAGCTGAGTATTGGGCTAAGATTTGTTGGGTCGTATCAACCAGAAAAAGTTTGTTGAGTATTGGGTCAACATGTGCTCATTCATACTCCTATTAACGCACATATTTTTCTTTGACCATTTTTCAGAAGTTACAAATAATTGCTATGCCAAATGTTATAACAAAAACTAATTTACTTAACATGGGTCATTTTTTGATCCAATTGATGTGTTTCTTACTTTGTTAATTTAGATTCTGTATTCTGACTTGTTCATGTAAATTTTGTGCAAGACAAAATTTCAACTTCACTTTCATCCTGGTTTTATAATCAAAACTACACTTTCACTCTACCATACAAGCTTCCACCCTCAACTGCACCTTTGCACCCTCGCTTTAAAGAAACCATGTTTTTGACCTTTTGTTTTGGACCAAACTGAGAAAACAAACGTTGCTAATATTTGTTGCACGATGAATAACAAAGTTAATCATAAAGTGCTACACACAAGAGTTTATATATGTCACAGTTTAATGCCGAATCAAAGGTACAAACAGCTCATTACCATAACCAGCATAGACATCTACACATCATTTATACAATAATTCACATACGATAATTTACTTTTTAAAACAATTCATAACTTAACTATTGCATAATTCTTTTCTTATACAATATAAAAACACCAAGGAAGCAGTCTAAGTTTCAAATCGATGTCATTAATACCAAAAACATGACAAATGACGATTACATCATCCTGATAATAATTTGTTTAAATTTAATAGGGTAAATATCAAAAAAAGCACAAGCTAGTTTGCTATAATTGTTGTTTTAGCCATTCAAAAGTTAAGTTTGTCACTTAAGCCATTCGAAAATTCTTGTGTTGTTCAAAAAGATAATAAGTTTGTTGACTTTTCCTATCGAACCAACATCGCTCACAACCGCCAACCACTTCCATCTTTCAATCACCCTCGTAGTCTTTGATTAAACAACGTTATTTCAATAACCAATTTAAATACTGAAACATATAACGCAAAAATTGAGAAGAAACCCATATTGACAAAAATAATTAAAATTGGTTGGTGCGTGTGTGTGCCCGCACACGAGTAACTACGCGAAAGAAGTAGGTTGATGGCCAGCTACCGATATTCTCCAACGAGTCCGGTGTTCGCCAATGAAACATGAGACGGTCGTAGTATTTCTCCAATAATAGTAGATGCGACGGAGAGATAATTTCATGGTGGCTGGGTTCGGAAAATAAAGAAAGTACGAGGTAGCTCGCGACTGTCTTATCATTTACGGTCTACCCCTCTTTAGGTTTTAAATTTGTAATCAAAGTTTTCATCGCATAAATATGGTAACGCTCGTTTAGTGAATTCGAGTTTACAATTATTTTTATTATTATTATTATTTTAAATTTAAAACCATATTTAAAAGGAGAATAAAGGGCTAGGCAATAATATAGTATTGTTTTTTAATATTACATGTGAAAAATGTGAAAATGGTCTAGCTCTATACCTTTATGTCTTGCTAAAAATTAACCTTTTTGGTAGAATTTCATTCATGTCAATGCAAACTTGAGAATTACATATATGTCCAAATTAGTACTCATTTCAAATAGATATAGATAGTAAACTGTATTTAATAAACAAGAATGTTAATAAGTTAGTATGAGTTTGTTATTTAACCGAACAATACACAAACGAAATTACTTTTTGTTAGTTGTTCCCTTTTGTCGCCACTTTTTTCTATTTAGTTAACTAGTATAATGTATTAACATGGCAGCTTTCATAGGTCAGTTGGTTAGAGCACCGCGGGAGGTCTTCAGTTCGACTCTCAATGAAAGCAGCTTATATTTCTTGAACCCACTACTCAACTAGTGATAAATGGTCCTTTTATTTCATTCTGAACAAAAAAAAGTAAATAATTACTATATAAATATTATTATTATTATTATTATTAATTAATTAATCTTAATTTTAATACTCCATGTTATCTTAGATGAGCTGTTCTAGACTTCTAGTTATTGTTCCCTGAGAAATTAAAAGAAATGAAACTTGATTAAAAAGAGCTTAGAGGGAAAGAATACATGCATAATTGCACATACCCAAAAATAAAAATAATCGAAAGTCATAGGTGTGACAAAAGCATATGGAATAAATCAAAGAGCATATTGTTGATCACTAAAGTATATATATTAAGAAACCTTAGAGAATAACTATCCCAACCTATAACAATACTATATTATATTATAATTTATAATTATAATGAAAAAGAAAAGGAAAAAAAACGTTGCCTGATCAAATATTTGTTAGGGCATCTACTTACAGGAACCACCCAAAGTGTATAACGCATTAAAATAAGGGCATCTACTTACAATCTGCGTGGTCCTTGTGCACTTAGAAAGTAGAATTTTACTAGGTACAAATATTTGTTATTATAATTAGATAATGTTACGATGATATACACTTTAGTTTCATTGAAAATCATGAATCAGTTGTCTCTTTACTTGGAACTTGAAGTCTATAACATAAGTGATTCACATAATACGATAAGTTACAGCGTGAAAAATTCATATGAAAACGGGCCACTTTAGATTGTACTTTGTTGATAACGAGTTAAATATAAAAGTAAAAACGAAAAAATATAATAAATGGGTCGGATAACGAAAAGATATTAATAAATGGGTTAGATGTCTTCTGAAATAAATATATACATATATATAATATAAATTGGTTATTGTAAATGGGTGACATTTTCAATAGATACAGTGAACTTCATAAATGAACCTTCACATAATTTTGTAAAGAGGTAAAAAGAATATTATTGGTTTATAAAAAATTTTACATGATGAAATTTTGTTTATTATTGGTTAACAGTAAATTTGAAGTGGTAAATTATTTATATTTTTATTAATTTATACAAGTTATTTAAATTGTGAATCTTAAAAAATATAGATTCATCATTTGAAAAAGTGATGTGAAAAGAAAAAAACAATGTTTAACCACTACGAAGAGAAAAAAATAATGATTTGTTTCTTTAAAATTGTTGTGAACAAAAAAAAATCACATTAAAAGTGAACGATGAATGTTAACCGAAGTTTCAATTATTTATCAAAATGTCACCGTCCTTTCCCTGAAGTTCTCAATAATTACAAAAATGTCACCTCCATTTTAGACCTTTGATTTTAACTGGATTGCTTGGAAGTGTTCTCACCATTTTTATTTTAATAATGTATTCACACTAGACCTCAACCATTTATATATATATATATATATATATATGGTTAGGTTCCAATGAGAACAACAAAAAGATACATAACTGCAAGAACTTTATAAATTTCATGGTTTATATACATGTAAACGCAACAAATTACATATAAATGCTATTTAATGTTCATATTAACAAATGTTATTTAATGTTCGTTATATAGAATGTTCATCGACTAAATGTGCACAAGTAAACGATAATTATAAATTTGGTTTTAAAGGTAAATTTGAGATTTTCTTAAACTATTTTGCTTTTAACCTTAATCTGCATCGGTATTTACACGTGATGAATCTACTCACATGTTCAAATCTCCAAGTTAAAAGTTGTCACAGTCCTTTAATTTTTGTAGTTTTCGTTAGAACCTTTAACTATACGTATATATTCAGTATTGAGATTATAATGTAGGGGCTTTTAGATTGTAGTTTAGTACATTAAACATCTATAAAACTGCTAATTAACATGAACAACAAATATAATGCTCACGTGGTAGCTTGACTTGTACGTACTTTAAATTAGGTTGATTAATCAAAACAATTGTCAAACATACATTTTTAAGGGGCGTCTTTGGAAGAAAATGTTGGCACGGCTTCATCTTCCAACGTCTTCCGTCTTTCATTTTAGTTCTAGCATTGACGATCTAAGACACTTTATACTGGGGCCCACATGTAAAAAACAACAGCGTAAATATCTTTTTTAGTTTTTTTTCAAACAACGGTCACATAAGTTTTTTTTTTTTTCAAACAACGATCACGATCACCATCAGAAAATGAGGATAACCAAACTACTAGTTTACTTTTAGTTCTTTTTAATAGTTAATGTAATTGTTTTTTTATTTTTTAATTACTATAATGTTATATTTCTTTAAATTAATTAATGTAATGTTTTATTTTTAATGAGTGTGTTTTATTTAAATTTATATTTAAAATTAGAATTGTAATTGTATTAATTAAAAAAAGTAATAATAATAATGAAGTACAGTCTTTTAAAAGAATTATCATCTGTTAGTAGTATTTAATCTTTGTTTAATCTATTTAAAGAATTATCGATGTGAAGTTGAATTAGTAATAAATTTTTGTTTAGAAAATGTCATTGTTGAGATGAGAGTGATTTTACTTATCCAACCAACGTTGTTTTTCCCCACTTATCCTCCTACCTATCTATATAAAATGATAAAAATATGATGTGAATTTGGTCCATACAAAAACGAAACACACTCTATATCAAATACCGAGTGGTTTGGAACCATTTAGGTTGTCATGTGACATAAATTAGGCCTACACATTCCAACTCTAGAAAGTACGTACCGAAATGACCACTCAATTGAATTAAGCATCTCGTTTCCTTGCCATCCATCCTAATCAAAAATTTAAAACTTTATTCATATCAATTCTCATGCAACCAAATTTCACACCAATTTGCTTCTTCATAATCTTTGCTAGAACTATAATATCGTATTGTATGTTGTAGTATGGGTTAAAACCTAAAAGATTACTCTTGTATCGTATCACGCGATAAACAAACAACCTTATTCATGTCGTTATCTCGTTGAAACAAACATAACGAACTTGATCTCACATTAACGTTATCTCGTTGAAACAAACATAACGAACTTGATTTCACATTAACATTTTGTCAATGGGTTACTGGTTCGAAAATATATTAAAACATATATTTTTCACTATATATTATGTGTATAAAACTTCAAAACTCTTATTCAAGGTTAGAAAAAAATATATTATATGTATCTGTTACATGCAATAAATGTTTTTTTTTTTTTAAGTTGTAATCACATAAGAATAAATTTCATGAATACAATATATATTACAGAACTTGAATACATACAATATGAGTTTTGAAAATCATACAAATAATAGTAAATAAATATAGATTTTAAGCGAAATTATTGACGTTGTTAAGCTAAAAGTGAATGGTGAATATACATATACAAGAAACTCGAAGAATAAAAAATGTAACTTACTAGGTCATTGATCGGTCACTAACACTTGACTTTAATACTCTCGTCAATATATGCCATATCCACTCAATTTTACCGTAATATACTTTCAAACCATTAGTCGTTTTCCAAATGCAACATAAAATTATTTTAGTATCATCAACGAGGTTGCTTTTGCCCACTATCACTATATGTCAACCTCCTTAATATATACGAGTAGTATTTACTTAAAACATATGTTAGGGAAAGAAAATGCATGTTTTATTGATTATCGACTCTTATTTTCAGGATGTCTAGATAAAAAAGATATGTGTTTGTATCCCTTGTGTATTATTTTTTTTTATCTTGCATGGATTAGTTTTAAAGTTTGTGACATTGATGTTAGTTATTTAAACTTTGTGCATATGATTTATGTTAATTACTTCGTATCAATTGAAACTTGTTTTTGTAAACCTGAAATCTAAAAGGATTTTCATCACTTATTAATATTAAAAAATAATTATATTATTTTGATCCATAACATCTTTAGTAGGCAATCATGACAATAGTAATGTATTTTAAAGGAATGTTTATCTCAAATATTACAAAGTAGTTTATAAAATATTAAATAAGATAAGATTGAGATAAGATTATTTAAGTTACAAGTATAATTTCTAAAATTAAAAATTTCATGGTTATTGTTGTTAGTCTAAAAAAATATATACTTAAAATTAAATTTAATTCATTCATTATTTGACATATCACTGGTACATTTTATTTTCTTTTAATTTTCACCTATCATTTTATTACATTAACCAATTTAATATTTATGTCTTTTTCAAACCTACATGTTTAGACATACATATTTTTTTCTTTTCTTGTTGTTACATATTAAAAAGTAATACTAAATAAATTTAAAATATATAACTAAAAGTAAACATAATTAAATAATTATTAAGGATGATTAGTTGTAATACCATAAAACAAAATTTCGTAAATTAGTAACAAAGTAAAGAACTCTCCTCATGTGAAATTAGAGAAAACAAATATGGTTAAGAAACATTTGTACAAAGGGTATATTTGTCATTTATGGTGTGGACACAAATTTAGAGTTAGAAAACAATAAATGCCAATAGAAATATCATGATAACTCAAGTATCTCACTATCTGTTGCTATAATGATAAAATCCTTAAAATCGCATGATAAATTGGCTATTTTGTTAGCCATTTGATTATAAGGTAAAATGTAAACGTTAGAGATTCCCAATTGTGGTCTCAACAAAGGAATAGAACCAAATACCAAACTTTTTGTGTGTTGTAGCCTCAATGGTACCAAGTAAGGGTTGGCATTGTATTTGGTTAAACTATAATTCACATGCTTATGTCCCCTTTGTTACCTCCATTTTGTGTCCAAACTTGCACCAGTTCCTCCCATTAGACATACACATAGTGACAAATATACACATAATACATATTGTACATATCTAAATCATACAATTTAAACCTATACGCTATACATTTGAAAATAACTCGATGAGAACAAGATCGTTTAAACAATATGCTCAGAGATGTCTCAATCCGAAAGGATATATCTAGAGACCAAACTTTCACATGTTGTAGCGTCAGGACCGGCAAATAAATTCTGAACGCCCCCTTTGATATTAAAAATCAGACTCTGATAAACAAAAGTTTATATATAAATAGAAGAATATACTAATGTTACAACAATTGTAATAAATATATAAAAGTAACCGAGTCTTCATCTAATAATAAATTGACAATATGATTTTATTTTTTTTGATAAATCTATTAAAACTATGCATTAATAAGCTGTATTATACACACAAATAATGCGCAACTTTAATGAATTTATCAAAATTGATAGTGAATTTATTAATTATACATTAAAAATTTTAATTTTAAAAAAACTGAATAGGTTCAGTTGATTCTAATAAAAACATATTGACTCGATATCGCTAATATAATCGGCACTTTCTATTATTTCGAACACATTTTATGTAGGTTAACCCGACAGTGTACATGTGTATATTCACAAGTATTATTGCAAATTCAAGAACTGGATTATTGCTAAATATCCTCTGATGTATAATTGGTGATAATTAGGTACTTTTACACCTGCTTTCGTAAAAAGCTTATCCTTTTTTAATAGTAGCAACTTGATTGATCCTCACCTACTTTTTAACCTCATCATGTGGGGACAGTAAAATATCAACCAAAATTGGTTTTGTTAATTAAAACTTCAATTTTATTATTGCATGTAACTTAACGTAACAAATCAGTTTTACAAAACGTTTAAACACCTCTCGCTTTATGAGTTTATCGACAAAAAAGTGGGCCATTGCCCCCAAACACCTTCTCAATCATGAATATTTATATATAATATCTTACTTCTTTTATTTAACAAATTAAAACTTAAAACCCATAAAATTTATAAACAAATACAAATGGGATCTTTGAGATTTTGAAAGGAAAACAATTATTTGTAGTACTTGTTAATCCAACTGCAATGTGTAACAAAGATTCCCTGACAATTAGCACTCTTTTAATACTTCATCCAAAACTAATACTTCGTAGTTCAGTTTTGATTTTTTAAAGTTTTTCTTTTTCAAACTTTGACCTTAAATATTTTTATTTGTGTTATATAATACTTGATGCAAAATATATGACTAGATTGACTTTTAAATGTATTTTCATTGGTATAATTTTCATCAAGTAATATATAAAACAAACAAATATACTTAAGATCAAAATTGAAAAAAAAAAAACTTTAAAAAGTCAAAATTGAACTATTATTTTAAAATGGAGAGAGTAATAATTAGGCCATCCATTATACTCTAGCTAAACATTTCTAGTCCAGGTAAAAATAATAATAATCTTAAGTACAAACTAAAATTTTAATAAATTTATAACATTTAATGCATACTGTACAAGCCATCGGAGATGTAACAAAGAAGGTACACCTTGGTATATTATACACCAACTAGTTTTGGCCTTTTGGTTTAAAGTATAATTGCACATGAACAATGTAAATCTAACTATTTTTTATTTTTTTAAGAAAGGCAATAATAAAATTAAATAAAAACTAGCAAAATACTAAAAACTACAACGACATTAAATGCAAATCTAATCAAACTGTTTCTACGTATAATCTTTAAACCAAGGTCTAGCTAGCACGAATTCATGTAGCTGATCGCAGCCCCAAAGCCTGACACCTTTTTCTAGAAAATTCCACATAAAGATGGTATGATCAACAAATAATGGAGGCAAAATGGGCACAAGTAACAAAAGAATGAATCAAAGTAAAAGTTTTAAAGATTTGCAAGATCTGTGGTTACAAACTTTCTGGTGCCACCACTGGCTTACTTTGACGTTCTTTTTGATGGGGTCTCATTCTAATGATAACAATTTTACAAATGTGGTTACTTTTTTTAGTGAATCAAATCATCAACCAAAGAGTTGCTTCTACTGTTCATTAAATGACTTTACTACAATGAATTGCATAGTAAATTTACGATAACAACGTTTTTGTGGACAAGACTATACAATTATTTTGATATAAAGCCACGAGGGTATCTTAATCTTTTACAGTGGTTTGCAGCTAATCCAAATTGAACCACCACATGTTTTGACACCCTAAAAATGAAAGCACTTTTAGTGAAAGGATACACGAGTCTTATATTTGTATGATTGAGTTAACATGATACTTAATCACATAAAAGGGGACAAGAAAACCAATAAGCATGTCATTGAAACAATGCACAAATGGAAGAGAAAAGAAGTTTATATTTGATATCCACCGCCCACTAATAAAAAGGAAGAAAACCATTTTCTTTTTTCTCCTCATTTTGATTTTATTAAAAATTCTTTTATTAATAGTATTTCTTGGGATTCCCTAAGTCAACTATCCTGAAAGATGCCTCATTTCTGTACTATAAGTCTCTAAATCATAACTCCGTCATTATTATTATTATTGCTATCAGCATTCTTGTCATAAAAAAGTGATAGATGGATAGTGAAGATACAGGATCAGCACCATCAACACCAGCCACACCAGGGACACCAGGTGCACCACTCTTTAGTGGGTTCAGACCAGACAGGAACCATGGTCCAAATTCCTTTAGGAAATCACTTCTTAGTAGCTTCAAATGTTTCAGTGTTGAAACTTTGGTTAAAGAAGAAGGCACTCTACCTACTGTTGCTTGTTTCTTACCACCTCCCCCTATCTCATTAGCAAGAAAGGTTTGTTTTCTTTGGGGTCATAATAAAAATTGAAACGTTATGATTTTATTTTTTTCTATTGTGGATTTTGAATTGGGTTATGTCATTGTTAACAGGTTGGAGCAGAGTTCATAGGCACAATGATATTGATATTTGCAGGGACGGCTACAGCCATTGTGAACCAAAAGTCACCAGGGGCTGAAACCCTGATCGGGCTAGCCGGTTCATCTGGACTCGCTGTCATGATTGTTATACTATCTACTGGTCACATTTCTGGAGCCCATTTGAACCCATCAATCACTATAGCATTTGCTGCACTCAAACATTTTCCATGGAAACATGTAAGTCTTTTTTTACCACCCCTTGTGTATGTAAATATATAAATTTATATGTATAACTAATTAGTCTAATTGTGGTACCCCTTGTGTATGTAAATATATAAGTTTATATGTATAACTAATTAGTCTAATTGTGGTCATGGTTTGGGTAGGTACCATTGTATATAGGGGCACAAGTGTTGGCATCAATTTGTGCAGCTTTTACATTGAAAGTTGTGTTTCATCCAATGATGGGAGGGGGAGTAACTGTTCCTTCAGTAAACTATGGACAAGCTTATGCTTTAGAGTTCATTATTAGTTTCAATCTCATGTTTGTGGTCACTGCTGTTGCCACCGACACTAGAGCTGTAAGACTCCTTTCTTTCTTCGTTTGGTTGCTATCATTTTTGTTATAGGTGGTAACATGGGTGGCTTGAGTGACTGGTCAAAAGTCAAAACATGTATTTCTTTGTTACCAGTCTAAACAGGGTTGATCTAAAACACTTTTGTCACAAAAATATTTACATTTATACCCCATCATCTACGTTTGGCGTTTGGGTACAGCTAGCAACACAATTTTCTCCTTATTTTCTTTTGGATGGTCTACTTTTGGCGATTTCTGAACTTTTTGACCAGTTCTCTTTTAAGCTGTTTTCTTTAATGTGTTTTTAAGCTGTTTTTCCTTAAATGAGTTGAAGTAGTCATGTTTTCATTTTACCTAAATCTTTTACTCCCTGACAAGAAAATGAAACATCCAGCTAGAGTCAAATATCTAAAACACCATTTAGTAACTGTATCGGTAAAGTTATATATGCCAACGGTACTAATTGGTGCATTTAATTTATGTCCACATGTAATATAGTATTCAATTCAATTATTGTAATAAGTTAATGCTAGATCCAAGAGAAAGGGGGCTCATAAGGTCAATCATGTAAGTTGAAAAAGTTTTTAAGTCCCTGTTCCAGTGAACTTCAATCAATTATATATCATTAGAACCAAATGCCCATTTTTATTATATTAATAATGGTTATCACTGTTTTGGACTGTTCCTGATCATGTAGATTTGCACTCATGTGCTATTATTAGTTTAATACAAGATCACATGTTGTTCTAATAAATTTAATCAATTTTGCATTTGGAAAGTATTACAAAGTCAAGTGTAGATATTTTTGGGGTTTGGACACAATTATTTTTTGTCAGACGTGTCCATACATATGATTATTAGTTTTGTTATTATAGTGCCTATGTATTTTTTTATTTTTATTGGGCAACATTGATAACATACTATAATTTGGATTCCTAGATTAGTGACTGTTTCTATCAGAATGGAAAAAGTGTAACCAGATTCTCATTTCGCCACAGGTTGGTGAGCTAGCAGGAATCGCAGTGGGAGCAACTGTCATGCTTAATATTCTCATTGCTGGGTACAAAACTGAACTTTTTACCAGCACCACTGGTTTCATTTTCAATATCTACTTTAGCTACAAAGTATCAGAAGAACTGAGAGTAGCCGAATGAAACTTAAATCGTAAATATCTAATGCGATAAATTCCCAGCGCCTTTATTCCCTTGATAACCTAATGTGGAAGGGTCAAATGAACATGAAAGTGAGAGGTATAGGTGACCAAATAGACGGGTCGGGCAGGTACCTAACAGTTAAAACCAGTAAGTACATTATTAGGATTCGTATAAACAGGTCAGGATGAGTTGGGTTGTCCCACCAGAACTTATCTTGTTTATTTTAATTTTTTTGATGCAAAAGTAACTAATTTTAAACAAGATTACAATTTCGTTATGAAAATATTGATCCATTTTCATTCTGAAAAACTTAGGTAGTTGTAAATTTGTAAACACCAAAGTATGCTATGAGTGACTTAACTAGTATAACCCGCTTTCTTTTAGCTGAAATTTCAGTAACAGTTAATGTGGTGGAGTTGGCATAATAGGCAGGTTGGATAATGGGTCGAAATGGGCTTGGGTTAAAGCAAGTACTTATTTAGTGCAGATTGAAAACAGGTCGGCTCAGTTTGGGTCAACCCTTAACCAGTCTTTTGTCCACATATTTCTAACTTCTATAAATAGTTGATGTGTTGAGAATCGTTACAAAAATCCATACTCTTACAATAGTAACCCTAATGTTTGAATAAAATAATTTTGGAGTTTGAAGGCACTAAAGATAAACTTTGGGCGATCTTTCAATGTATATGACCCGTTTCATTTTTACGCACTTTTTTTATTTGATCATCTGACAGTTCAGGATAAAACATAAACCAAACGATCCATTCATTAACAAAATGGGACAAGATTTTCACCTCTACCTGTTAGCAATAAAATATAACCCAAATTGATCATGTTTCTACTCAGGTAGTTGAAATTGTCCTCTTATTTTGTTATCGATTAAATGATATAGGCCACTCACGGGAGCATCGATGAACCCGGTAAGAACTTTGGGACCTGCAATAGCTGCAAACAACTTCAAAGGCATCTGGATCTACCTTACGGCTCCCATCCTTGGTGCACTAACCGGGGCAGGTATTTACACAGCAGTGAAGCTCCCCGAAGAAGATAGCAATGATCCTAATAAGACTGAAGAACATAGCTTCAGAAGATGATTTAAAAAAATGATGTAAAATCACCACCACCATGCTGACACTGATAAGACCAGATAATTCATTAAGAGCCTGCGAATTCAATATCAGGTAGAACGGGCCAATGAATATTTGATAGGTACATACTTACCGTTATATAGTAATACGTCGAGGTGTTTTATCTAGAGTCTTGATCGATAATCGCATTGATTAATGTGAAGGGTGATTCGGAGTTTCCTGTTTTTTTTTCCTGTGGTAAGGGAATTAAGTCCCGTTGTTTGTAAAGGGTTGAGAAATAAACTGGAAATTGTAGGTAACATGTTGCAGAAACTTAACAGACAAACTAAAGAAGGCGACATGTGTGTTTTGCAGCTAGCTTGTTTAGTTAAGACCTTGTTTTCGGGATTCTTATATAATTAAGAAGAAGATTAGATCACTAGTGAGTAGTGACTATAAACATAAAGTGTTGTGAAAACGGCATTATTAAAGAAGAATAACTTATGCTTATACATTTCACTAAATTAAATGATGCTGTGAAGAATGAAAATACTATTAGGCAGTGAAGAATGGAGTTAGAAACAATAAGAAGTACGTCGCATTCGCATTGATCAGCTCTGTTGTGAAAACGGGCCAACTTGTAGAGAGAAATGTAAGAACTTATCAAGTAGAGTTTAAATCCAGTTTCCAATTGGGCCGGGTCGGTCCTGGTCTCCTGGTGGACGACAATTGTCACTCTTATTGGAGCGAATTTAACTATAAAAGTTTTGGCCTAATAGCCCGAACAAGTGGAAATTGCTTAGAAAATATATATTTAACCTCTAAAATTTTATATTCAATCATTAAGTAATATACTGGTAATTATTTATTCCCGAATAATCATCTCTAGTTGACTAGTGCTATAAGTACTTGCTCTGTATTAAAATTTTATGGAAATGGATGGTCACCAAGTGTTCTATATTCAACCCAATCTGACGTGTATTAACACATAAGTAGATGTTGCCTAGATCAATTTCTAATCATTGCCACATTTTTTCAGCTTAACAAGCTACGGTGACAAACAAAATAAAAATAGAAATGATTATGTTAACAATAATAATTATTATTATTATAAATTATTATTATAATAATAAAGAAAATGATAATAACAGCCCAAATCAATAAAAATGGATTTGATGAGTAAATTATTTGCACTTTGTGTCAATAATCATAGTAATTATTTGTCGAGTCAAACGCATTAATTATTTTGAAGTTTGTAAAGTATATATTTGCTAAGAAAGTTCATTTTATTTATACGAGGGTCTCTCATATATAATACAAGCGTCTAAACCTGTCTATATATGCAGGTTGTTTAAACTACTAAAATAAATATTAAATTAAAAGATCATACTTTTTTGACACAACAGTTAAAATGTCATAATCTAATTATATTAATCAATGATTACATTTTTTAAATAATTCATTTACGCATAAAAAATTCAACGTAACTTTTATTGATATAAGTACACCTTTTATGTTTGTGGACATATATAAATACATGAAATAGATTTTTAAAATTTTGATAACGATATGATATTTCAGTTATATAATTTAAAAAGTTTGGGACTGTAATTTTGAATAGAGCGAAATAAAAAGACTTAGGGTATGTTTGGCGACACGTAGCAGTAGCAGTAGCATTAAGCAATAGCAGTAAGCAGTAAGCAGTAGCAGTTAACAGTAGCAGGTAGCAGTAGCTGTTTGTTTAAAAAAAGTGTTTGGTAACGTAGCAATAGCAGTAATTATAAAGTGTAAAATTACGAAAAAGGGCATATATACATTATTTATAATGTACTCATGTTATTTTGAGGGTATATAGGTAATTTCAGAACCAAAATGCTAGTTGCTAGTTGAAATGCTTACTCATCAAGCATTTAGTAGGAAGCGGTTATAAAATATGCAAACTCCAGTTGTTTTGTTGCCAAACAAGCTTTTCAATTAAATCGCTAACTGTTAGTCGCTTGTTGCTCCAAAATGCTTCCAAATGCTTGCTACCAAACACAACCTTAATTGACAAAAAATTTAAATTAAATGATGATGTCATCAAATCTATAATTTTACTCAATTTAACAAAATTAAAGAATTTTATTGACTAATTAAATATTTGATGATGTCATCGTTCGCTTCTTATATTATATTTATTTATTTAAGATTTATTATTTATTTATATTTATTTATCTATTTATAAGATAAGATTTGCTTTATTAATTTTATTTTGGATTTTGACATGAGAAAACATCTAAAAGCCAAGTGTGTTTTGTTCAAGAGAATACGTGCAGGGAAACAAAATTAACAGGATATGAAAACGAGAGAAAAGGCACCAAGATATGTTTGAAGGTTTTTTTTTATAATAATAATAATAGTAATACTATTATTATTATTATTAATATTAATATTAATATAATATAAGAACTATTATGTAACTACTGTTTAAGGATGATGTGATACTGATCGATAGAAAAAAGATAACCGTTCAACTTTAGATGCTTATCCGTTAACATAGTTTTTGTTCAATAGAAATAAGTAGTTCAAATATGGCCAAAACTTCTTGAATAGCTAGCTAGTGACCATTAATTTTTTGGAGCAATCATATTCACCATTTGACACGTACATTTTTTTTATTATTATTATTTTTGTTGTGCAATTAGACATGTGTATCGGTATCAATTATAATTTTAAGTATATTTTTTAAACCTATATTTTAGATATATTTTTCAATCTATAAATTTATTTTTATTTGTGTATATGTAAGTATGGAAGAACAGATGCAAGTGTCATGGATATACGGATAAATGTGTATAAATTGATGAAGTTTTTTATGTTCAAGTTACCGAATAAAAATATTTTTTTTTATAATTTTTTTTACTCAGATATATAATATAATATATATATATATATATACTATTTGACCGGGATAACCCCCGTACATGAGCGCTATTGACCATTTCTTAAACTATTTCAAAGTTTATTTGAAAAAGTTCAAACTTAAAATTTTTTATAAGAATATTATAATGTCTTTTAACAACAGAACACTTTGATGATGATGGATACATGTGTATCTTGATAAAACAATGCAAATTTCTGATCCTAAACCATATAACTACGAGAGATGATTGGATTTAATAGGAAGATTCCATCATTGATCACCCTACCAACTCTACGTCACATTGTTTAAAGTTTAAATAGTGAAATCTAAGTGGATTACTATTCATACAACTTAACATTTGATAAATATGTTTTTATAGGTTTTTTATTATGTAAATAATTTTTTAAATACTAGAACGAGAGACAATTTTAACCAAGAATTAGACGAGAAATCAGTACGATAATAGAAAGAAAAAAGAAAAGCGATACGATTCTAAAACAACGAGAGACAATACGTATGTTGAACATATAGGCAAATTACAATATTCCATTGGGTCAAAAACAAAAATGACAAATATTAAATAAATTTAGTGATTTCCTAAGCAAACGGTCTAATAATTAGTATACAATAGACAGCTTTTTTTATAGTCACTTAATAGGGTATATAAATCACCATAACAAACAATATATACATATTTCTTTCATGGGAGTTGACGGAGCATTCACAAGTCACAACATTGTCTAGCTTCTTTGAAATCTAACATGAAAACCCACACATCAAACTCATGCACTATTTTTCGCCATGAAAACTTTGATGATGATGTTAAGTTGGATCTTTGCTTATCTTTAGAGAATTATTATCGAAACCTTAATCAAGATACAAACGAAAAAGATCATAATTTCACATCACTGAGAGTTTGTCCTTGCAACTATTGCAGATGAAAATTCCGTAGTTCTCAAGCACTTGGAGGGCATCAAAATGCACACAAAAGAGAAAGGACAATCGCAAAGCATAAATGTAAGGTTAGCCATGGGTACCCTTATCGATTATCTACTAATATGGCTTCATTCGGGATCCAGACTCACTCTATGGTGGTTCATAAGGCAACTAGTAATTTGGTTTTCTTCCCATTTGCTAGCGCTGTAAAGTCTCTTGGGTCTGGACCCATGATAGGGCGGTTTGTGCAACCAGAGAGCTGTAGTGGTGGATCGTCATCTAGGGTGATGATTGGTGGTCTAAGGTGCGGAGATGGCCGGAGGTGTTACATGGGTTGGTGGTGGGGATTGTTATTTAAAAAGTAGTCAAGATAATCAATTGCAAAAATTAGATTTGTCACTTAAACTCTAATAAGTTTTCCATTCTGTTGTTTAATTTGATGGGCTACATGCCAATTAATTGTCTTTAATCAAATCATCTACGTGTAAAATTTTGATTATATTTTATTTCGAATGGATAATATTGTTATTATTTATCTAAAATGGAAACAGGTCGTTAGAGTCAAAAGAGCTCAAGGTTTTATTATAGCTTTATATTATATAAGTGCATCTCAAAATGATGTAGAGAACTTTTTTAGTCATTAATTTCTCTTGTGAAGTATACTCGGACTTGATTCTGATACTACATAAATGTGACAAAAGTAACGCCTATATTTTTCAGTTGGGCCTGGCCCAAATTCTCATGCGAAAATTTCTTGTCATGACTCATGACCCTATGAGATTTTGAAAATAATCTTATTAGTACTTGAATTTGATTGATTAGGTTAGGCTAGTACCTTTAACTTGGGTTAATTTAGGTTTTCAGCTTTCTTAAAGTCACTAATTATATATTTTTAGTTTTATTTGATTATTGTACTCAGAATTAGGGTACTAATCTAACCTTATAGTTTCAAATAACAATATCATTATAATAAATACTTTTAAAACTTTGAATATTAATTTATGAATTAGCATTTTAAATTCTTTTTACATAAAAGTAAGTATTAATTCTATAAATGTGAGTATTGCTAATAATTTACTTCTTACTAAAACAAGACAAGAACCATCTAAATACATTAAAATGCATAAAACTCCAAAAATCAAAGTATCATTTATATAGTACAGATTTTGTTACTTTACATGATATAGCAATTATTAATTATCAATTAATAATTTTATATAAAACACTAAGTAGCCATAACCATAACCATATATATGACTCTTATAACTCACTAAACAGTAAATAAGATCTAAATGTGAAAGGTAATGCATGTAATATAAAATACATAAAAATCTTTTATTTATTTATTTATTTATTTTAATAGTCAACGTTAGAACTAACTTATCCCACATAATACATATACATTACATATATATACATGTTTCATACAAGACTTTAACCTATAACATTTTAGTTATAACTTTTTAGTTACGGGCTCTTCACTACTGCTAGACAACGTGCTCTTTAATTAAAGTAAATAAAATTTAAGAAGAAAAAAATAAAGCGTTCTAATTGGGATTTCTAAAATCCATTTTAACACTTTAAATATACTTTATCGAGTCAAAGTTCTATACGATAAATCATAATATCAGTAGTACAACAATAAAGCCAAATGAAATCAAATAATTTTGGTGTGAAAGTATATCTTCATTGATACACTTGTTTTTTTAGCTACAAATTTATTCCATGTCAACTTCCAAAGCTTCTACTCATCAATTTCAAATTTTAAAACATCTCCTCCAACGTATTAATTCCTGATAAATACAAAACTCTCTAACCAACTACAAAAATTCCCGTTAAAACTGAGAATGCTATGCGGAGTGAAGCCGGGAAAACATTGTAAACACGGATCGGTGCCCGTGTTTCTCAATGTCTACGATCTCACCACCATCAACGGCTACGCTTATTGGCTCGGTCTCGGTGTTTACCATTCTGGTCTTCAAGGTTCGAATATCTATCTTCAAAAAAATTTCGAACAATTGAAAATTGATAACGACAGTCCTAAAGACCGTCAACAAAAATGTATTTTATGCTTAAAATTGTTGTACTTTTTGGTTTGACGATTAATGTTCAAGTTCTATTGTTTTTTGTTTTTCTTTTTAGTTCATGGAGTGGAATATGCATTTGGTTCTCACGAGCATTCGACGACCGGAATATTCGAAGGAGAACCGAAACGATGCGAAGGATTTGTGTTTAGGAAACAGATTTTGATTGGATATACCGAAAAAGATCGAAGGGAGGTTAGAAAAGTTATGGAAGAATTAGCGGGTGATTATAAAGGGATTTCGTATAATCTAATTACTAAAAACTGTAATCATTTCTGTAATGATGTGTGTGTTAGACTTACTGGAAACACAATTCCACGTTGGATTAATCGTCTAGCAAGAATAGGTACATTTTACAAAATGAAATTATTTTACGAAATTCATTACATTTGTGGTGGTTTTTGATGGTGAAACATTTATTTGTGTTTAGGTTCGTTGTGCAATTGTATAATTCCGTCGAGTTTAAGTTCGATTAGAGTTGGAACTGAAGATAATAAAGTGCATAACGAAGGAGAGATTAGAAAGAAGTTAAAGAGTCGATCTAGATTGTTTCGTTCGTCTAGTTCTTCATTTTCGTTTGAGAAATCATCGTTTGAATCGCCTACGGTTACTCGGACCAGAAGTCAGAGGAGTAAGAATTCTTCTTCTTCTTCTTCATTATCATCTTAATTAGATTCATCAAATAGTTCTGTTTTAAGTTATTTAATCATGTTAATTATGTTTGTAATTGCTTTATAAAAGAATTTGGGTATTTTATATTAAGATGTACTACGACCGTCCCACAAGAAATGTTTACATTTTGATTAACGCATTTTTGTTAATCATCAATTAAAAAGGTTATGAATTTAAGTCTCACTTGAAACAAGTGATCGTATATATTCGTGATGGTTGTACATAATATATGTGTTAGATTATAGGGTTATCGTTTTAAAAAGAATAAAAAAAAATATTCATATTTCTATTTTGAATTGTCTCAAATTAAATTTTCACTTTATATTTCACCTAATAAAAAAACTTTAGTAAGTAACGATAACATTTTATTAGTTAAGACTTAAAGTTAGTGAATTTTTTACAAATGTTATTAATTTTTAATATAGAAACTTATAATGAGACGCGTGGAATATCATTGCTTAATGAATCAACTTTATCCATGTTCGGATAATTCTATTACAAAATGCAGATGACAGGTAAAGTGTAAAACAGGAGAAATCATATTGTCATCGAGTGTGGGCGACCACAATCTTCATAAAAAAGCGAACGGGTTTAATTCTTAATTAAAAGTAAGATCTTATACATGAAGTTTTAAAATTAAACTCTGTTTTTTTATCTGTCCACATACATTTTAACATAGTATGTTACATTATACCGAAAGATATGATAAATAAAACTAAAGTTGCGTGTTGTTTGTGAAATTAGTTTGAAGGAATTAAAATTTAGCACAGGAAAAGGAATTTGAATTCCTTTAATGAAAGAAATTTGATGGATTCTAATTTTATCAATTACTCAAACAAACAAACAAATTAAGGAATGAAATATAAATTATAATTCTATTGAATTTTAATTAATTCCGTTGATCAAACGCAGCATAAGTTTTTGATACTATTATTACGGTGTTGTATCATGTATGAATTAGAATTTTGAAAGCTAAAAAGGTGTTTAAAATTGCTTATTAGGCGATTATTATCTATTTATTTATTTTACAGCAAAACTTGAATAAAAATTGCTAACTTGATTACTTTAAGAAAATAACTATTTAACAGTAAATGCGATACTACACGCTTATTTTTTAAGCAGAAAAATACTCTTACACTATCTCGATCCCCTGCATACTGATTTTGTTGAAACCCATATTGGTAAACTATAAATTGTTAAGGCTTTACTTAAGCAACACTCAAATTCTGTATTTACCAACCAACTACTATTAATTAATTATATCTACTAAAAGACATACATGGCCAACAACGTTCTGTTAGATCATAGATAGCTAAGAAATGTGAATGAGTTTTTGCTATATTATTGTAGAGTAATAAATGAAAAACACTCTTTCTGTTTTTGCCTTAAAAGTTCCAAAGAATTGCCTGTAAATGGGCCCGACAATACCTGTCACGTGACCCACTTCTCATCTTCCCAATTTTAGTAGTATTATTGAACCAACATAGGATCCCTATAGTATGTTACAAATGTACTACTGTTATTGTCAACTCAATCAAAACATTTACAAGATACACTGCGATATTAATGGACCAGACCAAACTAACAATGTAAGCTAACCTTGTATGAACAATTAATTGAGCGTAGTATTTGGGTTGCCTATTGTCACATTACTTTTAATTTGTAATGTCGTAAAAAAGAAAAGGAAGAATGATGCTAGTTGTGCCTAAAAATGTAGACTTAAAGTTATAATTAACGAGACACTTTTTAACATTTGAAATCTACTATTTTCTTATATTCATCAATCATTTTAATACATGCATCAATCACATTTTAAGTTTAATTCTACGTATATTAAACTAGACACGTTAAACATTTATCAAATAAAAAATATTTATTATTTAATCCAACATCAGTGTTCATAATATGTTTGTTTGCTTCTAATATTGAACTCACTCAGCTCATTTAAAACCTCCCACAAAGTTGGTAGAAAATATAAATACCTCAGGGACACAAAATTCAGTTCATCATGATATTTTTACTTTTGACTAGTCAAAATTAAAAATAATAACTATGGAATTTCTTTGATTACATTGTAACTTCAATAAGATCAATATACCAAACTGAATTATTTTCACAAAAATATAAACCGAAAAACATCACTCTTGAATGTGTTTTTCTTCAACAACATTACTAATACTTCTTTCTTCAACAATACTATGAAGACTTGGTTGCCAATACTCAAGAGATGTTATCAATTTCTTGGGTGATCCTTCATTTTTTCCGTTTCTTCGATCACTATTACTAGATGAAGACATCGTTCCATTTTCATTAGTCAGGCCCGCTTTACGTTTAGACCCCGAAAACACACAACCAAAACATCTTTTACTCTCAGACTCATTTCCGCCGTTAAACGACTTACCACAACTCCCATCAAGATCTTCAACAGAACAACAACTCATATCACTATCCACATCTTCATCGTCTTCTTTAGAACTTTGGCCATCTTGACCCACAAGCCCTGAAGAAATCGACTTTTTAATTGATTGTTTTTGAAGTTTTCTAACAGTCGATATTGGAACAACATAGACCTTTTCACCAGGCATTAACATGGTGTCCGGTTGCACAATTGCCCACGGTTGTTTAAACACGTTTGGGTGAGCCACACAACACTTAGGGTTACGACGAATTATTTCAGATGCCATAACGGGTCGATCATGAAGCTCAGCATGTCCACCGGGGTGCACGATTTTAACTCTAAGATTTTTTGTACTATTTGTGTAGAGCCAACTTCCAATTCCCATTTTAGATTTGTTATTGATTTGTATGGTATAAAGATTGAATGGTGGTTATATTCTTGTTAAAGGCCTAACTTAGATCTTTGATAATATCGTTGTAACTATGTTGGATGTGGACAGTATTGTGGTCTACGGCAAGGACAATATATGGTTATGCAATTTCCAAAAAGTGCATTGAGGGACATTGAATACTTGATGGATTCTCCGAATACCTAGGGATAATAATTTAAAAGGAAAGGATAATAATTTAAAAGGAAAATGATTGGTAGGTTAAAATATAGATTTAAATTTAGGCCTAAAAATATGATTAATACATATTTTATCTTATCTTAACTATATATAAATCATCTTCATCTATTTTTTAAAAATTAGACTCAACAATAGTTAATGTTCAAATTACCCTTAAAAATCATAATTACTTTCCAAATGAACCACTAATTTATAAATTGCA
The DNA here is from genome assembly GCA_963921325.1 of Logfia minima. Lineage (NCBI taxonomy): Eukaryota > Viridiplantae > Streptophyta > Magnoliopsida > Asterales > Asteraceae > Logfia > Logfia minima. The sequence continues at coordinate 3,341,288 of OY992768.1, forward strand.
ACCCTTGAATTTTAAACTTTACATATCCTTAAATTAAACTTTTAACAATATAATGTAAACAATAAAATATGTGAATGTTAAATTGACTATTTGTTCCCGCAGCTATGCGCGGGCACACTGCTATATATCAATAATTGGTAATGAAATGGAGAGAGAAATGTCTTAGGTGATGTGTTAGATGTTGAATGGATCAGGTTCATTTTTAAGCCTCTATATTATTAGGTCTATATATCAATACTCATATTTGTATTGCTAAACTGATATTGCGAAATCGATATTGATAAATCGACATTGCAAATTGAAATTTTAATCTTGCGAATTTCCTCATCTTTACGAAATGAATTAATTTTCATAAAAAGAAATTTTATGTCGATAATACGTAACCTATTTTATATAATTAGACAATAATCCCTTTATTTAACCCATACAGTTGGGAATTTGGCATATGGCCATATGGGTCAACACTACTATAATAGAGTGCAGACGGTGATTCTAATATACACTACTGTCATATTAGAACGGCCCAAATTAAGATTATTTTATTTTTTAATTTTATTTTTTAAAAAAAAAAACTCACTGTATACTATACGGATGTGGCTCTTTAGCACGGCCAGTTCTGAAATTTTTAATGTAATGTTTGTAACAAAAAAACACACTATCTTTTAGGAGCAAGGGTGTTTATTGAGTCGAAATTGGGGCGAACCTAAACCAAAAAAGATAGATGATTGAACTGTCAATCTAGATTGACCTACTTCCTTTTGGCACCATTGTGTTGTGGTCTTGATTTAGAGTCTTTTAGCTACCAAAAAGGGTACAAATTAATAAAAGTTTGGTTAGTAGAATAAGAATCATGTGGTTATAAACTTCGTTGATCATTTTTTTCAGTTTATCAAAAGATAATTACAACTAAAAAGAAGTGTTATGTGCTTATGTTTTTTAATATAAAATGTCCTTTATCTGTCCAAAATTCCAAATGAATGCCGTTTATGTTTGAAAACATATTAAGCCTTATTTCACCATACTAAAAAAGTTGAAGAACCATTATTGTACTTAATCATTTACAGGGGGTCATTGTGTAAATCACCATATAGAAACTCTGTAGCACCCTGTCTATAAAATCAACATGTAATTAGGGTTTTACATACGAAGAAGCCGCTGTTTATTTTCTGGCGTAAGTTAGGGTTTCAATTCCAAATCCAAATCCAAATCCAAATCCAAGTTGATATAATCCTCCAAAAATCAAGTAATTGTACACCGCATCACTGGTTTCCTCATCAGCTACGTGATTCTATGTTTTCTGGTGTTGGTGGTACACAAATTAACTTGCCTCAAACGAACATTTATTTTCGAAGTTAATGGATTCATTAATTGTCGGTTTTGTTAAAATTTGAATAAAATGGTTTAAATGGAGTTTGGGAAATGATGCTAAAAGATATCGATTTAATATCATAGGCGCATGATGTGCTCTGCTGAACGAAATCTTATTTGCACGTCAGTCTGATCCCAAGCTCCATTTTTGCTAAATGTGTGGCTTTTTTGATTTACCTGCCATTGTAATTTGTTTCTATGGTTTTCTGTTTTTATAATTTGTTGTTATTCTGTAGATTTTTAACTATGTCTTTTGTTTTGGAGGTGGAAGATAACTGTATTTTAACGTAAATTTTTTAAAGTAGATCAAAATGTTTTATATATTATTCTGCTTTACAGTTTTGTTGTTTTTTAAGGATTTGAATTTGGTTTATGCTTGGTAGATTGGGTGGAAAACGAATCATGTTTGAATTAAGATTTTAAATTAGATATAGAAATTAAAGTTTTTGCCAAGTATTATGTGGGTTTTTGAGTGTATGTTATGAAATGATGGAGATACAATTGAATAACTAAGTTGGTTTATAATATTATTATGTATCTGGACTTTAAATGTTTTATTATTGTATGCGAAGAACTTTCGTATCGTATAAATTTATATCGTGTGTAATGAACTTTCATATCGTATATAACCTTATGTATTGTAATGTTGTGTGAACTCAATCTCAGGTAGCTGGTATTTCTTCAGTGTCACCTTGTTCATGTCGGTTTTCTTTCAACTAAGGTTTACACGTACACAATTTCATTAAACTTGAACCCGTCTATTTTTATGGGTACAATCCAACTCACATTCTTAATTTTGACGTTTTTGACCCATTTCATAAAAACATAACCTTATAGGTTTTAGACAATGATGGTGTATCTTTGTCTTAAACTGATTGGGTTATAATTTTTATAAAATGGGTTGAAATTCAGTTTGTGGGTCGGGTTGTCCTGTTAAAATGGGTGGCTTAGTAGTGTTTAATAAAAAAGTGTGTATGTGTCAAGCCATGTTGAAAGAAGACTGACATGGAGCAGGCGACATGGAATGAAATTTTGATTACAGAAATCATACGATAGCAATTTTAGAATGAACAATCCATACGATAGAATGCTTGACTTGTTGCAATGTAGTCAAAGATTTAATGAAAATGATGCTTGATTCATATAAAGTTTAATGTGGTTCAAATTGTCATGTCATTGTAATTATCTCCATTAGTACATAATTGTGAACTCAAAACTATTGAAAACACTTGTAAATGAAACCAAACTTTGACCTGTTAAATCCCAAAACGAAACCTAAACCAAAAGCCAACCGTGTACAAGTTATGTACAAAACACTGAAATAACTATTTGTATATATCAACAGAAGATTGATGAGCTTTTACTTTTGAGAAAAAGGCCCAGTCTAAATTAAATCTTGACCTGTACTACTTTGTTTAAAAACTTAAGGTAGACTACTTTGTTAGGCCTGCGGTCTTATGGTAAACTACTTTGTTTAAAAACTTAAGCCCAACAAGTAAACATAGTCAGATTAGGAATGTTGATATTAATTTATTTATTTGTCATAAATTTGATTGTTTGTTTTTTTATTTTCAATGTTTACAACCATACATATATGAAAATAAGAACGGACAAATTGCATAATTCTAGATATCTATAATCCCTTATTTAGTATTCACTATCTTTTTTTAAAAACTTAAAACGGAATATGAAAAAACATCATTATACTCTTAAGATATGGTCAACTTAGAAGATTTTGATATATTTATATTTATATTATAATATAAAGAATTTAGACTTTTTATTTATAGAAGCTTTTATCACAGTGGAAGATTTAACATTTCTATAAATATATATATATAATTCTCATTTTTAAATTTAATTTAGCTTTTATTAAGTATCAAGTGTCACTAGTCCGCTTCATTTTTACACTATAATGTTTTCAAGCCGCAATTGTCAAAGATAAAAATCCAGACCAGTACTAATTTACCACTATAGTTAATCAATTTAATAAAATAAAAATAATATATCAAATTTACCGTTAATAGTGAATTTTACTTTGTTACATAGCGCAAGACTTAACCTAATTCTACTACAACTTTTATAATTTAAAGGGGAAGTGTTTCCCGGGCAGTATGACACTAGTTAGCAATGTTAATATTTAATTTATTTATCATAATATAATCAAATTAAATAAGTCACAATCTACTACCAATAATAGTATAAATAAATATAAATAATAAATAACAAGTAATATAACAAAGATGTAAGATCAGATACTGTTTGCATTGAGTTAAGAAACGTGTGTTAGCATATTAATCTGTGACTACTAAAATAAAATTTATATTTTAAAAGTTCCATATATACTTAAAAAATTAAAATCATTGCACATTAACTAAGTTAGTTCTTTACATGTTAAAGTTAATTTTCAATTAAATAAAGAAGTAAAACCTCATTAAATATATTTTAATCTATACGCTAAACACAATTAACAATCGTTTAAAACAGTGAAAACTACCAGCAGTCATGTAAAAGTTGTTAATTGTATACCATTACTAATAGAGTTTTATGGACCATTGTTATGATAAATATATCTGCTATATGAAGGTTGTGTGAGGATTTGTACTTTCTGCATCTTGTGTTGTACAATGTATGGTCAAATAGTCAAAGTGGCTTGGCGGGAAAAAAGGAGGTTGTGTTAACTGAAACCTAGCTTTTAACGAAGAGATGGACACCCCCATTGATCATGCCGGTAGAACCGCTCATCATTTGAAATTTTCCTTTTCATTCCTAAATTACCCCTTATCCATCACTTTCTAATATTTAATACTCCGTATGTTTTTATTATGTGATGTATTTTATTTTATTTTTTTAATTTAATTAATTATTAACTAATGATGTAGACCCCAGTAAAAACAAGTGGATTTGTCACCTACATATAAAATTTGAATTTATTAATCGAGTTCCAAATTACTATATAAAAAAGTGTATATCTATAATTTGAGTAACTGCTTATTTAAATAATATTGCATTAATCGTTATTTAATGATTCTTTTGTCGGATTATAACTATAACTTTAATTAAGCATAGCTTGACAGCCACTTTTAATACTTATTTAAATGAAAGTTAGATATATCCAAATCAACTTAATATAGAAATTAATAAGTGATACTCAGACACATAAAAAAACAAATATATAAGTAGTAAACAAGTACAAGTAGATGATTAGAAAATTATGCATGACGTTTTATACAAATTAGGAAAAGAGTTATTTTAACAATTATGACATTTTTGGTATAGTTACTCAATGTCACATCACTACCGAATATGATTGAAGTTTAATGTTTGATGGTGATATTCATATTTTAAACGAAATACATGTAAATTATATAAACAAAATTTATTTTGAATGCATCTATGTGTGTATGGGGATCCGTATTGAAAAGAAAAGAAGAGTGCATTCATTAATACCCATAAACAAACATGCTTCTTCTTAAGTACATCTAATTTGATTAATTTGTAAATAAAAATAATAATAATTGCCTACTTAAATATAATCTACTCCATAATAGAAAGAAATCGTATATATAACAATTCTTTTGAACTTATCATAGTAAGAAAAGGAAACTGAATAATATAACAACAAATGGAGTTTTAATTTTTATTGTTTTTCAATTAATTTTTAAACTGTCATGAGCTTTATTGTAAAAAGTTAGAAGTTATGTAAAGATTGTTTTGACTTGTAGTCATAATTTTAATTTTTAATTTGATTATATATGAAAAGGGTATTTACTTTTTGTAACGTTATGTAATATTAGCATTACTAATCTTCTTATATTTTTCTTAAATGAAAGAAAATCATAATTCGACTTATAAAATGACATGTAGAACTATTAAATTTTCTTTTAGTAATAAATATAATATAATTTTTAATTAATATAATATTATATACTATTAATCATCTATAAATATTAAGTATAAATTATGTCAATTGGTTTTTAAGTTAGAGAAATAATAAAAGGGCAAAAAGGTAATTAGAGCATGCACGTCTCCAAGCTGTAGTGGGCTGTGTAGCAAAAACAAATTGTGGGGGCATTTCAAAACATTACCACCAACATCCACACACTCTGATTGTGTGTGTTTTTGAGTGAATTTTTCTTTCTTTCTTTTGTTTTTTTACTAAAAAGAAGAGATGATGTATAAAGTGTCCCACTTGTTTTTGTAAGTGTGTGTTTTTATTTTTTCACCATACTCATTCAAACTCAACACACACATGCCCTCTCTGGCTACAGAATACAACATTTTGTCTCTTTGTTTTCCGGTTTTGTTTTTGTTGTTTTCACTTTTTGTTGCAGATAATTGAACCCTTTCTTTTGCAACAACAAAAACTTGGAAGAAGAAGAAGAAGAAGAAGAGTAATGATGATGACCCACCACGGTGTTCTTGTGTAGTTGTGTCTGAAAACTCACTCTGTTTTCAAGATTTCTTTTTTTTTTGGGTAAGTTTTGTTTCTTTATTTCTTTTTATAATGATTGTAACTTTTTATGATATGTTTCATGTCTATTAGAAAAGGATTTTGTTCAAGATTTAATCTTTATCTTCTTTACCCGGAATTGATTTAATAATCTTGAAAGACAACGGAACAAGGGTTTCATGAAGTTCAATATACTTACTCACTTTTTTATTTTGACAAACCAAACCCTTTTTCTACTTTTAATTTAATTCATGTTTCTATTTTATAGTATTTTTGTGAAAAATCCATATACTTATGTTTAATATTTGTGTCGATGTTTGCATACACAGATGATAATTTAAGGTTTCTTTTGTGGTTATGTTATTGATATGATTAAATTGTTTATTAGTCTCGAGTTCACTTAGATGAATTTAATTATATTCTTGAACAATTTCTCATTTGGGGTTTTATGTGTTTATATTACGAATACAAGTTCTGACATGATTAAAATATTATTCATTTTTATTTAGTTAAATGAATCTAATGACATTTTTGAACAATTTCTCATTTGGGGTTTTGTGGGCAGATGTCAAAATGGAAGCTTCTGAGGCTGCAAAAGTTGTGTACAACAGAATACTAGAAACAGAAACGGAGACTATTACCCGAAAAATAATGGGTTACATATACTTACTAGACCATGCTGACCGCGAAATGATTCGCCTAGCATTTGGCCCGGATAATTTGACTCAAATCATTATACAAAAAGCCAAAATTGAGCTTAATTTAGGCCAAAAACCCGTTCCTTCACTTCCTATATCACCATCACTTCAACCCAGCCTGATGTTTTATTTACACAGACCCTTTTCAACCCCATCAGCTTTGCAAATACCACACCATATGACATTAAACTATTCAAACATGGTTCATGATGATTGTAGATATCAAAACCATGACTACTTTGAAGGCTTAAATGATCAATACGAAGCTTTGAATAGGGAAATCAGCAATTTTCCCGAAAATTGTTACTTCCCGGATGGAAAAATTAGCGTTAGAGGACGAAGAGATGGAAACCCGACTAAGATTTGCCATTATTTTAGTAGAGGGCATTGTAAACACGGCAATAGTTGTAAGTTCTTTCATGCGCAATCTATGTTTGATTTTAACTCGAATGACTATGATGATCAAGCTGCATTTTCACCTGGTTCACTTGAAAAACTTGAGTTTGAAATTGCGGAAATTTTGAAATCAAGAAGGGGTAATCCGATCTCGATTGCTTCGTTGCCTATGGTTTATTATGAAAGATATGGAAGGACCCTTCAAGCTGAAGGGTACTTAACTGAAAGTCAAAGACATGGTAAAGCTGGTTATAGTTTGACTAAGCTGCTTGCTCGCTTGAAAAACAATATTCGACTCATTGACAGGTTTGCTTGATTTCTTATCTGGTTATGCTTTTATTTCTTTTGAGTTATAACTAAAACTTGTGATTGAATTAAGTTGCAGACCTCATGGGCAACATGCAGTAGTTTTGGCGGATGATGCATCAAGGTACATGGAAAACCGCTATGAGCGTAATAATCTGAATCCAGGTCCTATTGTTAGTGGTTCGAAGCAAATATATTTGACTTTTCCAGCCGATAGCACATTTAGTGAAGACGACGTTGCTAACTACTTCAGGTAAAACCCTATAACTATAATTTGATGTGGCAAAATGGGCGGGTCGAGTGGGATGATATGATGGATAACAGCTTAAATCAAACAATTGTGGTGCTAGCTAGTTGGGTTGACTGTTGTATCAAGTATGATAAATTGATAATTATCTAGTTTTTATTAAAAAGGTGACAACTTTATCTGCTTTATATAATTAAACTGTAACAGTGTAACTTTTATTTTGTTGTGTTTTCTAGCACCTTCGGTCCGGTTCAAGATGTGAGAATCCCTTGCCAACAACAACGAATGTTCGGGTTTGTAACTTTTCACAATGCTGAAACTGTGCAAATGGTTTTGTTGAAAGGGAACCCACATTATGTTTGTGGTGCTCGTGTTCTTGTAAAACCTTATAGAGAAAAATTGAAGCTATTTGATAGGTAATAGTTACTCCCTTAAGCCTGTTAGTTGTCCTACTTTAACTTTGAATATACATATAACTGTATAACTCATATTTGCATTAAATTTGTCATTCAGAAAGTATTTTGAGAAACTTGAGTCTCCAACGTGTTACCATTCGCACCATGTGGATATGGATCCTGATTTTCAAGCTAGTAAGATCTCTCTGTTTCCAAAACAAATCTTTACGTTTATTATTAGCGGACCCATTTTGAATCTTGAAAGTGTTAAAATAGGGTTTGAACCTTCTAGAATGTTCAGTAGGCAACTAGTAGACGAGCATGAGTTATCAGTGCAACTAGAGATGATGCACCTTTCGCAGTTAGAGATGGCACGTGGACCTTCCTACCTTAAAAACACCTTTGGTGATCAAAACCCACTCGAAGGTTAGATAATATTTCTTTTAAACTTTATGAACTTTCTTAATCAGCTTTTACGTTTTTGATTCCTAATCTTATTTCTTTCTCTTCTGTCTTTTGTCTTTTAGATCATGTGAACAATAACTACACTGATCAAGAGTATTACCTCTTCTCTTACTATGATCTTTAATCTTAGTTGCCTTTTGTTTTGGTACACTTTGTAAATTAACCTTGATTGTTTATTAATGTGTACTTGTGTAGTGAAAACGGTCAAGGTTTGGATCTTCCGGATAGCCCGTTTACCTGCAACAAGGGTTCTAACAAATAGATGTAGTTGAAGTTTCGATTGAAGAAACATTTAGAGTGACGTTGGAAGTAAATAATAGCAAATGGAAGATGGAAAAAAGGAGAAGAATGAATAGAAAGAAGTGTAAGGAGAGATTTTATAGTTTGATTGTTGGCAAAGCAATGCAATGCAACAAGTATAGTTTTAGTTGATATTATAAGAAGTATAAGAAGGGGAATAGATATGAGATTGATATGTGTTTTCTTATGCTAACTTTAAATGGTAGATAAAGATTTCAAAACCGGCATTCAGTTTTACTTTTCTTATTTATATTCTCTTTACTGAGCGTACACTCAACATTATCTGTCTGTTATACTTAAGGATGGGACGTGTAAACTGATCAATGTTACTCATTGATCAATGCATTACTTCTTACAAGAAGTTGTTAGCAGGTTAGTCTAACTTATGTTAGCCCTAACATATGTTAATAGTAGGTTATAACCGTTTTCTAAAAAGAAAGTTACGTGTTAAGATATGAATGATACACATGTGAAAATTATTAGCGGAGAAAATTAGAGTAAACATGTAATACAAATATACAATTATCAAAATATAGATTAATTAGACACATCTTTATTTATATATGTTAAACAGTATTTGATCAATAACGATTAACTTAGAGTTTGAAAATAAGGACTGCGTTGATTATATATTTATTGGTTGGAAATTTAAAAGGATGACATTGGTGTATGAGAAACTAGAGAAATGAGGTTTGAGTGTCTTGGTTAAAGCACAAATGGGTCAAAATGCATACTCTATACCCTATATTGTCATCTGAATTGTGTGATTAAGAGGTAGTAAAACAGAGTTTGATTTTTATATGGAAAAAAGCTTATGGGTTAATAGAGAGTTTTTTTACAATCTGACATTGCAGCTACAATTTGCTCTCCTAAAAATAAAATAATATCAAATAATTATTTGGGCTGCTAACATGTAAGATTAGGTACGGTTAAACAAAAAAAAGCAAGGATTAAATATGTATATATTGAAAAATTAAGGGATAAAATATGTAAAAGAAAAGGATTTATTTTCATCGTTAGCGAATAAATAAACTATTAAGGGTACTTATGGTATCCCCATGTAAAACTCTTTTTAACAAAAATAACAAAAACTTAATTATACATTAAGAAGAAAGTCAATTATAAATGGCAACAGTTAGAAGAAAAAATAAATATTTATCTTTCACTTTAATATTCCTCAAAATGTTGAATTACTAGATTACTTCTTATCCATAAATTGGGCCCATTTCATCAATCCTCATCAAACTAATTCTAATTCTAAATGCATAAAAAAAGTTCCAAAATCCATTGATGAGGTAGGAATGTATCTACATTACTTCCAACCAAAATATGTCTCTTTACATTACCGAGGGCCACTTTTTCACAAAATACGTACCATCCAAGATCATTAACAAACATATATAACCTACAAGAATACCATCCGATCACATCTCCAAGATTCTAAGCAAACCCACAAATCAAAAATGGAAAAGGAAATAAATCAAACTAAATACAAGTTTCGTGTTTATACAGTATACTAGTTTTAAACTCGTATATTTTTAATGACGAGCTTACAAAAATATATTTTGTTAAAGTACATAATAATCATTAATAATCTTTTTTAGTAAAAAATTGCTTTAAAAGTGTTAATTAGTTATAGAAGGTCTGTTGTAGATAGTTATTTGAGCTTTCAGTTGTGTCGTATATGTTTAACAACTTTTTGAGTAACTTTATTTTGTCAATTTATTTTTGTTTAAGATAATGTTTTGTATAAAACCATTTTTTGTTATTGTAATTTATGTGTCACTTTATATTTCATAATAAAACTTAACATATTAAAGAAAGAAAAAGGAAAAAGTTTACTATGCTATGGGATGTATTAGACTTTCTAATTAAATGAAAAATAATTATAAGAAGATAGCAAAGAAAATATATAATAGTGAGAAAATTACTTTTTTTTTTAGAACTTAATCAAGTAAAGAAAATAAAATAAAATAAATTAATAAATAAAAGTAAAAACTCAAAACGGAAAATGTGAGCCGAAAATTGAATTGGTTAACCTCATTTATTTGTATTTCTTCTTTTAATTTTTAGTATAATTAGTAGGGTGTTGTTTGTTATTAATAATTATTATTTTAATTAAATTCAATTTTGAATATACGTATACAAAATATAAGGAATAAATCATGTAAATTTAGATAAAGATACCGATATTTCTTTAGGGGTTTATTTAGAATCCATCTTTTAATATAACTATTTGAAATTAATTACTATTTTAAATCATTATTTATGATTTATGATGTCATTGTATCTTTAATTTTAATCAAGTTGACAAAATCAAACTATCATATTAGCTAATTGAATTTTTGACAACCTCATGGACCAATTGTTATATTATATTTAAGATTGAGTTAGCAGGCTGATTCGTCTCGAGTGAAATAAATAACTATACTATTAGGTGATAGATTAGAATGTCCCAAGCCCGATTGTGGATTTAGAGTCCCTTAGGGTTCTAAGGTACTTTGCATTGTAAATATTATATTAGCAAAACATAATTTAGCATCATATCTGAGCTGGTCTGATCCCGACAACTAGTCAGCCGCCATGAGCCGCTACTTCTATATCACCCGGTCAAATCTCTTTATCCCTTTAACAAGCCCTGGCCAATGCTATCTCTCTCAAAAACAAAAACAAAAAGAAAAAAACAAAAAAAGATAAGAAAAAATAAGGGCCAAAACCATACCCACATACTGTTTTAGCCATAACTTCTCAACCGCTAACTGATGCCGTTAGAGCCATTTCTTTCGTTTTTCAATTCTGCACAGAACCCCACAAAGACTACCTCCGCTAGACGTCCGACGCGTCTTGCCGACAGCCAGCTGCTGCAAATTATAAAATAAAAATAATTGTCTCCGCTTACTGTCGGTCGGATGTCTTCGTCAACAAATTAATTATTGCTTTAATGTTTTTAGTTTTTAAATTCAATTCGAGCTTTTGCGATTTCGCCGCTCATATTGCAGGGGAATATTAGATGATATATTAGAATTGCCCAAGCCCGATTGTGGATTTAAAATCCACTAAGGTTCTAAGGTTTTCATGTACTTTGCACCATAAATATTAGATCAATAAAATATAACACCTACAAAACTTTTATAATTTAACATATACGAATGCAACATGAACAATCTCATCTACAGCTTCCTACTTACATTTCGTTCCCTCCTGTTTGAAAAAGAAGAAATACTATATAACATATTTGCGTGTTCGTACATATACAAAAAGAATTGAGCCGGCAGTAGACATAGTTAATCTCGGTATTTCATGGCCGAAGGATTTCAATTTTCTGCTTGCAGAGCCACATTTAACAAACTGAACCTGAATTAATCAGGAACACAAAATGGTCATGGTGCCAAATAATACAAGATTACATATCAATAATATATAGATTTCTGGAGTCGGCCATATTTCATTTTTTTTTTTAGCATATCAGAATCATCAAATTCAGACATAGAATTAAAGCTTTTGCGTCTTAGAAATCTTCTATTTTTCCAATGATTACTATCTTATCAGAATCTTTATTTAATAGGTTAATTATAAAGTATAGATTCTGACCTATAAGCAAGTTCTAGTTAGAGGTGGCAAAATAACTAAGTTGGTTAAAAGGAACTCGAAACACTTCTTATCCAAAAAATTATATTGTTTCAAAATTTATCTAAAAATTTATTAAACAAAAAAAAAGGAGAATTTATGTGTTTAAATACATTTCAGGGGCCCTTTAAGGGTCAACCTGTTGAGACACATTCAGCCCATTTGGCTTGTTTCATTATTTAGCTAAATTTTTATTTATTTTGCCGGTTAGAGATAACACATAGCACCAATCAACCCATGGATAAGTGAATGGGTTGATATTTTCCTACTCTGTGTAATCCTCATAATTCTTTTTGCCTTCCAACTTACAGTTTCTAGTATCCAAATGTAAAAGAGAAGGGTACTAACCTTGAAAGCATAATTCTGGAGACCATCTCGGTTCATTACTAACCAATTAACAAACAGACTACGACCTATCCCAAAATTAGTTGAAAGAACTTGGATCACCACCCTGCATTACCACAGAAACAGGATCACATCATGCTATAAAAATACATTAACCTTTGCAAACAAAACCAAATAATTAAATAAATAAGATCACTTACCAAAATGGACACTCTAAAATGTACAAGCTCCCAACGTATCAAAATTTTCAATGCGATAATTAAAGCATCACAACTTCTGACAGGTGAAACAGGGATCATGATCTTTCATATTTCTTTGCCAAATCTTTAAGTAGTAGCCTTTGACGGAACGCTAAATATTTATCTAAGCTAGTTCCTGCCCATTGCTGGCAAAAACTTTCGTCAGTTGGAACAAAGGAACTTAAAGGAAACGGTCCTTTTGGAGCTTTTTTCAGTGCAACCAGAAACCTATGGCGGGGACGAATTCTCTGGTCTAGGGATAAGCTTAGATACGTTGGGTACTTGGTCAAAGATTTGACCTCGTTTTGAAGTTCATTGACCAGATACAAGTACTTGGGCTTCAAGTTTTCCTCAAGGGATAATGAAAACACCTGTGTATCAGCAAAAGAAACACATTAGAATAACGAAAATCAAATATACCATGTTGTTTCAATGGCATTACAACAAGATCGAAGACTAGAACATACTCCTTATATCCCACAACACTACAAAAGAATTGTTAACGCACATGGTTTCAGTGGATGATTTACCTTTTTGTACATTAGTAATGATTATAGAACACTAAGCTTAATTTTAATAAAAAAAGATTCTTCATTTCCACATAAGTATTTGAGATAGTTAATTAATAAACAAGCACTTCTACTACACTACGTGCCCAATCAAATGTTGCATATTAAGGGCACTGATTACTAAAATTTGTGGTGCAGTTAATGGTTGATTTTCAAATTTTGTTTTATCTCTAACATGTCAAACATGTTTCGGAAGTATCTAAAAAAGAAACGGGTCGAACGAGTCAAAACTCAAAAGTCTCCCAACGGCGTATTCCGCATGAAACCTCCTAAATCATTCCTTTTATCAGATAATATTGGAAATAATATAATTTTTATAACCATATTTGACACACTATCTAATTACTTTTTGGACAAGAAATGCTTCAGGTCAACGTGACCCCTTTTAACAGGTACCATAATTGCCCGTCATGACCAATTACCCATCCCGTCCATTTTGCCAACTCTACCTAGAACAATAAGATATACCTGTGTGAGGCTAGTCGACACTTTCAATATGTCTGAATTGCGCATGCCTATACTCCTCAAAAAGTTAATTCTTGGTAATAACCCATCTTCAATGCTGTAATGAAGGAGCTGAGGATGTTTGGTGACCATCTTTACTATATTATCCCTAGGTGCTCCAAGTTCTTTAGTAAGAAATCTGTACCGAGCGTTCCACGAATTATCAATCCGCTGAACCAAAATTTGCGGGCTCAACTGCACAACCTTACTCAAATCGCTTTCTTTAATACCAACTTCTTCAATCAAATATCTAACCGTAGGCTTTAATGAGTTTTCGACACTATAAGAGAAGATAGATGGGGTAGCAGTTATTATCTGCCCGATTCTTGAATCTTGAATACCCAAACTGACCAAGAACGCGACATGGGATTTGAGATTGCTTTCTACTGTATACTGCAAAATCTGTGGCTGCCTCATGAGTATTTTCTTTATATCTTTATTTTTTACACCCACACTCATCAAAAAATCCAATCTTTCTTGTGCTGCGTTAACATTTATTTGAAGTGAAGGCATGTGTCTCCCGTACATTTGAATAAAGTGAGAATCTTTAAGGCCAAAGGTTGTCAAGTAGTCGAGTAACGGAAACCATTTCTCATCTACGTCTACTTCCTCCAATAAACGTCGATATTTGTTCTTTGAAGACTTCCCTGTATCCTGCTAGTAGTTAAATAGTTCAAGCGCCATTCACATAGCAAAAAGAGTGGGTTGGGTAATGGGTCAAAATGAATATTTCTAGTTAATATCAGGTTGGGTTGTCCGTAAGCACTTTTTTGTCCATTTTATTGATAAATTAACAGATTCAAAATGTTTAAAACAAGGATTCTAATAATAATCCATTGATTTAGAAGGTTGTATGCAGTAAAATTACACCTTGGCAAAACTTTGACCCGTTTCATTTTAGCTATTTTGTATGTACTCATATGACCCACTATAGAAAAAACATAACCCAGATCTACCCATTCAAGGTAGATGAATCAAAACTGCCACATCTATTCAAATCTATTGTATGTTGAATAATCATCTGGATGATAGAAACCCACCTTATCTTTCTCTGTATAGTAGTTTCGGTCTAACATGACCTTTCCATTTCCGTTGATGATTTTTTGCTTCCTACCCGTTCGTGAAAACATGCTGCCTACAAATTCAATTTGTTTATAAGAAATTAATATACTAAAATAGTTACTAGATCCTCAAGATTCAAATGAAATACCTCCATTGCCATTGATTGCGGCTTGTGACTTTCGTCTGAGTTTGTCATCATCAAAATCTGGTCCTGGATCCTGCAGAAACACTGAAAAGTCAAATAGGGTAGTCTTGACAAAAACATCAAATCATTAATTTTTTACTTTCTTTAATTGCACAAATATGTGGCATATCTTCATTTTTCAAAATAGTATGTAACATACTTGCATACAATGCTAAAAAAACATAGTCTGTTGGATACACTAACAAAAAAGTAAAAGTATGGTACACTTTGTGCAAATTACCCCTTCTAAAAATTGGTTCTCAAATACCACAAAATCATCATAAGTCCAGAACACCTCTCGAGTGTTGGTGTTTGGCAGAAAGTGATCACACTTCTGATTTTTCTGATGGTCAATAACTAGAAGTAAGAAATCCAGTTATAGAAATATATGAGAAATTACCCAAAAATAATTTAAAATCCCAGCTTACCCATTTGAGCAAAAAACCATACAAATCTACAAAATTCACTTGATACCAATTGTTGATTCCAACGTCAAACTATTGAACTTTTCGGTAAACCAACTAGAAAGAAACACTAAAATACCACTCATCAAACTTCAAAGCCTCACAATTTAAGAAATTAACAGCTGCAGAACCCTAAAAATGCAAACTTTGGGAAAACCCAAAACACCTAAGCAGAATATATAAGAATAAGAACATAATGATACATATATAATATGTATAGCTCACATCAGATAGCCAATCATCTTCTTCATCATCATCATCATGATGGTCATGAATAGATTCATTTTCATTGTCACTATCGTAAGGAGAGAGACGTTGACCGAACCTAGACCTGCGATTTGACTTTAGGATTTTGGCATTTGAATGTGATGAAGATACGGCAGACCTACTACAGCTTCTTCTTTTGTTTCTTGTTGTTGTTATTGTTGAATTCAGCTCATGTTGTAAGTGAATTGTAAAGGTTTGAAGATAGAAAAAGGAGTGGTGATTTGGAAACAAGGAATAAAGAATGGAATTTGAGGGGAAGATGGTAGAGGGGACTGCCATTTGGGGGGATATGGATAAACTAAAACCCTAAAAAGAAATGTTAGTAGATTCAGTAGTATAACAAGAATCTGTGGTGTCACTGGCCACCATGAAATATGCATGACTATTGTCTTGCTGTCGTGTCCTCATTCACACATTCGTTAATTACTGTTTTGATTCCTTAAACCCTCATTTGCACACCAAGACCTACCTCGCTTTTTAATTTTCTGATTTTTTTACCAGGCCGGCATAAATAAAAATATAATAAAATCATCTAACTTAGTTTTATACATTATATTCTTTATCTTTATTATTATTAAAAGTGAGAAAAAAAAAAAAAATGAAAAAGCAACAAGTAACAAGTTGACTCGACCCGATTCAGAAAATGACATGCTCCACCTGTGACCCATTTTGATTAAACCCGACTTGATCTATAACCTAACCCGACCTAACCCAACCATAGTTAACCCAAACATAGTTATGTCATTACTTATATTAACAATTTAGCACCAAGTGAAGAGTGTTGTTCCATCTTTAATAAAATATGTTAATATTAATATGCTGTATATTTAAAATCAAGATTCATTAGTGTTGGCTTGGTGGTTTAGTGGTTGTTACATATAAGGGTTTAGTCCCCTTCTCTCTCTCTTTTTTCCTTCTCTGTCTCTTCCTTTTCTTTTTTCTCTTTCTATTATTCTTTTCTTTTTTTATTTTCTTCTATCTTATCTTATCTTATATATATTATTCAAAAGTATAAAATTGTATGGTGATATTGATTTCTTTTGTTTTTATTCGTATTCCTATTTAAGGGTTACATAATAATTATTATTATTACTATTATTGTTATTAATATTATATAATTATATTATATATGGGATGAAAAGATACTATGATTTTATAAATTTGTTATTTAAAGGACAAATTTGAGATGTACGCATCATATGTTTTAGAAATATTTCATATAGATAACAAAAAATCATTTCATACACTAAAAGATTCTAAACCTAAATTATGTGAACAAAATCCAAATATGATATCAGAATATCAAAAAAAATTAATGAACTTTTCAATGTGAGTAAAAAACAATTTGGATTTTCACTCACTTTTGTTAATAAAATAAACTTTGTATTCCTTTTATTGATTAAACTAAATCAATTATTTTTATGAGGGAAAGTTAAAATTTATTTTTTGATAGAATTTAACTTTCATATTATATATATATTGCAAAACGATGAATTTTTTATGTTATAAACTTTTATAACTTGAATATAAATGCTTTCACTTCATTAAAAAAATAAATAATATTCTTGTAATTTTATACTATCAGTATTTATATTGTTCGTTTGCCCTTCGCAAATCACGAATTTTTTTACCCTAAGTTATTATTCTTAATAACCAAAAATATTAGTAATTATAACGGTTTTCTTTTGCTATCATAAGAGGTTTAACATACATAAATGATTTCGTTTTAATCATTTATTTACTAATCATGTTAAAACTACTACGTTTGCGGTACGAATACAAATTGCATCTTAGTGATAAAATTAATAAGGGCAAAATACAAAAAACATATATATATATATATTATATTATATTTATATTATATATATACATATATGGAATAATCTATAGGGAAGCTTCAAATCTTGAAAAATGAGGAATACAATTTTAACCTTTAATTTTTCATAAAAAAAACATTATTAAAATTCATTTGTGATGAATGTTAAATTTTAAGTAACATTCATCACATATGAATGTTAACAACATTCATTTATATCAAGGGTTGAAATTTGTTTTCCTCATTCCCTAATTTTGTTGTTTCTCTCTTGATCTCCACCCTATATATATGTATATACTAGTGCTAAAACCCGTGAGATGCACGACAGTAAGATATTATTTATTTATTAGGTAAAATGTATGCAATTATTAAAGTTTATGTGTTAATCAAGTTACATTTTATTTTTATGTGTAGATAGAATATAACAAAATGTAAGTCAAATACTTTAATGTCACAACTTTAGGTTTTTTATGCTAATTTTTGACATAACTTGTTAAATTGGTATTTACCAAAAATAATATTTATTATAGGTCATTAATATTCTAAATACTTAAATAAGTATATTATATATTTCACCTGCCCAGATGAAGGTACAATGGATGCATAATAAAACATTGCACATCAATAGGTGAATGTATATGTAATTAACAAATCATCTCATTTAGTATTACTGATAAGGATTTTGTTAGAGTGCCAAAATTAAATAGGTGTTTATAGGTTGGTTGAAACCCAATTGTAGCCCATAAGTCTAGAACATAGTACAGTGTAAACTTGCTACGTACTAATGAGATCCAAATGTCATCTTATACCTCTACATTTATGTAATGTTGTGTGCATGGATACTACTAAATTTTAGCATTTAAGTTAATTAAATTAGGTGTATCAAAGTAGGACATAGCTATAAGGGATGTATGGTTATTGCTATTGAGACTAATTTTGAAATGGATAAGTGTTTGTCTTGTCGTCTTATGATTGGTAATTTTGATAAGATAACAAAGATCATTTGTAAACCAATTCAAATATTTGAGCATTTGAAACTATAGTTTGTGACAAATGAGTCCGATATATTCCAACCATAAGCTTACGAAAGAAAATTATGTATTTATAAAATGAAGACAGAAAATTCAATGTCTTAATAATGGGTTTTGATTCATATTTATTCAACATTAATTTTTCATTATGTATTTACCAAAAATAACATCAATAATGGTAATTAATTAAATTAAATTAATTTTAAAATTCTAAATTATTCCACATTAAGATTTAATGACATGTCATATTAAATGTGAGAAAATTTAAGAAAATTACACATATGAATTTTGTATACTTGTCAAAAATTTATTGGTGCCATATAAGCATGATCAGGCATCATTAACTCCACTTTTAGATATAATAAAGATATATATATATATATTTACACTAATTTTTATTTAAGGTATAACACTTATTTTCTTTTCAGTTTAAGATACACGTCTCTCTAATTATGATTAATTTAATGATTTTTCGAGACTAACTAACTTATTTTCTTTTTAGTTTAAGATACACATCTCTCTAATTATGATTAATTTAATGATTTTTCGAGACTAACTAACTATAAATTTTCAATGAATTTCTTATTTAATTTTTATTTAAGGTATAACGCTTATTTTATTTTTTCAATTTAAGATACACGTCTTTCTAATCATGATTAAATTAGTGACCTTTTGAGAATAAGAAACTATAGGTTTTCAACAAATTTCTTACAAATAAGTAAGATTCGGAAACAAAGAGGATTTGTCCATTATGAACAGTAGAAAATGATATTGAGGTTTCATCTAATGACAAGGAAACGTTAAGATTTCGAACCAAAGAGGATTTGTCCATTATGAACAGTAGAAAATGATATTGAGGTTTATCTAATGACAATGAAACGTATGATAAATGTACACATGAGTAATTACAATTGTATTAAACATAACATATTTGGTTGATAATAAACTTAAAAAAGATTTTTAAATTTTTTACAAAATATATAATACGTGTCTTCATATGGTATACAATGGACCAACCAACCCATGCAAAACTGTTGGAAACTTAAGACCAAGTATAACGGACCTTTTCAGCCCATAAGCTCAAATATGACCTTAAACTACAAATCTACAATGGCCTACCAGCCCATGCAAACATAAAATCTTCAACTCTGTCAAATCAAAAACTATACAAACACAGTTATTGAAATATTACAGAGTAAAGATAGAGTGTGCAGCCATTCAACTCTACCAACAACAATAAAAGATGAACACAGACATCACCGCATCAGCTAAACCGGAATACCCAGTCATAGATCGCAATCCACCATTCACCAAAACCGTCGCTAATTTCAACACCCTCGATTACCTCCGTCTTACCACCATCTCCGGCATCTCCGTCACCGTCGGTTACCTTTCCGGTTACAAACACATCTATCTTCACATCAATTTCTTCAATCCCACTTCAATTTTTTTAATTTTACATTAAAAAGTTTCGATCTTTGCAGGAATTAAGCCCGGAATCAGAGGTCCTTCGATGGTCACCGGAGGTTTGATCGGAGTTATGGGTGGGTTTATGTACGCGTACCAGAACTCTGCCGGACGTCTGATGGGTTTCTTTCCTAATGACGGTGAGGTTGCTCGTTACAAGAAGTGATTTATGTTTTCCCAATTTTTCAAGTTAGGGTTTTCCCTGAAAAATAGGGTTTTAATTTTGGACAATTGGGATAGCTGTTGTTTTGCTAATAAAGTTTCTAATTGTTGAGTATTACAAATGAATGGTTTATATTTTGTGACTGATGATTCATTGTTGTTTTGGCATTTGGAAACAGTTGTGCTACCATACTGCTCTGTGTATGCATTGTTATTTGTTAATGAATCGAAATCGTTGACTCGTTGCAAAGTTTGTGTTTTTGTTAGGGAAGTTATTATTTTGTGGTATTGAGGGGTGTTAGGGTAAGCTGATTTTCACACCTTATGGGCTTACTGAAATCTGAAAAAGGCGATAAGCTTCTTTTCACTGCTAATAATCTCATTACTTTAAGCTTATAGTCTTTTTGGTAAACCTCATAAGCCGTTAAAAAGAGCTCATTGCATCTTTCTACTTTCTGACGAGTTATCATGAATTTGAGTCACTCTGTATATCTTGTTCCCACATTTATCATCCCCCTACTTTTACTTTTGCAGAACTAGGGATGATCAAGATTTAAGTAGTGCATGTAAGTTTATTAATGTGCTCGATGTTTATTTACCTATGTCTTATAGTCCTGAATCGAAGAAACTACTGTTGCGAG
The DNA here is from genome assembly GCA_963921325.1 of Logfia minima. NCBI lineage: Eukaryota > Viridiplantae > Streptophyta > Magnoliopsida > Asterales > Asteraceae > Logfia > Logfia minima. The sequence continues at coordinate 3,362,294 of OY992768.1, forward strand.
AATGATTATAGTTTACCACTTTAGGAGAAATTGTAAATGAGCATACGAATTATTACCCATACATTTTTTTTTTATGAATTGAGCTTTTTGGGATTAGAAAACGTCTTTGTTATTGACCTATTGGATTCTGGAGGTGACTTCAATCACCAAAACCAGAAATAGATGATCACCTATTACTTGATTAGAGCTTGGTATAGTTAGGTAATTCTATGTTTTAGGCCTATATCATCAATGAGTCTTGTAACAACTTCACCCATGCTTCTTTAAAGTCCAAATCTGATTTTTTGAACCCTAAAGAACCAGAAACTTGTAACTATAGTCACTTTTACACAATCACTAAAGAATGATTACTGTGATGTGAAGTCACAATAATCAGTTCATGTTGCACAAACCAAATTAGCATGTATAGAAGTCTGTGTGCCACTTCTTTTGTTGCCCTTGATTTGATTGCAGTCCGCTTAAATATTGAGCAGTGTTTTGTTATTACTCATGAATCGCAGTCCAGGATATTTATTGGCTCTTGATTTGCTCCATTGCTGAATCTTTAGCCAAGTTTTCTTTACAGCAGTTAGGAATGTTCTTTAGCATTATCATTGCCCATTAATCTTATGATATATTCTTTTCATAGTCCCTTGAATCAATCTGCAGACCGTGCTTTGTTCATGAGTTGATTTCGTTGTGTTTTACTCTATTTGACTTCAACTCCTTGAGGCCTTGAATATCTAGAGCGTATTTTGTTAGGCAGAGTTTATGAGTCAATCATGCCGTTCTTCAGTCTTGATATGATCATAATTGTCATTTAATCTGCATGGTGTGTTGCTCTTAGTTTGATTTTCATATATTAATTTGAAGCAATATTCTTTTTACGACACACATGAATCTTTATGCATCATGTGGCATTGTTTGTACTTTATTCTGTATTTGTGCATAAATTCATCACATCTTTTCTCATAGATCCTTTAGCCATGAGAAAATGGGGTATTTAGTATGGAGAAAATGAATATGATATTGTCAAACACCTAGGTTTAAAACAATGTGATTTTTGTGTAACGATACATCTATTAGGTGACAAACAGTTTAAAACCATGTCATTTTGAACCATCTGGACTTGCTCAATTGGCCACGAAGGTTTTCATATGGGGTTTTGAGGAGGGAATGTTTGGTAGGGGAGATTTCAAGTTTGAGTTCTACTCGGGACTTTTACCCCTTCATGCGATAAAAAGGAGGAACAGGAGCGTCTCATCTTTTAGCATACTGCCCAATTGGATGTCACTGTTAGACCTGAACCATTAACATCTAACAAGTCGTTCTAAAAAATAAAACAATGTCATTTTGATGTGATTTATGTGAAGTGACGATACATCTATAAGGTTATTGAGATGCTATAGTTACAAACTTTGTATACAAAAGAAAGTTACAAACTGATTTGTAAGCATTCCATTGGTTTTTTATTTATCACTCTTTTGTTTCTCTCTTCATTTTATTGGTGACACCTCAGTTGGTAGCCCAATATTTGTAAATTGTTTGTAACTATATCATTTCTCAAGGTTATTTAGAGGAAGTACGTCTACCTTAAGTTGACTAGTATGAATTTGACCTTGAAACTTAAAATGATGGCAACTAATAAAATCAAATCAAGAAGTCGGATAGAGGTAACTAATGGTTCTAGACTTCTAGTTCAACGGCCCCCTATAATGTGTTGTTGTGTACAAGTCGTACCTACTTTCTTCCTACATTATTGTTTCTTCAGTTTATAGTTAGTTATATTTTAGCTTTCTAGATAAATCGCTTGCTTTTTAATTTATTGTATTTTGAATCCAATCGTATTTGATAAAACGATTAATGCTGACAAATAAAAAATATTGACAAACAATCAACTATGAATGGCCGGTCAATCTCGGCTTGTTAAATTGTTAGACTTTTCCATGTTTACGAATGATCGATATTACTCAATGAGGGTTTTTAACCTGCGCGTTGCGACGTGATCTAAACATATATAATTTTAAAATAATAGATTTATAAATTAATATTAGAATATAAAAGTCAGTGTATTAATATTCTAATATATGTCGTATTTATATAAATAGGGTTTAGATTTTTGGTTAACTACAATTCTACAAATGTAAAAAAATCAATTAACCCTTATACATAAACTATATTTTATTTTAACGGTCCAGCTTTAACATTTCCATGTCATATCAACTGTTTACGTCAACTTTGATTATACTTACTCTTATTTATCCGTTAAAAAAAAAACTTACTCTTATTTATCAAGTGTTTCTATACATAGTTCAATTATATTTTATACTTACTAATATGTACTATATTATTTCTTGACAATTTTGTATTTTCTTTTTATAATTAAAATAAATATTCATACAACTAATTTGAATATATTTTCCTCAGTAATATAAATATATCATCATTGTTAGTTTCTTAAATTCTATATCTTTAATACAAATCTTACATTTATTAATTTATATTAAGTTTTAATAGTTCTTGAAATTGTCATACGATTGTGAAAGGAAATTTACAAAGCTTGGTCTATAATTGTAAAGATAAATACAACTTTAATAATTATTATAAATTATACAAATATTTAAAAATAAGAAAATAACTTGTGTTTAACGTAACGATACACTAATAGAAAAGAAAACATGTAAAATATTATTTTTTTTCTATAAAAGAATCATTTACACTTAGACATCTGAAATTTTTTTAATTGTAAAAAAAACAAAAATTATTTACACTTAAAATTTTTTTAATTACAAAAAGAAAACTACAAATCAAACAAAAAAAATATTATTGAGACACTATTCATCAACTATTGAATGAATAGTATTCCAACATTTTGCTAAATGTTAGTATAGGTAATTTATTAATTTATTAAAAAATTAATTTCTTTATATTTATCTATACAATCTAATCAAATCTAAGATTTTTTAATTTATTTTTAAGAAAATATATAAAACAATATTAATCTCATTTTATAAAGAAAAAAGAATTAAATATATTGATAGTATGTTATTTAAATATATCATATTTAATTTTCAATAAAATTGAGTTTATTGAAAAAATATAAATGTATAGATGTATAAAAAATGAAAAAGAGAAATTGGTGAACCTTGAAGATCTTAGATCGTGAGCGTGACGGGCCATATATTTTCTTTGAACTTTTATTTTTATTTTTATCCTTTTTAATGAACTAAATGTAAAAGATCGATGGGAATTGGGAAGTAGTCTAAAAGAATAATCTTTAAAATAGGATCTAGATTAGTTGTTGAAGAATACATTATAGTGCTTATACGCAGTTTCCTAAATAGATTCGCTTTTTAATAAGGAAAAGTTACTTCTAATTATTTCTTCCATTTTATGCAATTTAGTTAGTACTCGCGATACAAAGGCCGACCACTTAAATTCGGCTAACCTTTGACTCTTCTGGACAGCAGGTAGGCTCATATAGCCAAAAACACGTTCTTAATAGCATCACGTTGACGACAAGAAATGTCAACTAAGACTTATATTATCTAATCTAACTCGTAAAACATTCCTATATCATCCTTAACAACTTGAAAAATTACCGCTCTACCCTCCAACTCACTAACCACCTTATAGAAACTATGGGAGCATCGGTCACCCGCTAAAACATATCAAACCATACACAGTTTTTCAATTTAAAAATTGATATAATTTGTTTCTCGTTTGCTTTCATTTCCACCTCTATGTAATTTATATTACTATATATAATTTAAAAGTAATTAATTTGGAAATAAAATTAAGGAAACAGAATATTAAATATAGCCAACACACATAACCTTTATCCCCCTCTACCACCTAACCACATTGTCTATTATCTGTAGATATTTAGAATACGATTTTATTCTCAACTAAATTGATTGCAAAACTGAATTGATTGCACATTGGATCTTCTATTCATTTATTACTATCAATACATCATCAGTTAGACGTTATATTTTGCATTGATATATTTCCATGGTATAAAATTGCTTTTGAAAGTTAAAGTGCTCTTTCTCTTGCCGATTCATTTTCTATTTGGTACTAAACATTTTTTGGCAATGAAGTATACATACAATTTGTTTAACTCTATATGGTTTTTGCTAGTATGTATTTATTTATAGAAAAATAATAAGGTGTTTAACGATGCATTAATAGTTGTAATAGTTGTACTAATCTCATAACAAATTCGGTATCTCCTTTTATGTGTGTCTATTCTTCATTTGATGTCTATGGCAATAAGGTCATGCCACATATGTGCAAGAGCATCTTCTTCTTGAATTTCTTTTACTCATGATTTTAACTTCTCAACGACAGTTTGAAATAATTATATACATTTTGTATGTTTTTCTTTTATTGTCACTTTTGAGTTGTAACTACTATTGTAATTCGTAGATTAATATTCCATTTGAACTCACCTCCATCATGATGAGTGATTACCAAATAAATAAAAGTTAAGGCTTCAATCTTTTAGTAAAAAGAACAAAATAATAAAAGTATTGTTTGATGAACAAAGGTGGCAAAACGGGTTGGTAGGGCGAGTACGAGCTACGGGTCAATAAGGTCTCGGTTCATAATGGGGATGGGTGGTAATGGGTACGGGTCATAACGTGCACGAGTCCAAACAGACTTGGGTCAAAACAGACTATTTTATAATTTAGTCAAAAAGTGTTTTAATTTACAAAAATATCTTTAAACAAGTAATACATCTTTTAATTTCCTTATGAGTCTTTTATTTATACATAGATTATTGAGAAGATATTAATTTTAAGTTATAAAAATAAAGTAATTCATTACAAATTAAATACCTGTTAGAGCTCATAAATTGTTTAAAACTTGTCCATTTCAACCCGAGTAAACAATCTACACCGCCCAAAACGTCCCAAACTTTAAGGAAGAAATACCCAATTTCACCCTAATTTTGAGTGTTTGGGTAAAAAGTGCTAGTACTATGAACAATTATGGTTTAAAGCTCAAATAACTACCAAATACCAAGTAGAAGTATTGCCGATAAAAGATAAAATTCAATTCATCATGTGTTAGTATGTTACAAGCTTAAATTTGTATAAAAGTGCTAACTCAATGGTTCGGATTCATGTAACCACTTTAACCAATCTCCAATATACAAGGCAACTAGAATGTGGTCAATATACAACATGTGACCAAATTCATAACTAAATCAACGAATCATCTTACACGGAAGTAATCTGGATTCATGAAATCATTTAAATGTGCAATTCCTATGAAACTCACATTTTGGTTTAAGGATGACAATTACTTTCCAAATGAGAATCACCACTTCCTTAGCACCTATCAAAAATCACATAACATTTTAACAACAAATTAAGATTGTAACAACATTCCAAACAACATTTCGTCACTAATTGCTTCAAAGTTAACAACTAATGATTCAAAGTTCTTATTTGCATCAATTGAACACAACTCATGGTTTATTACATCAATTACCCTCATTTTAACTCAAAATCACCACTTTCCCTCATTTTTAGGTCAAAAGAATAAGAACATACACTTACCTTAGGTTAGGGATGATGAATATAGATTCAATGCAACTTTTCTATGTTCAATTTGAAGGTTAGAAGTTGATATCTCCTTCTTCTTTGCTCTTTTCTTTTGTTCTAGTACGTACAGGGGTTTTGTGTTTTTAGATATGTATATGGCATGGGTGTGTGTGTATGGCAGTACGCAGAGTTTATTAATTTAGTTAGGCATTTACGCTTTCAACTTTCTAATCCAATTACTTAACAACATTTCACTCCTCACTTAACAATTAGACAACTTAAATACTTCACAACTAAGAGTGATAATACACGTAATTTATATAACAACCTATAAAATAAAACATTTGCACGTTTTATAATATTACTAAAGTTTTCAGAATGTTACAATATTAAAAATAAAATAAAATATAAACAATAAAATAGGGACATAATTAATAATATAATAAGAAAGGGTGGGTTCCATATGTAAATACATCAAACTATAAGGGTGCGAATTTACAAATCAACGGGGTTCACACGGTTCGGTAGACCAACGTCAGCATCCGGGTTTCTCTTCAATTAAACCGCGGGAAAGCGGTTCCTTGGACTACAGTGTTCTACTTTTTGAGTCAAAATAAAAAGGTAATAAGTTAATTATTATTATTATTATCATTTAATTTCTTTTCCTATTATCCTATAAATTCATTTATATTTTTACTTCTTTTATTTTTCGTACGTATTAACGGAATGCAAAAAACAACTTGAAATGATTAAATTAGTTAGAGATTTTACCTCTATTGGTAAAACAAAGTTAATCTAAGATTCTTTTTACAGTGACTTCTAAAAGTCTAAAGGTGAAAAGAGAAATGGTAAGCGTATAATTACCGGAGCAGAACTACATAGAAGCTAGAAGTAGTTTTATTACCATGATTTTTTATTCTATTTATATTATTTTCAATTTCAATAGTTTTCTACTTAATTATTTAGTTATTAAAGGGAAAAGAGGAAACGGTTTTTTATGTTTAGTGTCACCAGAAAAAGAAGATTCGGAATGAAAGATTGTAAAGGGTAAAAGTGTCAATTTATAAATGGCCCGTTGACAAAGTAAAAATAACCGAGGAAAATCATCACCCTTAAATGAGAGAAATTCTTCGCTATAAATAACACTCGTATTGAAAGTCCACTGGATACAATACATAAGCTTCTTCCATATGCACCTCTCAAACATATGATCTCCAAATCAATTGAAACCGTAGAAGTCAAATTCAAAATCAAAACAAGAACTCAACAGCAAATTTCGTCAAACAAAAGGTACGTCAAATGAACTTTACTCTTAAAATTCTATTTGATCTCAATTTTATGAAATTATTTAGCAATTCTATAACTGCTGTTAAGTATGCAGATAAGTGATTAATTACGTGTAACTTCTGTTAATTATCGAAATTATAGTCCTTTTTTTATGTTCAGCTGATTAATTTTTGTTTTTATGCAAAAAACCTGTTGTGAATTTGGTAAATTTGTAATTGTTTCATGATTAGGGTTTTGCTTCAACTTATTGCTGTTAAGACTTGTAACTTTATAATCCGTTAACTTATATGATATGCTGTTATTAGCAATTTTGTGTGCTAAATTCATTTGATTTTGATATGGACAAATTTTGATGTGTTATTTAACAGCTGATCTTCAAAAATCGATTGTACTAGAATCTGAAAAGATGAATCGGAATTTATACTCGACCAATATAAGTCAAGGAAACCGCTTTTCTGTTCAGACACCCGAATTTGGTAACTACTCTTCTTCTACAGGCAGTTATTCATCAAATGGCAGTTCCATTTCACAACAAGATGCTCACTCTTACCTACAAGACACGTATAATTCACCTGACTGCGTAAATCGGGCTGGTTTTACAGATAATGCTGATGAGCTACAATACCGACTGCGAGAACTCGAAAGTGCTATGCTTGGAACCGATCAAGATTTTATTGAAACATTTGATGTTTCTTCTTCATGGGGTGATGCTAATCAAGTAGATACAGACACCGCAGAAGGTAAAACAATGACGGAAATGATATCAAGAAGAGACTCTAAAGAATTGCTTATTGCTTGTGCTAAAGCTGTTGCAGAAAATGATTCAATAACCGCTAACTGGTTGATATCAGAATTACGCCCTATGGTGTCTGTATCTGGCGAGCCAGCACATAGATTAGGTGCTTACATGTTAGAAGGGCTTGTAGCGAGGTTATCCTCTTCAGGTAGTTCTATTTATAAAGCGTTGAAGTGCAAAGAGCCAACTGGCGGTGAACTTTTTTCGTATATGCGTTTACTCTATGAAGCATGCCCTTATTTCAAGTTTGGTTATCTGTCTGCTAATGGTGCGATTGCTGAAGCTATGAAGAATGAGAACAGAATCCATATCATTGATTTTCAGATTGCGCAGGGTGGTCAGTGGGTGACTTTAATCCAGGCTCTTGCTTCTCGGCCTGGTGGACCACCTAGGCTTAAAATCACGGGTGTTGACGATTCTACTAACGCGTATGCTAGAGGCGGAGGAGTTACTATTGTTGGTAAAAGGTTATCGGATCTAGCGAAATCTTGTAACATCCCGTTTGAGTTTCATGGCTTGTCGGTTTCTGGTTCCCAGATCGAGATTGAACATCTTGGTGTTCAGCCTGGAGAATCATTAGCTGTTAATTTCGCGTTTATGCTTCATCACATGCCAGACGAGAGTGTGGATCCGCATAATCATAGGGATCGACTTTTGAGACTCACCAAAAGCCTATCTCCTAAAGTTGTAACGCTCGTTGAACAAGAGTCAAACGTTAATACCGCCCCATTTTTTCACAGGTTCCAAGAAACTTTTGATTACCACACAGCTATATTTGAATCGATCGACGTTACTCTTCCTAGAGACCATCAACAACGAATCAATGTCGAACAACATTGTCTTGCACGTGATATAGTTAATATTATAGCGTGTGAGGGGGCTGAGAGGGTCGAGAGACATGAACTTCTTGGTAAATGGAGGTCGCGGTTTACAATGGCAGGATTTACACCATACCCTTTGAGCTCTCTTGTGAATTCAACCATTAAATCTTTGCTGGAGAACTATTCTCACAAGTATAGACTCGAAGAACGAGACGGGGCTTTATTTCTTGGCTGGATGAATCGCGATTTGGTTGCTTCCTGTGCTTGGAAATGAATCCCAATGATAGGTAGGCAAAGTTTGTGAGTAGTAAATGACAAGCTTAACATCCTTCTTGTTATACATGTTACATACATATTAAATATGTTAAATTTATAGTAATAAATGCTCACGTTTTTGAGTTCTACATAGTTGGATGGTAATTTTCTCAAAGTAGAGTTACAATTGTTCATTCTAAACATCCAGATATATAGAGCTGGAAATTTCAGTCCATTCTAAGGGTCATAGCAGTACTTAGTTCATGAAATTGGATGCCGAAAAGGTTAATCTACTCAAAGCTTCTTGGTAGCGATGGCAATTTTGACACATTTACCTAAGAACTGGTCAATTTGAGTTGTATTTTATCCTCCGCGAATCAAATGAGTAAATTTTGGAACTTCGATAAATGGGAACGGGTCTGAGTGTTTTGACCCATTACCCAATCCGACCATTTGGCACCTCTACACATGTACAACATAATTTATGTGCTGCTCTTTTGTCCTGGATTCTCTCCTTTTCTGGATATGTATCTTAATAGTTGTATCATGATGAACCGTTTTACCACAAAGTTCCAATTTGTCAACAGTCCTGGTTCTGGTTTCAGAAAACAATGCAAAACTAACTCTATTATTGTTATAGCCTGTAGATTTCACCAATAAACCCTCATGTCAAAAGGTTGAGCTTCTGCAATTGTTTTCAGGAAATTAGAAAATTATACAGAATTGTTATGATGGTATGAAGCTGGAGCTTTTAAAAATAAAAAAATAAACTACCACAAACTACTTTAGTTATTCTACTTTTTCTGTCTTCAAAAATGACACAAATGATAAAATTGTTATAGATGTATATCTTGGATGGAATAGAAAAAATAACAAGAGTTATAATACAAGTAACAATAAATAAATCAGATGGCCACATGTCTGTTCAAATTGAAGTATGACAGCATATAAGAAGTGTGAGAAATAGTTGACTAGCAAATTGTGTCATTCTATTATACAATTGGGTATGTGAGGAAAAAAAGGTAATGTCAGTTCAATCAAACATCTTTCTAGTTTTCGATGCATGTAACAGAAGGTTAGCAAATGTAACGAAAAAACGCCAAAAATACTTTGCAAGTAACCGGCATTTAAGGCCAACTCACCAAAACAAAGTAAAAAAAAAAAAGGTAGTTAGAGAAAAAATTACCAAGTATTGCTAAAAGCCTACACAAAACATCAATAATATGTTTAGGGAAAAGGGAACTACCACAATCTATGGGCAGGTTAGTAAGCTTATTGATTTAGGGTATGTTTGGCGACACGTAGCAGTAGCAGTTAGCAGTAGTACTTAACAGTACCTGTTTGTTTAAAAAAATGTTTGGTAACGTAATAGTAGCAGTAATTATAAAGTGTAAAATTACGAAAAAGGACATATACACATTCTTTATAATGTACTCATGTTATTTTTGAGGGTATATAAGTAATTTCAGAACCAAAATGCTAGTTGCTAGTTGAAATGCTTCTTCATCAAGCATTTAGCAGGAAACAGTTAGAAATATGCAAACTTTAGTTGTTTTGTTGCCAAACAAGCTTTTCAATCAAATCGCTAACTGCTACTCGCTTGTCGCTCAAAAATGCTTCTAAATGCTTGCTACCAAATACAACCTTATACTACTATTTTGGTTTAACTATGCATCCAAAGTAGTGATTAGTGAACCTAAGTTGAACTGGAAAACCGAACTTTTCGGTTTGATAAACCAAGCTGTTATAATAATGAATCATCTTGGTTAACTCAAATATTTGTTTAATTTAGTGGTTTTTTCTTTTTAGTTAGTTTGTCAGTTTTGATTTTCCTTAAAAAGTCCTAGATAGAATGACTGCATGATGTTGATATAAACTGATAATATCGCCTTTTTTAATAGAAGAAAACATAATATCATACTATCATACCAGTGTAAGGTAACAAATTATATACAATTGATTAATATTATTAATATAAAAACATGACACTGAACTATCTATTTTATTTTTTACTCAGAGACAAGTCTCACAAATATTTACTTTTATCTAATTTTTACTTAGATAACACCGAACTGTCAGTTTGAGCTAATATCACTGCCAACAAATATTTTATTTAGCATCAGCTCAACATCACATCAGTACTTCTTTAGAAAGACTGAACACTGTTAACAGATGACGTTTCTTCAGAAGACTGAACCTCACAATTTACTAATAATACATTCATCGTATACACAAAACAAAAGTTGAAAAAAAATAAAAATAACCTAACACAAGCTCTGTTTTGAAGCCTCTTCACAAAAAGTCAAATGGAAAACTTAAGCTAAGACGAATGAAAGACAAATCGATGCTAATTAAAAAAGCTTAAAGATGATCCCAACCATTAACACTGACCTAACGGAATCACCTTTGATCTTCGCCATCATTTTGAGATGACACAAAAAAGTTAGACATTTTATTTTAATCTTTGTTTTACTATTATTATAATATATAATATATACTATTATTATATATATATTGTATTGTAATTTTGTATGAACTAGTTTTCAAATTAAATAAACTATTCTATTAGATTTATTTTACAAGTATAAGTACTGGATCAATGTGAGAGCATTTCTATGGAAAGCTTCTATCATATATCTTTTTTTGTTGTTGATAAAATAGCTTTATCAAGGCTTGTTACAATTAGAGTTAAAAGAATTTGTACAACGACCTAAGAAATCTCAAGGGTTTGATGAAAAACTTTTTTATAGATATGTATGTAACATTTAGAAAGAAGAGTTTGAAAAGTTTTTTTTTCAACAAAGTGAAAACTTTCTTGATAAACCTTCTTTTATAAGATACGAAGTAGTATGTCAAAAAGCTATTAAAGACTTCTTTTCATTGTTGGTTTGTGAAGTTACATTCATACGATTTAGTGTTTTAAGATTTATCTTTTTCTAAAATGACTCTTAATTAATAGTTAATTAGATTAGATTATATTATCTCCGATATTAGTACTAAAAATAACTTTTTAAATTAAAATAGCACAAAATTTACATTCTCGTATTAACATTTAACACTGTACTAATTTAGTATAATAACAATTAGTGCTTAGTGATAAACTAAATTTGATACACTAATAAATACTATTCGCATTAAATAATATATATAATAATAATAAAATATTATTATAAATTTGTGATATATTTTAAAATTACAAAATATAACGGTGGTTATCATATTTATCAAAAAAGCTTTATAATTTTTATAGAATTTTATTTATATTTTTGAAAATTTCAAATATAATAATTGTTATTATATCTCTTATAATAATTTAAAAGTGATACAAAATATTTAATACTATATTGTGTGCGTATTTTCAATTATTTGAAAAATATTTAGCCTAAAGATTCAGTATAACACATTAATATATACTTTTTTCGTGTAAGTATATTCTTTAAAACAATACTTAAAATAAAAATAGTGCATACATCAAATATGCAATTATCTCCTAGCGATTATATGTATTAATTGCGTGTGAATAATTGTATAATCAGTTACGCTGATCATCAAAATAATCGTTTTTATGATCTGACTTTTGCAAATAGTTATAAAAGTACGCGTTTGAGACTTTATGTCTTACTTTTGTTTGTCTAATAAAATAAATTATGAGAGACAGATCAACATAAAAGTAAACTTTGACCATTTATATAGAATTGAATGATTATTTATATAAGTACCAAGTACATAAATCATTTTGCACACCACATGGTATAACATAGTTTACCTTTCTCTTATATGTAAATTAATTTGTGTGTTACACATATAACCTTTTTTTAAATATGATTCCCAAAGTTTTTGCAACGAGATAATGATATACAGGTGCTACCCAAGATACCAATTGTTAATTGGTTAGAAACTAATTATTCTTAAAACATGACAATAACACTAATAGATTATGTTACGAGAACATGATAAATTAGTACAAATGATAAATTAGGACATGATAATTACCATTACCTTCGTTTACCTTAGGACATAGGAACCTCACTATGTTTATCAATCTTTGTACTTTTAACACCTCCTCGTATCTCATTAACTAGTTAATTGTAAATTTATTATTCATATCTAGCATATTAGAATAAAATGATAATAATACTAAAAGTAGAGTAATAGAATTATCTATATTTATATTATTATATAATCTATTTGATATATTTTTTTAATATAAAAATAACTATTTGACTCCTACAATTACTAAGAGTTTCTTTAAAAAATCCATAGAAATGATTAACATACCTCTGAATTTATTAAATTCTCATTAATACAAACATTATTATATCATAAACTAACTAATATATGACATTTAATTTTAACTTAAATCTCCCTATATCTATATGCATTTGAGATGTTTTGTTTTAAGATATAAATGACTATTTTACGCCTACAATTACTAAAAGATTTTTAAAAAATTCATAAAAATAACTAACATACTCTTACATTTATTAAATTATCATTAATACAAACATTATTAAACTATAAACTATAAACTAATTAATATATGACATTTAATTTTAACTTAAACTTCTTTGTATCAATACTATTATATAAACCATTTGATATGTTTTTTTAAAGATAGCAATGAATACATATGAGGAATCTCGAAAAAGACATAACTTTTGAACCGTTAGTAGTTACGGAACCTGCCAATTATGGACATAAAGGTTGGGATGAGATGAAAGCATTCGCAAACTGCCATAGGCGATTTGTCCATCTTTCGGAATCACATTCCGCCTCTAAAGCGTTTAATAGTTAACGTTCCCCCAATTTCATACGTTTTGTAAGTTTTAGAAAAATAAAAAACCAACTCTTAAATGTGTTTTTAATGGAATTATATGTTTACATGTTTAATTTCATTGCTATGTTGTCAATTTCTGTATTCGAGTAATTCATATTTTTTATTAAGTTTTATGATTACAAGTTAATGTACATGATGCTTAATATCAAAATACAAAAAAAAAAAAACCAAAAGTAAAAGAATCAACGAAACTTAAACCTCTAGACTCAACAAAAGACTACACAACTCACATCTTGTCTATCAAGAACTCGAAACCCAGCACTCGCAACTCATGACATGATTAATGAGTTTGCAATAACATATTATGATATATTCAATTTTGGGTTTTCTTGTTACAACTTTTTTTGAAAAATAGCTAAAAAAAAAATTTCATTTACAAAATAGTATTCTTCATATATTGTCATATAATTTTTTAGTTTTAAAATTTTTCAAAGAAACATAATACTATATATCGAATAAATGTGAAGTTAATAATTTTTTTTTACTGCTTAATGCAGATATTCTACTTCATAATAATATTTATTTAAAAAATCCCTAGATTTAGCAGAGTAAACATATTCAGTTTTGTATGTAAATACATGTCAATATTTCAAGGCTTTATAGTAAAATGGGAACTCGTTGTGATGTAATAAGATTAAGGGATAATACATTTAGAGGTCACCTAAATATATCATTTTATTTTTGTAGGTCACCCATATTTGAAAATGATTTTGTAGGCCACCCATATTGTATGTTGTTCTATGTATACCAAATCAGGCCAAAAACTCATCATAAAAGTGTAAAATGACACAAATACTCCTTTATTTAAATAAAACTAAAATGATATAAATACAAGGATATTTGTGTCCTTTCAAATTTTTTCAATGATTTTTTAATCGAATTTGACATACATAGAACAACATATAAATTTGGGTGGCCTACAAAATCGTTTTCAAATATGGGTAGCCTACAAAAATAAAATGATATACATGGGTGACCTCCAGATATATAATCCCTAAGATTAACTACAATGTTTAAGATGTTAGGCCAATATATAATTAAGAAGATGGAAAGTAATACAGAGTTATTAGTACTAAATGATCATTGATCTAGTAATACCGTGGTGACTCTTTCAATTATGAAATTGAGAATTTAAGTCCTGAAAATAAAATAATTGTATTTATTCTTAAATTAATATATATATATATATATATTTTAATGGTAAAGTGGGTAGGTATTTACCTTTTTCTTTAATAAATAAAAATTATTACTTAATAACTCGTATACAAATTGTGTTGTTTTATCATTTTTCGAAAAAACTAATAATAATATTTTGATTAATAGTGGAACATACAACTAACAAAACTTGATGTAAAAGGAAGGAATTATATATCTGGAGGCCACACATGTATATTATTTTATTTTTATATGACACTTATATTTGAAAACGATTTTGTAGGCCACCTAAATTTGTATGCTGTTCCATGCATGTCAAATTTGATTAAAATCTAATTGAAAAAATATGAAAAGACACAAATATCCCTGTATTTATTAATTAACATTATTTATATAAATTTTATTTTTATTTAAATATATAGGTATTTGTGTCATTTTACACTATTATAATGAGTTTTGACTTGATTTTGTATACATGAAACAACTCATAAATATGAGTGGCTTACAAAATTATTTTTAAATACGAGTGATCTAGAAAAAATAAAATGATATATTTAGATTATCTCTAAGTATATAAGAAATCCCATCCGATGCATATAATAATATTAAACTAGATATGGTTTTATTAGTTAATTTAATTAATTTTAATTATTCAAATCCAAGATTTAAAAAGCTCATCATCTCCTGTCATCTCTCTCTAGGCTCCTCCAAATATTCTTACACCAGAGGATTGCCCAAAACACGCTCTCTCTCTATTATTTATTTGTTTATTTATACTACTACTATTCCCATCATCAATCCCAGCTGCTCCAAATTCCCATTTCTTTTCATATTTTCATTTATATTTATATTTATATTTATATTTATATTATATACACACAAAGGAGTGGAGGAATAACCAAGAAAATATGTAAAGTTTCAATTTTTATTATTTTAATGAATTTATTCTTAGTTATTTACAAAAACACAATAACAATACCTTACCTTTGGTGAAGAAAAACAACCCACACATCCTTTCCTCTGTTCTCAATTTTATTCGTTATTAGATTAGATCTCATTCCTCAAATCAGTATTTCCATTAATGGTGAGTGCTTGTATAAACAACCCAAACCCAATTTCAATTCGTCTTCCATACTTAATTAATCAATTTCTTTGATCTATTTAAATTGTGGGTTTTTAGGAATCTGAAATCTACTTGAGATTGATGTTCGAGGAATTCAATCTTCTTAATTTCAGTTTATAAATACTGAGAAATAGTAATCTGATCACTGTTTTGCACTGGATTCTATCAGGATAAGGTAATCATTTACTTGTTTTTAATCTTTTTTCATATCTACATTTTGATCTATTCAATTGGTATTTGTGTTAAATTCGGGATGGATTTATAAAATCTTCAGAATTTTGATTGATTTGGGTGTGTTAATATGATAAAGTTTTGATTTATAATAGAATTGTGATGTCTTTCTGTCTTCTTGTTGTTGTAGTTGAATTGGGTTAGCATCAAAGTAAGTTTTTTAGCTGAGAATAGTGTTCAATTTCATGGCAATTCAACATGGGGTTATTGAAAAGATGGAATCGGATTTCGGCAAGCTGTTCATTGGTGGTATTTCATGGGATACTGATGAGGGTAGATTGAAAGATTATTTTAGTAGTTATGGTGAGGTGATTGAGGCTGTGATCATGAGGGATCGAATCACGGGCCGTGCTCGTGGATTTGGTTTTGTAGTCTTTGCTGATCCTGCTGTAGCTGAAAAGGTTGTAATGGAGAAACATATGATCGATGGGCGAACCGTAAGTTTATTTAAACTTTCTGATTATTATCTGTTCAAGTTGTTGGTAATCAGTTATTAGTGAAGCAGATTCTGATTATATGATTAATTAAGGTGGGTTTAATCATTTTTAGATATTCTGTTTAAGACTAGTTGCAACTAAAGTGATTCTGCTTATCTGATCATTTAAGGGTCCTTTTACATGTACATCCTTATATTTGAAATTTTCCAAACACTCAAAACAGCTGATTATCTTGTTATCACAACTTCAAACAGAGAAGCGCAACCCGTATTGTGACAACTGATTATCTTATTCTGATTATTTAGTATCACGCAGAATGCCAAACACCCCATAATCACATTATGAATTTAGTGCTCTAATTATTTAGGCACAAAATATTGTGTTGTAATGAAACCAATTATAATATAATAGAAACAATGGAATTCATAATCTTTATTTCATTATTTGCATGATTTCAAATGATTAGGTTGAAGCAAAGAAGGCTGTTCCGAGGGAAGACCACCATGGACTGAATCGAAGCAATGTTATCATTCAAGGATCACCGGGTCCCGGAGGGCGTACGAAGAAGATATTTGTCGGAGGTTTAGCATCGACTGTCACTGAGAGTGAATTCAAGAAATACTTTGATCAATTTGGTGGTATAACAGATGTGGTTGTGATGTATGATCACAACACTCAAAGGCCAAGAGGTTTTGGTTTCATTACATTTGATTCAGAAGAAGCGGTTGATCGCGTTTTGCGTAAAACTTTTCATGAACTTAATGGCAAAATGGTTGAGGTCAAACGCGCTGTCCCAAAAGAGTTATCACCAGGGCCTATCCGGAGCCCGTTGATTGGGTTTAACTACGGGTTAACCAGACCAAACACGTTCCTCACTAGCACCTTCCCACAAGGTTACAATATGAGCTCAATTGGAGGTTATGGAGGTCGAACTGATAGCCGGTTCAGTCCAATTGCTGGTGGGCGAACCGGGTTCTCTCCGTTTGGTTCATCTGGTTATGGGATGGGTATGAACCTTGAGCCGGCTTTGAGCCCAGGTGCATTTGGTGGGACCTCTAACAACATGGGTTACGGGCGAGTTTTGAACCCGTATTTTGGTGGAAATTCAAATAGGTTCATCACCCCTATCGGATATAATCAAAGTAATGTGAGAAATGAGTCATTTATCGGTTCATCAACTCGCAACGTTTGGGGAAATGGTGGGCTTACTAGCCCGGGTGGGTCAGGTGCGTATTTGGGTTCTGGAAGTGGTGGTTTTGGAGTATTTGGTAATGGGCCGAACTGGGGTTCGTCTCCTATATCTGGTCAAGGTGTGGTGAGCTCTTCCAGCTATAATGGTGGAAGTATTGGACCTCTAGGAGGTCCAGAAAACAACTATGGCCTTGGAATTGGAAGAAAAGGGCCTAGTGTCGGTCATGAAGGGTCTTATGGTAATTTGTACCGTGGAGGTTCAATGTATGGTGACCCGACTTGGCAGTCTTCGTCTAATGAGCTAGATGGTTCTGGTTCGGGTTCATTCAGTTATGGGCTTGACAATTCAGAAGATGTTGGAAACTATAGCATTGCAAATAGACAAACTAATAGGGGTATGTATGTCACAATTACCTAGGGTGCGTTTTAGTTGCAGAAACGTGGAGATGTTCTGAAAAACCTAAAACGTGTTCAAATTTGAGTATTCCATAAAAAATCATTGAAAATGAAAAGCTCAGTTTCTACTAAATTTTAGAGCTCCATTTTTTGTTTTCAACTTTTCTTGCTTCTAAAGGTGGAAAACTCCTGTCTTCTAAACTGGAAGCTGAAAACATTTGAACAAATTTTCAGAATTTTCACTTGTAGAGATGAAAAACCCCTCTCATTTTCTAGAAAATGAAGATGGAAACTTAGAGAAAAGTTTCTACTACTAAACGCACCTTATGTAGTTATGTTGTTAATTTAAAGAATGTTGTTTCAAGATTGGTACACGAAAACATGATATTTGTTTCATTTATGAAATATTTCAGGGATTGCTGCATAGAAGTTTTCAAGATTTGCATGCAAGGTCACTTTAGGAGGAACTGTTATTTTCGTAGATTACCCACCTCTTTAGCATACAACACGAGCAGCATTAAGGGAAATTTGGTAGTTTGGTATATGCAGATTCTTGAAAAGATATACTACGGGTTTAAAAGGGCAAGTTTTGATTTTTAATTGACGATATTAGGTTTCCGGCTGATTCCACTTTTGATGTGTTGTTGTGCATCTTTTGAACGAGGGTGGTAGAAGAGTAGATCAATAATATTTCTGTTTTCTCTTTTGGTTGTTATATTTGTTCTTGTTTAGTTGTTGTAATGTCTGGCAAAGTTGCCAGTACTTGATATTGGTTTCTGAGAATGTATTTTTTTCGGTTTATTCTGTTTGATTTACAAAGTATGAATGATTAGAGATTAAAGTTAATAATTTGACTGAATGTCCGTATTTCTTATTTGTCCTAATTATTTCATCTTTTTGCTTCTGAAACAACTTATACTCATTTGGTAAGTTTTGGTGCAGGTTCAGCTTACATTGTAGTATACGAGGTTTTTATTCATTTTTATCACGTTTTGAATGTAATCGTTGGACCCATTATCGATACGAGTAGAATGATAATGGTCCCCATGAAATGGATAATAGTGTGAATGAACTCCATTCGTTCAATCGTTCATTCTCCAATTCTTTGTCCATGTCAAGTAGATAGGACCAACACTCATCTATTCATAGGGGCCGACTCACTTGATTAGTACCGGTGACATATGATGTCAGTGACTTGGACTGAGGAGTGAAATCCTTTTAGGTCTTTTTATTAGTAACATAATTGAATTAATTAAGTGTTACTGGTAACTTGAATCGAGTAGTGTAATTTTTTTAGTTATTATATTTATATCACAAGTGATCGAAAATCTCTAGTTCACTAATATCTATTCACACCGAAATAGGTCCAGTAAAAATGTAAAATGTATGAAAATATTTTCACACACATATATAAAAGCGGTACAAATTAATTTGCATATGATGTTGAAGCTTGCATGAATGGAACTACAATCATTTATTATATAGATAAATTGATAAAATAACAAATTGCGGGGATAGCTCAGTTGGGAGAGCGTCAGACTGAAGATCTGAAGGTCAGGTGTTCGATCCACCTTCACCGCAAACTATTTTTCCATTCTTTTTCCTGTCTTTTGTCTAACTTTTACGTAAGAAGACACATGAACCCTTTTCACAATTATTGAAAATTGTCACAATACACCCTTATGTCATTTCCCCATTTAACTTATCTCTTCGATCTTAGCCTTTTTACATCTAAGAAACTCTTTTTTTTTTAACAAATCATCGAAGTGTGAAATTTTATTTATAACGGCAATCACTTCTCAAAATTGAGATAATACTAGATATAACATTAATCAATAGATTACAATAGTAGTTACAACTCCAAAGCAACAATTAAAATAACATACAAACGAATATAATTAACACATATTGATATCGAGAAGTGAAATCAAATCTAAAGAAATATGATGAGAAAAGCCCTTCCACAAATGTGGCATTGCTCTATTACTAGAAACATCAAAAGAAGAACAACCTCGCACAAAAAATCACACTTTAATAACGCGGGGGAATTCGAATAAGTGAGTCGTGCAACTCTTGAATTCCATTATTAGAGAGGGTTTGAAGATGTCAATGAAGATAATACACAAACCAAATTCATTTCTTTTCAAAGCTTTAGATATGGTTGCAAGAGACCCTCGAGAAAAACACGAAGAACTTAAGTAGATAGAACCGAAGGATACGGTAATTGATCTCACCATGAATGGAGAGATAGAAGATCACGGCAAAAACAGCAAGAAAATTGAGATTTTTCGAGTTGTCATAGCGTGATGGAGAGACTCTCATAGGAAAACCCTAGAGAGAGACATCTAACAAATTAAAAACATTAATTTTGTAGCCAACTTACGGCATTTTTTGCACCCAAATGAATCTGACTTGAAATCAAAACCGATGTAAATAACTGTAGTGTATGCGTATAACTATACATTCATAATTCCGTTCATTGCAAAGGAATTAGATAAAGAAAAATGTCAAATGTCACATATACAAATTTCGTTCGAAGAAATGAAAAATATACCTACAATATTGTTACATAAAGTTATGTTCTCATTCTACTTATTCTCAAACAACGTAAACTATACTCAAAGTAACAAAACAACAATTTTTAACTACATTCGATTCCATCTTGTACAATATAATTAAACATAACGTCAGTATCATAACTTGTGAATTTTTATTGATTTATTCGTTTCACTATTTTTGGTTTTTAGTCCATAACAAACATCGATAAGGAAATCCTTATCAACTATGTCCCCTTGTCATTCTAGCTAGTAGATAAACACAAATCAATCAAAAACGACCATACGAACACAGGGATTACCGAAACTAACTTGGGTAGATGTAAATAAACAAAGAAGAGAGAATCAAAATTTGTAAACTACAAATACCCATCACTCCACCACTCAAAACCTCAATCTAATCTAAGAATCAAACCAAAGATCATTACAATGATCCAAATTATGAACAAGAATAGAAACCCTAAATTGGGTGTATCAACCAAAGGGTGAAACGGGTTCAACTAAAAACAAAAAAACAAACTAATATATTGCATTTTAACAAATATTTCATATAAGCCCATCTGAATATGATTCTTACATCTTTTACCCTTTAGGTTCTAGACTTGTTTAAATGTACCTGCAAAACATAAAACTTGTATACACAAGATACAAACATACATATCAACATTATGTTCAAGTAAGATTATACGGACATACTTATACCTTTTATCATATATTAAACTATGGCTACTGGAGACCATGATACAACCGTTTCTCATCTCAAATAACCTAATGGGTTATGTTGATGGATCGATACCTTGTCTGACATCAAAAAATTGCACCCGACGTAAAAAAATTCAACGCAATCGACAAAAACTAGTTGAACTTCACCCTCAAAGCGGTGAGCGAGATGAAGACGTTTTAGAAGCCGCCCGAAACATCTTTAAGCAACAAAACAACAAACATAAATTCATTTACGAGCAATGTTGGAATGTAGTAAAACATTACTCGAAATTTTTTATGGAGCGGAGGGTAATAAGCAACAAACGTACATTCGAACCCGACTAAGAACCCGTCAACCTTGAAGGGGGTGACTCCTAAACGGTCAACTCATCTTTAGTGGCTCATATGCAAAGGTTGTTCCAAGACGACCGACTACGTCGTCCAACCGGTCGCAAGACTAAAAAAAGTTCAGGTTCATCGGATGCGGCTACTCCATCAAGAAGTTTACGAGACGAAAAACTTGAAACCCTCGATGAAGTTAAGAAAACCACTCGCCTTCAACAAACCGCAATTCATACAATTACCGAAAATTCGACCAAAAAGTTAGCTTTTAAAGCGTTGAATTTTTTTTTGTAAAAAAGTACCGAAGCCTGCATAAAAAAGGAGCTAAAAAGGATCAAAGCCGCTTGTAAAGATGTGTTAAAAACATATGGTTCAATGTTTCCAGTAGAGATGAAGATTCAGACAAAGATGAACACGAAGTCGAAGACGAAAAATCGAGTTCCGATTATACTACTTTTTAATTTTTTAGTGTGTTATTTTATTATTGTAATGTTTTTCTTTTAGAAAATGCAATGTTATTTTTTTAGAAAATGTAATGTTTTTTTTAGCAAATGTTATGTTTTTTCTTAGGAAATGTAATGTTTTTTTAATTAATATAATGTTTTTATTTTAATGTAATGCGTTTTATTTTAATTATTGTGTTTCAGATATGTAAATTAAATAAGGTGTGAGGCTCAGAAATAAAAAAGTAACCGGTAACTGTTAGCCAATTTTGAAAAAAACTAACGTGACACTGAGTTAATGAAACTGATCATCCGATTTTTATCCCCGTTAAAAGAGGCCTTAGTGTTAATCAAACTATTGAAGTTATGTTCATTGAAAAAAGTTATTTTATTACTATAAAATAAAATAAATCAGTACGTGTTAAAAGTTATGTTCATTGAAAAAGTTATGTCGTATGGATTAAAGAGGATGATATGATATGATATGATATGATATCAGAGTGTTTGTTTGTTAAGTAATAACTACAACAAGACCTACTACACATTTACGTGTTAAAAGCAACTGAATAAAAAGAAACATTGATTACTAATTATAATCGCGTCAAGATAAAACTCCACTCTAACAATGACAAGTCTTGGTGTCCAAGTAGGCCCTTAATTAAACATATGATTGATTCACTTTACCTTATAGCTTTGTCAATTTCGCTTTGATTACATTATTATTGACAACACAAGCAATTAAGTATATTGATCTATCCAACAAAGTAAAACAAGCATCATCTAACTCATGATTTGTGAGACATCCCAAGCTTAAAGCAATTATAGAGAACAATTTCTTCAGAGATATTTTAAGTTTTCCTAGAAAGATTCTTGTTTTTTCTATCCAATAGACCTACTTAAATTTAGTGTTTTCTTCCTTCTGTGCAATGTACTACAAAATCACAAAATTATAGTTCAACCTTTTAGCCGGATAAATGCATTGGGTTCTACGTTTTGTTACCTAAATTTCGATATACATGTGTGATGGTTGATCTTAACAACCGAATAAACCTCAAAAACACTAGATGGAGCAACATAAGTGTGTCTTGAAAGTGATTTGTGCAACTAAAAATCAGAATCAAATAATTAACTAATTGATTAAAGTTATGGATACTTGGCTAATATTACATGTATTTTCAATGATTTTTCTTTTAACAATTCCCTACTTATGTTTCTACTTCAGTTTATTGATCCTTATAATTAAACATTGTATATAAGAGGAAGGCTTCTGTTTATTGATCCTTATAATTAAAAATGTATATAAGAGGAAGGTGTTGAATAATGTGACGGGATGAAATGCTGACATTTAGAAAATCAGTACGTTTAGGCATAATACTTTGTAGTCACAATAAATTATCTGGAGGGTGTCTGGATATCTGGGATTGCTTTTCTAAAGATGTTATCTGATTATTGCGTTTACAGTACATGAACAATCATAAAAAAGTGTGGCAAAAAAATAACTATCCATGTTTACCTAAAAATAAAACACAGTTAAAAAACAAGTTAGAACATAGTCCGTACTTTTTAAAAACTGCCATTTTAAAAAAGGTTAAAGCATTTTGTCATCAACGTACTCTCCTTCATTTTTCGAGATTACCATCCTACTCATTTTAATACTAATGTCACCAACATACTTGTTAATTAATTGTTGAGGTCACCAACGTTAATAATTAATTTGCAATCATAATTGGGTAAACACATGAAGATTAGTTCCAAAAATTACCAAACTTTATTTTCATAACCTAATATTGGATATAAACTTTATGTAAAAATTTGGAAATTTTTATAACTGTATTTTATTTATTCTCAAATGGAGTGTTTAATCATAAAAATTAGTTTCCAAGGCAAAAAATTATTGAAACTTTTTCTGAGGTGTTTATATCAGTAAATATCACCCCACAAAAAAAATTATATGATTTGAATTCTTTTTAGTATTTATTTTAATTTGTGTGCTTTTAATCTTAAAATATTGGAAAACCGGGTTTTATTGCTCCAAATGACTTGAAATGTTTACACAAGTCTTAAAATAATTAGAAACTGAGATGGTATTTCATAATTTTTCATGGATATTTGCTATTTTATTTGAATTTCCATCACATTTTGGACATAAATTGAGAATAAATAAAATACAATTATGAAAATTCTCAAATTTTTACAGAAAGTTTATATCCAATATTAGGTTATGAAAATAAAGTTTGATAATTTTTGGAACTAATTTTCATGTGTTTACACAATTATGATTGCAAATTAATTATTAATGTTGGTGACCTCAACAATTAACTAACAAGTATGTTGGTGACATTAGTATTAAAATGAGTAGGATGGTGATCCCAAAAAATGAAGAAGAGTACGTTGGTGACAAAATGCTTTAACCCTTTTAAAAATATGTACTTCTTTAAAAAACCACAATCCCAAACACCTCTTAGTCTCGCATCTAAAATGTTAAACAGCATGTCCAAATTCACAGGTTATGGCATTAGAATGCAGAAGGTATCACATGAAGCTTTATAATCAGAGACCCTCCATGGAAACAAGCAAGTAAAAGTTGTAAACAAAAACTAAACTCAAATTAAAAGACACAGGTTAAAACACATATTGATCCATACTTAAATACATTATAACAACAGGAACCACAGCAGTAACAACATAAACTAAAGCAGTATTAATCATCAGTCTTTTAGATTCTAAACCCTAAATGTTACATGTGAATCAACCTTCTCAGGACTAACTCTTTAGAAGAAAGCCCGACTCCCATAAAACACGCGAGACTGTGCCCCATTTGGTGTCTCAGTCTTCTGATCCGAGCCAGAGTTTCCTGAGTCCGTACCCTCTTTTTCCACATCCAACGGTAGCTTCATCTTAGCTAACGACTCAGTGAACTGTTGCATGCTCTTCATGTACAAATCCACAAAGTCCTGTTGCACCACCTTTTGCTCAAGATCAACAGTTATCGACACTACAGGCTTTTTAATCAACTCCCCACCTGATGAATCACTCTTGGCGTCACCAACTTTTAGAGGTGAATCGTATTCTTGATTTGCAGATTTTGAGTATGATTCAGTGCTTCTAACAGGACCCGAAGCACATTGAGATCCATTAGTTGAAACACTCGTAAGGGGAGAGTCGGGTTTTTGGGTTTCAACGGTTTGAATGGTTTGAATGGTTTCCACAACTGGTGCTGTCTCGATTTGATCATCGGTGTCGGATGAGACTAAACTCTCTGAGCTAAGACCAAAATACTCTGTCACCATCATATGGTTTTCGTTCACTATCTTAGGATCCGGGAACTCAATTTTGTCAAGTTCAGCTAATTCTGAATCGGTAGTGGTTCCGTTGGTGGCAGCTGGTGGCGGGATAGCGATTACATCAGGGGAAGCACCGGTGTAAGATAATGACAAGTGAACGAAACCGGAAGGTGAGTGGAAAAGATCAGTGGAAGATAAAGTGAACTCCTTTTCTAATTTTCCATCCTTCATGAGGATTTCAGATAAAGGAATTAAAGTAAAACCTAACAGTTGATCTTCAAGATAATTTCTCACCCTGCTTAACATATATACCTCGCATTTAAGCGAAGATTCGACTGTGGGAACCTTAAGTTGAAGGGTTTCGTTAAAGACTGGATTTTTTCCACCCCCATTGACGGTTTGAGTAGTGACAGATTTTTCGGGGTTGCTAGTGATGCAAATTTTGGCATACACATCCTGTTTATGGTATATGCAGATGTTTTGAATGTCCCTAGCTTGATGAATGTAAACCTCAAGTACACCAATATATGTTTCGGGCTCGGGTTTCTTTGTTATGAAAGTCGAGTTTTTTGGGAAAAGATCAAGATTTTGTTTTTCATGATTAGAATACAAAGAGGAGTTCTTGAATGGTGATGCAACAGATTGAGGAGATTCCATGATAACCTACAACAAAATTAAGTTCATGAAGAATTAAAGATCAAGAAACATAAAGGAGAGTCAATTCACACCCTTATGCAATAAACTTTCACAAAAGTAAACAAGAACTGTAGATCATGAAGTTTCTGAACAGATATAAAAAATTAAAGATTTTTAAAATGAAGAAACAGCAGAAATGTCAATTCAGACCCTTTTGCAGATTTTTTCTTTTCATAAAATTAAACAAGAACCCTATAGATTATAAAGTTTAGCCAACTAATGAGCAAGTTCATGATTCTTAACTAATTACTCACTGAATTAAGAACTTAAGCAAACAACATAGACTCACGTACTATAACAAACCTGAATTGGTAAAACAAGTCAAAAAACCCTGATCTTGATTTCGAACCCCGATTATTCAATAATTAAATTGAGTAAAACCCCAAGTTTAATTTCAATATATTAACAAAACCCAAGTCACAATCAGCTCCAAATCAAGAATCAAAGATAGTAAGAAAAACATATAAATAAATAACTAATCTAAGAAGGGGGAGGGGGGAATAAGAAGCTAAAACATAAACAATAACAGTAGAAGATACATTAAAGATTCATACAAGAGTCCAGGAATTGAAGAAAGGTAGAATGAGCAGTAGAAAGGTTATTATTAAATAAAAAATAGAAAAGGTGAAGTTAGGTCATTTCTTGCCTTTTTTGTTAGTACCAAAATCAAGAATATTGGTGCTTATAATTGCAGCAAACTGTTCGGGTTTTTGATCCCAGGAAATCTGTAGGAAATCAAGTTCGAGAAGCGAGAACAAAGGAACAATTATTATGATAGAACTGTTGAAGTTGTATTTTGGATTTTATTGATGGCTTTTGAAGACTGTGTGATGTCTGTGAAAGCTTCTACATTCGTGTGTTCCTATTTTTATAAGTTGGTGGGTGTAGAAACTACTAAGGTAATTTTTTATTTCTAACCTATTGAAAACTCAAACAAAAGTATAGCAGTGATCAATGATATTCAATTATCTTTTTTAAATGAAATGAGGTGTTGATTGATTGGATAACACACTTTACTTCTCTTAGATGGCTACATATTAGTGAAAAATGAAACAATGGAAAGTATGGTGTCATGATAAGATTGATTATTACAGTGAAAAAAAGAAGAAGCTATGGGTGGTTGTAACTCCTTTTGAGGTGTGGTGCTTTTGGAGGAGATTTTTGTGAAAATAGATTTTCAAACAAAGAGTCTATAACATCAAAGTGTGACTCAAAGAAATTTAAATATTGATGTATTTCTTTTCACTCGTATTTCCAAATATGTTTGAAGATAAAAGTTGGGGGACAATGAATCACCTCCTTCTTTTCCTTCTCCGTATGCATCTTCGTATATGGTTCTTTTTTCCTCTCTCAGTATGCATCCCCGTATATAAATATGAGTGTAATTATTTAATCCCTAAAAGTTTAATAGACAGTTACTTTTGTTTACAACCGTATTGAGTACACAAAACCCCATGTAATTCCTCAATTTATATTTAAACAAAGTGAATATAGGAAAAGTTAATTATCGAGGTTAAAAGTATTAAAGTAAAACAATTCTATTATTATTATAATCTTTAAATTGTTACCAACACAACTAAACACAAATCACTGTCCCACGTTAAATCAATGAAATTTTTTATCAGATAATCTTTAGGTGTTAAATAATAAAATGTTGATTGTTGCAAATAGAAAAATAAATATAAGTGCCTTATAATATCATATCTATTGTAAGTATATACGTTTAGATCATGAAATGATATACTACTGTATTAATATATATGTTAGCTAATGATATCTTGAAGTTTCGAAATTCTTCATAGATTTCGTACATTCTTAGCTAGGGTTCCGACCATTTTCAAAGCATACTAAAATAGGACCGTTTCAACCGCGTTATTATTGCCCAACCTCTCTGATCCTCTTGTTTTGGTACATCCATATTACGTTTACCCTTACATGTTATGTAATTGGTTTCGAATTAAAGATGCATTTACTTTAACGAAGCAATGCAAACATGTCTTTGAAAAATACTTATGAATTTTATTCTTTCATGTATGTATAATGTATAATGTATAATGTATACTGATACGTTACCTTTTATACATCACATGTTACATAATTTACCCGTCAAAATATATATTTCGTGTCTTCCGCTGCATGCACGCAGGTTAGAAAAACTTATTTTTACTTACATTTTACACGTTGACTTAATTATTGAAGGGGTTAAACGTTATAGATTATGTAATAAATTATGTAATTGCCTAAGGTCTTATTATAACGTTGACATTTGTTGATCTTATAATAGAGAAAAGTATGGGTTTGCATGGGTCAGTTCGGTTCGGTTCGATTTTTGGCTAAAATCGAAAACCAAATCGAAATTTTGAGTTTTGGATTTTTAAAAACTAAACTGTTCGGTTATTTCGGTTTCGGTTTCATTCGGTTTTTTCGGTTTTTCGATTTTTCCAATTAAGCTTATTTGTCAAATACTTTTATAAATATACATTTCGTATGCATATATTTGTATATATTATCCACCTATATTCTATATATATTATAAATGAGTCCAAAATTTTACTTTAAATAGTTAAATATACATACATACATATACATGATGTATACATATTTGTCTATATGTATTTATATATATGATATTTTAAAAGTTCGGTTCGGTTTTTAGAAATTCGAAAACCAAACCTTTCGGTTTTTGAATTGGTTCGGTTTTTTCGGTTTGAATTTTTCGGTTTTTTTCAGTTTTTTGGTTTTTGATTCGGTTTTTGCTCACCCTTAAAAAAAAAAATAGTCTCTAAAATCCATCAGAATCACGTATAGGTTACTTTTGAACCGAATAATCGACTACATTATGCTTTACTCGTAATGAAAATCCATCGATTGATAATACCATATCATTGTGTTATCTTGGACTTATAATGTACAGGAGACGATTTCATAATATCATCATTTACTTGCTTAATCATGATTCTCTATTCTTCTCAATATTGTATTATATTTAATAATTGTTAGTTAATTATATTTATATTTAAGTTTTAGTGTTTATTATTTGTTGGTAATTACATATTAACCATATAACACGTTGATTGTATTTAAACATACAAGTTTATCTTGTACGACATGTGTACATACACTAATTAAAAGCTATTACATATATAAATTATGCAAAATAAAACAAATAAAAGGCTGATAACAATAAAATCATAAATTTTAGGTGTTAATTTATGGGTGTGTTTGACAATAGAGCTTTTGAGAGCTTGTGAAACTCTAAACTTAATTTTTCTAAAAATTAAAACTTTTAGCTCTGTTTTGTAAATCAAAATTTTAGATCTTACTTAAAAAATAAACCGTACAAAAATAAGTATGTTGAAGTAGCTTACTAAAAATACCTTAAACTTATGAAAACTCAAATTACTTATAATTTTTTTGTCCTATTATTTTAATTCTTATTTTTTTAACTGCAACTGCAATTGCAATACCACATACTAATAAAATAAATATAAACTTCAACTTTCTAACTTTAAATATAATTTTACCTAACAATTTTGAATATAACTTTCATCTAGAAGCTTCATGTATGACGATTATACGAATTCGATTGATCATAATTTTGACTATAAAGGCGGTTTTGTTATATTTGTCCGATGCTCAACCTTTGTGTAAGGGGATGTTTGGATGGGTTTGATTTAATTGTTCATTGGTTTATTAGTTTATTTGGACGCAATAAGTTGAGTTTTATTATTTTAATAAGTTTATTTGCTTAGCTTTTATGTTGATGTTAGAGAGGACATTCATAGGGTCATAATAAACTATTATTTTCTAACTTACTTTAACAATAAAGAGAAAGAAAAAGGAAAAACTCATCTGGAAATATCCGCCAAAAATGAAAAACCTTAAATGGCTTACCGTAAAAAGGTTAATACATGTTGAAATTACCGAATGGTTATTACGCAAAGGACCCACAGTTACGCATGCGATGACGGGGTGGGACTCCAATTAGGTGAGCGCGACCACAGCATATGGAAGCCTAGGACAGTGGTGGCACGCTCTTGTTTTCCTCTTTAAATCATGTTTAGTCCCAAACAGATTTGATATTGTCAATGGGACCCATCAAGTTTTGATATATACACATGGGACCCCCTGAGTTCTGGTATTATCTTTCCAATCCTTTGTCGGTGGATTTCTGGAATGCTCTCTATATTCGTATAGTATTATGAAAACTCATTTACTATTACTTATATAATTTGTAACAGGGAAACGAACCTTTGATTATCAAAGGTTAGGAGGGGCATTTCGTCCGTAACGATGAAATTATTCATCTAGTAACTTACTGTTAAATAGTAAAAATGTCGATAGTTTTATAAGGTGTATTCGAAAATTGATGAGTCATACATAAACAATTTTAATCTTGATAATTGTCTTTTATTATAACCACATCATTTATCTCTTAGCTGTTGGTTTAGACTAATATCTTTATAAAACCAAGCTCTTGTTGTATAAATCTTCCCCCATTTCACAAATTGATGGTTAAAATCAATATTTCATAAGAAAACCACTTTCGCTACTCTTATAGAAGTCGCTAAGTCCACCTCTTTTGTTGCTCTGAGCGGGGAATAGATGAAGGAACGCTATCCTGAGAGGTTTCACTCTGACATCACAAAACCTTTGCAATAATTGTCCCCAACTTGCAGTCGAGAGGAGGACCCAAGTAGTCAGCTTCGTTCAATACCCACTTTAGGTTTTAAACTATTGGATTTTTTTTCAAATTGAAGGTGACTTGAGGAGTTGAAGTACAAAAGGATGACTCGTTTAATAACTGAATGATTAGTACGTTACTCACGTGATACAGTGATAAAAGGATATTTTAGTTTAGATAATATTTTCGTTCAAACAATAAATTATCCTTAAATAAGAATTAAAAAACAGTTATACACCTTTAATTACTTTATTTTATACATTATATTTCAAATTATTTGAATTAACAATCACAATTCTCGACACTATCAAAACGCGACCCATAATGACACGAAATTAAATTTGCCAATTAGAATTGAATTTTCAATCAATTAGCCTGCTAACCCAACAACTGCCAACCATTGTAATTATTTGAGTTTGATTTGGGTTAAGGCTTGTATTAACAGGTCGATTGACTAATCAGAACACAAAAGAACTTTAAAAGATAAAATTCACCTACCTCTCTGCATGTTTGAGTTTACCTAAACATGTTATGCAAGTCATATTCATGTTGGTTATTTTGACCTAGACAACCCATTTATCAACTCATTATGAGTTCGGGTTGTTGACTCTCAATTCCCAGATTCAAATATGCTAATCTCACTCGACCAAAATTACAATTATTTAATCTAGCTATTAAGTAAGATAACTAATAAAATGTTGGTAACAAAACAAAAACAAAACAAAAAAATATAATAATAAAAAGAAAAATAAATAAAAACATTGCACTATATATTGTATTAACTAAAATGGTAGAATCGTAATTTCTACAGAGTATTATTTTTATAGGACTACAAAGTAACCAAATTCTTTATATAATAAGAGTAACAGGTAAAATATTTAATTATTTAAAAAAAATTAAGTGTTTAGATGTCAAATAACATACTTAAAATGGTTGTAAAGATAATTCAACTACTTGTATTTATCAAGAGTTTAAAATTTTGGTCAAACTCTGAAATATTAGTATAGGTATGGAAGATATTATAATTTACTAAAAATATCTAATTTTTCACCGATATTTATATCAAAATAATTGTAACTGACGGTTCAAAATCCACCAATATGTCATATAAATTACATAAGTTATAATATAAAATAAATAATTATCGGGTCACATATTTTGTAACTGAGAGTATTTATAATATATTACCTTTTATAATTAATTATATTAACTATAGATTTTTAAATGTTGAATAAGATAAATAAAAAGATAAATTAGACAGTTATTATCTCTTCTTTAAAAAATACTTTAAGATTTTTACTAGATACACTATCAAATAGTATAAATAATAATTTAATCAATGTTGTTTATGATATGATTACAAATATCAACATTATAGATAATTTTGAGAAAGGATATTTCCTTAACAAAATCATTTTCTGACATCTTGTTGATTTTTATTTATATATATATTTGATTGTTTTTCAATATAAAACACTCTGTCATAGAGTAATTAAAACTCACTTAAACTTAATATTAACCTCATCTAGATAGTGCAGGTAGGTGACTAGGTGTAACATTTTGGTGTCTAGCCCAATAATTGTCGTCAATTAAATATTCATTGCCTTCATTGCCGTTTGATTAGTGATGATTTTAGGTGCTCACATAAAGACAAATAAAAATACACATGGTTAAATCAAATTTTGTTTATAAATTATACTCGGAAGTTTTCGCTCTGCGTATACTATGATTATCGTCACTTTTTTTATCAAGATATATGAAGAACCACAAGTTAGCAACAGAAAAAAAATTAATCACGAATAACAAAATATGTTATCATATTTCATTAAGGCTAGATTTATATATAATTATAATATATATACTTTTTAATATGTGACATATGATAATGCTAATATAATTGTTTAATTTATGACATAATAATTTGTAATATAACTTAGTAGAAAGTAGACTTTCGAGTATCTATAACGTACAAAGATATATTTAAAAAAAAATATATATATATATAGGACTAATTAGTCCTATGATCAAAAATGTGATTGGTAGATGAGAGAAATTGATCGAATGAAATTAAGAAATAAATAAGTGAAATACATTTGTCAAAAAATATATGTTAGGCATAAATTAGTCTTATGACCAATTATTCTCGTATAGCATTACTATATCTTTAAACAAAACAAAGAATCAAGTTTTCTTGCTAAAAAAATGTAAGAAGAAATATATTTTTAAGTAAAATAGTATCCATAGTCTCATATTTATGATGTCCCTATTCAATCTAAAAAGTTAAGGAAGATTTTATAGTACACTAAGAATTAAGATAGTAAAAAGATGATTAAGATTTTTTTTAGTTTTGTTATAATATAAAAGTTTATTTATTTATAATTGTTTGAGATTAAAGTACGTTTGCCCTATACAAAATTGTTAGTTCTCCACGGATTATTCTCTACGCTAGTGGTACCCGTGTGGCTTTTTATGCTTTTGTTCACATCCACAAGTGTGTGAAAATTTATCCACGCTTATTAATGTGGAGCACCAATAGCTTATTGAAAGTCCACACATGCAAATGTGTAGAAAGAAAATAACAGTATGAAAATAATTTACACGGGCTAAAAGTGTAAACATATGAACATGAAGTCCACATATAAAATCGTGAACTTTTGTTTGGTACGATTATATAAAAAACAAGTATAATAAACACGAAACAAACAAAAAACTCCAAACATTTATTTTACGCAAAAAAGGAGCAAGGGACTACACGACTACAACTCCTCCCTTGTAGTCTATGCAATTACGACACTATCATTACTTCCTTCAAAATTGATATTGAAGTACCGTTAATCATTTAGGTGGAATCTCTTTTAATTGTGACTCCAAATCAAAATCGACGATGTTGGGGTTTCAATTTTCATCATCGATTCGTTTAAAGCTATTCATCCTCTTCTCGCTCAGTTAGGGTTTAGGTGTTCATCAAAATCTACAAGGTAAGTTGATTCATCGTTCCTAATTTGCATCGGTGCACTTGTGACAACTAAATGTACAAGAGAAATCAGTGGTTGAATCAAACGAAATGTAAGTCTCTTAATCTTGGCTTCATGGCTTAGCCATGTTCATTACTTGAACTAATATGTTTCCTCAGCTCTTTTCGAATGCATCATCTAAAGATTAACCATATCTATGTTGATTGAATATTTGTTCGTTTACACACTTGGTTACTGGTATCATTATTTGCAATGTGTTTTTCAGTCGACCAAAAGAGCAGGATGGGTGAAAAGAGACGCTGCAGGACCTGAATCTATTGCAGACCATACTCACATGAAGGGTTTATGGCTCTATTGTTTCTGATACTCCTAGTGTCAACCGAGACAAGTTAGGTTTTTCTTGTTACATAAATATTGATATCGAATGTTGTGATTAAATCTATTATATTTGCTTGCATCTTCCAAGTGCATAAAAATACCGAATTTCTACAACCAAAAAGCGTAGAAAGGCTACAACAAATTCTTCGTATAGACTTACAAATTTAAAAGAGCATTCATCTTTAATGCACTAAACTCATTATGGTCCCTATTTATCAACACGTGATCTGGTTTCTATGTTTCTCTGATGTTGATGTTGTGTTGTATTTGTGTTCATCCATTTGCTTTTTAGTAATGATAACTTATTACACGTGTTTGAATAATACATTTTACAGACATTTCGTCTCGGAAATTCTGTTTAATATCGTTAACATATTTTTAAATATATTTTGTATGCAAAAATATGAAACGTTGTAGGAAGAAATAACACTTTATTGTGACGTCTTTATTTTATTTTTTTATTTTAGACGTGTATCACCAAACGAACTAGTAACAATTTACTATATTTGCACATAAAAATTTGATAATGTAAAGTTGATACTAGTTGATTGGTCTACGACATCTAATTTAATTTATGTGTTATTAACAACATTAAATATATTATATTATTTAAATAAACTACGTCCTATTCTATAACAAAATAAACAAAAAATATATTAGAGTATTGTTTAGAAAAATCTATCGGTAGGTCACATGGGATACCAAAATTAGTGGCCTATATTTGATCCTCTTTTCTCTTGAATAGAAGACTAAAATATATGGCTCTCATGTATAAATTAATTAAGATCAATTAGATGATCTAATTAAAATTTGAAATCATAATCCCTCCAAATTAGACTTTTGACAAATATAAGTTATCGCTGAATATCTCTTAATAATCTTAAATACCCCTTTTTTTCTCTCACGTTGACAATTGGGTCCAAAGGTGACACCCTACTTGATAGAGACTAGAGATACAAAGTCATTAAGTTTTTCTCTTAATGCTCTTTATATTTTTCCATGGATGCAAAAAAGAATCACACAATAAAGGTGAACTGTTGCAATTTTGACATTGAGAAGTCAATGAAAAAAGAGAGGACTTACCGAATCATTCAACTTCAACTTCATAATTGAACATGAAAAATCAATAAAAGTGAAACGTTAAAAACCAAGTCCATTTATGGTTTACATGGGACCCATTGGGCCTGTTCAAACCGTTGAGACTGGGCTCAATACGAGACCGACCCGTTTTTCTACATTCTTGTTTTAAGTTTTTCGATATTTCGTAGCTATGTTGATAAAGACGTTATCATGAATTTTTGGTAGCTTTAGACAAAAAGAATTATGACGAAACATACATAAATAAATATAATAATAATAATAATAAAAAGAGAATAATATCTTAAATTGACTATATAGTGGATTAATCACTAGTATATGATGAAACCAAGAAAGTTCCAAAGAACTTATCAACTAATCCCATTGCTATAAAGAGACGATTCCACCACTAACTTAACTAATCCCACAATCGACTTAGAGACCTCAACCAGATTTTTGAAAGTTTCATAAAGGAAACTATTGTATACATTATTGTCTTATCCTTATATACCGAGATTTAAGTAGTGTGCGTGTGTGGAGAAATCGTCATAGTAATACATAATATATCTTTAAGTTAACTTAATTTTTTTTATTTTCTTTCAAAAGACAATAACTCAACCACCCCATTTCAAATATATACATTTTTTTTATGAAAACATAAATATGTATATTTAATTTGAACTCACAACCTTATAGTTGGAGGATTACCTCTATGTCATTAGGTGAATGGCACTTTAGTAAGTTAACTTAATTTTAACAGAAATAACAAAATTGTATAATCTAGTTGTTATATTTTGTGTTCGTTGTAATCTTTCCACATCTCCAACCCATTATGCTTAGGATTGTTGATAAACGGAATTGAGTCGAGTATAAGGAAATTTGAGCTTGAATCGAACTAGAATGAAAGTTAAAATTATGTTCCAACTCGAACTTGAGTTCGAAAAAGTTGTTATTGTTCAACTCGAAATTAAATGAGTTTTCGAAGTAGCCGAGTCGAATAATAGTTTTTTAAACTTAACTCCTGGAACTAATCGAGTAGTAATTTTTGTTCCAACTCAACTCGTATTCGAATATCCTCACGCTCAAATTTGAATTAATCAAGCTCGAACTCGAGTAGCTCATTAATTGCTCCACTCGTTAACAACTTATAATTTCTTAAATATTTTGATCAATTGATCTATAACAATAACTTTGTCTTGGGCCCCCATGGCGAGTTAACATTGGGTTTAACGATTGTGTGAAAAAACTTGTTCGATTATGCGATCCATATATATGTGCTATTTTTGCATATGACCCGTGCTTGGCATTCTAACGGAGCAAGATTTTTAACTCAGATAGCCAAGACGTTTTGTATAGATGTGATGTCATATATGAGTGCTTGAACTCTTTGATTGGGCCTCATTGTCATAAACTTCTTTTAGCTTGCTTCTTAGTAACAAATCAATGGCCCAGCTCATTATGTATTAGTAAAAAAAAATCAAAACTAATTGTAATTGTATATGTATGATTTTCTTTAGTAGTATTTTTAAGTAGCAAACATTTACAATTAAACTATTGGCATGATTGATCTCGGTTTAGGAGTTTAGTACTCTTATGGAGGGCATAGTTTAGGTTTTTTCTTTTTCTTCCCTTTATCTATATCTATGCTACTTTAGGATTTGAGCCCAAACATCTTATTCCTTAAAAAAGGGATGATACAAATAATAACTTTACCCTTTTAATATCTTACTTAATCTTTAAATAATAAAGTGAATACAACTAAACTAAATAATTAATCATAAAATTTAGTATATCATAATTAACTTAGGTTACAAAGTATTTACACCCATCATTATTTAAACTTTTATAACTGATTTAACTTACATAAAATATTAATGGACATTAAAGTGTTAATTATAGTTGTTTGATATAAAGATTGATGAAAGTTGAATATTATTTGCAAAATATATACATCTTCTATACTCATATATAAAGAGTTTAATATATTTATTTAAAATTTTAAAAATAAATACTTAAAATTTTTTACTACCCTTTTAAGTATGTTATTAGACATTTAAACATTTAACTCAATTCAAGTAATTATTAACATTAATATGTTATTACTATATAAAGAGTTTGGTCATTTGATAGTGTTAAAAATATAGAAATAATTATTATATTAGTTAATACCATATCTAATCTAAATAATACAACCATTTAAATTGATGATTTAATATATTTAATAGCCATGATTTATTTAATTATTTCAACTAATATTTTGAGACATTTGTAATATAGTCTCACGTTTATACTGGAAATTAGGCAAAACTTTAATTTGATTTGATCTTGATATAGAGGTTTCGATTGCAATATTGCTAAATTGTATGATGTGCTGCATCTAGCTCTTGTCATATATCGGCTTTTGCTTATTACATACATACTATTTGTACCATTGAACGCTTAATTACCCGGAATATATAACTTAGTATATATAATTTCATTATTAGATTAGTTAATATCTGATTATGATTCAAGGAATGTTTATTGGAGTTATTGTAATACTTGCTAAAAGCTGTTGTATAGTTGATAATCTGCCATTTTAGTAGTGCAATACATATAGTTCCCACTTCCCAATAGTTTTATTCCCTAAATCCCGCTTAGCGATGACTATCTAGTATCTAGTAAAAACAGGGAAAACTTTCAAGTAGTTTTGCAAACTAATTAGGAAGGGGACAAGAAGTATAAAAATTGGTTGTCAGTTAATTAATTACTATTTGGACT
Organism: Logfia minima; assembly: GCA_963921325.1. Classification (NCBI taxonomy): domain Eukaryota; kingdom Viridiplantae; phylum Streptophyta; class Magnoliopsida; order Asterales; family Asteraceae; genus Logfia; species Logfia minima. The sequence continues at coordinate 3,400,253 of OY992768.1, forward strand.
ATTATATTTTCCTTGCATATAATTAAGTTTTATTCCACAATCTAAAACATAGATTCGTATAAGATATAAATTAGTTTAATTGAGTGAGAGTGTTACCCAATATGAGCTAATGAAGTTAATTTTATCGACTGCATAATCTGTGCGCCACAACTTATTTGTATAAACTAGAGCAACAGTAACTTAGAATCTGAGATGTGTTCTTTTATGTCTTCGCCATTTCTGGTGATAGAAACCAAAAAAACTATGATGTGGTGATTCTAATTAGATAGCAACAGAGATAATGATTTATTAACTGCCATGATCAAGAATTGCTTATACATACTGTTCTTTTCTATCTTCAGATGGAGTTAGAGGAGACGATGACTTCGGGAGAAACTCACATACTGGAGTTATCCGATGGTGAATCTCAGGAAGTCTTTTCTGGTGAAACTGTGGAATTTGTAGCCACTTTTGTAGTGACTATCGAAGTTGAGCAGCCTCAGCCGGATAAGATTGATCAAATGGAGGAGGATAGGTTTATACTTCCAGATCTAAAGTTACCATACGTGGAGGATACAAGTCCTTAGATGAGCTAGCGATCTTCTCAGTATCGTTTTAATTGGGCGATAACTGTTAAGCGAGAAATGTTTTAAATTTTTCAATGTGGTGGATATGCTTTTTGGAGGATAACCCTGTTTTAGTGGTTCGGTTGTTTAGAATGAGTCTGAAGTTTGAAGTCTGTTGTTTATTGAGCTATATATGTTGGTTATTAAAAATTTTAGAAATTCACAATATCTATGTCCTAATCGAACTGTGATGACACTTAATTAGTTCATGTGTTAACTGTCATATGTAAATTGGCAACTTAACGCCCATAAATATAAATATATTTCGTTATACGAAGAAATTAAGAACGCCACGTTAATGTTTGATGTAGTGTGTGGGATTTAGGGTCTGATCTGAAGCTGGGAATTGAAGAACTTATTTAATTTTGTATGTGTAAGGAATCAATAATGATTCATCTCGTACATTGCCTGGCCTGTTTATGATAAAGATCAATTAACAATAATGAAACACTTACTTGTCGCGCCATTGCCCTTTTTCCCATAGAAGTGAGAGATTTTAAAGCTAGCTAAATGGTGGGATTTATTCAACCTCAAAAATCTCAAAGCGATTCTCACTTTTGCGCGCAGATTCATTCCACCACTCTGTGATCTCGAAAACGAAGCAGCATGCAGACCACATTTTGGTGGTTTTTTTCGGGAATATGGCAATTGAGTCACTTTCAACAGGAATATCAAAGGCGAGACACGATTGTAGACAGATCTCATTTTATATATACTCGATCTTTCAATCTCTCATTTGGATCTTGAATAGGAGCAACAAAATTCATCTAAAATATAACGGACTGGGTTGCCTGGTAGCACTTTTTAATGTGCTCGATCACAACAAAATAAGTTTGTGGCTGGTAAAATTTGCAAACGAAAATAAGATTTACTACGTATAACTTACGATATCATTGGGTTTAGTGAATTTTTGTACATATTAGTTTATTAGTAATTGAATTTTACAAATAACTTATATATTAAATATGATGATGATTATATATACTTACAAATAATTATAAATTATGATGATTATAATTTAGAAAGACTACATTTCTATCCTTCTAATAACTTATCATACGAATAAAATAAAATAAATTTTTTATATGCATCTCGGTACATATGGAGTATAACTTTCCACCAGTTTAAACTTCATTTTGACCCTTTTTTAGTGTTGACCTTGAATTGGTCATATAACCGCTGTATATTAACTTGCAGCAACAACCTTTCAAAAAATAAACAAAAAAATGTAAGCAATGAAGAATAAATAGCAAAGTACATAGGTAAGATTACAGTACTACACAGACACAGTACTGCACTTGAAAGATCTTTTAGTGCTCAGAAACTTCAGTTCAATTGTACCTTTTACTGCCCCACTATTTTCTCCCTACAATATTCCACCGGAATAATATAATTCTCACCGGACTTCAAAACACAACAACACTAAATATAATATTAATAAATATAATATCATATCATATACTTATGAAAATAACATCACATGCATATATATTTTGATTATGGCACAAAACTAGTCCTAGCTTTTTTGTTGTAGCCACTAGTAAGGTTCAAACCAAGCTCCAAGTTCATATTTTTGTTGTTATCATTTTGATTTATTTTCATCATCATAGATGAAGTACTACTAAACAGTTGATCAATTGAAGTTACTTCATGACATTTAGGGGTCCCACTAGTCCCACCACATTTCTTTTTGGGTCCCACCGGCATACACGGTGGAAACACCGACGGAATTTCGAAATTAGTCCGAGCTTTAGATCCTCTCAGGCGTCTAGCGGCGGCATCATATGCACGTGCGGCTTCTTCAGCAGTATCAAACGTACCTAACCAATGTCTACACCGTCCTATTCTGTCACGGATCTCTGCCGACCACCGTCCCCATGGCCGTTTTCTTACCCCTCTATAACTTTTTTCGACTGGTGAGTTTGATTCTGATTCTGATTTTGAGGTTGAGTTTGTGTTTGATTCTTGTTCGACGTCGTTTTGGGTAGTGATGATTGTGGGAGTGGTAGTGGGTTTGCCGAAGAGGATGTGTTCACCGACGACGGCGGCGATGCCATCTAAGGTGGTGGAAGGATGGTTGTGCATGGGTGATTGTGGTGGAATTTGATCGGAGAATGATGGGGTTTGGTGGTAGTATTGATGAGGAAGATGATTGGGTTGGAAGTAGATGTTCATTGTTACTGTATTTTAATGGAAGATTTCAGAAAAAGTTAAATAGTAAGATGATTGTGAAGTAGTAGTAGTGTTATAGTGGTAGTGGTATGTTGAAGAGAAAAGGGAAAGTAGTATATATGGGGTTTGCATGGGGACTGACAAATGTTCTCCTACCCCTTGCCTATATACACACACACAAGAGTAATGATAATTGTGACTACGAAATAGGATAAAAAATGTGGATAACGAGTTTCTTTTTCACTTGCCAGTTACGGTGGGGTGTAAAGAATATACAATTTTTAAATATATAGCCATAATTTATTTTTATTAAACGTAAAAAGAAATTATTTTTAAATAATATAGTAAGTGTTTGGGTTTTGATTCGCTCAAGTTATTGAATTTGAATTTTTCTACTCAATTAAATAGTTAATTTAAATATGCTTCGTACTTTTAATCAATTTTTCTTTCACCTAAAATCAAATTTAACTAATAAATTTAATTTGATAAACTCAAAGCTGAAAAACTCAACGTATCATAATTATAAAGTTTTAAGAATTCAATCACAAAAATATAAAAACATTATATTTTGAGTCAAAACAATAAATGTTTTTTTTTTTATTGATTTAGTCTTTTAACATACCTTATAATCATATGTTTTATTTTAAACCTTTTTTTTTATATTTTGACCCTATTAATAATATTTATGGCACTATAATTATAATAATAACTATATGTTTTATTTAATACCCTTTTTATTAATTTGAAAATGAAAATTACAATTCAAAAGTTTTTTTACTTATGGTGGTACTTATGTTTTCTGTTTTCTTATTAGTAGTTTTTCACATCAAATATATTTATTTATTTATGCTTATTTATTTATAAAAAATATTTATACCTTTTGACTAAGTCTCAGTCTACTATTTATTATTATTATTATTATTATTATTATTATTATTATTATTATTATTATTATTATTATTATTTTCTATTGAGTTGTTATAATGGTTTAGTGAGTTGAAATAGGTTACGAATAGTATTAACTATCTTTGAGTACTGTTATAGAAATAACTTACATATAAAAAACATTTAATGTGTCTAAAAATATAGACTTAAAATTATATTATTTAGCACATCAATAATTCTTATTATTTCTAGAATAAGTTGCTATATATTAAATTTGATCTTAATAGTAGTTCTATCTTTATGCGAAGCGTGGGAAATAAAAATCTAGTTTGTGTTAATTAATAATTCACTTCCATGTAGTTAGACAAAGTGCTTCTGATTGTTTCTTTTCTTATAACTATGAGTTCAATTCAATTTCAATTTAATGTATAAACATAAATAATTAAATAGTTGTCGTATGTAGTTAATGATAAAAGAAAATCTCTAATAAATCTGCTTAATTATGTACCCACAATTTATCTTAACTAAATTCAAGCAGATTTTTGCTGTTCTATAAATGAAATCAAATTTATATAAAATGCAATAATATAAATTTTTAAATAATATTTATACGAAGAATTTTGCTAAATAGGTCTAAAATATAAATTCAAATTTAAACATAAACTATGCCATCAATAAGACGTGTAATACATTAATTCCTTCTCTTTTTATTTTAATAATTAAAATTATTTTTTCATTTTAATCGATTAAATTTTCAAACCTAGATTTAAATATCTATTTTTAGTGCTATTAAATATTTTTCTTATACAAACCTATTTAATTTAATACGCTTGAAATGTTCAAAATCAAATAAAACGTATGATCCTTTCTCGGTTTTTTGTTCAATGTAGTTACCTAAGCTCTAGAAATTAAAATGTTAGAAATCATAAAATCCACTTGTAAATATTGCATTTCACTTTATTGTTAAAGAACTTAACAAAGAGTGTGCGAAACAAACCCGAGCTCAATGAAACTTATAAAACTTTAAATTTTTTTTTTTTTTATAAACTCAAACTTCTAATATTATTTAGTATAAAAAAGTTTAAAGGTTATTAAAAAATAAGCTTTAGAAAATAAAAATTACTAGAAGTAGTTTTTAAAAATAAGCTCATAGCTTATTAAATGAAAAATTACATAAATATCTCTTACAAATTATTTATCACGCATTCTTTTATCCTTTTAAGTTAATTTACATCTTTAAACTTCAGTGAATTTTCAGACACTTGTAAAGAATAAGCTTCAACTTTGAGTTTTAAAAATAAACTTCAACTATCAATTACAACTTTATACTTTTGACTTTCAATTTTAAAAATATACTAAAAAAAGTAAATAATTTGGAGAGAGTATCAATATAGAGGAGTGGAGCAATTTAATGACAATGATAAATCAAATTAAAGAAATGGAAGAAAGATTTTGTGTATAGATTACAATGAGACCCGCGATCCGTCATCTATAGTCATTCACACACGGTTGTAATTTCATTACCTCCTTAAATGACATAAATATCCTTGGAAGTCCTTCTATTGTTTGTTTTATCGCAAAGGGTAATTTCGGGAATGTAACAAAATTGATTTGAAGGGTGTACATAATCTCGAGAATGTGGATAAACCCTAGCCGCTGATTTAATCGAGCGTCACGATTGCGTAAGATAAGAAGATCGTATCGTTTTGACAGTTTTGAAAAAGAGATGATTACTGCGTTTAACCGGGGGAATTTTCAGGTGTGATGGAGGTGCAGAGATGGGACCATGGGGTTGAAGGCAAATGTGTGTGGGTTTATTTGATTTACGAGGTCATATATAAATTGGTGGAGCATGGTAGAAGATCGTATGTACAGCAATTAATATGGATTTGTTCCTACTCCACGTCAACCTTCGTAGGAAATAATCCTATTAACAATTTAAATGTCGATATAGATAAAGACTCGTAAGAAAAATTTTATATAATAATTAAAAGATATTAGGGTAGAAAGATATGAGTCTTTTATGGTTTTTTACCATTTATTATTTAATAATTTTAGTATTTTTCGTATAATTATAATTTTAACCTCTTAAATATTTGATGTATTTATTTAAAATAAATTAAATATTTTACTCATCTATAAAAATTAAAAAGTCTATAAACTATATTAAAAATTCGGCTACAATATTTTCTTCATTTTATTAAAATTAAATTCGTTCAACGTTATAGCAGGTCTATAAACTATATAAAAAAGTCGGTTACAATATTTTATTCATTTATAAAAATTAAATTCTTTTGGCATTATCGAAATTCTATAGATTATATAAAACAATCGACCAAATATATCATTTATTTATAAAAATTAAATTCATTCCGCGTTATCGCGGGTCTATAAACTATATAAACAAATGGCCACAATATTTTACTAATTTATAAAAATTAAATTCTTCCGACATTAAGAAGGTCTATAAACTAACAATGATCAACATTTCTTTCGTATAATTACACTTTCAGACCTTAAATATTTGATGTATTTATTTAAATTAAAAAAGTCGGTTACAATATAAAAAAATCAACTAAATATTTTATTCATTTAAAAAAGTTAAATTCGTCGCGTCTTATCGCTGGTATATAACCTATAAAAAAAATCGGCCACAAATCGACCATAATATTTTATTTATTTATAAAACTTAAATTCGTCTCGCGTTATTACGAATTTATGCCTAGTACTCATTAAACTCAAACACAAACTATATAACTTGTTAAAATTATATTATTTAACAATTACATAATTACAATTTTTCTTATAAAGTTGCAGAAACATTAGCTGATATAGATTACAATTTTTAATAATGCATCAGGATGAATATGCATTTATGCGTATGTAAATATCTCAATATTTTTCGATTATGTTTAATAAACATAGAACTCGTGCTTTTTCAACGAATATCGTTCAAAATTAAAAATTTAAGTGGGTTTTAACGGTTTTTACTAATATTTAAGTTGTTAGCTGGTCATGTACTTACCTTCGTATATGTTAAATTATGTTGTTAATAATAAGAATAAGAACGTAAACATGTAAGTTGATGGCTGTATTTAGTTAAATGTGTAACTAAAAACATATTTAAGAACGTGAATTGTAAATAAAAAAATTATTAGTCAACATATTACAAAACTTTCAAGAAGGAATTATATGAAGTAAATATTAAATAGTTTCGAGTAATTGTTATACGAAGATATATATGTTAAGGGGTGATGATTCATATATTATTAAGTATTTTTTATATATCATTTATTAAATTTTATATTATTGTAATGTATAATATTACAAAATACATTTATTGTGTATAAAAAATATTTAGTTATAATCATTCTTATTAATTATATTATAGACTAATTTTGTCACTTGTTTTTAGTTCTAATTTCAATGAAAATCTACTCTTAAGTCTAGACCTATTCTAATTCTTATTATATTACACAATAAACGGTCAATAGTGATCAAACGAAAGATCGAGGTTGAAATTTTAGATTGTTTTTTGGTATTGCTACATATGCTTAAAATTAGAAGTTTAAGAACATTCCTAATCATCTATTTTAACATATGACTTACAATAATATTCTCTCCTTATATTATCAATTACATATGTACAAATGACTTTACTATTATGTATCAATTTTTTTTTTTATCCTTTTTTGAGTTAATTTGCTTTGTAGGTAGGAAAGATATAGAAGAGAAAAGAAAGAAAAAATATGGGCCTAAGGTTTGAAGATAAGAAAGATATAAGTGAAAACAGAAAAAAATACTTATAAAGGCAAAAGGTTTTAACACTCGATAGGTAATTAATTTTACAAAGCCACCGTAGGTAATTAACTCTAACATCGATAGATATAGTGGTAATTTTACAAAATAATTTACTTAAATTCTTGCAGCAAAAATCTATTATTTTTAAAAAGAAATTATTGTTAAAAAATATTTTATTAGTAAATATTTCTAAATAAACATCAAAATAATATTTGGCGAAACTAGCTAGTAGCTAAAACTGTGAGTTTATAGCAGAGATGGGAACTTATAGCTGAAACTTATTTTTTGAAGCTTATTATTTTTTAAAGTGTTTGGTAAAATAGTTGAAGTCGAAACTTTATAGTTGCGTATTAACTTAAAAGGATAAAAAAATACATGATAAATAAATATATATGGGGTGTGATTAAATTTATCATTTTATAAGTTAGGAGTTTATTGAACTAGTTTCTTTTTTAAAGCTTATTTTTTTTATAAACTCTAAAATTTTTGTCATACAAACAAGACTACTAACTTTAACTTTAAAAAATTAAACTTAAATTTTTATATATTAAAATGAGCTGGTGTCAAACATATTTTAAATTAATAGTTATTTTTTTCCTACTCACCATGCTAGTCATAAACTCTAAATTATGATCGGAACTAAATTGGGAGCTGAGGAGTAAATAAAGTCAAAGTGGTCAAAGATTGAGTTGATTGGCAACTGTTACACGTGCAAAAAAGAGTGTTTTTTGGTGTTTGCGTCCCTATATGCGTATGGTTAGCTCCGGTCAACAATATGTGTCTTATACGTTAATACCATAAGATGAACTGCTTCTATGCTGATTCATGTGTAAAATTTGATTTTATATTTATAACACAAAATTGATTTAAAAACAATCACAGACTAACATACAATTGATGCAATATAACGTATTATAATATAATATAATAGTATGGTTGTGATAAGTTATGTTGATATTGATATCTCAAAAAATGATAATTGCAATTTCAGTATAAACTTCAATTAAATAATTCATCTTCGACGCAAGAGTAATAATTAAACTATAAAAAAGTAAACTAATTCAAACTAAATTAAGGCAATTAGTACTTCTTTTAAAATGACAATTAGGAATATACATTTACTTGTATTTTACTTCGTTAGCTCATAATAAAATAAATAGCATGATTATGATTAATTATTTATTTTACAAGTTTAATTACTAGTTCTGACTCTTTAACTTGATTACTATGTAGGTTTTAATCAATAGTCAATGAATTAATACCTAAACAATCATAAAAAATAATTAATATTGATTTAACAAATGTTTAACACACATAAAATTCATATTCACTTCATCTATATTAACCAACTAATAATTCTATTAGATATAATTACTAATATTGTTAATCAAAAAAACCTTTTTGGATTAGATAAATCAGTCATATGGTCAGGACGGAACTATGACCAAAAAACTTGTCGAGTTCAGGTCTGTACTCAACGAGTTCATTTTAACACATGTATTAAATAATCAGATCTACAATATGTCAAACATAATAATGAATTATAATCTTTTATATATTCAAACCTAACAAACAATTGATTAAATCAATCATACACATGCAATTGCATAACTAAAGTTAAAATCTGAAAACTCAAAGCAACTCACCGAGTTCCAAATGAGTACCAGAACCGTATAAACTAAACAATCAAAATAAACTACAATCTTCTCTAATGAACGAAAGAGATTAATGCATAACTAAACTACAATCTATCAAAATAAAGAAAACAATGATAATAAACATGCTTTAATCGATCGATTACAATGAATAAAATCAACCTAAATTCGTCACGTGCCTTCCTGGACGCTAAGTGTGACCTCCAAAACCCTCGAAGTCGCCCAAAAGTTGTTGGAGAAAAGTATTGTTGAAGTATGAATTGATTTGGGGTTGAATAGGATATTTATAGGCCCAGGATCGACCTAAATTCACAGGTAGGGGTTTATCTATTCGGAATTTGAGGTTTATCCCAACACAAAGTCGGCTTGGTTTGGTCTTATCTGCTGATTTGTCTAACATCGAAATTGACTCGCCGAGTTTAGGTCCAAACTCGCCGAGTAAAAGTTCAATTGGACTGGATTTATGATATGTTGTAGCCCAAAAAGTTTAGTGAATGTGAGTTTCTGAATCAAGTCATTTAGATTCAGGATGAGAAACTTATGGCCAAAACGTAGAAGTCTCACCAAAACCACAACTTTCTTCCGGCTTCCATTTTCTCTGAGATTTTCAATCCGATTTATGTTCTTTTTAAATTTTTCTCTCGTATAAACCTGCTAACAAAATATGAAACAATTAAGAACCAAATCATATTATTTTATCATTAAATTAAGCATAATGTATTAATATCGCAATAAAAAATTTTATATAAAATAGGCGATATAGTAATGAAATAATGAGCAATTTAATAAAAGTTATTTACTCCCATTTGATTATTATTTGTTTTACGTATCCTCAAATCATCATTTTAAAGTTTATATATATCCTATATCTTTATACCCCGTCAATATCAAAATGAGTTATCGTCGTCTTTGAAAATATAAACCTCCATCTAGAAAATGCGTCTCACATAGTGTAAATTGAATGAAGTTAAAGAACACTAGCAAATATAACTATTTTTTTATATGAAAAAAGTACAGTTATGTCATTTTAGATATTAACAAAATGGACCGGCAAGTTGATTTAGTCAACCGAGTCAAACTGAATCCGGATCAAGATGAATTCAGGTCAAAGCGGTCAAGTTCGGAATAACTAGTCTCAAACCTAATGGATATTGGATGATAGGAAAACATACCAGAAATAATGTGACAAAAAACTTTGACTTCTGATGAAACCTAAAGGCCAAAACATACTTTTTGAAAATTCAACGAGATTGAAGGTAGGATTGAAGAATCTGTGCTTTGAATTATATTAGCACGTTATCCTTGAATAGTAACCTAAATATCTATAAACTTGAGAGAAATTAACTAAAAAGTATATCAAATACAAAAATGCAAAAAACTAATATGGGAAAAAAGACCTTTCTATGTGAAGTGTCCCTAGGTTACGACCTTGAATGTCATACCTTGTTGAAAGCGATTCACGAGAGAATCGCGCACAGTTCTCTTTGCCGAAGATGTGAATGCACGTAATTTGCTCGATATAGTGATGGATTTCATGGCTGACGTCTAACCAACACGAATACGCTATCCTAATTGGAAATGACTTCCCTACGGAGCATTTTCTCTCTTCCTCGGACGTTCGAACCTCTTGTTAATTTTCATTTATATTAGTGTAATAGGGATAAATTAGTAATTTTAATTTTGTTTTAAGAAGTTAAGACTCCTGACATATAAAGACACTTATAGATAGTATTAGATTTAGTCTTATAAATTAATGATTGTGTTTTGACTTGTTCTTTTGTATACCTTTCTTTATGAACTTCAAACGATTAGAGATTTAGAAACGATGAAATTGATCGATTAAGGGAGGAATGGATGGAATTGGGAGAGCAGACACAGTGACGCGGCAGACAGCAAAAACAGCCACACAGCAGTGGCTGTGGAGCAAGAGACGGGCGATTGAAATGAGAGATGTTAGAATTTGGAATGAAGATGAACAAAAGGTCCATTCGACCCGTTAGGTAAAAATAAATGCTATTAAAACCGACTATGCAAATAACTTCGAAATTATTTGCAGCTATTCTAACCTTTCTTAACCGACTATGTCAAGTAACAATAACGAAACAATTAAAATACATAATTGAAACAGTCCCTACTAGGTACACAAATGATAAACCTATTATTATCAAAATACATAATTCATCAAATTGACACTAGTAGAGCTTGAAAGTGACAATTTAGAGCACCTGAAGAAGGGGATATTCTGCATACTAAAACATTTGAATCAACAAAAGTATCCCAATTTCTAATGAAATACACACACGCACACACACAAAAGACAAAAACATAACCAGATTCATTTTGCTCTAGTTCGAATTCTTCTCATCAAGAACATGAAAACATTTGTGCATGATATCCACAGCCTGATCCAGTTCCTTCTCAGAGATTATCAAAGGTGGCACCAGTCTAACAACGTCTCCTTTTCCTGCAGTCAATATCAAAAGACCAGACTCTCGACAAGCATCTACAAGTGGCGTTGCAGAAACATCCAACTCAATTCCAACAATAAGACCAAACCCTCGTATTTCTTTAACATGTGAGTTTTCTCCTAGTCTTTTCTTTAAGATTTCTTTCAAGTAATCACCTTTCTTGGAAACACTTGCCAAAAAGCTCGGGTTTGATATTTTATCAAAGACGGATATTGCAGCAGCACAAACAAGGGGCCCACCTGCAAAAGTACTTCCGTGATCCCCGTAACTGATGGCGGCATTCACTCTTTCAGTCACTAGTGTAGCTCCTATTGGCAAACCACCAGCTAGAGGCTTTGCAAGAGTCATTATATCAGGCGTTACATCATAAGCTTCGTGTGCCCAAAGATAACCAGTTCGACCCAACCCACATTGAACCTACAATGTAAAGGATGGGTATTTCAAATAAAGTACACTTGATAGAAGTGAGAACAGAACTATGATTAAGTGGCACAGGGCTAATGTGGTATAAATAATAGTGGTTTCATTAATAATTTACACTATAATGTAACTGGTCAAACAGGGATTTATAAACTTAGCTATAGTGTTAAAAGTCACTTAAAGTATACGCAAGTATTTACAAACTCCTAAATGGCTCTACTAAAGTACAGGTTCATCATTTTGATAGTAATACCATTTGTAAACATATTTGAAATATAAACTATAATGAAATCTAAAGAAAGGAACAAGAAAAAGTGTACGTTAGTCAACCAAACCTGTTTTGACTCTTTCTATATTTTTACCCATTTTGACAGTTATATGCCCTCCCTAAACCATGATGTTCCAATTTAGCGGAACTTCATAGTTTGCTTGTTTTGAGCGGTCCCAAAAACTTATCGATTTTGACCATTATATAACCTGCACAAACTTCAAGTTTCCACCTTATCGCTAAATTTAGTAGTCTTGAGTGATTGAAATACAAAAACACAACCCTTTAACCGATAAAGTGGTCAAAATTGACAAATATAGTCATACTGAACACGGGGCAGAAGTCACTTGAACTCTATTCAATGCTTTCAACTTCCTAAATTGTGTTTTCACAAAATCAGAGTATTTTTTTTTATATAGTACGGAGTATAGCTTTTAAGTCATATTTAATACATTATCTACTTATAAAGCTATAAGAAAGACAAAGCAATGTTGGTGGGTCAACCAACCATTTTACCGTATCAAGAAAAGCACTTTTGACGTGAACATGTCCTGACCTGTTATCCTACACGTTCAACCTGCCCATTTTGCTACATCTAGCATTCATTATAGTATTGCAGTACAAATAAGCATGTAAGCCTATGAGTACCTCAGAATCCATGATCACAACTACATAGAATTGAAGAAATGCATATTATTACCAAACAACCATTAATGAGTAATCTTACCTCATCAAAGACAAGCAGAGATCCAGCTTCATCACAAGCAACACGCAAAGATTTCAAAAACTCTTTTGTAGCACTATAAATTCCACCTTCCCCTTGAATAGGTTCCACGAACACAGCAGCAATTTTCCCACTAGATATCAATTCTTGAGCAGCACCAATGTCGCCATACTTCAAAAAAGTAACACCAGGCATCACAGGCTGGAAAGGTGTTCTGTAATGCTCTTTGCTAGTCAACGCAAGCGAACCAATTGTCCTTCCATGAAAACTGTTGGTAAACGAAATAAAGTCAGTAGGCGGATCCTTCTTATCAATGTTCGAAAATCTTTGAAACTTTCTGGCAAACTTAATAGCAGCTTCATTTGCTTCCGTTCCAGAGTTACTGAAAAACACACAATCTGCAAACGAAGTAGCAACAAGACGTTCAGCAAGATTCACCTGCAACAATCCAACACATACACATAATTTGCATAAGATTGAAACAAACTTACATTACATATTTAATGAAGAATAATCCACAGGAAAATCAATTTTCTGAGAAAAGCAAGAAGCAATGAGTTCTGCTTATATATTCATCGATAAATTTTCACTGGATACTACTCTGTATTTTTACATGTTATTCACAGATATGACATTTTCGCGTCGTATTCATCGGTGAACAAAAGGAGGAGGATTTCCCTTTAGGTTACCCGGGGAGGGTAAGCTTTTTACTCAGATGTACGTGGCCTAACCGGGGTACCCTCGTGACGTTTACGACCCTTTCCGCCACCTTCAAGATATTTACCTAGTGAGGTTCGAACATGTGACCTAGAGGAAACAAGAAGCCTTACCACTACGCCGTCATTCATCGGTGAATATTATACATAAGAAATGGTTGCTTTCGTGTTTCGTGTGCATCATTATATATTATGCATTATGACACGTGTCAGAAAATGATTTGCACCCAAAATTTTCATTGTCAGCACCAAAATCCTTTCGTACATTGTTTATGAATTCAAACTATGGAAGACGCTCCGTCTTTCTCACTATAACTGAACCATAGGCAGTGGTCTAACTGTGCCCTATATACGCATATATATCTCTGTATATATCTACACATATGGAATAAAAAACAGACCTGAGGAAGGGTGTGATAGAGGTTGCTAACATGAGCAAGTAGGTTAGCTTGATTAGTAATGGCTTGAACCCAATCAGGATCCGAATGACCCAATGCATTAACCGCAATACCCGATGTTAAATCGATATACTCTCCACCTTCAATATCGTATAATTTACAACCTTTGCCACTCGTGAATACAACAGGAGCTCTGCCATAAGTCCCAACTATTACTCGCTTCTCAGCTTCAATTACATCATTCTCTGTTTTCGCAGTTGATTTCGATTCTACAGCGGATATGGTAGTAGTGTCGGTTAGCTGTGAACGTAACTCTTTTGTAGTTATACGAGGATGAATTTGACCGTGGTATTTAGCAAATTGGTGGTTTACATAAAGACGATAGTGAATTTGGTGATTAATTGTTGGATATTGCAAATTGTTGAAGAAAAGGGAACTCATTTTGGTTTCAATTAGCTGCTGTCGTGCTAGGGTTTTCCACACATGTAGTATGAGAAAATACAGCTAATTGGACAAATCGACTTGAACTCTTTGAAGTCAATTTTTCAGTAAATTTGCTATAAAATGTTAAAATAATTTTATTATAAAGTTTTTAAATATTTTGGATATTTTTGACAATATTTCGTTTTCCTATAACCTTCTTTTAGTGGTTGATAGCTGACACTTACACTTTTAACCTTCATTATTTCTGACATATTACAAATAATTCAATAAAACTACAACATATAGAATCAATTGCAAAAAATTATTATAATTCACAACAAATTAACAAGTCACCAACTTACGAAAAACCTAAAAGATTTCAATACATCCATGACAAATCTTGCTTAAAAGACACAGATTTTGCAGCTCCTTGCACACCCCTGTAAGATACTTGAGGGCAATCATTCACAACAAGAAGTTCCAGTTTACAAGACCCAATAAGCGGTTTGAACCCATCATCGGTGACTCCTAGACACTTAGTTAACTGCAACACGCACAATCGCGGATAATGAGCTACAAGTTCTAGTCCTTCATCACTTATCTCTTGGCATCTAACAAGTTCTAATGTTTCCAAATGATCACAAGAACAAAGAGCTTCCATTCCAATATTGTTAAACGAATAAACACCATCAAGAGACAGGTTCTTCACGGGGCACATTTTGATTAAATTAAGTATCCCATTAAGAGAAAACGACGATAATGAAGGAAACTCACCGTCTGAGAAAGACAATGTGAGTGACTCGAGCAGTGTACAGTTATCAGCCAATGCTTTCAAACTATCGTCTGTGAGTCTCAACGGATGTTCCATTAATACAGGAAGCGGAAAATCTGATGGTACTCTAATCGAAATGGCCCGAAGATTTCTTGAGTTTCGGGCCAGACTGATAATGTCACAGTCTCGTGCTCCTATACACATGTCTAAGTGAATTTTCTCCAAGATTTTGCATTTATCCAATATACAAGCGAGCCCTCTTCCCGGGCTGATCATACAATTTATCAAGCTAAGCTCTACCATGTTTTCACATGGGACCCATTGTTTTTGCCATCGGTCAACAGCTAACCGATCATAAAGCTTCATGTACCGGCAATTCGAGTCAACCTCAAACTGCAAACGTTTTATGTTACGCCAAGTGACCCCAAGCTTAACAAGAGCGCCTTCGCCAATACCCCTACAGTTCTTAATACACAAATCTTCAAGCGTTTCTAGCCCACCAAGACACTCAAGCCACTCAAGATTACTAACATTTAAGCAACGAATAAGATGGAGTAACCTAAGGTTCTTGCAGCCCACAACAATTGAAAATATGCCACAGCCAATGATTCTTGGAGTGAAATTTAGTTTCAAAGACGAAAGTTTGGAGCATGACGATAAGCAGCTAAGGCCCGCATCAGTTATGAAAGTGCAATAACTTAAAGTGAGATCGGTTAAAAACGGGCAGGTGTCCGAGAGTACAGAAAGACCAGGGTCCTCTAACTGTTTTCCTAATTTGGACATCCAACCAGAGTATGTAATTTCAACTTTGTTTAAGTTTCGGAATCTGTGGCATAACGAAGTTAAAGCTTCATTCGCAGGGTTTAATCCGCAACCAACACGAATGTGTTTTCTTTGCTCATTATCGAGATTATGGAAGCGTTTACAAGCTAAAGATATGGAATTTCGATCAACGGTATTCGTGATCCTGCTGCAAATCTCCCAAACTAATTGGTCGGGAAGATTATCCATCAAAACCTGAGCTAGAAACAAATGTATAACATATAAATCAGAAATCATACAAGTTACTAAAATTAACAATATAACTCAATTCAGTTATATATACAGTATTATACAAACGAAATGCATGTTTTATGAAAAAGAAACATAGTCTGAAAACCTAGACCTAAACCTAACAATTTGTAATTGAAGGAATTTAATTCAAGTACAAAATAGGCAGCATCAAAGCTTCTTGATGTCCAAAATAACAACATAAACGAACATAAATTATAAAAATAAATAGTGTTATGAAGGAAGATAAATGCAATTAGAGGTAATATGAGTGCAAAAGGGAAATTGAATCAAATAGAAGCAGATAAAGGCGTGATATGTACCTTAGAAGAAGAAAACGTGAAACGGATTCATACGATTTGATTAGTTTGTTGTGATTTGATATTTTGTTAAATTAGATATGAGAACACAATTTGCATTTTGCCTTGGCCCTAAATCTACCAATTAAAGATGTTAAACCCGGTCTGAACCGGGATACGTATGGTATAATTTCGGTAACTCTTTAAACCGGTTAATTCCTTGGACCTATAGAGAACTGATGTTTGCTAAAACGTAAACCGAGTACTGAACTCGATATAAGATTTTTGTCACTTGCTTCACTGGTTTTAGGTTCTTTTACCGAATTTGCACACTCCTGTCGGTTAGTCCAAAATTTGGCTTAAAATTGAATATACGGGTTATTGCATTAAAGTTTGTTACAGTAATAATAATATGAATATATTTTTTATTTTGTATTTTAACATTAGCTAATTTTATGATTAAAAAATTATATTAAAATTATTAAATTCTATTCTCTTTAATATGAAATATATTTTTTAAAAATATATATATGTATATATATAGATTGATGTACGATTTTAGATGAAAAATGTAGAATTGTGTATCAATCGTTTTTCTCAAATTGTATACATTTATAGAAATGTGCATTCATTTTTCTTTGCATATTTGAGATATACAAATGTTAATCCAATGTTTTTATCAAGTATAAGTGCAAATTTGAAGCATTCTTACTGTTCTTATTTTTGAAATGGTCTTTTTGATCCATACCATATATATATATAGAAGTGAGTTAAAGGGAGAATGAAAAATTGGTGGAGAAGGGAGAGAAAAGTTTTTTAACCCTTTGATTAAGCAAATTAATCATTTTGATTCAGGAAAAATGTTTATTAATAACAATGTTTTTTGAATCGTAGATTAATTTGAATCAGATAATGCATTTTTTGAGATCATATTTATTTTTTATTAAATCATACTTGTTTTTTTTCTGAATCATAGTTTAAAATATATTTCTCCCCCTTCTCCCCCAAAATTTTCTTTCTTTTTAGATCCTAGTACTATTACTATATATATATGATATAAAAATTAAATTTGTGTATCACAACCTTTATAACTTTTACATGTGATACACATTATTAATTTTTTAGTGTGATACACAAATTTAATTTGTATATCATATATGTATTTTTTTGAAATTTTTTTATTTCATATTAAAAAATATATGATTTTAATAATTTTAATATAATTTTTTTATTAAAAAGATTAGTTAATATTAAAATAAAAAATAAAAACATTTATTCCTATCATTATTACCATAAGAAGTAATTTTATTTAAACATTTCTATGTACTTTTGTTATTAAAAAATAAATAAATAAAATCTATGTGTGCTTCCGAGCTTTTTGGATTTTTCTAATATTTATTATTCATAAAATGGGATTTGTGATACAAAGATATGAACTAATCAAGTACTTTTAAAATAATGCAAGTAAAATGTTGCTGTTTGTCAAAATGTGCAACATGACCTTCAATAAGCATATGAAATTGTGAGTCGAGGTGAGAAAAGATCAATCTGTTAAAGACCAACCCGTCCTACAGTCGAACCATAGGTCCCATCACGAGGACTAAGTAACAATAGAACTAAGTAACACCTGCATTCATTAATTTCTTTAAATCTCATTCTATACAGAAATTCACTTTATGCAATGATTTTTTAATCGCAACAACCTTCACGAGGACTTCATTTGAAGTGATATAACGTCCCCATCCTTCTTCTTAGATGTTGGTGATTGTTCTATTGTATTTGTTTCTTCAAGAGACAACATCAAGTCCTGAAGCTGCACACCACGTCAAAAAGTTGCATGTATGTAAATAATAATAAATCAGTATCACTGGAGATAATTTCAACCCGTTTACCTTAAAGTTGGTCGATTTGAGAAGTACATTATTTACAAGCGATCAAAAAGGTCAAATATTAAAATTTGTCTAAAAAGGAAAACAGAACAAATGGGTCGACCCGGTCAAACATCGACCAAAGAGTTTTCAGAATTCAGATGCTTTATGACATCATAAATTTATATACAAATCATTATATTAACAATATAATGCTTAATATGCTTATTAAGTACATGTATTATTTTCTAAAATTAAACCAAAAAAAATGTCGATGGCCTAAACAATCTGACACGACCGTTTGGACTTTGGACCCACACTAGAAATTACCAATTTTGACCCGAACCTGTTCCAACTTCTTATTACCAAACCGGCCCATTTTTCCACCTCCAATATATACGAAATACAAGTTTCAATAGCTCGACGAATCATCAATGTGGCACTGTACCTGGGCCTCCAGTTCTTGTATCCTTTGATCTTTGAGCCTTAAAGCCTCTTTTTCCCTACAAATTAACCAAGATAACTTCATATAAACAGCGACTACTGTACATATAAAATTTAGCCTGTCATAAAACTTGAGCTTTAGTTACAAAGTTGAAAAGTCATAATCAAGATCAATTATTTCTTGCAAAAATCCTAGATCGTGCGTAGGTTGTAGCTATGTTTGTTAAGCATACCTTTCTTGATATTTCAAAATGATCCCCTCCCATATCTCCTTGTTTCTCAAAAGATTCTCATTAATCTACAAGTAGCACAAAAGGAAAAACAGAATGGTAAGAAAAATTTCTTCATTGTGTATGAGATCAACAAGTAGGGAGGAAAAGCAACTACATCGTCTAGAAATATCTTCTCTTTAAGACCTTTATCTAGCTTGGTTTGCATCTTTTGCAATTTTGTATTCTGCTTTAAGGAATCTTTTACAGCACCTGAAATTTCCCTCTCATTTTGTTCTTCAAATTCCTGGAGTAAGGATTCAAAATACTGCAAAAGAACAAATCCCATATTTAAAGCACTAATTTTGTTCATTAATAAACAGAAGAGAAATCAACAACAGTACAACCAATAGAAGCAACTGTGTTGTGATCATTACATCCCAATACAACTTAATATGAGCGCTAAAGGACAGAAATTTTGAAGTAATCCATTTACTAGATGTCTTGCATTATTACGAGGACTTTAAATTTCCATTTAGAAATGCTTATTGGACTATATGTGGGTCAATTAAACAGTTTTAGATGATCAGTTTCAAACCACCTGCAACAGAACTGATTATATACGGCCATTTTTCCCTTCTTTTAATCTAATTTGAGAGACTGTTACTCCCATTTCACAAAATGTCTCTTTTTTTCCACCACAGCATCATTATTGTTCCTTCTATTTACCAATTTCTTAAGAACATTATATTTTCTCAAACACGCAGACACTCATACTTCTAATTATCTAATCACTCAAACAACAAAAGACAGAAGCACCATCCAAATACTATTTCATATGGCATGATTTATTACAGCTAATTATT
This sequence comes from Logfia minima, assembly GCA_963921325.1. Lineage (NCBI taxonomy): Eukaryota > Viridiplantae > Streptophyta > Magnoliopsida > Asterales > Asteraceae > Logfia > Logfia minima. The sequence continues at coordinate 3,420,296 of OY992768.1, forward strand.
TTATCGTGATTATGCAATATTAAATTATCATTTTCAGTTGCACATCTGAACATCCCCTCGGTCCTAGTTGTTTACAATATTAAAAAACTAGTCCGATAATATATAAGTGCCAAACTCAAGAAAAACTTAATGCATCTTCAACTCCTGGTGACTAAACAGTGAACTTACAGTCTTTTGATTCTCGAGTTGGGTAGTGAGGAGCTCGTTATACTCGTTAACAATCTGCGAATGAAACAAGAGTGAGCACTGTTGATTTTTACTAGAAGAGGCACTTTGGGCCCGTACAGTTATGAATGGGTTAGATTGGAGGCTAAATTAGCCTCTAATGAGTCGAGCAAGTCAAACGTTGCTTAAAGTGTACTTTGTAAGCATAAAACCTCGAGTCTTATTCAAAATATGAGGTGTTGTTAAATAGTATGATAAGGTAATCATATTTGACAGTTATATATAAAATTTGGACAAATGGTTTCATGTCAACCCCACCGACCTGTTTTGACCTGTAGCACAAATACCTGTTTTGACCCGTTATCAGACCCGCCCATTTGTCCAACTTTAATTATTACTTCCATTATATTAAAGCTAAAACTGAAGACAGAAAGAAACAGTACAGATTCAACTTGGCTGTTCAAAAGAGCCTCGTGAAATCCAGGGCAATCACCATCAGTATGCTCACTATGGTTATTCAATTCCACCAGTTTTCCATCTGTTTTAGATTGAATTAAACGGTGGACATAATTATCTCCAACGTAATCCCAGACACGTTGGGTTTCCAGTTCAAGAGAGTAGCAGTGTTGTGTTTCTTTCCAGTGTTCAATGGCATGCCCTTCTTTATACCTACACCAAAATCAAGATCTTGTTGTCATGCTGGATGATGCTGTGCATCTATCGAATCACAAATCAAGTAACTTTTTTTATAATTAGTCACCTCCCACATCCAACAAAGCCACAAAGAAGACATATCCAGACATTTTCTGAGGTTTGACAGATCATGCATTTAGACTTTTCAGGCTGCTGTTGACAATATCGACATACCTGCAATAATATTGAAAGCTTTATGCACAACTTCATGGATACCCACCGGTGACTACTTATTAATCACGCACTCCCCTTGACCTTTTATACGGAAATTAACAAGTTTTAAATGTGAACATTAATATCAACATGTTAGATATATTTAAATGAATTTGTGCCAAGTACAAAACAACTATATAAATTGGTAGGCACTACAATTATACTTACAGGGCATGAAGAATCTGTCCACTTCGATATACACGAACAATGGAATGAATGATTGCACATAGTTGTTAGAATCCCACTCATATCTTGGTCCAATCTCTCTACAAAGAAAGGATACAATAATATGTGAACATTCACACAGAAGAAGAAAAAAAACAAAAAACAGCTGATGTTTTAAAATTCATGAATTTTCAGACTTTACCAGTACTCTACTAGGATTATAAAAGTTGACAGTCTCTTGGAGACATTCCTAAAACACTTTTTTAGAGACTTGGTAGTTAAAGTTCTAAATATTGGAATCTCAACCACAACTTCTTGGATGCACCGTAAAAACACATTCAAACGCAACAATCTACCAAATACTATAATTGGGTGGAAGGGAATAAAAGAGTTATGAAGACATAAACAAGCCAAAGGAATAAATACTTATCAAAACAAAAGCAATTCAAACAAAGGGCTATAAAGCTAGCATGCAGAGTTGGCAAGTTAGTATATAATGTATCTTCTACATAATGGTTTTTGTCAATTAATACAGTATTGATCCATATCTAAGTTCAGAATATAGTAGGATACAGTCACGAACAATAAATTCTGCATAAACACCTAACTAGATATAAGGCCTTATTATTTGTTCTTACATACTTATAGTCTGTCCTTCTCAAATACACTGTCTCTTTTATATGATCGTATTTCGCAGGCAAGTGTCACTATCACCGGCGTGAGTCTATATTATAGTATATATACCCATACAGCCCAACTATCCACTCACCATCCTAAAACCATTACATATTTTTTCTTTCGTAAATACAATATATATGTGTAGAATTATAAGTTACAAATTACCGAGACAGACTGGACAGGAGGGCTGCTCTGTACTTGCAGGGGAAATCTGTGTGTGTTCAATTGAGCTTGTATATTGCACATCAACGGTGAACAGCACACGGCATGACTCCGTCTGCAATCAACCACAACAATTTACAAAACACATTTACGCCAGATAATGCTTACAAAATTTACGGCTAGCGAAGACACAAAACCTCCAGAGATGAGAAATGCCGCCCATTGAAATGCTTATGAAATGCATCCGTTGAGTTTTGGTCATCAAACCTTACCAAAATACTATAACAATTCTCCATTCCGTCATTCCTATAACCCAAGACATTAAATAATAACATAAGGTACCTCATAAAAAAACTTACTACAATATAGTACAAATATATGTAGACAGCAAACCTGACAATTCGCATTTCCATGATATGATGAATAAAAGAACCACAAAACTGACAAAAGTCAGCATATGTCATGTGATTTGGAACTCCAAGAACACATATAAGAGGCATTCTTCCAACCTAAACAATATCCAAGACATTATAAGCTTGTCAGTAACATCGATTAGCCAGTATCATGTTACATTTTATACTCCTGGTATTATACATAAATACAAGTGTAAAGTGAAGAATAATTGCCAATTGATCATAGTATACAGGAACTAAACGGAATTATGAATAGTTTTAACTATGTCTTGTTATTGGAAGCCAGTATCTTGCTACACTTCATATATAATGAATAAATATATGTGAATAAGCCCTAATCAATCAATTACAGCAAAATTGGACCATATGATTATAGAAAATAGTTATATAAGTGATAATTTACAGGTAGAATTGAAGAGGACGAAACGGCATCGTCTAGAAAGAGATGCATGACGCCTCTGATTTCTTCGATTCTAGGGTTTCCGGAAGAGAAAGGGAAGGCCTGAGTGACGTAAGCATCAGATGAGGATGGAGAGGAGGTGGAGGAATCACCGACATTGGTGATCGGAAGTTTACATATGGACGACGGCCGGAAGTAACCATCGGCGACGGTTGGTACGGGAATCGCGACCGCGCTTGCTGAAGTTGCTTCCGACATTTTCTTTTCTTTCTTTCCCGGTAAGAATGACTGATTGATCGATCATACACGCTTGATGAGATTGAGAAAGAGGACATCTACAAATAAGATAAGGAAGTCAAATACGTTACGCATATTATTTAACTTTGTATATGGTGAAATGAGAATACTGAAATAAAACTTACCAAATATGTTTGTGTTTGTAGAGAGGGAGAGACACATCTGTAAAAATGGGTCTAGTCTAATATATTATACATACAAAATTTGGAGCCTTTTTTGAGGTGAGGCCCACGGTCGCTCATCCCGCCCGCCTTCAAAACCGGCTCTGATTATGCTTTTACATATTTTGAAGCGTTTGGGGATAGAGTGATTAAACATTGGATCAAATTATCCAGCTACAACTTTGTAGCTGATATGCGTTGGTAGAACATACACGGAAAGATCCAGGGACTCATAGGTACGGGATAACTACTTCGAAGACATTAACAAATTAAAGTAGTTATTTTATTGACTTTAATTGATCAATAGAGATGCAATTATCAATATCAGTGCATGTTTTCAATCCATTTATGTATCAAATGGTATCTAACTTAACCTAAATATTCAACTTTATGTGAAGATAACCAGAAGCGGATGGATGACTGGATTGCATATTTTTATTGATTTCTGTTATTCTGTATCATTTACATCCATTCTCATGGAGTTTCATGATAACATTTGTATGAACAGGGGCATGGAGCATAAATCTATGCTGTAACTGGGATAGTGGAAGGAAGTACTTCTTCACAAGAGTGAGATGAACTAACTCAAGACATCTCAGGTTCGAGTCTTCCTTTCTATACATGTTCATTTACATTTATTGTTTCCCAAATAATAATTATTACCATTAGATGTGCTTGAAGACCTCGAACAAATAGCTGGCTGTTTTTTAGTGCTTGAAGATCTCAGGTTCGAGTGTTCCTTTCTCTTTATAAAAATTATGGTTTATTGATCAAACTACATGTTTGAATGCAGCTTATAAATGAAAGCTAACAAAGCTTTAGGAGTATTCAGAACAACACTAAAAAGTATCAGGTTCAAAGGGCAACATGCATTTCTTCTACAGTCGCAATAATTACTATAAGTAAATGTGTCAAAATGGACGGGTTGGGTAACGGGTCAAAACAGGTATGAAGTTAAAACGGGTCAGTGAGGTTAACCAGTTTGGTCCAAAATGGTGTACTTTTCTTTATGCGAAGTTTCTTTATTTTATGCTAACGTTTTTATTATGAATGCCTAATTGTTGATTTTTTTGGAAATTTTGGTTAGAGGACCAAAGTTCTTGTGATGTAAAAATCATTTTTGTTAATTGATTACATATTTGAATAATACTGTAACTTCTGAGTTTTAGTTCACTACTATATGTTCCCTGATATATTCTGTGTGGACTCGATCTTATAACTATTATTGGCTTTGGTTAGATAACTTGATGTTCTTTGTAATATCAGGTTTCAAATGTATAAAAGGTTTGCTTAAACACCTCTTGTTTAGAAAAATAAATGTTGCTCTGTAACAATATGGATCGAAATATATCTAAAAAAAATTGGGATTTCTTTTACAGTTTCAAGAGTCGCTAAGGAATCAGTAGATAGAAACTGTTGAGCCCCATCTCGCAATGACGTTTGATGATCATCGTTGTTTATCATGGCTATCATAACTTTTTTTCTATCTGATTTCAAAACTTCTATAACTAGTTAGTTTGTTATATGTGATTACAAAAACTATATTTTTGCAGTACTAATCTACTTACTAGTATGATTTTTATAGGTCTTTTGCATTTCAATACACTTCGAATGAGTTTCAACTGTTTCACCCATTTAGATAAAGTAGTATAATTGCCAATTTTACATTAGATTAAGCTCTCATTTTTTGGACATATTTTAACATTTATATCATTAGTTGAATCATTGGTACAAAGACGTAGACCTCTGCTAATTGTGGCCAAAGATTTGGATAATGATCTACTACCAATGCTGATCATTAACAAGCATCGAGCTGGACTTAAGGTAAGTGTTTGAATTTACTTCAAAGCCATGTTTGACTAGTAGGTATTTACAATCAAAGTGTTAAAAAAATGAAAAACTTATGATTAAGAAATTCATGGGATCAGTCAATGGTAAGCATCATCTCGCATAATTGAATGATCAACCAACGATCTGTTTTCCTCAATTACAACTCCATGACCTTGTATCTCTGTTGTAGTGCCTATAAATAAACGTCAACCAATGAACTTCTACCTCATCTTAAAATTAGTAGTTTTTTTCTAGGATTAAGTTTAAGTTTAAGTATAACTTCATTTCTAACATACAAGTACATATATATATATATATATAAAGTATTTTTTACCAAACTTATTTGAGAAAAATTGAAAAATCAAACCAAAAAAACTAAATAAAAATCGAAATCGAACAAAACAGAAACCGAAAAAATCAAACAGTTATGGGTTTTTGATTTTTCAAAAACCAAACCGACATATGCACACGCCTATATTAAAGGGTGGTGATTCGTACCCTATCACCTTTTATCTATGCATCACTTTTTATGATTTACAATGTTGATAGTTTTACATCATAAAATATGTTTGACGGTGTATGGGTGAAAACTAGTGATGTACAAAGCATCTGTCATTATTAAATTACGTTTTAAATGCTTTTTATATTTCTTGACATACGGTGTAACATATTCTTTATTTAAAACTGAAAATGACGTTTTAGTAATTGAAGATGTCCGAATTTTTTTCTCTAAATCACATGACATACTTTATCTCGATATTGTGTTTCCTAGAGAAAAAAATAATAAATCGTATGAGTATAAATTTTACATTAGAGATGATCAAACGTATATATATTTCTGTTGAAACTAGTAACAACTTTATGATCATTGGATGTGTTGCCTTTTGTGTATTTAACATTTATAAAAAAATGTATATATAGTATGTAATAAATGGATATATAAAGTTATATATTCATTTACATAAAATTTTAATCTTTTAAATATACATAGTTAGTTATTTATGTTGTAACTAATTTAATGCATTTAGGTATTCTATTCTATTCTACTTGATATCAATCAACAATCAATAAAGATACAAGCTTAATTGGCTTCTTTCATACAAATGAATTTAACCTGATACCTCTAATTTACGTACACTAAGAGTTGAGTTTCGATTCCTTTAAGGTAAAAAATTTCATAATCATAGTAATTATATGCATGTTCTCAATATCATATATTGAATTCCGTACTTCAATTATCTTCTTATCATATAAAGAAAAATCAATATAAATAAATTACTCCGTATAATAGACCACTTTTGTATTAGACTACTCTTAACTTAATTGAGATAGCATATACATACAACCTAAATAAATACATTCTTTTGTATATATAAGTATATATAATATAAGTATGTTATATGTATATTTGATGCTCAAAAGAACCCAACTATTGCTTGTGAAATTTGAAACTCATAGGTTTATCCAATGGCTTGTCAATTACCTATAATGCCAAAGCATTTTATATAACCTAGGTTGCATAACTCTTCTAGTAGTATCTTTGATACCATAAGGTGCCATGGTTTGGAACTTTAAATATTGTGGATCTTTTAATCAATTATATACCAAATTGAATGTTTTTGATAGAGATATATTAATTTCCATAAAAAGAGACACAATTGTTAAATAAAACTCAACTGACTGTATAAGATAAATAATAATAATATAATAATAATAATAATAATGATAATATGATATAATATAATATGTATGTATCTATATAAATATATTAAAGTGTTCAAATGCACTAGAGACTAAAAAACAAACAAAGGAAAATAAGTCCAAAAATATGCTTTCATTTTGTAATTTAAAACAATACAAAATTTTCAAACCAAGAAGTCGGGCCATTAATACAGAAAAACACTCTCTACAAAATAAGCGTTCATCTCAACGTTTCTCCATTCACAAAGCTCATAACCCATAATCTTGTTCATATATTCTATAATAAGAAGAAAAGAACAAAAGACCTTCCATTTTCGTTAAAATAGATTGAAACTCCAATACCCACAAAAAAATAATCATCAAAAACCATGCTTTTAGTCAAACCAATGTTATTTCTGCTGCTAACGGTTGTCTTTCATTGTATTGTTGTTGAAGCAGGAAGTAATAATGGTGACGATTCATCAATGATATTGGCTGGAAAAAGAACAAGAAGGAAAGACCCTATTAATGATTTTAAGTATTATGTTGGTGGATGGAATATTAGTGATGCTCATTACTTCGCAGTAAGTAATGTTATATTTTATAAATATAATTTTCATTGTTTAATACTTTAGTTAAAAACTAAAAAGGTTTCTACTTAATCATTCCTTTTGATAACATGTCTTTTGTACAATGAAGTGTATTATGTATGATCATGTTGCATCACACATGAATCAACCAACTGTTAAGTTTGTTAATAAAGTAGAACAATTGCTAGAGGTGGCAAATGTGACTCATTTATTTATGAAGAGTCGATCTGGGTTAGGTTCTATCATAAACTATTTTAATTTTCCTTTTTTTTCTGAAAATAAAAGAAATTTATTAAAGAAGGCAAAAAAACTAAACTAAACTAAACTATTAAACTATTTTAAATTGTACTTTCATTGTATCCATCATTTTTTTATGAAGAGTCGCTTTATTCAAGTTTGATATATATATCTTTTTGTAGTTATATTTAACGCATTAACCAATTCCGTTCACGACGTGTACGAAAGTTGACCTGTTTTGACTTTTGACCCATTTTGCCACCTCTGTTGATTGCATATGGTCTTTTGTTTGTTCTATTCTTTTAAAATTTACTAATTGCTATTATATTTATGCAGTCTGTGTCATATTCAGCTGCCCCCTTGTTTAGCATTGCTGCAATCTGGTTTGTTGGATTTGGCATATCCTTGCTCCTAATCTGTTGTTGTTACTGTTGTTGCCAAAGAAACCCATACGGCTATTCTCGAACTGCTTATGCAATCTCTGTTACCTTCCTCACCCTCTTCACCATGGCTGCAATGTGAGCAACTATTTGACTTGATAAGAGGTGGCAAAATGGATAGGTGGGGGGGTTGGGTTGGCTAAAGCACATTTTCGCCAAAAATAAAAAATAAACTTCCTTCTAGTGTGTCAAATTCAAATATGAGAATTTGCCTTCTCCAATAATGTCTAACGATTTTAAATTAAAATGGTTTGGAAGGTGTAATGTAAAAGTAATGTTGGAAGAGTTATGGCCCATCTGACCTGTTTCCTTCTAGCTAATTCTTCTTGACGTTACATGTTTGAATTTTGATCCATTAAAGATAAAACCCATTTATAAGCAAATGGGTTGAAATTGTCACATATAGGCTAGATAAATTTTGTAGGTGTGTGGAATGAGCTCTTATTGTTAGTGTAACTTGTAATTTCAGTGTTGGATGCGTGGTTCTCTACACGGGTCAAGGAAAGTTTCATAGTAGTACTACTGATACGTTGGACTACGTTGTGATGCAATCCAAAAATACAAGTTATAACCTCAACAATGTGTTGGATATACTGGCTATAGCAAAGGGTATTGGAGTAGAGCAAGTTTCTTTACCTATAGATATAAAGAATAACATTGATCGAGTTGATAGAATGGTAAATAAAGCTGCAAGAGACCTCGAATTTGACACCAAACAGAATGAAAAAGATATACAAGATGTTCTGAATTCTGTGTAAGTACATGCTTCATGGTACAATCTTTTTGAAATTTAACGGATTAATTATGTGAAATTTGGCTTGTGTTAATGTTATTGATTTGCCTGCAGGAGGCTTGCTCTTGTAATTATTGCTGCTGTTATGCTTCTTGTAGTTCTTCTTGGTTTTTGTAAGGCTGAAATCCCAAATTTTATTGATTTTATGTGTTTTGTTGTTTTATAGTTCTTTTTTGGAATTTATTAGTGTTTGACGCTAATGAATCTGATACATCTAAAAGATTCTTAGCTTCCTATAGCTCTTGTTGGTTTATGTACGCCTGAAGAGCCCCATCTTTATACTTTTTTGTGGTTTCTCTTTGTATTTTACCGTTAAAAACTTATCTTTTTAAAACATTTCAAATAACTTCTTTTGGTTTATGACTTTATGTTAGCCTAAAAATCCTATCTTTTAGAGCTTTTATACTGTTCTGTAGTTTTTCATGGGATTTTACTCCTAAAGATGCGATCTTTCATAAAATATACGCTAGCTCTTGGTTTTTATTAAGCCTAAAGACCAGTTTACAAACTTTTAAACTTCAATCTACTTGTAAACAACTCATGTTCTTGCGTATTGGTTGCAGTGCTCTCCATATTCGGTATGCAGACTCTTGTTTACATGTGAGTGGTGACCACAAGTACATGCATTTTAACATGTTTTTGCTTGTTTATTAGCTTCACGGTTCACGGTTCACGGTTCACGACTTCACGTCATGATGAAAATATATGCGTTGATGTTTGCAGACTGGTCGTCATCGGTTGGATCCTTGTCACAGCTACATTTATCTTGTGTGGCATATTTCTCACGCTTCACATGTACGTCCTAAGAGACCTACAGGTGGAAAAATAGGCGGGTGGGGGTTGATTGGGTGACATATTAGAAAAGGAAAACCTTACTTTTTAAGAATTTTTTTGTCAATACTTTTAATCTTTGATAGATTAATAGTGCATTAGTCACGAGTACAAAAACTATACTACTACAATACTATAATAATCTAAAAATTGAAGGGGAGATTATATGAACCATTTTTTTCAGCTAATTGTTTCTTATTTAATCGTTTAAGATATAAACATAACCCAAATCGGTCCATTCATAATCTAATGGGTTGAAATTATCATATATATAAGAACCCAATTGCTAGAATAACTACATATCGTCTTCATTCAGCTAACGAAATAGCTGATACTGTGTTTTTAGTATTATGGGAGACACATGTGTTGCAATGGATGAATGGGTTCAAAACCCTACGGCTCACACAGCATTGGATGAAATTCTTCCCTGTGTAGACAATGCAACAGCTCAACAAACCTTGTTTCAGAGCAAAGATGTCACTTTTCAGTTGGTAGGAATAGTGAACAAGATCATTAACAATGTAGCAAATATTAAACCACCGCCAATTTCTGGTTTCCTCAATTACAACCAGTCAGGACCGTTGGTTCCCACCCTTTGTAACCCTCTAAACGCTGACAAAACTGATCGGAAATGTCAACCTGGTGAATTGGACGTCAGTAATGCAACACTGGTAGCTTTTCTGCAACCTTCTTGATGCAACTTTGACTTGAGAAACTAACATTTAACTTTAAAATAGATAAGAGTTTCAACACTTTTTCGTGTGAATTTGTCAGTTGAATGTTAGAATCTTATAGAAATGGGAAACTGTTAGTTTTAGATTTCATCATATATGATATAACCCTCTACTAATATTGAATCTGTTTAGTCATGGGTTTGACCTCAAAAGTCAAATTGCACCATTTGATCCAACTTTAACTTTATTCTTTGAAACTGAACTTGCAGAGTATTAATATATAAAGATAAGAAATGATATTAGATTTAATTATAGGTTGGTTTATCAAATTTGACTCTTGTAAGTCATGGATTTGGACTTAGAAGTCAAAGTGCACCTTTTAATGATTTTAATGTTTTATTGACAGGTATGGAAAGATTATGTATGCCAAGTTTCTGCACAAGATATTTGCAGAAATGTGGGACGCTTAACCCCAAATATGTATGACCAGATGTCAGCTGCAGCCAACGTGAGCTCAGGGTTGTTAAAATATGGACCATTTCTAGTCGGCTTGCTTAATTGCTCTTTTGTTAGGGACACATTCACCGTGATCCATAGGGATCATTGCCCTGGGCTCACAAAATACAGTAGGTGGGTCTACATTGGTTTAGCCATGGTATCTGCAGCTGTGATGCTTTCATTGGTGTTATGGGTTTTATATGCACGAGAAAGAAGGCATCGAAAGTATACAAAGCTTATGGTTGCTGCATCTGAAGTAAAACAAGTGTAGATATGCCGATGAGCGTATAGCTTGATTGATTTGATTACCGTGATTAAATTTTAGACAGTTATAGTCCAAGGTGCTTTGGTTTGTTTAAGAATGGTGTGTCAATTTTTAATGTCACTTGTATAAATTCATTTGGTAGTTGTAAAGGTTTGTGTCATTCACTCATTTGTGACATGATCGAAAACCATATAAAGAGCAAGTTCATTCATTATATATATACATACACATTTATATTATATCATAAACATTTATCATGTTATATGGTGATTTATGATAATTAGTTCCTCATTCGTTTTATTTTCATCATTACCATCTAAAGTTGTGTGTGTTCCTTATTCTTATATGACTCAACGCCACATCAATATAGATATAGTTTATAAAATAGGGGCAATCACATGTATATCCAATTTAAATTGGGTAATTGCATATTTCTCTAAACATGTTTTAAAATTATTGTACATTATACACTAAATACTTGTATTTTAAAAAAATATGTAATTATTCAACTATGTGATTCTCCCTATTTAATAATATTAGTTGGAATTTTTTTTTTTAATGATACATGATACCAAAGACTGATACCAAAGAACTATACAAAGATGAAAAGATCGAGCGGACTATAAAATGACGTGGCGATGAGTATGGGTGACTGAGTGTCATACTAGCATAGTATCATGTTAGGGAGACGGGTCCCACAACCTTCGGTTCCCTTTGCTTTGCACTTTTTGTGATAATTTTCATTTTATGTTTATTCCAATTTCAATAGGTTTACTCATTTTTATAAATGACTATTTACCATTAGACCCGTCACTGAAATTACTTGGTTTTTAAAAGGCAACAATCAAATATTCCCAGATGAAAAGGCCAAGGTGGTCTTTTTGGGAACCATAAAAGAAGAGAATAAATTGCATGAATGGACCTTTCAGAAATAAAATGATAAAGCAACAGTAGGAGTGGTTTATTTCAAGTTTTAGTTTTAACCCTTTATATTATAAATTAGTTTCAGGACGATCCTTATGTTATAAATTCATCTAATAAAAATAACCTTAATTCTTGTTAACATCTTCTTCCTATCAAATTTTTCATTAATTACAAACACCTCTTTAACCACAAAGTAGGTAAAAAAAAAGTTAATTTATTCTATTTTATTTAACATTTCATAAATATTAACACCCTTTTAACATGTTATATAATATTTTCTTATAATATAGTTGGTGTAATTTATTAATTAGGTGTCTATTTGAATTTTGAATGTCTACCCTAAAAGAGTGAACACAAACATGTAGAGATGTTAATTAAGTTGCCTAAAAAGACTAGAAGTACTTTGCCCGTTTAAATGGAAAAACCAACTCCTGCACCCCGAATTCATATCCTAGAAAATGCATATTCAAATTCTATTTCTCAACCTATTCCTATCAAAGGTTATGTCCTTGGACAGGAAAAGCTTCTTCATTTCTAACTTTAATCTATCCTCCCACCTAAGTTTTGGTCTACCCTTTTTCCTCACTTCCTCGACAATGAGGGTTTCCGCTCTCCTAACTGGTGATGTTTGTGATCTCTTCCTCACATGTCCAAACCATTTTAGTATTCATTCTCTCAACTTGTTGGTGATAGTTGCTACTTCTAGATCCGCACTGAAAGCTCCATTTGGAAACATGTGTAACATTGTTTTACCACATGACCACCTTAGTGTCCTCATTTCCACCACTTCCATTCTTTCCGCGTGAGTTTTCGTCATCGGCCAACACTCTGATCCATATATCATTGTTGGTCTAATTGTAACCCTATAGAATTACCCTTTCAGCTTTGAAAGGACTTTCTTGTCGCACAAGACTCATGTAGTCACCCGCCACTTCAACTAGCCTGCTTGTATACGGTGGGTAATATCTTCGTCTACCTCCCAGATTTGTGTAACACCGAGCCAAGATATCCGAAGGACTCCTTCGAGTGTAAATATGATCCCTAATATTGATTTTCACTCCTTTGCTCTAATCATCCTCGTTACTATTGAAGTCACATCATACGTATTATGTTTCCTCTCGACTGATCCGTAGGCCTTTGCTTTCTAAAGTCTCCCTCCACTGCTCCAGCTTGTTATTTAGCCCATTCTTCATTTCTGGAATACCATAGAATACTCTCTTGTATCCCTCTTGATAGCTCGTCTAATATTAGGGCAGAAAGATATGGGCTAAGGGTTGATCATTGGTGTAAACTCATTTCCATTGGTGTAAACTCATTTCCATTGGGAGAAATATTATGCTTCCCATTGAGGTCCGTACACAAGTCTTTGTCCCTTCGTACATATCCATAATAGCTCGTATGTATCCCTCTGGGACTATTTTATTATTTAAGGTACTCCAAATCAACTTGCTGGAGAGCTATCATGAGCCTTTTCCAGATCTAAGAAAGTCATATGCAAGTATCTTTGTCTTTTCCTATACTTTTTCATAAGATTTCTTATAATATACATTGGCTCGCTTGAGGATCGTCTAGGCATAAAATCATATTAGTTCTCTGACACTGCAGTTGCAGATTGAAGTCTTATCTCAATCACTCTTTTCCATAACTTCCTGATAAAATAATTTTATCGAAAAAAAAGTGTAACATGATATAAAATTATGTATAATGAAAAGTGGAACTTTATCATTAAAGTTATGTTAATACATGTTGTTAATACATGTTGCTATGGAAATGAACATTGAACAGTCGAGTCCTTACATTAAGTTCCTACAAAATGAGCCTTTTTTCATAAACACACGAACATGTGACTTTAGAATCAAACTTTAACATGGGCAGTTGGCATTTGGCAGTTTTAAGTCAGGCTTGTCCAATACACTAGTTAAAAGCCCATACCCTTTCTATATTTAAGCCCAACAATGACTGATATAGGCTTGCTGGCCTTAGGCCCATTTCAAGCCCACTCTTTCTTGTCCATTTGAATAAATTGTTTAGTATTCGGTAACTTTCTTCATATATAATGGGTCAATTAGTGATTTAGTGGAGTAAGTATTCTTTGCAGTTTTACATTCAAGATGCATTGACAATCACAAACATTTATTTCTAGAAAGAAAATTATTGAACATGGAGACGAGTCTTCTTTATCTTCTATGTTTATCAAATATATATATATACATACATATATATATATAGAAAATCAAGAGGGAAAAAAAAAAAAAAGGGAAGTAGGAAAGCAAATATCAATTTAGCATCAAAACATGATTTTCAAGCAAGATTTATCAAATTAAAGCTTGAATATAAATGAATCGATTATATACATCATTTAATCAAACAATGTTGTTATAACTTTACGTTTTAAGCAAAAAAAACTCTCAAAATCGACATTTATCATTCATTTGTGATGAATGTTAGTCAAATTATCAACTTAATATTCCTAAAACATTAATTTATGATAAATATTAACTCATATATGTTATTATACATCGATTATATCATTCATGGGTTAATGTTATCACTAAAAATTCATCAAGAAATGATTTTAAATAACATTTATAGATGTATAATAATAAAATATGAGTTAACATTCATTCGGAATGAATGTTATAAATGATGAAATCAATGGCTGAGATTTGCTTCCCTCTTTCCCCATAATTTGAAGTTTCCCTATGAATCATTCCCCAACGTATATATATATATATATATACTCCCATCCCTCATAGATCTAAAGTCTAAACTTCTATAGATTTCTTAATTTAATAACGCTTATTATTAAGTTAAAATTTAAAGCCAGCTAGTATTTTGTTAATGAAATTGTTATGTCTTAACAACTTATCACCATTCACAAGTCCAAAGGTGACCATTCCGTATACCTAATCACATTTAATGGGATTAGGATATTTTCAAATAACTTGCATGTTATTTGAATATACGAGTGATGATAATATTAAATTAAATTAAAGACATAATATATAAAATTGCTCACAAAACACCTTACTTGATCTATCATGTTAAATTGTAACTTGAAAGAATTTAAATCCCTGTCAACGGGGGGTCATGATAACTGATTAACTTCATGGTCACATTAAGCACCCTCCAAAAACATCACTGTATTGTTTTATTTTATTTTAATGAAAACGACGAGTGTGTTTTGGGGTTCAAATATACCAAAGAGACAACTTTTAACCATCTTCACATATTTTATCACTACTTTGTATAAACAAAATTATCATACTCAGTTTGTATTGTTAAAGGATGTACTTAATTTGACAAATTTGACCTTTTCTGCCCAAATGCTTTTGACAGATATTGTCTTGAACATTTCTTTGCTCAAATCTATTTGATTAAATTTGGAACATGAAAAGCGTGCATCAACATATTTGTCAAACACAACCCTTTAGCAAGATAAAGAGTAACAAGACGTTCGTTGTAATGAAACGAGATAAGGCAATTCAGATAACAAATAGTTTATGGTAGCGTTTAGTTTGTAAATAAGAATGATAATTTTACATATAATAATATTATCGGCTGTTAAAACAACTTTCAAACACATACTCTCATTCCTAGTTCCTAAATCCTCGTATCAAACAACCTCCTATATTTTGTCAACGCGGTCTCAATGTCATTCAACGTACCCATTTGAATATAAGTGAGCAGCTTATTTAAACATTATTATTTTTTATTATCAAATTTGATTATGTGACAACTGTCCTACTAATTAGTTGTAACTAACTATATTTGAGGGAACCAATGTATTGAAGTGAATAGTAATTTTAGAGGGCTAACAATGCAAACATTTTACTTCTTTATAAAATCTATCATTGGCTTTAACGGCACAGAAATTGCGCCAAAATGTTCAAATAAAATTGATTTGATTTATTTGTTATTAGAGAAATCGTGTACGCCTTTTGGTCTTGATATTTTTCAAATTGTCTTGTCTACATTTGAATTCGGGTTGAAGTGTTATGATTAAAATTGAGCTAACTACTTTTAAATTTTAATTACAAAAAATGACTACTTAACCAAATAAATTATTTTAATTTTAATTTAAAATGACCAATTAAATTATTATTATTTTTAGTTTTAAACGACTAATTAAATTAATAAACAAATAAATAAGTGAGAAGGATTATTCTCAATCTTCTTACATTAGTCCAATCCAAATGAAGTATTTGAGATAGAAAAACAAATAAAAATGCTGATCAATAATACATACCGTTGACCGTTTTAGCAGTTCACATTTTCTTATGGATAACAATGCTAAATAATGTTCAGGGCTATTAAACTCACATAATTCACCTTTTTCAATATTAGATTGTAAGTATATATATATATATATATATATCCTAAATAGACATAAATAGTTAAATACACAATCAACTTGAAACACAGAAACTAATTAAGCCAGATAAAATGAAACGTGAAATGGGCCATAATCGTAAGTTCCGTGTCAACAAGTACTACTAATTTGGAAGCATGTGGGCCCACGTGTCATTGTTTACCTGTCATGGACAAAAATTAAATATGACCCTAAAGTCCAATGAGGGGACGTTTTATAAATTCATTACCAACCCCAACTCACACACTCTTTAAACCCCGGATAACATACGTACTTACGTTAGAGGCGAGGAAAGACCTGTTAAAATTAGTTTTCAATTCAGTTTAAAACAGTCTATGAAAAAAAATATTAGTCTCTTTTAAGACTAATCCAGTGTTAAAACAATTTTTTAAAAATTTATCAATTTTTTTAAAACTAGTAGCTTCTCTAACGTACATAAGTTAAGGTAACAAATAACAAAATTAGAGGAGAAACAAAAGCAACAAAGTAAGTCATTTGATGAAAATGGATTATTTATCACTTTCTATTTGAATCTGAAACAAAAAATCAAATTAGAAGAAATCTTTACATTAATGAAAATCAGAAAGATACTGAAAGATCGAGAGAAAAGATTAATGTAATACATGAATAGAGTTGCTAGAAAAACGTGCAAGTATAAGAAAACGAACAACATACGAGCATACGGAGTGGAGGGAATTTGTCAAATTTTTTCATCGAGGAAACTATAAAATGGCTTTCTGGCACTCCGCGTCCGGGGCGCGATGCCGTTTTTCTCTTTTTATTTTTTTATTTTTTATGTTCCCTATTATTTAATTGGTTCAAAATATATTTGTAGGCCCATTTTAACTTCCAAAATATTATCCAAAACATTGTTTTGCAGTGTCACCCTTCCTTGCACTTTAACAATAGTAATAAGACATGATATTACAACTGTCATCTATTATAGTTTGACCCAAATGGGATCAATAAAACACAATTTGGTCGTTGTCGATTTAAAACTTATCTAACTAATATTCGTGACAATGACAAAAATTTTAAAGCTAGTTGTTAGAGCTTGATTAGCATTATACCTGGAATAACTAGTCACTTTGGATATACCAAATTCCAAATCCAAACTATATATGAATTATGATACTTAAATTAATAATGGAATAAAAATAGAATAATTAAAATTTTAGTATCGCTTATTACTTGTTATTGAACGGTTTTTTTTTGTTTTTTTTTAATTAAAAAAAGTATTATCACACAACTATCACAAATATACATAACATTAATTCACAAATATGTGTATTTGTTTTTACTCGAACAAGTTAAAGTTGCAGGATCAATCACCCTAATACTACTAAGTTAACATTCTTGAATGATTCCTTTTTTGTTAATTTCGTTGGTTAAACCAAAATTGATATGGTTTCCAAAATTATTATGCTAGGTTAATAGGATGGTCGTTGTTTTGTTGTATAAATGAAGTAAAACAACTGATTTGTATGTCTAGAAGTTACCGGAAGTTATTTAACGTTGTCACTTGATACAAGTATCATAGCATTCTATTTGTTACAATGTTACTACGTATAGATTAGTTAACTCTCATCATATACATGAAGGTATATTTCACAAAAATATGACATATTTGTCAAAATAAATAAATTAGGAGAATCAAACATGATTTTAAAGGGAAAAAAAGAAGAAGAAAGACTATAAAATACGTTTGATGGTGTACGGTTTAATTTACAAATCACTTCCCCAAACGAAATCCAAATAATTAAACTCAAACTTCAAAACAGCTCGGTAGAGTAATAGATCCGCAACAAAATCGCTTAATACTACTACTAACACAAATAATAATAATTAATAATAAACATAATAATAATAATAATAATGAATTAATAATAAACTACTACTGTACTAAAAACATATGTTGGATGTAGAATTTATTAAAATTTAACATTAACAATTATTCTACCGAGTGTAATTTAATTGAATAAAGTAAAATAAAATTAAATGATTTATCTTGATCCGGTAGATCTGTCGACCAAATGGCAACTTAAAACGTGGAAAACACTTTCGTGTTCAAATAACAAACACTTGATCGGATCTTACAAAAATTGTGCGACAGCATATTTCCTAATAATATATATATCCACATTAACAATTACACACCACTCTTCACTATCCACTTTAATTCAATTCTTCTTGTATCCAATAATAACAGACATTCATCATTAACATGTCGCAGGCCGTAAAAGCCGGAACACGACCACCGTGGGTGGGGTTTGCGGCCGCCGTATGGGTCGGAATAGCTGCCGGAAACTCATATTGTTTCCCACTATATTCTCATGCATTAAAAACAGTATTGGGGTATTCACAACAACAACTTACAATACTTGGTGTGGCTAATGATTTTGGTGAAAATACAGGAATATTACCTGGCATTGCTTGTAATTTTTTCCCACCATGGGTTGTGCTTCTTGTTGGTGTTTTTTCTTCTTTTTTTGGTTATGGTGTTATCTGGCTTGCTATCTCTCAGACTGTTGTTAATTTGCCTTATTGGGTTGTAAGTATTTATATATTCATTCCCTTTCTTTCTTTATTACTAAAATTCTTTTTTGTTTTTTGTTATAAAGTTTGTGTCTTTTTTATTTTGGGTTGTAAATATTTGTTGATAAAGGTTTTTTTTTTGGTGATAAAGTTATCATCTTTTTGAGTTGGGGTTATTTTTGAAAATTAGCTATCGGGTTTTGCTTAGAACTGAATCTTTCTTTTAGTTATGTAGTTTGAATTTGATTCAACTAGTGAAACTTCTAAGATTTGAAGTTAGCACTTGCTACTCAATTTAGGTTTAATTGTTATGAACCAGTGAGAAACTAAGTAACTGATTTACTAATTTTTTTGTAAAGCTGATTCACAACTTTACATATTTGAATCAGTTGGCTTTTAATTATATTTAGTTTCTTACACAATCTTAAGCCTGACCGCGATTATGTTATATGATCTTTGTATTAAGTTCTTATTAGCTAGAAATTAGCTATTGGATTGTTCAAAGATAGTGGAGTACCTTTTTTTAGCCCCCATTGGAACACACAGGAGCATGATCTAGAATTCATCAAGAAAAAATAAACTTTCTCACATGAATTGCACTTCACCATTCAATTCATTCTGATTTCCAGTTTCTTGTTTTATGGTCTATAAAACAATTTTTTTTAAAAAGAAAAAAATGTAACTTTCCTCATATTCCCGTTCTGGGTAATACCTTTTCATGCAATAAGGCCTTAAAGATTTAAAAGATCCCAACTTTAGTAAGTTTAACATCTTTCTGGCTAGTTTTTTGTTCCTGATAACCATTGTTATTTGCAGCTTTGGGTCGCACTTGTGCTAGCGGCTAACAGCAGTGCGTGGTTAGGCACAGCAGTTCTCGTTACAAACTTAAGAAATTTCCCACTAAGTAGGGGCACAGTTGCTGGCCTTCTCAAAGGCTACATTGCCCTTAGTGCTGCTGTTTTCACAGAAGTATGCACTATGTTACTAAACGGGTCAGCTTCATCAATAGTGCTTGTATTCACACTGGGTATACCTGTTATATGTCTCTCCCTAATGTATTATGTACGCCCGTGTACCCCGTCTTCTGAGATTGACCCATCTGAAAACACCCACTTTCTTTTCACACAAGGGACTAGTCTCGTACTCGCAATCTTTCTTTTAACGACAACGATACTAAAGAACTCCTTAGATCTAAACAAAACCATTTCCTACACATTTATAGCTATCATGGTCGTTCTTTTACTATCACCACTTGCGATTCCAATCAAAATGACCCTATTCCCGGCCCGAAAGAAACTTATCCGGCCCGTTGATTCTTCAGACAGTTTAAATTCAAAAACTGATCCTTTGCTAACGCCGTCACCTTCCGACACGAATCTTACGACCTACAGTGAAAGTGAAGATATTTCTGATATGAATATGCTTCTTGCTGTTGGTGAAGGTGCGGTAAAAGGTAAAAAAAGAAGGCCTAGAAGAGGGGAGGATTTTAGTTTTCGTGAAGCTATGGTGAAGGCTGATTTTTGGCTTTTATGGACTGCTTATTTTCTTGGTGTTGGTTCTGGAGTCACAGTTTTAAATAATTTGGCTCAGATTGGGTCTTCGCTTGGTTTTGATGATACAAACACGCTGTTGAGCCTATTCAGTTTTTGCAATTTTCTTGGTCGGCTTGGTGGTGGTGCTGTTTCTGAATACTTTGTAAGGTAATGAAATTTCTTGTTGTTATTATTCATGTGATACAGAATTTGGGTGTTTTGTCAAGATGGGCTGGTCGGTTTGGTAATGGGTCAAAATGGGTGCTTGCTGAAATTTCATGTTTTCAATGTGGGTCATGCTGGTCAACTGACGAGCCAAAATGGGTCAGGGAGATTCGGTAGCAAAACAAAATGGGTTCAGTTTGAAACAGTTCTTTTTGGCAGGGGCTGAAATGAATCAAGCAGGTTGGGTCAACCCACAGAATCTTCTTTTTAATTTTTTTATTATTTTATATTTATGTATTTGATGCCTTTAGTATGAATACAAGAACAATATTATTATAAGATTTGAACAAATCAATTAAAGAGGTATTTTGAGTGCTTCTAATCCTTTGATCTGTTCCTTTTGTGTTAAATCATTTAATTTGACTCGTTTATGAAACACAACCCATATCAACCCCTTCAAAAATAAATGAATCAAAATTGTCAAATCTTGTTTCGTAGATCGTTACAGAACTTGGGTGTTTTGTGCAGGTTAAACGCTATCCCACGGACATTTTGGACAATGGTGACACAGATCATCATGGTATTAACATATCTTCTATACGCATCGGCTCTAAATGGAACGCTTTATGCTGCAACAGCATTACTTGGGACGTGTTATGGTGTTCAAATTGCCATTATGATATCAACATCCTCTGAGCTTTTTGGATTGAAAAACTTTGGGATAATATTCAACTTTATGCAACTGGGAAACCCTCTCGGGGCACTTCTATTTTCGGGTATGCTCGCGGGTTACATTTATGATACAGAGGAAGCTAGGCAAGGTGCAACTACGTGCATGGGCCCCGCATGTTTTCGGTTCACATTCCTTGTTCTTGCTTGTGTATGTGGTTTAGGGACCATTTTGAGCTTGATTTTAACTCTCAGAATTCGGCCCGTTTACCAAATGCTTTATGCTGGTGGTTCATTCCGTTTGCCTCAAAGCACGAGGCATTGACAATAATGATGATGATTAGGCAAAAGTCAACTAAACGATATTTTTTTAACGTTTGTTCAATATGTTTGTTGTAGTTATGTATAAGTAATTACACGAGCTCTTATGTTTAAGAGCTTATGTTCACTTGTTAACTTGCTATGTAAAAATAGATCTATTTGCCATAATTCTTTGTATAACAATCCTGAATCGATACAAGTAGAGTTTATAAATATTTATGCTAATTAAGGTTTTTTTCGGCGTTGTATGATGTAAATATTTAATTGATAAGACTAAAATAAAAGTAGACTGATTGCTTTTCGAGTTATAAAATCATTTGCAGATAATGATTAGGATTATCGGAGTTAAGTCTCATTATTTTAGGGATAAACTAAGATGAAGATTAGTATATAAATTGAATGATTATAAGTCTAAATCAACGAATTTCCAAAGATAAATAATAGCAAAAGACATTTGGGTTATATGCTTATATGAATGTTATATAAAAGGCCAAATCAATGGTTACTCACCCCAAGTGGTTAGTTGGTAAGGAAGGGCCCATGGCTCCCCACCACCACAACCAATTTAACCATAGTCCAAACACATGGCTTGGTCAGACCCAAGTGCACCACTTCCTGTGGCTAAGGTGGGCCTAATATTGTTTGGTAATAGAAGACTTTTTTAACCCACACTTAACTTCCCGTCTTCCTAGATCTAACTAGAAAACAGTTACAAACTACAGTCGAATGATATTTTTAATTGTCCTAAGAAAAAAACAATGGTCTAAAAAAGATCATACAACTGTTGCACATCCAAACATACGAACATTCATACCAAGCTAAAAGTACGACTAACAAAAATATAAAAATAAATACAAAATCGAACCTGGTACGATCTATTTTTCAGTTTTTGGTTCCAAGCCGAAAACTTAAGACCCTCTTACCTCAATCCCAAAAGAGTAAAAACATGTTATTGGATTCAATAATAACCAAACTTAAAAACCAACAAAGAAGAAAAATCACTTAAAATGTAGCTAATTAAGTTGGTTTCAAGTTTTGAAACATAGCATCCCATTTGATGTCTTCAACACCTTTAGTATTAGACCAATATCCATCACCATAATCTTCATCATTGCTATACAAGTCCTCACCAACATCCTCCTTTTTTTCATCAAAATGATGACCATAAACCAACGGGCTCGAAAAGCTATTAACTTTAGCACCATTAGATCTAACAACGGGCCGATAACCATTAGTGATCATAACTTGTTTATTATTCATAACCAACCTATTACTTCTTTTCACCATTGCACCTTTCCATCTTGCACTATAACTCTTTCTTTTCACCATAACCATAGACGAATCATTACGATGCACCCATGTTTTATAATATCCGGCCACCGTTTTCTTGGTTTTTTTAATGACTGTTATTAACTTAGCCATTGGGTGTGAAGTAGATGACTTTTTAGCAAGTTTGATAATTTCTAACCTGTGTTTTGCTATAAAGATTCCCATGCTTTGAAGGAACTCATGGTCGAAATGCGAAATGTCATCTTCTTCGAGTTGATTGTGAGAGAAGGCTTCTGCGTATTCGTAAATGAATGAAGGTTCAAGGTGAGTTTTTGATAGCCATGAAAACCAGTCCATGGTTTGATGGAAACCTTTTGTGTTGCTTTGAGCGGAAGATAAGGTATTTATATAAAGTAAGGGGGTCAAAAATTGGAAACATAAATAAAGAAAAAGATAAAAAGACAATAAAAGATATTCCCAAAATAAAATGGTTTCCAAATAAGCGAGTTATTTAATGATTAATGAATGAAAACTGAAAGCCAACATGGCTTTAGGTTAACTGTATTTTTAACATGTATAAAATGATTTCTCAAAGAAATATTAGTGGGTTTAAGTTTCAACTTAGATTTATGTAACATGAAAATGGTAAATTGTACCGTTAAATATACAATTGTAAATAATTCAAGTCGAGTTCGAGTTCAATTAAACTCAAACTTGGTTCGTTTTAAATTTAATATATAAAACTCGACACGTTTATTATAGAATATTATTTATTCTATTATTAAAATATTTTATTTATATATAATATTTATTTTATTTTTATATATTATATTATTATATAGAAAAATATTAATGTGTATAAATGATAGGCATGATTAAACTTACAAGCATGTTCTCGATATAAGAAGCTTAAATTCGAGGTCGTTTATTGAATAAGTTTCAAAATATATTCAAGCTCTAGCTCGAATAGAACTTTTAATTAGTCAAGCTCGACTCATTCAACTCATTTACATCCCTATATCTAATTATCAAGAGAATTAATGATGACAATAAGAAAGTTTATAGACCCCGATGGTGGTTTTCTTAACCACATCCTTTGTTCTACCGGTTTATTACGTTGGTGATATAGTTTAACAAAACGTAGTGTCATTTTTTTATATACGTAGATGAAATCAAATGGTGGCTTATTACAACGGGTCAGATCTAAGATCAAATTTTCTTCTTCAAAAAGTGTTCGGTCGATTCCTTTTTATTTGCAAATTACCAACAGAAAAAGGTGTCGCCTGTTAACTGCTAGAAAAGATATATATTGTCATACTGAAAAAAATAATAAAAAATAGAAGTTAAAAACACAGTTGTTACTTTAATGAAAAATTATGATGATTTTTGAAGATCATTAATGAATAGCGGACTTTTTCTCCTGATGCAAATAATACTTGTCTGAATCTTAATTTTTACATGCTGTCAAAAAATATCATCAAACAAGTTAAATTAAAAATAATAATTCTAATAAGTGAATGTACTTAAGACACTATTTAAAGCTGACACTTAACAATTTGAGGTCCTTACTGTAACGCGTTTTAACTTTATTCTTTTTCACATTACAAATGTCTATGTCAAAATCATTATGCGCTACATTGTTTTGTTATAAAGAAAATTAGATAAGGCTTAAAAAAAAAAAAAAAAAACATTTCATCTAGTAAGATATTGTTTTCGACCAGATATTTGTTTTAACCAAACACATTACATGGTGAGAATTCTAAACAACCCAAAAGGCCAGAATGGGAACCAAATGACTTATACTCTAATAATACGTAGAGAACTCATTAATTAAGAGGTTGTAGATTTTATGCTTATAAAAAATAGTATGTATGTATGTGTTGTTTATATACCATGTGTGATAGATTATAAAATTATCATTTATAAAAGGAAAAAGAGAAGCTAAAATGGGAAGGAGAAATTGACTTTTTCCAAATGGTGGTTAGATGTATGAGAAAATATAGTCTATGGGGTCAATTTAAAGAAGTTTTTCCTTCTAAAAATAGTGGCCAAAGTCTACAAATTGGACAAGTTAAGTGAAGACTAAGAAATCTTTCTTTCAAACTTTGGGCACCAATCAAGGCATGGAAAAAGGCGCATACCAACCATTTGCTACCTTTTGTGTGTTTATATTGATTTTTGCTTCAATCTGTATCAAAAATATGTCCATGTATTTTACTTAACTAAGCAAGCCAATCATTTAATTTGATCCAATTTGACACCAAACAAATTAATTGTTAGGCTAAGTTGGTATAATTGACATGGAGCAAAAAAACAAGGAATATGACATTGTATCCATGTGAATAGGGATAGTGACTTATATTTCATTAAATTCTATTTAATCTTTTTTATTGTATTCTAGAAACACATGTGTATACTCAACTTTTTCTGCTGTCATGGATAGTTATTAATCACTACATAAATATACTTTAACTGGCTATTTTAAGTTGATGTGAATAAACCCTGACATCACTTCATAAAGTTTGGGCCGTTGAATTTGGTGTACATGTTGGCTACATATGGAGTTTTTGTCCAACTCATTGTGTTTAAAAAGGATATTTGCTTAACTATTGTGCTCTCAAATATATTTGCCGAACAAACTTAATCTTCAAACACTCACAGGTGCAAAGTCCGTATATACTTTATGTAAATCGATAGTAGCAAATGAAGTTCAACACTATTAATCAAATAAACATATCACGAATTAACGAGTCATTGTATATGAAATTCTGATAGTTTGGCAATTATGGTTTCTAAACATAAGTACTTGGTTTGTATCCTTTAAAAAATGTTTTCATATGATTATCATCACATGATGTAAGAACCAATTTTATGTTCGACCCCTTTTAATTCAAGTAGAGTGCCTAATGTAAGATTTTAATAATATAAGACTTCTATGTGATAATAGATACTCCAATTATTAAATTGTTCTAAACATTAATATTAGAATTCGAATTTAAATAATAAACATGGAGAGAAGCTCTCTTAGTCTATCATTAGCTAGAGTGAAAAATAACTATATGCTAGAACAAAGACGTTTCCTTTATTTCTCATTATATTAGCAGCATAAAAATATAGAATATTATTAATAATAAAAAAGCTATGTTAACGACAGTTGTTAAAACTATCATTAAAAATTTGAGACATGCTTATGTAATTGTACTATGACCAAAAATTTAGTTGTCAACCAATATCGGGTGGCGGTGAGTTTATTATGGTATAAGTACAATATTATTAATTGTCTTAACGCTTTATTGACAGCCCTCAGACTATCATTATCGCTTTCAAATGTAATTTATTTTTCATCAAATATTGAATTTTTTTGAAGGAGCGGCATCTGCTTCTACATCGGCCCTTGATCACATGTCTTCGTATGTTCATTAGACATATGTAATCAACGCAAATTCTACAACTCCTTATAACAGTAAAACTTGCATTTGATTCGATCAGCTCAAGCCGTATATGTTGCCGAATACTCCAACAACACTAACAACGATCGCTAAAATCAACATCGCCCAACATAACATCCGCTCGCCACTGCTAAGACCATGCACTCCATTATGGTTCAATCTTAACCCTATAAGAGCCGGGAAAGTAAACCCTAACGATACAGCTGTAGTTGCACCCGTAAACTTAAAAGCAGTCCATATACTTGGGATCATAGTCGATCCCATATATGTAAGCGCTAAAAGCATACAAGTTAACCCTAAACACCTCATTTTGCTCTGCGTTAGGGGCTTCGAACCACTAAAAGCCAATGCATCAACTGTTTGCCTTAACGAGAAATGAATCACGGGAAACACGAGAATCAAATGGAAAATGTAACCAACACGAATAACGTAATTCAACGCAGTACTAAATCGAATCCCAAGAGGCTTATCAAAATTTGTTAGCACATCGGCTTCAGTGTTTTTCCCAAATAAAAGATAGCCCGAAATCGCTGTAGACCAATATATTGTAACACAAATAGTGGTCGTTATCCTACCAACTTTGTTCATCTTTTTAGGTGAACGCCCTTCAAGCTCATTATAAATTGGTTGAGCATTAAAGTGACAAACGTACGCATTCGACATGATAGGGATCACGACTAATAGATCAAGAATCGCTTGTTTTGAGCCAAAATCGGGTATTAATCTAGGCCTTGCGATTTTACCCTCAATTAACATAATAAAAGCTACAAAACAAGCAATTACCACGAAAAGAATTGCAAGAACTACGGAAGCAGCCGAAGTCATAGCCAAAGATTCAATTCTGTCCAATGCACAAAGTGGTGCAAGAAACATGATCAGTATAATCAAGATCACGATTTTTCTGTCGTCCCAAAATCCTTTACCAAACCATTGATCCAAAACTCCAATATGTCGTTCAGAACCCGACATTACATCACCCATAATAATCAAATAAACCACCAAAATACCAGCATTATTGATGATTATACAAAGTTCACAAATTATTCTTGCTGGTGAACCTAATGCTTCTCTTACAACCTCCCCATATGATTTTGCTTTGCATTGAACCGTAAATCGAACAAGCATTTCAAGACTAATTTCTGATATAACACCCATCAAGAAAATTAAAGCAATTCCAGCAATCAAGCCAAGAACTTTCATGGTGGCGGGTAATGCCATAATTCCAGCCCCGATTACAGTTGTGGTTAGATTAAAAACAGCACCATAGATCCCAGATAACGAGTTTTTTGAATAGTCCATGTCATCATCACCTGGAGGTTCCTTTTTAATAGAATCGTTTCGAATGGTTGGGTCGTTACTTCCCATCATATCGATATGGGTATGATTCATTATCTATAAGAATTAGGAAAAGACCAAAATTTTCGATTCGAAAAAGATGATCAGAGATAATTGTATAAAAAGGAAGACTTGAGACAAAAGATAATTTATTTATTTTGATAATTTGTGGATTCAAGGAAGAAAATGAAAGACCTTATTATGTGTTATAGGTTTGTTGATCGTATTAGTGGCTAAGGAGTGAAGGGGGAGAGAAAAAAGGAGGGTAATAACGAATTTTGGAAAGCTCAGCCTATGAGGTGTGTGGTATAGATTATAGTTGACTTTTGATTATTTGACAAGTTCGTATTTGGGCTATAAATGAATCCATTACACTTTTTTAGCTCAATGGCCCAATCTCCATTTTGGCAACACACGGTTTTAAATGAAGTTTCATATTCATCATTTTTTGTTTTTCTCTTCCTTCCATTTTTTCTTTTGGAATTCAAATATACTATAAAACATATTCACCAAACAAAATAAAACATGTCTTTGTAAAATATGTTTTGGTTTTAACAAAAAAAATAAAATAAATTGTGAATTAATGGTGGATATATTTAAAATGACCGATAAATTCAGAAAGAAAATAAAGTACAAAAGATAATTACACAAGAAATCATATACAACTTAACAAAAAGTGGAACCTTAAGTGAAACATGTGGTTTAGTTTGGCTAAGAGGTCTCAAGGAAAAGTATGATGCATTTTGTATACGAAACCAGATGTGAAAGTTTTTTTTTTTTAAGTGAAATCTTTGAATTAGCATTAGCAATTAAATTAAAATACAAATAAAAAGAACAAAGTATCAACGCCTGCTCTCTTTATGGCTTTCCCTTATTGTTTACATCCAAATCAAAGCATACTATGCAATTACCTTAATACTAATCAGTTTATGGAAATATCTACATTTACAAGTTGTTTGCTACAACTTAGATGCATATAGTGTGACTGGTTAAATTGGATATGAGATAGAAAAAGTAGCAAGAGCATACGGAGTGTTGAAGGCTCAATTGAATTCTCAATGTCAATGGGAGGCATCTGGTGGGTCTTGTGATTGCTTTTCATTTTTCCTTTGAAATTTATTCTTTAAAAATAAAATTTTAAATAATTTTTCACATCGTATTTCACACTAAAGTATTATTTCTTTAAAATGTTAAAAGTGTATAATTTCACATTAAATTTCACACTAAACCACTTTTCGTACTCTGTATACTAATACTATTTAGTGTAATATACTTCATCTATGGTAGTTTATTTGTCTACATCATTATTTTGTTAGGAAAAGTTAGAGTATATATTTGGTACATTTCCTATGTTACATATACTATATGTTTATTTTTCGTTTGTTGTATTAGGTAGGTAATAATAACTTTTTAAAGGTCTCCAGTTTGAACCAAGGAGGTATCACAACTCGACTGTCGACAGTAACGACTTTGTAAATAACTTTGATTATTCGAAAAATTAATATTTATTCAAGCCAGGCCGGTCCAAGCTGTGGTGCTAAGGGGTGGATAAGGATCGGTCTTATCTGAATGTAAGCCAATTAGAGCGATTAGCGCGTTCGTCACGAAGCGCGTGAGGTATTGCTGTTGTCACTTATCAAAGAAATGTGAAAACAAAACAAATGCGTCACTTTCTTAATAATGGGTCCACCTTATTTTTCTCGCCCAACCAGTCGTGGTCACCACGAGCACAGTATCATTTTCTTTTATATCGTAACGCTACATTCATTTAACATATATCGTGATATAATAGTTAAACGCGACATTTTAAACTATTTTAAGAGTTTAGGGCAGTGAGCCGACTGACGTGACTGTCAACCCACCTTAAATTAAGTATATTCATTTCAAAAGTAATTTTGCTTTTTATTCTTATTACGATGATGCCATTTTATGGCATTTGTTGGTCAATTCAACCCATTAATTTCAAATTTTGTCTTGTTATTTTCATAGATATATATTATATATTATATTCTCTACGTGGTTTCTTTTTCTCCTTTCAAAAACACATTCTTGCATTATTCAATTTCATATATCCTCGTTTTATTTTGAATTATAAGAATTTACATATTTCGTGTTAAAATAAATGTTAAACTTTCTTATATTAGTTTGTTCTTAACAAATCAATATATATTTGTTTATCAATTTACTTATAATTCATTTTTTTACAAAATTCGTTCATAAAAAAATTATATAAAAATAGAGATAAAACTGTCATTTTTCTCTTACACATTGTATTGATTGTGATTGTAATTGGTTGGAAATCAACACACGTAAAAAACATGATCATAAGGGGACCACATGATATTCATTCTTAACCGTTTGTCAGTTAGAAGAAAGCCAATCACATAGCAACACGTGTCATTATATTTTTCTATAATTCATGAGATCTTTACGGGAAATATCTTATCTATAAATAGAGTTACATATTGTACTTAGATATTTACCAAATTGCATCTATCATCTGCTAGTCAGTGATAAGGTTTGTCTAGTATAAATTCGAGTAAACGATTAATAGAACAACTTGTGTATTCAGTTTTCTATTATTGCAGAGAGTGTTACAATAACTTGTAATCTTATTAAATTAATCTTTTGTCCTGGCTTAGATTATTTCGCATTCAATACTTCGATGTAATTTGTGATTAATAAATTCATCACTCAAGTTATTTGTATTGCGTACTTGTTGTAGTCAGCTTTCATACTTACAATTTATAAATTGTTAATTGAACAAGTATTTAATTACTAGTAATAATATGTTAAGAGTTTTTAAAATACTACAGATAACAGTTGAATTGTAATCACCCACTCTATAATTAAAGCTATATATTGTGATTCCAAACTCACCTAACTCATAACTGATTGTTTGGATCAACTATATTTAATTTGAGACAATTTAAAATAACAATGTAAACATTAAAATAGGATCTATGAAATGTTTTTAGAAGTCACAACTTTATTATCACCGAATTAAAAAAATACATCTCAGACATGATACTAAAAAATACGTCGTACCTTATTTTGATAGATTTTCACTTTCGACTAATATTATATAATTATTAATTATTTAATATTATATAATTATTAAATATTTTAATTTTTTTTTTTTTAATATGTATACTTAAAAGAGTAAATTTTAAAGTAAGTATGAATATTTGATTGATTTTTATTTTAAATGATCGAGGTAAAGTGAAAAAAGAATTACCCCAATATATATGTCAGTTTTATATGACAACCAATTAGAAAAAGTTTTAAAAGATAAAAATAATTTATTTTGTTAGATAACAATGTAATGATTGCATATTTGTTAAACCATATATATTTTAAAGTCGTCATTTATCTCTATTTCTCTTTCATTCTTCACTCTCCATTTTTCATCTTCCCATCATTTTTTACTTTTTTCTTATATTTTATTTTGTTATTTTTTTGTTCTTATTTTCAGTTTATTTTTTTTCGTTTTTATATGTTTTTTTTTTTTTGCTTTTTTGCGTATTTCAATACAATTTTTAACAAAAATATTTTTTATTGGATTATTTTTTTAACACGTTATATATGTATCAAAATTAACGTTATGATAAACTAGATTTTGAAACAACAAAATTTATAACTACGATGCATCATAAAAGTATAAGTTACTGCATTATATTCTATAACTATGATACACTCAAATTTATATGATAATAACGTTTATTTTTTATTTAGTAGTTAGAGTGTCATATTTTATAACCATGATGCACCATATTTATAAATATGATGTGCTGAAATTTTAAAATTTATAGTACCATATTTTATAACTATGATGCACCCAGACTTATATGATAACAATGTTTATCGTATATTTAGAAATTAGAGTGTTATATTTTATAACCATGATGCACTATATATTATAATATGATGCACAATTATTTAATTTAATAACTAACTTTATTGTGTATTTTGAATAATAAGTGCATCATATTTAAATCTAGGTGTATCGTAGTTATAAATGAAAAATAATAAATAAAATGAAAATATTAAAACATATAAAAAAGAATGAAAAAAACATAAAAAAACAAAAAATAAAGAAATAAGAAAGAACTAGAAATTGAAAAAAAAAAATTAGAAAAAAAAACTCATCCCTTCCGATAACACTCAAATTTCCTTAAAAAATACCACTTTTCACATAGACTACATTCATCCTAAATAGACGATCATATATATTTTGGGGTGTAGTTTCTGACCAAAAGCCTTTTTAATAGAAAAGTGGTGAAGAATTACACGGTGGCATAGTTGTAATTTCTGTAACTTTGACGGCAAATTATTAACATAACAAATAGAATCAAATCCTACTTTCTCTTTCTTCTGTTTCCTTTCATTCTCACCCTACTCCACCCATTTCCCCTTCCCCTGTTGCTGTTTCTGACCGGCGGCCAACCGCCAACTACTTCCGGCCTACTTCGATCAGCCTCCGGTAACAACCACATATCTCTCTGTCCTCCGGTACGTACTCCAAACCACCGTCCTCTGACTCCGCACGCTGCAAACATCGTCTCTTTATCATGACCTCACTAGAAATTCGTGTTCTCAGATCTAGCGCATCTCACTGCCGTGACATCGTTGACAACCTCTTCTTCTTGTTTATCTATTTTAATATAATTATGAAGCTAGATCTACTTTTTTTTTTTTTTTCAGGTTTCTATTTGTATAAATTCACGATGTTTGTATCAGTTCGAAGTTGCATCTCTAACAGGAAAATTAGGTGAAATCATGACTTTGAAGTGTTAATTATAGGTTCTCCTGAAGTAAAAAAAGACAACACCACTTGTTTAAGAAAGGAGTCCTATTTCGAGTGGAATGAGTATTGTAGTCATTATGACTTTGAAGTGTATACGGTGCTGTTGTCACAAATTGTGTTGCTAAATTTTTGGAAATCCCAGCCCAAAGGTTAGTATTTTACTTATTCTATAAATATTACAATTAATTAATTAATTTATCTAAATTCTTTGTATTCTCTTGTCTAGATTATCACAAACGAGGAAAGCGACTGATGTTGTTAGTATTGTTTTCTTCATAGCTACACGTTGATAATGGTCATGTAACTTTAGTATCAACTATAATAAAAGTTGGATTACAAAATAGTGTAAAAATCAATGCATTATATAATATATAAATCAGTGCACTATGATATAAAAACTAGTGCATTGTAAAAAGGTTTTTATAAGTCCAAAATGTTACAAAAAGGCTTTTAAAAGTTTAAATAAAAGATTACGAAACAAAAAACGCAAAAAAGACAAAGTGGAAAGGTAACAATAAGGTTTAGAAATAATAAAAAAAAAAAGAAAAAAAGAGAAGCAATGTAAACTTCAAAATGAAAACAAGACTTAAGATTTTTTTTGTTAAAAAAGATGTTAAAAATAGCTTAGATAAAAGTTTAGAAAATAAAAAATTCTTTTAGAGAAAAATTCAGATTTTGACGGCTGGCGGCCAGTGGCAGATCAAGGTGGCACCATGTTGTAGCATGGGGAGAGAGGAGGAGGGGGTGGTAGAAATGAGGTGAGAGAAGTACAATGATTAAATTATATTTTAGATCGCTCTCGATGGGCATCTTTGAGGCCGTCTTTGTACACGTCTTTCATCATGTAGAAAGACGAAGTGATGGCTCATCCATTCTAGTAGAGACGGAAAAAGATGAACTCAAGTTGGTCGTTTTTTTTGTTCTTTATTTTTTGTTTTGTGTATATAATAAAGTGTTATTGATAAATACGTAGTTTAGAAATTCAATTTTTTTTTCTTTATTTTTTGTTTTGTGTATATAATAAAGTGTTAATGATAAATACATAACTCAGAAATTCAATTATTTAGTCTTTGTTCAATCTTTTCAAGGAAATACTGATGTGACACTAGTTCTTTAACTTTAGTTATATGTTGAGAATAGTGTAGTTAGACAAGGGGAAAATGCATGTGTCCTTTTTCTATTGACTTTCTATTTTCTTAAGCAAAATTACTTTTCATATGAACCAATTTCATAACTTTATATTTGTTACATAACGCAATCGAATTTAATTAAACATTTACCATGTACTTTACCTCATACAAAGACATCCAACGTTTTGTGTAACATTTGCCTTGTTAACATTAATCCTAATTGGCATCTTAGCGGGTAAAAGAAATTTGTTTTGTGACTTTCATAACTAGTCCGTATATATTTTTAATGGAGTAGACAATTTAAATCGTCTCTAATATCTTTTGAAAGGTTTTTTTTGTAGAGTTTTAAATTTATTAAGGACATTTAGACGCCTTTGTAATTTCGGTCACAGTACACAACTTACCTTTGTTTTATCATATTTGTTATGGTGTACAATGACGGATCTTATAAGGGGTAAGGGAGTTTTCGATCCTCTTTAAAATTTTTTTATCATTTGTATAAATTTATATTACAAATATTAAAAGAATATAATTTTATGTTATTCTCTTCAAATATTTTAAAAAATGTTATAATAATTTTGACCTCTAATAAAATTATTCAAGATACTGTACATTATGTATTAGGTGGTCATCATCATCTTTAGAAGACAATCAGCGTAATATTTGTTTTAAAAAGGAAATAAGGTAAACGTACGAGCAAAGGAGAAATGGACAGGTAACTTTGAGGCCCATGTGTCATTTTCGTAGTTTAGAGATAATGATAAATGATAGTAATATCAAGTATCAACCTATAATAATTGTAACACACATATCACCATCAAAGCATCAATTGCTAGGGCAAAACGGTGGTAGGACCTACGCTCACAAAACCAAATTTCGACCACAACGTAGTCGTTCTACGCACTGTTCACATTTGTGAGCTTCTTGCAATTGCAATTGGTTTTCCCTCGATATTAGTTCCTCCCTCCGGCTAATTTTTCTTTTATATTTAATTAAAGTAGTATTTTATAATAGATTATTTTGAGCTATAAATGAGAGTGAATTTAACTATTCAGTATTTTTTATAATTATTTTTACAAATAAATAATATTTTTTGTAATAAATAAATTAGTACGGTAAACGTTTAAAGTGAGATTGAATACACAGAATATAATATCATATTGTTACTTTCAATAAGGTCAATTCGATCCTAATAAAGTTTAGTAATTGATTATAATGGTTTAGTTTATTCAAAAGGTTTTTTTTGCCACATCAACTTGCACTTATTCTTATAAATTACAAAACTTTACATTCTAATGGATTGAGTCCTTGTAAAGCTTTTTCTTCAAAAGTAACAAAAATAAATTATTCAAAATTACAAAGTTTTACTCAATAGAGTCATTGAGCAAGAGTTCTATTTTGACAAACCTTTTGCTAATAAAAGCTTTTGTCTCCAATGTAATTAAACTTTCCAAAAGTTTTTTTTGTCAAAAAACCCTCAAAAAGTCCCTCCATTGGAGATGCTCTAAGATATAGACATATATTTGTTATTTAAGTAAATGTATTCGAATTTTTGGATTCGGATTAAACATGTTACTAATTAATTTGTTTAGATTAAATTGGATTTTAGGATTAACTCCCGTAACTTCATAATTTTGTAAAAACTTTAAAAAAGAAAGACGCTTTAAATGTTTGGTTAGAATATTACTCGTAAAATATTGGATCGAGAACATACGAAGATGAAATTACAATAACGACACGTAAAAACATGAGTTATGAATTACTGGTTGATGTGAGGTTTTTGGTTAAAGATTATTTTCAAATATTAAATTTGAAAAACGGTTTAAAATATTTTAGACTTGTCATGTAAAATCTTCCTAATTTTGAAGAATGCATTTATGTGTTAGCATTTTGATGTAAACATTCTACAATTCTATATCTATCTTATATATTAATTAAGTATCCTCCTAGATTAAGTGTAGACTTCTCAAGCCACCATTTCATATTTAATTCTATGTGTAATTATTATGAATTTTATGTATATAAAAGAAAATTAGAGCCCTCCACCTCATTATTTAGTTTACCATGTCATCAAATTAATATTTGTATTTTATTCATTTATTATTAAATACTCTTTATTAGACTTCAATGAAACATTATTAATATTTATATTAGAAACCATTTAAATGCCTTTTCATATATGAAACACTTAATTTATCAAAATTATTATACACATGATATATGTAACATTATTTAGGGAATTCTTGAAAGTTAAATATGCTATGTAAGAATATTAAATTTGTCAAAATTTTATTATGTTAATATTTGAATCAAATAAAATATTACTATTATCATTAGAATAAAACTTTTCTTATGGAACCGATATTAAGAATCTATTATAATAATTATTATGTTGATAAATTTTGCTATATTTTAATCTTTTTTAATCAATTTATTTATATTTACTATATCATTTTACTTCTATAATATTTCATCTAAAGGTACTTCCATTAGAATTGTCACATTCATTTGATGTTCATATTTCTCTAATTTTTTCTTCTTTTTTATGTAATAAAGTATTTGTAGAAAAACATCATTTTTAATTTTACATACAATATTAAATATGTCATATCTTACGAGGCCGTCCATCGAACATAATTTACACTAGTAATCATATATATTGCTAGGTTGCTGTTAATTAAAATTGATTACTAATCAACACACTTTACATTGTTACACATATAGAAGACATGTCACCTCTAATAATAATTATTAAACTTAAATTAATATATGTAAATTAATTATAAATTTTGTAAAAATTATTGGTACATATCTAAATTGGGTAATTGTGTCAACAGTTACCAGTTAAGTTTTTTATTTTTTTATTTTTTATTTATATATATTTGACCTGTACACATATGTGTTGATGAAGTTATTTTGTTAGCTTACAAAAATTAAACGAGAAATTATATTAAGATTGTACATAGTAAAATTTGTACGGTCGTATTTATCATAAGTAACATATAAATCTCCAAAATTAAGTAACAAATAATATATGAAATGTTGTCGAGAAGCACGAGTGATCAATTTTAACTATTTGTCGGTGTCTGTATGTGCGGACATTACGTTGGTAATTTTTATGCATACATTGTAAATATATATTTAAAGTGTTAGTATTTTATGAATCAACAATGTCTTATTGCAATTGTAAATATTGTTATATTTTACACTTCAAACTATACTAAGGAAATATATAATTTATTATTGTATGCATATAAATATATTAATATGTCTTGACGCCTTAAGCACAATCTTTAGAGACGTTGTTATCATTTTCTATAATGTATCGTTGTTTAGTATTGTATTTGATTTGATTTTAATAAAATAACTCTTTTTTTTTTAGTTTTTTAAAGATAATTTTTAGTTAAATTTGAAGTCGTATAAGTCATTGTACTTCAATTAAAATATAGGAACATCAATCAAAGTTCAATTATACATTACATTTTATACGATTTAAATACAAATATTTTATGTACATCTTCGATCATTAGTTATATCTTCGACCGTTAGTTTTGAAGATTATGGTTATCATTTCTTTAAATTGGTTTTTAAATAGTGTACTTGATAATCTTTACGGAAAAAAGGGAGAATCTGAATTAGACATTTATAGAATAATCACAAAAGCCGAGTGCATTAACTCTCAAGTAGCTCCGACTTCTCATCCACGATATATTCTCATCTCTCAATTTACCATCTCGTATAACAAAATATCTTGTCGCCTAGACGCACAAAACAAATGAATGGTGGCAGTTTCGTATTAAACTCAAAGAACAACCCCCTTTTCCAAATTGCTCCCGTGTTTATGACATCTTGTCGTATTTCAAACAGCATCATAGAAACACAAAAGAGACCATTTTATCAGGTGTGTAATACCTACACATTTAATGGAATTTCAACCGTCCATCATACCAATCTCTAAATAAAAGTGGGACCAGAGTGAAGTTAACGGATAAGATGTGTGGGATACCGTAGGCGGTGTAGTAGACAAACATTACTTCTTAGTCAAGCCAAGCTGAAGTACAGCTGTCAGCGCGTGATTCCCAACCGGCTGACTGGGACCCACGTGAACTTCACTTATCACTTGTCCAAATTCCTTCTATTTTTTATATGATGACTCACTCTTCTTATTAACTGATAAGTAAGTCTACTTATCATCCTTCTGCTATAAAAACTCGCCATTTCTGTAAATAACACGTATTTTTATATTTTCTCCGAGCGATAGGATAGAGAGAGAAAGTGAAAATAGAAAGAGAGAAAGCATAAATATATATATAGATAGCTATATGCTCCGTACTATATATAAATATAAATATAAATATATATAGGAGGTGACCTATATACAGAGACAGAAAGCTCTGTATTTTCTTCAACATCAACAAGTTCATCGTTTTCTTCATCAATCTATCTTCGTAAGCTGCTTTCTTTAAGCTATTTCTGGGTTTCTTCAAATATATATCATTATTTATATAATAATATAATATATAATATTAAATATTTATAATTATTTTGTTTTTTTTGACTCGCATTATTTGTACCACTATCTTTTACATCTTCGATTCCCGGTGGTTTTTTTAAAGCTGCTTTCTTTTACTTGATCTATCTAAAATTTTTAGTAAAATTTCTAAAATATTTTTTCAAATAAAAACTTTTTTTTTAAATGATTATTGTTCATATTTGTCGGTGCATGCTCATCCAAACCAAACCATAAATAGAACCTTTTTAATTTTAGGTTTTTTGTGTTTGTTTAGTTTTTATAAGGTCAGCTATTGAAGATCTAGTTTTTGGGTGTTCTGTCTTTTTATTTTTTAATAATTTATTAGAAAACGTTGAATTTATTTTCTTTTAAATTTTCATTTTTTTAGTTATTAAATTAATGAAGTCGGGTAATTTTTTTTAACTATTTCGTTTTAGAAACTTATTTACAGATCTGGGGTTCTAATAAATTAACTGGATTTAGCAACGGGGGAGCTACAATGTCGTCGCTAAGTAGAGAGCTGGTGTTCTTGATCTTACAGTTTCTTGATGAGGAAAAATTTAAAGAAACTGTTCATAAGTAAGTTTTGTTTTTATTTTGTGTAGCTAAATTGTTTATCAGAACACATTTTTAATAAGTAAAGTTGTTTAAATTGATGTTTAATCTTTGTGGGATTTATGATTAGGCTTGAACAAGAATCAGGGTTTTTCTTTAACATGAAGTATTTTGAAGATGAGGTTCGTAATGGGAATTGGGATGAGGTTGAGAAGTACCTTTCTGGCTTTACGAAAGTGGACGATAATCGGTATTCGATGAAGATCTTTTTCGAAATTAGAAAACAGAAGTATCTTGAAGCATTGGATAAGTAAGCAGTTGCCTTAAATATAAAATTTGGCAGCTTTATGTTTAATGTGCATTTTGTTGATTAATTAAGTATTCTTGAATTTGATGTTCGATAGGCATGATCGGTCAAAGGGCGTCGAAATTCTCGTGAAGGATCTTAAAGTGTTTGCATCATTTAATGAAGAGCTCTTTAAGGAGATTACTCAATTGTTGACTTTGGAGAATTTTAGGTATTATAAATGGGAATATTGATGTTTTAGACATCGATGAAATTTGTTTGTAAATGTTTGTTTGGATTGGATTTTAGGGAGAATGAACAACTCTCTAAATACGGAGATACAAAGTCGGCTAGGGCTATAATGCTGGTTGAGCTCAAGAAGCTTATTGAAGCAAATCCCTTGTTTCGTGACAAATTGCAATTTCCTAACCTAAAGAATTCGAGGCTACGGACTCTGATAAACCAAAGGTCAAATTTCACTGCATCATATTATGCTAAATGTGATATACTCCCTTATGGCTTATGTTTGTTCTTTACGTAATAAATTGTATAATGTGTGTGTCGTGCAGCTTAAATTGGCAGCACCAGCTTTGCAAAACACCTAGGCCAAATCCCGATATTAAAACTTTGTTTGTAGATCATTCATGTGGACAGCCAAATGGTGCACGTGCTCCATCTCCTGCAAACAATCCTCTTCTTGGGTCGTTGCCAAAAGCTGGAGTCTTTCCACCTTTAGGGGCACATGGGGTTTGTATTCTGCACTTTCTCTCATAAAATTCACTCAATCACTTAACTTTCTTTGATTAATTTGTGTCTCTTTTATCATTTTAAGCCGTTTCAGCCTACACCAGCTCAAGTTCCGGCTCCCCTTGCCGGTTGGATGTCTAATCCACCTGCAGTATCTCATCCAACGGTTTCTGGCAGTGCAATTGGTCTTGGTGGTCCATCTATGCCAGGTTACTTGGCTTTAATATTGGTCTTAACTTATTCATTAAATTGTTGCTAATTGACATATTAACACTTTATGGTCCATTATGCTCTACAGCTGCGTTAAAGCGAACTCCACCAACAAACCCTTCTTTGGAGTTCCCTTCTGGTGATTCTGATCATGTGAGCAAAAAAACAAGGACCATGGGCTTAACCGATGAGGTAAATTCGTTCCATTTTGCCAAATGGTTTTACTAGATTATATACTCTGTTTAAATCCTTAAAAAGGTTAGATTGGTTATTTCCCTTCTTTTAGAACCCAGCGCATACAGAGCTATTAATCAATCATTTTGTTTAATCAAACAACCCTTTTCTCTTGCTAGCATATGAGCATCGTATTAACAATTTTCATCTTTATTACAAAGGTCAACTTTCCGGTCAACGCGTTGCCTGTGTCATTCCCAGGGCATGGTAGCCATAGTCAAGCTTTCAACCCATCCGATGACTTGCCCAAAACTGTTGCACGGACTCTGAATCAGGGTTCATCTCCTATGAGCATGGATTTTCATCCTATACAACAAACATTGCTCTTAGGTATGGTGGTCGACCGCATTTGATTCTTTGTTTTCTTTATTTTAGTAGATACTGACTTGTAGCTCAATAAAACCGATGTATCAGTTGGAACAAACGTGGGGGATATTGGATTGTGGGAAGTTGGTTCAAGAGATAAATTGGTTCTTAAAAATTTCAAAGTATGGGATCTTAGTGTATGTTCAACGCCTTTGCAGGTATGTTTATGCCTTATTTAATCACCTATTATAAATTTGGACGATCTTAAGTGTTATCATATTATTGAATTTAGGCTGCTCTTGTAAAAGATCCTGCCGTGTCTGTAAACCGTGTAATTTGGAGTCCAGATGGTTCGTTGTTTGGTAAGTCCTGCTAAAGCTAATCATATAGCATAAGATCTGAACATGATAGTAGTTAATCTTTTAGTAAACTTATCCGTGGCATGATGGGGGCTTAGTCCGGTTAGTTTACATGTCAAAATGGGTTCGGACCGAAAATAATCATTTATTAGTCCAGGTTTGAATCAGCCCCAATTGGGTTGAGCTGCATCACTTTTCTCGTCACTTCAGTTCTTCTATAGATAATTAATGCGTTATTATTATAATAACAAAAACAATATTATTACAATAAGGATTTAAATCTTTAAATAAACGAGTTTAGAGGTGGTATGGACTAAAATTTGACTTTGGAGTTTGGGCGACTTTCTCCATTTGACGGGTTCGACCTGTTCCTCTTTCAATAGATTCTTGATTTGACCAATTTTTGATATAACACCATCAAAAATAACCTATACATAAGTAAGTATATTTAAAATGACACGTGTAATGATCTTCTGCAAACAGGAGTTGCATATTCGAGGCACATTGTACAAATTTATTCATATCATGGTAGCGATGATGTGAGACAACATCTAGAGGTACACGTTGTTCCTTTCTGCTGACATTTCTCTTCTTGAAAATGATAAATATTAAGTGACATTGGTTTTTTCAATTTATAGATTGATGCTCATGTTGGAGGAGTAAATGATCTGGCATTCTCTCACCCAAATAAGCAGCTTTGTGTGATAACTTGTGGAGATGATAAGACCATCAAGGTTTGTTGGGAATATATTCATGGTCAGTGGTATGCGATATCGCATACTTATTTCTTTTATTTGATTTCATCCGGTGTATCGTGATTTTAGGTCTGGGATGCAGCCACTGGTGCGAAACAGTACACTTTTGAAGGTCATGATGCGCCAGTGTATTCCGTATGCCCTCACTACAAAGAAAACATTCAGGTAACTAATTTCTAAGTAGCACTTGCATGGATGTGTATATCCTGAAAATAAAATATGTTCTAATTCGTATGATTATCATGATTAATTTTTTTTCTTCTGTTACAGTAGTGCATACCTGGTTAAAAATACTATATCTGTTACTGAATTTTCTGCTTTTTTTTTGCCTCAGTTCATGTTTTCAACTGCTCTTGATGGAAAGATAAAAGCATGGTTATATGATAACATGGGATCCCGAGTTGATTATGAAGCTCCTGGTAGTTGGTGCACAACAATGTCGTATAGTGCCGACGGCACAAGGTTAGGTTGCAATTGAATTTTTTTTTCACTTGTAAAATTCGTCAAACATTTCAGTTTAAGGCAATCCATACCCGTTACTAGATTTTAAACGCCAACAGCATGGATGATGTGTATCTTTAGGCGTTCTAACTTACTGTGCAATTAAATCCGGATTGTCTGTTTAAGCTTAGAGTTGTAAATTTTATTCAAAATATTTCAGACTTTTTTCTTGTGGGACAAGCAAAGAAGGGGAGTCATACATTGTAGAATGGAATGAAAGTGAAGGAGCTGTGAAAAGAATCTATCATGGATTTCGTAAACGATCTTTAGGTGTCGTGCAATTTGATACAACTAAAAACCGCTTTTTGGCAGCTGGTGATGATTTCTCTATCAAATATTGGGATATGGATAATGTTCAACTGTTAACAAGCGTCGAGGCTGATGGAGGTCTTCCGGTAAATACTATTCAT
This sequence comes from Logfia minima, assembly GCA_963921325.1. Taxonomy (NCBI): domain Eukaryota; kingdom Viridiplantae; phylum Streptophyta; class Magnoliopsida; order Asterales; family Asteraceae; genus Logfia; species Logfia minima. The sequence goes on from OY992768.1 coordinate 3,462,865, forward strand.
CTCATGTAATAGTAGAGGAGGCAAAAATGTTGGATAACGGGTCAATATGAAGGCTGATAAAAAATGTTATTTTTTATGGAAGATGGGTCAAAATGGGCCGGTCAAATTGGGTTAACCTGAAACACTTTTTAACTGATCTTTATATATTTCTAGTATTTTGTTATGTCAATATGATTACGAGAATGATTTTATTGTACTACTAATCTACTTTTCTACATAAACTGATTTATGAGGTTCTATGCATTAAAAGTACACTTTGGGCTACTTTTGACCTGTTTGGTTTTAAGTTAACTTTTTTTATTTAACTTGCCTGTCCTAAACATAAAACATGACCCAAATCGACACATTCATGGGTGAATGTACCAAACTTGTCACCTGTATCAAAAATAAGATTTGATAATTACTGAATAGAATTCGTCCTTAACTCTAAAATGAAGGCGAGCCCACGAATCCGGTTTAACAAAGATGGTACTCTGTTGGCTGTTTCTGCTAACGAAAATGGAATTAAAATATTAGCAAATTCGGATGGTCTTCGATTGCTTAGAACTTTTGAAAACCTTTCTTATGATGCTGCTTCAAGAGCTCCTGAACCTTCAAAGGTAATTGAAAAATGATTTATAATCAATACTTACGTTTCTTCATAATATATTATCTTATGCTAATTGTATAATCATATGCAGCCTACCTCAAACACAATAACGGCATCTGCCACCGCCGCTACTAGTGGTGCTGGACTAGCAGAAAGGGTTGGCTCTATCTCGGGAGTGGTGAGTTTAAAAGACAATTTACAATTTTTTTCTAATCTATCACATTATTTTCATGCAATTATTGTATATATTGTTATGCTAGAATGGAGATACGAGAATCATGGCAGATGTGAAACCAAGAATCACCGAAGAACCAAATGACAAATCTAAGAGTTGGAAACTCACTGAAATAACTGAATCTTCTCAGTGCCGATCACTGAAACTCCCAGAAAACATGAGAGTAACAAAGGTATATCGTCTTTATGATATCGTTATGGTGATAATAATGGTTATGATTCTTGTGTGCTCGTGCTAACCTAAAAAGCATGTTGTAGTGTATAAATAAAAACAATGTTATTATTGTAAATCTTACAAAAATAGCTTTGTGGTGTGAAATAAGTGTCAAGCTACACGTCGGGTGACTTCCAAGTTTCAATCCGTTTGACCCATTTTCGCTATAGCTAACTGCTTCTTATCTAACCTGTTCGACTCGTTTAAGATAAAAACATAATCAGAATCTACTTGTTCACAACTATATGGGCGGAAATTGCCACCTCTATAATTTAATACACATTTAAAGGATATATATTGGTTGTCTTATCATTGTTTAATGTCAATCATGCAGATATCAAGATTGATATATACAAATTCGGGAAATGCTATTTTGGCATTAGCATCAAATGCTATTCATCTGTTGTGGAAATGGCAGCGCAGCGAGCGTAATTCAAATGGCAAGGTAGGAGGGCAGCTATTTATTGATCCAAGTAAAAATGAAATTGAATATTTACAACTTAAAAGTTTCTGCAGGCAACGGCCAGTGTTTCGCCTCAATTATGGCAACCTGCAAGTGGGATTTTGATGACAAATGACGTTGTTGAAACCAACACTGAAGAATCTGTCTCCTGCTTTGCGTTGTCCAAAAATGATTCTTATGTAATGTCCGCATCAGGTGGAAAGATCTCTTTATTCAACATGATGACATTCAAGGTAATGCTGTCAAATATTTAAACATAATAACTTTTCTGCATCATATGTGATTACGTTAGTCCAACATTAACCATTACCAAGATGGCCTAGTGGTTGGCATCCTGATATCCTCACAAGAGGTTTCAGGTTCAAACCTCACTAGCTGCACATCTTGGGGTGGCCAGGGAAAGGGATCGGAAACGGTCACGGTGATACCCGGTTAGGCCGCGTACATTTGAGTAAAAATACTCGCGCTCCCCGGGTAACATGAACAGGGAAAACCTTCTCCGTTCGTTAGTCCAACATTATAAGAAGAGTAGTTAACCACATGATGCATGCAGGTTAAAACAAAATCTCAGAGGTGTCAAAATGGACAAATTGTCTTGACCAGATGCACTTGTAAAAAATTTAATATAAATAATTAGAGTGCGTACATCATCTCAAAAGTAGTCTACCTTTTTTGTGAAACGATTTAGGAGGTTTGATATGCATAAAGACGCATCTTTCGCAACTTTTGACCCATTCGACTCATTTTTTTGTTTATTTTACCCATTTGGGCCGTTAGAGATAAAACATAATGCTAATCAACCCATTGATAAGCACATAGGTTAAAATTGCAACTTTACAAACTATAAAGTCTCTTATTAGATGTTTATATACACCATAATTGACCTTAAAGTTCAACTGTTATGCAGACGATGACAACTTTCATGCCACCGCCACCAGCAGCTACATTTCTTGCTTTCCATCCGCAAGACAACAATATAATCGCTATTGGAATGGATGATTCAACCATCCAAATATATAATGTTCGAGTGGATGAGGTAAAGAAAGTTCACAAAAGAAAATATTTTGATCATTTTTCTTGAAAGCTAATCTACCATTTTGATATTGAAGGTCAAAAGCAAACTTAAAGGGCACTCAAAAAGAATCACGGGTTTAGCTTTTTCTCACGTGCTCAATGTTTTAGTCTCATCAGGGGCAGATGCTCAGGTTAGTAGAAATAATGACAATATGACATCACGTAAATCTCGAGAACTTGCTACTAATGTTCTTGTGGCAAGCGAATTTTAGATTCTTTTTTTTTTGTTTTTGTTTTGTTAATGTGTTTATTTCTTTCAGCTTTGTGTATGGAGTTCTGATGGGTGGGAAAAGCAAAAAGCAAGATATTTGCAACTTCCCCCAGGAAGAACACCAACTGCACAATCCGACACCCGTGTCCAGTTTCATCATGATCAGATCCATTTCCTTGTTGTGCATGAGACACAGCTCGCTATTTATGAAACAACAAAACTCGAATGTGTAAAGCAGGTAATTACTACTCTTTTATTTTTATTTTTCCTAAAGGTGGCAAAAATGTGTTCAGCTTTGGGTTAAAACTGATTTTTTTTTAAGTTTATTTATCAGGCGAAACTGGTCACATTGACCCTTCATAGTTTTTGTTTTAAAGTATACTTTTTTATTAATCTTTTGTCTCTAATATGATAACAAAAATTTTATATCTGATCTTTTTATCGATTAAGAAGATTCGATGCATGAATAATGACATCTTGATCGAAGTTTGACATGTTAGAGTTAGAACATAACCCGAAATCGACCCAAATTTAAATAAGTGGGTCAAAGTTGTCACTTCGAATTTATTTTATTGGTCTGAGTATTGCTTTTTTCAGTGGCTGGCACCTGTATCTTCCGCCCCGATATCACACGCAATGTTTTCGTGTGATAGTCAGCTGGTGTATGCAAGTTTCTTGGATGCTACCGTGTGCGTGTTCACTGCTTCTAATCTTCGTTTGCATTGTCGAATCAATCCTTCTGCATATCTTTCTCCCAATGTCCCAAGGTATTAACATCCGTCAGAGATTCGTCATAATGGTTTCTATTTTTGTGCAATTTTCAAATCTCGGATCAAATATATGCTCATTTTTGTTGAAGTTCAAATCTTTGGTCAAAACGGTTTATATTATGTACAAGTTTCAAACTTTTGGTGTTTTCTTTTATAGCAATGCAAATGTGCATCCGTTGGTAATTGCTGCACATCCACAAGAACCGAATCAGTTTGCGTTGGGGCTGTCAGATGGTGCTGTTCATGTTTTCGAGCCTCTCGAATCTGAAGGCAATTGGGGAGTTCCACCACCAGCTGAAAACGGTTTGACAAGTAATGCAGCTGCTGCTACTTCAGTAGGGGGTCAGAGAGCTGAGCAAGCGCAGAGATAACAACGTTGTTTTTCGTGGCAGCATTTTTGTTTAATGCAGGAAAAATGTATGTAGATCTAACTTATTCAGTTTGTGTAAAGGGCTAGGTTTAAATGTGGGATGCTCAAAGTACTAAATCAAAGTTGTAAAAACTTGCCAAAAATCGAGTTTGATTTCATGTTTTTCTTGGGATCCATTCAACATGTTCTAAGATCTTTGTTCTTCAATAATGGTCAAACCTATGACCACGGGCGGACCTACATGGATGCCAAGGATGTCTCGTGCTACACATCAATTTTTCAGGTCAAGTGTAAAACTTCGTGATATTTTTGTTGTGCAACTCATAGATTATGTTGTGCATATGTCCCAATCACCATTTAAGTCGTTGATATAGTCATATTTTCATAAATGTTTAAGTTTGAAAAGCTTGAATCGCATAGGTTGTTCAACCGAGGGAGGAAGAAAACAGAAGGAGATAAGGACTGAAAAAGGTTAAATATTTGACCGTTGCTGTAATGTTTATTTATATTTAAATGGTTTTAGAAAGTGACATAAAAAGATCCTACAGTTCTAAGTTATTAACTTATTTAATTCCATGTGCTTTATCTATTTCAACGACTAGTGATGACATTCATGATAATGCTGACACTCATTTTTTTCTTCTAAAACGACAATAAAAAATTAAACCTCTCTCAGTTACCATGTACAACTATATACGATATCAATGAGATAATTAGATGAGCTTAAAATCAACTCTTATTAGAAACATATCGCGAAGCGAAGTGAGTCGCAAAACGGTATGTGCACCCTAAATAAATTTAATAAAATCAGTCACTGTCTTTGACAAAGTCAAAATTAAATGTTCATGATCCGCGTGAAGCATGTATCTTAGGTGTTGTAAGGTAAAATAGTATCAACATATTTATGTACTTAACTTTTCGATTTTCTCGTTTGAACACACTTAATCCTTCGATTACAATTGCACTCAAAATTATGTGCTATTAACAGCAAACATAATCTCTCATTCTATATAATTTAACAACACATTTTATCAATAAAAACACATAGTAAGCTCGATAACTATTAAACGCTAATATTTTAATAGTTTGGTTTCAATTTTATATCATTTGAACCGGTTATTGGAAGAAGTTTCTATTCTACATATGTAATATAATAATATATTATAAAAAGACAATGGAAGATTAAGAACCATTGAATGGGAAACTTTCCTTCCATCGAACTATATCTATTTATTCCACATGAAATAATAAAAATCTATCCTTCAGTGTTAATTAATATAATATTAATTATGTAAGGGCACAAAGAGTGGGAGGTACAAAGTTGTTGTTCACTATTGAGAATGCCATCGGAATGGTCTTCCGGGGACATCGTCTAATACGGGATGCTATTTCAAATTTTTATTTTCTTTTTCTTCTTGTTCTTTTTTTTGGCTTTCCGCCTGATTTTTTTTTATTTTTTAAAAAATGTGTTTATGTGTGTTTTGTTTGTGTGCAAGAAGCTGTGAATATGTTTGTGTATGTTTTGTTTGGCTAAGGAGAAAGATGCAGGAGCAGGAAGACTTCTTTAGGATTGTTAAATATGCTCATTCTTTTAAATGAGTAAAATTAATTGGGCTAAAATGAAATTATTCTAAAATTAAAATAAATCTATTAAAATTAAAATGGATAAATTTAAATGAGTTTATGTATTTCTTTTAAAGCTTTTCAATATTTAATTTTTATTTTTAACAAGGTCATCACCTTGCGATAATACGAGACGAATTTAATTTTTATAAATGAATAAAATATCGTGGTCGATTTGTGGCAAATTTTTTGAATAAAATATGAGTTTATGTATTTCATTATCAGGTTTGATGAGTCGATTTTGGTGAAACGGTTTTGATTTATGATTGTTGAAATACAGGTTTTTGAGACGGAATAAAACCGACTCCTATCAATTATTCATCCTCATCATTTTCTATAGAGCTTCTTTAACGAATTTATCCCATATAAGAAACTAAATATTAAAGAATAATAGGTTTTGATTGTGATTTTGGTTTGTTTTAAAGAATGTTGGTTGATTGTTATAATCATGTTTAACGAACATCAACATGCACGCCACATGTTTGATGAAATGTCAAGGTGAATTCTTTCTTAAAATGTTGAAAAAGTTGATTGTGGCTCTTTGTGTTTTTTTTAGTGTTAGGTTGCTTTTAATTTTTACAACTTTTTAATTAACAAAACAGCAGCTAACTAACGAAAAATCTATTCATTGGTAGTTGTGATCCAGGTGAGCAGAGGGAAAATTAGTGATAAGATGAAGTTGTTGCAACCTTTTATTCGATGTGGTTATTATCTTCTACATTTTTCTACAAAATATAGTTCTATATACATACCCGGAACTTTGAGATTATTCTTTAATTAATATGTGACTAACCTTCTTCTTACTAATAAATTGTGTTGCAGATCTTCTCTCTTGATCAAATTATATGCAAGACGTATTATTATATGAATTCAATCATACTTTATAAAAAACAACTTTGTATATGTATATGTATCTGCTATATGATATAGCATTTTAGCTCGATATTTAAGAATAAGACCTTACTGAAAACACACCTATGTTTTAGGAACTTCGTTAGTAAATAGTGTCTTTAATTGGCTGTAAATGCACCTGTGTTCTAACTTAGGTGAAGGAGCCTGTTTTCAGCTCATTAATCCATGAAGAAGGGTATGAAGAGTTGTAAGGTTCTGTAAATTTATGTGATTAATTGATGATTAATTTCGGTGAATTTGTGTAATTAAATTTGTTGAACCCTAATTTGATGCTATGAATTTGATTTCAAAAATTAGGGTTTGGTGTTTGATTCATATGTTCTGTATGATGTTGTTTGATTTGGTGTTTTGTTTATTTTGCGATCTATAAGGTTATAATCTTGAAAGGATCAATATTGTAGAATTATTATAATTTGATTAATGAAGTTCTTGTGTTATGATGTAGGAGATATATAGCTTCTAATGTATGTAGGCTTATATCTGGTTTCATTGATCACCTTTGCGTCTGTATAGGTTGTCGCGCTTATTGATAACCATCCAGATCTTCTTGACGAGCTCACAAGGTTTCTGCCACATGGTTCAACTGTTGCATCATCAACGGTATGATGAACGAAGCTCAGCGACCCACGCATACCGTGACAAATTTATAAGGTAGTATGAACAATTAAACTTTTTAGCATCTATATATATAGATGAATATAATATTATTGTTCAAAGGATGTTTTTTTCAAGTAGACCAAGATTGTTATTGTTCAAAGGTTCATACCATTATAAGGCACATATCATGATCTATTTTTCTTTTTCGCTCTTACATTTTATTTGATGTCTTTTCTTTTCTTGAATTTTTACTTCTTTCTCTATTACAAATTGCATATATGCTGCTTAATTGTAACAATTTTGTCGAGATCTTTAGTTTGTGATTACAAAACATTATGAGAATGGAATAATCGTTCTTCTTCTGGTGTTCCATTATATTAGTAAGGTTTTGTGTTATATTAGTTAACAGTACTATGCATAGTTAATTTATACTTCCACAGTGTTTGTAACAATATGTTTTTTTCAGAGACTATCATCTTGACTTCATATATTCATCAAAGATAAGTATATTGATGTTGGTTTTGGTTTTGGAAGATAGTTGAGATTTGAAAATCACAGCTGGCACGTTAGGAAAACCTATTCAAATTATCATGTAACTATTCTTTTTCTACTGTTCAGGTTGATCCAAAAAACATTTGTCGTAATTTTAATTTCTTCTTCAAATAGTTTAAGTTTTTTCTTTCTTTTATTTGCATTAAAAAATGAACTTTGGTGTCTTTCAGCCCAGTCAGCACATTTGATCTATTCTCCTTAAGCTACTTTTTATTTTATTTGACCCGGTTAGAGATAATACGTATCCTTGATGGACCTATTTGTATGTAAACTGGTTGAAATTGCACACCATAGACATTATTTACTGTCACCTTCAGTGTCATTGTCATTATTTATTGCAGGATATCTGTTTGAAGGGCATCTGACTCTGGACCAACAGCCTCCACAGCCCCAGTGGCTGCTTCAGTCAAATTTGATGTCAGCCCTTGTTGCTACTAAGCTCAAAATCTTAGCCAACACATCAGATGGGTCGAATAATCTATCATAAGGCTCATGGATACAATTCACGAGCTTTTCCCTAATATATCAGAAGAGTCCAACAATCTACCACAAGAGATGACTGACAGACTTGTGGTAATAGTAATTTACTCCACCTAATATGCATCCGTTTATAGATCACTGTAGATGTTGATAAATGGGCGGCTCGAGCAGGGTTGGTGGGTAAGTAGGTGATGCCTCAAAACTGGTCGTGTTCATAACGGGTAATTTGATGAACTGAAAGGGTTTAGGTTGACCTAAGACACTTTACGTTCATAGAATTCTTATGGATAATATAGCGTCAAATAGGATTACAAAGGCTATAATCTTTCAGTGATAGTCTTCTTCTAAATGACATGATTTAGCAGTTGTCATTATGCTTCAAAAATACATTTTGGGTGACTTTCGACCTGTTAGACCCGGTTTGACTCATTTGATATGTTACAGATAAAACATAACCTGAATATACTCATTTGTAAGTAAATGGGTCGTAATTTCCACTTTTAAACTATTCATCATATCAGCTTAAACATTTAACCTTTTGTGAAAACAAGAACTCTATAGTAATATATTACTGCCACCTTTAAACTATGCACCATTAAATGCACTAACAAAATATTCTTATGTATCGTTAGGCTATGTCATAACTTATCATTATGGCTTATGGCTTATGGCATTCATAGATTATGGAAATGTAGTTTGTTCATTTTTAGATACATATTTATAAATTTCTATATGAAAGTTATATTTGGTTAAGTAATTAACTATTTATTCATTTTTGTGCTTAAGTGTGTTAAACACTTCTGTTTAATTTTGGTATCTGCAAGAGCCCCATGTGTAAGCTACAAGGTTGATAGCTCGGTAGTTGCATTTTCCAAGTAAACGAGTTTTGGCCCATAGTTTAAGTTCCATACGAATCTCATAAATAGGTTTTGTTAGAGAACATATCCCTTATAACTTGTACATCTAATTAACTATAATTCTCCCTTCCACTAATTGGATCGTTATTAGTATTTTAAAATAAAATGTGAAGTCTGATCATTTGATGCACATTTTTAATTTATAAATTTATTGATAGAAGCAAATTAGGGTCTGGTTGCCATCAATATTTTATTATTATTATTTTTTGCAAGCAGTAAGTTTCGTTCGAGGATTCACCAAAAAATGTTAGAAGTGGTAGTGTTTTGCCTCTTTGTTATCTACTCTATGCATCATACTTATAATGAAATTCTTCTGCTTTGTTATTCTTCGGGATCTACTTTTTACCGTGGTGTATATATCTGTGTGACCTGACCCATCACCTCCCCCAACTCATCTTGCCACCTCCAGTGTGTGGCTAAAGCCTTGTGATTTAATTTAAGTCGTAGTAGAAATATGCGCATGATGCGTTTTGATCATCTTTGATTGGTGTTGGCATGTATTTGCCATACTGGCAGATGATTCAGGGAGCATGGCAGGTAACGTAAATTTAATTATCTTTCAGTTCATTATCTATGAATCTTATGTTTACATAATTTACTTTCATAACTAATTTACTTCAACTTTATTTGATAGCTTGAACTGTTGAAGGCAACTTGTAAAATTTAATAAACCTACAAATTTATTCATCATTAACTAACTCATTTAGCAGAAAGATTCTTAAAGTTATTATGATGTATGAGAAATTTGATTGCAATTGCAGGAATGCGAATGTTAGAACGTATGAGAACCGAGAACAAATGTATGCTATACAAGACATCATTTATTTCATTGATGTTAGTAAGAACAAATTGTTTATTTATTTATTTATCACTGACTTCTTTTGATCTTAAAGCTTTCAATTTGATTCACCTGATGTATTAGAAATTCAGGAAAGAAATTCATTAGCAAGTGTCATCGTTTCAGCTGGTACTTACATAGTCTTTTTGGTCTCAAATGGCGTACCCGGATTACACCAAAACGCTTTACCCGGTCTTTCAACAAACTATTTTCCTTTTAATCTTCTTTTAATTTATAATGCAATTTTTTATATAATCATGTAGCATATTTAGATGGATTTGAGAATTTTAATTGACATTTAGTTGTTTATTTATCTTAATTTATAGCTGATGGTTGGCTTATGAAGTAGTTAATCTAAACTCTCATCGAGTTCCACTAACAAACTCTCAGCTATGTGCTTATGATATAAAGATCAGAACTCCTTGAGTCAATGATTGGATGTCGTGCCCCAACTCGAGCTGAGGTCTGATTTTAGCCAAAATTGTTTTATCATGCAAAAAAGATTTTAAGGGATCTTTAAGTTGCAGCCTGTCTTACTGTATTTAAGGTTTTCTGAGGTTTCATGGATTGCTTACTGATTTTGGTTTTGCAATCTATCTGATGTTAATTATGATCTTGATCTCTTTAAGTAGAATGTTGTAGCAAACTTTAATATTTCTTTCATCCAAGTGTTCAGTTTAATGTTTCTGAGATTTTAATTTGAAATTCAGTTAGTGAATTCTTTTTATTATTTATTTGTCAGGTTCATTTGAAGTTTTCGCGGTTAATTTCTAAACACATGCACGATTCTATAAAACATTAATGATTATTTTTTCTTATGGGTAACGTACAGAGTTCCATCAGAAAATTATGGGGTGATTTATTTGAAATATGGGTCATCAAATTTGATTCATGCCCTATTGATGTATGTAAGTTATCTCAAATTTCATTTGCAAAAAGTTTGATTGTTTTTCTTATAATAATATTGATTGCAGCGACACATTAGTTTCCAAAATCTTCATGGTTGGTTAGCAAGATGGGAAGGTGGACTGCTGGGGTGCAATACGACCCGAAATGTAAATTTTGGCAAAATGGTTTTCTTTTACGTTCTCTTTTACCGTCACTTCAGATCATGACATGTTCTCATTGTTCCTGCTGGTTGAAACGAAGAAAGCCATTGTGCTAAAAGCTATTGCTTTATCAAATTTCAAGTATATGCTTTTACTAAAATGCCCCGGGTTTAAGTTATGATACCTTGTAGTGTAGTTCATAGCCTCATTCTATCAACATATGGTGGTGAAAAGAAGGGTCATTCCTATGTTTTTGTGTGCGAGGGAGGTGTGTGCTTTTTGTGAAAGTTGAATATGATATAAGCTACTTATTTCAATTGTGTAGGTGAAGCTACTTATTTCGCGTGAAATCTTACCTTTGCTGTCATTTTACATTTGCATACCCCTTGTAAATGGTGACGTTTAGAGTATTGCATAATCTATCAAATAAAGATTGAGATATGAATAAAATGTTCTTGTTACGGCTCTAACCAATTTTAAAGCATTATCTTGCTCGACCCGGCCATTTTGTCACCTTTATTAGTCCTCATTCATGATTAGTTAAGTTTGCAGCCTGGATCAAAATATCTGCCTACATTTACATATTTTTGAAGACTTCAATGCAATTATACGTTATAGTATTTATACTTTTCTAATAAGCTTAGGGCTTGTTTGGCATGGAGATTTTAGGAGTTTTTCAGAGGTTTCGCTTTTAGTTTTTGAACAAAAAGCTCCTATGAAAATAAAAGTCTTGTTTGTCATGTACAAACTATAGGTTTAGAATTCAACGAAAAGTTCAAATTTTCAAAGCTACTAGAAGTGAAGCTCCAAACCTACAGCTATAGCCTACAGTTACAACCTACAGTTACAGCCTACAACTAATTCACTAAACATACCCTTAATTGATTTCAAACTACATAATTACATTACAACTATTTAAAAAATTTGCAGATCCATAATTTAAAACTCGATGTACAATCCATATTCCCTTCAGTTCTGGACTGTAAACAAACTACAGGACCCTAGATGTTGTCAGTCCATATTCCCTTGAAATTCTTTTGACTTCTACTTGCAACATTCATCAGATCCAATACTAATATGGATTTTCATTTTGCAGAAGCAAATCCAAAATATGATTTATTTTTACAATATAGCTTCTTTTGGTTAGTCTTTGCTGATTTTAAGAGGCCGAGTATTCAATTAATTAGGGTATTAATATTTTTTTTTTATGATACATTAGTAGACTCTTAGTTAGGGATATTAATAGAAGATGATTTGTCCTTTTTTTCTTTATGTATTAAAAGATGATTATCACTAAGAAAATACACACGTCATTAATTTTGGGCCATTTGATTATGTTTTACCAGGCAAGTCTTGGCCAATTTTAGTGTTTCTTAGAGTACTCCTTGTCCTCTCATACCAACAATGTACCACAATCTAGGTGATAACTATGACTCATTTGTGTTCTTCAAGTTTAATGTTGATAACTTACCTATAAGCCCAGAACATTGTAAGTTATAGTTTAGACGCATTTTCTAGACGTGGCAAGATGAGTGAGTTATGTAGTGGGGTCAAATTGGTTTGGGTTGAAACGGGTCAGTTTTTAGTAGGGACTGGAAAGAAAAGTAAATTGTCTTAGCGAGTAAATTTATTATGATTACGAAAGCAATATAATCATAATCATTGAACGAAAATGCTTCTTACAGGTCTTATGCATTTGACCCGTTTGAGATAAACCACCACCGGAATCAATACATACATATGTTAATGTACCCATGCAAATTTAGTTGTATGGTAAAGTAGGTGTGAGATCTGATATCTTTTATGATGTTACGGGAGTTTAGCACTTCATGGAAGATAAAAGCCACTCCAACCTTTTATTTTTGATAAAATAAGCAACCACTAAGTACATTTGTGTGCGTAACTGAAAAAGAGCTTGTAAAAACCATGGAGGCGTTTGATTATAAATACCAAGAATAAAGAACAAATTAGAGGCACATTTAGTTTGTATTATTTGTTTATAATGAAACAACTTGCTAACACTAGCTTAAAATCATGTTGATGACAAGGAACATGTGTTAGGTATCCTACACAATTCAGTTTGTTTTTAAAAATAAATGGCGTTAGACTCACCAGAAATTATCGACCCATAAACCATCCAATTATTTTCAAAATATACAACCCTTTTAGTGTCTATTCCTTTTTTCATTTGTCCTTAATAAGTTACACCAATGATCCATATTGCATCTTCGTCGTTTTATGTTCGTTTATCATGTGGTACCTTTTGATTTAAAGTTATCGTCTCAATTTAGCTTGTATTAATCAAAGGACTCAACCATAAATTTTATTGTCCATTTACATTAGAATATACAATTTACTTTTTTCTTCACTAATTAAAATCTACTTTTAATAGATTTGTAAACATGTAATATAATATAACATCTATCATTATATTTAGTCTTGCTTTGACTATCGGTGTTGTTCAGCATTGTAATCAACATTACTAAGCACAAACACAATATACAAATTTCAACAATGAAGATATGCAATATTTATTTTATCGTACTTCAGACACAAGCGAAAGATTCAATTATATAAATTAGACGCACAATTCACTAATAGTTGATTAACGGAGGTCAATCCCAAAACACACTATGCGCACACTTAATCATATTATTCGAATTATATCTTATGTTTTGCTCTATATGCTTAATAGATATTACTAATTGACGATTGTTTGGATTGAAAAGACAATCGTAAAATATAATATAGATTTTTATTATGTACAATTCTACGAATTTCACAAAGTCCTAAACTATTTCACCACTATAACCAATGTCGGCTCAATTTTTGGAGCCGTATTATTCACTTTTCAGTTTGAAGTTTGAACTCGAGTCAAAACAGACATGAGGCAACATACTAAGGGACCATATTTGCATTTCAGTTTAAGTTATGGGTGAAAAGTATAAAAACCATAAATAATGAGGCACCATAAAAAAACCCCAAAACAAAAATTTTGATCTCTTGCATCTCGCCACTTCAATCTCCGATCAAGTTCATCGCGATTGCATCTCCAGTACCGAATTCCAGTGAAGGATTCTCCCAACGGAACTCACCACTAGTCGTTTCCGAGCTGTATATTGTCTCCGGCCACCTTTTCTACTTCTAGCAAAACCAGGTAACCCTAGAACTCAAACCCTAGTTTATGCATTATTTTCGAGTTGATTGTTATTTTTCGTAATACATGTAATATTTTTACGTTGCTTATTGCTTATAATAGGCAATTAATTTGGAAAATGAATGTTGATTCGTAATATATAGTTTTCATAACCTGAATTAAGAACTGTATCTATTATATATTTCATCAATTCTTGATTGTAATTGAAGTTCTGCATCCCTGAATATATTGATGTATGATGTAATTATATATGTTTGTGTTGTTTACAACTTCTGTAATCTGATGGTTTTGTAGCAATTAGAGGAAGTTGAAAATGTTACAGAATGTACCTCATCAGATTATACAATCTCCGGCTAGGCTCGGTCTGCCAAACCCAAATTCACCGTCTATACAAACAACCACTCCTCCGAAATTCTCGTCACAAATCTCACAATCTCATCAACCTAACCTGCATCCAAATTTGCTAACTACTCCAACCTCATTAACATTACTGCCACTCCTTCCGCCTCTATCTAGAGCTCAATCTATCCTAATAAGGATGGCGTCTCTTACAACAAAACTTTTTGAAGTTTCTCCTAATCAAACTCAATGGCTTAGTACCTTCCGTGGTTCATTTCCTACGTTTCTCTCCACCCAAAACCTATCTTCGAATGATTCGTCTCCTGGCACTTCGAAAGAAATCATCTCGCTTTTTACAACGCTTCAGGCTCAACTGTTTGAAGCTGTTACTGAACTTCAAGAAATTCTTGACCTTCAAGATGCTAAGCAGAAAGTAACCCGAGAAATCAGATCTAAAGATTCTTCCATTCTGGCTTTTGCTAACAAACTTAAAGAAGCTGAACGAGTCCTTGATATGCTAGTTGATGACTATTCAGATTTTCGTCGTTTGAAAAGATCTAAACTTGATAACGGTAGTGAAGAGAGTTCGTCGTCTACCACAACAGTTGCAACTCAGTTGAATTTATCTGATATCTTGTCATATGCACATAGAATCAGCTACACTACGTTTGCCCCACCAGAGTTTGGTGCAGGCACAGCTCCTCTTCGAGGTGCTCTCCCACCTGCCCCACAGGAAGAACAAATGCGGGCTTCTCAGTTATACAGTTTTGCGGACCTTGATGTTGGGTTACCGAAAGAGAAAAAGGAGAAATTTACAATTGAGCCATTGGCTGAGGAGACTAATCCACTTGGTAATATGGCAATCAAGGACATGGTTATACCGCCAAATTTTGTGGTACCATCAGGATGGAAGCCTGGGATGCCTGTGCAGTTGCCTACTGATATACCAATCCTTCCGCCAGCTGGATGGAAGCCTGGGGACCCGGTTGCGTTGCCTCCATTCGACTTGCTTCCTGTTCCTCCTAGAATCCAGGACCAACAACCTCAGCCTGTTCATGTTCCTGGTTCTGCAAAGGGACAAGAATCTATAATAGTTCGCCGTGTTGATCTTGATATTGGTAATGACAGTAGTAGTAGTGAATACATCAGTGACGATACATCTGATGATGAAGATATTTAGGCTTTATCATAGAAAAATATGTTTCATATTAACATGAATGCTTTGCAAACGGTTTGTAATGGATCAAGAAATTTCAGTTTAGTTGATAATCTCATATTTGGTGTGACGTTTCTTGCTACTTTTGTACACTTATTTAATTAATCGTTACAAGGCTTACATGGAAAACTTGTGTAGCAAAAATCAAAAAATGACGCTTCAATGACATATATGATACAGCAAATATCTAATGTTCAACAAAATGAATATGACAACCATCAAATTCTTATACAGCTTAAAAAATAAAAGGGATGCAAATAAGGGCCAAGCGCCATTCATAAGATTGGTGGTTTCGAGCTTTCTCAATTATCCGTCTTGTGCTTGTTTGATGTGTCAGTAGTTATTTAATCATCCCGTGATCATTTAATTGTGCTGGGTAAATTACAGTGAATTTTATGAACACTGTTGTTTGTCGACTAGAGCAAGATACTTGGAATTGAAATTGATGAAGATTGACAACAAGCAGTATCTTATGACAAGAATGCTTTGTGCAGGCTATGTAGTGGATCAAGAATTTTCATAGTTTAGTTGATAATCTCTTATTCATACTATTTCTTTGATTGATTTATTCAAAGCAGGCGTAGTAATTTCCGGTGCGTAGCTTTACAATTGCTATTTGTATAACAGACAATACTATAAGCTGTGTCTGGTAAGTTTCATACAAAAATCTCTAATAACTGATCAAGGTGAGCAACGCCAATGACGTTGGAGTTGAGCTAGGCAAAGCCCATGACCAAACATTTAGACGCAAAAAAGTGGATACATAAAAGAAAGGGAAAAACAATTAAAAGCATCCAAACATTATATCTTAAAAAGTTTGTTCGAAGATACGTACTCTCTCCGTCGTCCTCCAACAAATCTTGTTAAATTTAACATATGTGGAGAGAAAATCGGTTTTGCCTTTATATTCAAGGCAAGTTAGATCAAAAATTTGTATGAAATAAATGATTGGGAGTAATTAATAAGGGTAAAATAGTAAGTCTAATATTTTTTTGCAAGTAAAAAATTATTTTGGAACAAACAAACATGATATTGCAGACAATAAAAATAGAACAAAGGGAGTATAAAAAAAGATTATTAAGATATAAATTTCTTTTTAAGATAAATAACTATGATTTCTGATAGGTAATGAAACATCCCGTCGACATGAACATGAAACGCACAATCGATGATCTTCTGTAAGACAAAAAAGTTGACGATGGATGCAACAACCATATTTGAAGTCTACATTTGGTTTTATTAGGTGTTTTCCATCATTTTATATTATCTTAAGTTATTATTTATTTGATTTGATTTGATTTAATTATTTATAGACCCACTTGTTTTTGTCTTTGACCATTTGATATACGCGCATGTGGAATATAACGGTTTTTGGAAGTATATGATCATCGCTTATTTGTTTTATCGTTGTTACAAATATCATTATATTATAGCTACCCAAGTTAAAATTGTTTGATAGGTATTAACTGATTAATACAATGTTGTTAATAATGTTAACCAAGTTATTATAATATTAATGAAATGATGTATACGATATGTTTTAATAGTAACAAAGAATGTGAAATAATATCACATATAAATTGTATCGGTACTAGGTTATAAGAACCAATTCCCATTGTTTATATTAATATGATTATCTAATTATTTTAAATTTTAGATTTGATTTTCTTTGCAGTTGAGTTACGTTCTAATTGGTGTTTTGTCGTGTAATTAGTTGGTTCATTTATGGATGCTTCGGTGGGCAACGTATAAATATCTATATATGTGTATAGATATGATACGCAAATTTATGTATATTAAATCAGAGAGATGAATCATATGCAAGAGATAATCTTTAGAAAATGAAGAAGTTAATTTGGATCATTCGTTAATATTTTTCGTGATGAATGATAATTCATTATTTAACATTATTCGTGAAGAAGGGTTTGATTAAACATTTTTCGTGATGAATGATAATTTATTATTCACGAATAATGTTAAATCAAACCCTTCTTCACGAATAATGTTAAATCAAACCCTTGTCCACTATTTTTAATATTTTTTGTGAAAAATGTTAACTAACATTCTAACATTTTTTACGAAAAATGTTCACGGACGATCCATATAAACTTTTTTCTTCTTTCATGATTACACCTGTAAATCAGCCCCTATTAAGACATTTTTATACTTTACTGCTTTAGTTATTAAACAATAAGTTCTTATTTAATGACGTCCCTCACTCTCACATTGTACTAGTACAACGTAGTGATGTACATCATTATTACACTCCAACTTGTTAATATTTTAATATCAATATTTAATAAAAATAAACAAAATGCCGCTAGACAGATTTATCATATAATATTGTTTGTATACTACAATTGTTTAAAACAAATGAAGTTTTGTTTCGATAAAATATGATTTTTATAATATAATATTCGTATATAGTTATGAAAACCAGTTTTTATCCGATAATATTTGTCAAATTTACAGTGACAAATGTCACGCTTATAATTTTTTTACAAAAAGCTTTAAACAAATAATACACAATCAATCATATTAAAAACAATTTCTCTTTCTTACTTATGTTTTTTGTTATGCAATTAATTAACATCATCTTAAATATAATCATATGTAATTAATACATAATTTTTTAAAATACATCATCTCTCAAACAATTGTATAAGGATATCCAATATCATGTATCTACATACTACAATAGAAAGATTTGACATGTTAATTTTTTTTGCGCAACTCACAAATTAGTTATTTATAATAAACTTGAACCATGTCAATGATAATCTTTAAACCAACAAACATAAAATGACATATCATAACCAAACAATTTTCCATGAAATACCAGTATAAGGGTGTGTTTGAATGATAAATTTACAAGAGCTTATAGAAGTTTAAACTTATCTCTTTTATAAGTTTAATTTAGAAACTTCGTTTGGTAAACAAAGATATAAAAATTTATTGAAAAAATAAGTTAGCTTATTAAGAAAAAAGTAAAACTTGTGTAAATTAAAATTACTTCATCTTCGACTCTAACTACTTTATCAAATACTTTTAAAAACAAATATAAATTTTAAATTCTAGTTTAAAATGTAAACTCTACCTATCAACTTCAAGCTCTCTATCATGAAAAAGAAAAAGATGTTAAAAGTGCATTCAATTCAATTGTTGTTATGTATTGTGTAATGTGGGGCAAACAAAAATTGTTGTTCTGTGTCTCTTTCCCAAACAGCAAAAGCATACTTTTGTGTTATTAGCTGGAACCACTTTTTTCTTTTTAAATTAAGTATTTCATTTTAGAACTTTTGAGCTTGGTGTGATCACTTTCCCAAACACTTTCATTTAATCATGTAATTAACCAAACAATAGTGTTTTTTTCTTTTTCTTTTCTTTTTTACACATCAACTTATTAAATGTATATATTGGTAAATTAACAACCTTATGATCTCGAAACAGTGATAAAAATATTTATTAAATTACACTTGAAGTTAAACAATACAACAATCTGCAATGATATCAAAAGATGGCACAAATTTAATCAAAATTCTCTAATATTACAAAATGAAAGGCTCAACAGACTACTATTTACAAAACTTACCTTCACTTTTTTCATCAAACATAATTCTCTCTTGATCATCTATTTCATCAAGCTCTCTAAATGTGCCCGAAAAACTTCCAACATACCTGAGAACCTCACGATTCCAACGACACTAAAATCTTCTTCAATCACCCAAACGTAGCTAACACGATGCGCAATCGCCTGGATCATCACAGCCACCAACGAGCTCCCAGGATAACACACAATCGCCTCAGCTCTCCTCGTTATCCTAGCCGAGTAGCTACTCGACCTACTATACCTCCCCAACTTCATTATCGTCAAACACGAAGACTCATCATCATCTGACGAAGAAGAGTTACAACTAACTAATGGAATCCCACTTGAGTAAACCGAAAATTCATCCAACATTCCTTTTAAGTTCCTCTCTTTTAACCGTGCTTCCACTAGTCTAACTATATCTTCGGGTGGGCCACCACAATCAATATAAGCCATCAAATCCCCCGTGGACAATGTTGCAATAGCAGCAGCCGCAGTTTCATCACTATAAGCCAATGTAAAAGGTGATATCTCACCGACCAGGATCGCGTTGTCATCAATGACAGCGACGGAAGTTTGATTGGTGAGAGATGTCATAATATCTTCCAATGCAGTCGAAGCAGGGGAGTGGTAGTTGACGGTTAGAATATCGGAATTGATGATTCCAAGTGATTCGACAGAGTAGGCGGCGGTTGGGGAGAAAAGAGCAATTGAGCTCAGTAAAAATCTAACTATGTCTTCTTGAGTTAACCAACAGAATTCAATTCCACCGGTGTGGGTCGTCGGAGCAATTGATAATTCTTGTTGCTTATTTTGCCTCCTTTTTGAATTGATTGTTGTTCTACTGCTTATTGGTACTACAAGATATTGTGCTCCTTTGATAATTAGATCAATAGCTTCAACCAAACTGCAAAAAGTAACAAACAAGTTCACTTAATTTTCAAAAATGGGAAATAGCTTACACACACTCATGTGACACTAAACTGCAAAAAATATTTATATCATATATATTGTTTTTTTTTCCAAAGATAAAGAATATATTAGCTTTAAAAGAGATACAAAATGATACAAAAGTTGCATCAGGACATACCTGACCAACCCTATAATCACATCAAACAATATCATATATATTGTTGATAGCATCTGTTAACAGAATATATAATTTACATATATATTCCTCATTAAACTTATTATAAGTTCTCAACATAATTTACGTATTTATTCCTTAAACTTATCAAAAAAATTCAAAATAATTTACGTATTCATTCCTTAGACTTATTAAAATTTCTCAAAATATACATAAGGCCGGTGTCGTCGGTATTTATACCTTGTCACACCTAATAATTCGTGCAGTTTGTATACGACACTAAACTGGAAAATGTAACAAAGAATGAACGTGTAATTCTTTTTTACGAATTAAAATTACTCAAACGCACGCCTATGATAGTTGAACTTACCTTGTGGAGGGCTCGACATGCCTAACGATGGCGAGATCGTGTGACAACAGAACGGAGACAGGAGAATCGAGTGTGGATGAAGGAGAATTGATGTTATCTTGTTTGCAAAGGTAGCAAATGATGTCAACCATGCAGATTTTTCCTATGCACAGGCAGTTATTGATGGGTGGCTGTTGTTTTAAGTGATTATTGTGGTGGCAACTCCAAATGCTGATGTGGGTGTCATCGGTGGACTTGAGTACGGTTAGAGCGTGGCGGATTGTGGCGGAGATAGAGAGTGATTTCAACGGTGGTTTGCCGAGACAGAGGTCAGCTACCTCATGAGCTAACAAACGAGCTGCCATACACGAATTAAAAGGGATTATTTGAATTGACTAATCGAGGAACAAAGACAAAAATAGAGAAGTGTAGATATTGATGTGTGGGATGAACCAAATATATAGGCAATGGTTCCAATATTATATTGTGGACGCCTTGATACAATTTTTTAAATAGTTTTGTGTTAACTTTATTATTAAAAGCGCGTACGTTGCTTGAAAAATAGTTGTGTTACGGTGATCTCGTGTTGAAGTACTGTTTACCAAGTTGTACGAGCATGCTGTTTACTGTTTAGTATAGCGAAATGAAAATAGATAGTTTTAACATATTAAAACTAAATACTATATATAAGGGGGCAAAATCATTTATTTTTTTATTTTCTATCCCTTTGAGAAAGTATAATTTTCAAATGTCACTAATGAATACTATCATATTTTAAATTCTGAAAGGTATGTGGTGTTGCTTATAATATAATAAAATGCTATATATTTTGTTAAGTTGTTGGTACAAATTACAATAAGAACTATAGTCTTTTTTGCATGGGGAAATGATGGGACCAAACCAAATAATTTTCTATATAACATTGATGTAACCTGTACCGAAAAAGATATATCTAACCAAGTGGCCGATCACGAATCATGTCTTATGATATAGAAGTACACACATATAATATATATATTATTTATATATATTTTTTAAAGAAAAGGATAAATAAATAATACGGAGTAAATGTTTAATCTTTGGCTTTCTAGTTTTGATATCACCAAACAAGGTCGAAAATAAATGAAACTCTTTAGTCGTATAATTTGTTATGTTTGTAAAGTAGAAGATGCACATGGTAATTGATTGGTATGAGTTGTCAAACCGTACGTTCGCAATGAGACAAAATAAGTTCAGAAGGAAGCATATAACTAGTGGATGGTTATTGTCATTGTACACGACATGCATACGATGATACAACGTGAGAAGGGCAATTGCTTATCTTATCTTATATAATTTCATAAAACAAATCTCTTTTAATTTTGTCATTTTCTAATCATTAATGCACCCATTTTCACATGCTAATTCTCTACTTATAAATTGGAGTACTACTACTAATAATTAGAATACCTTTTAAGAATCGATTATTATACAAACTTTAATAATGGCAAGTTGCTCAAATTATGCACACGTTGTCATGTAGTTATTGTGTAACGTCAAGGCTAATTAGCGTCAATGCGTGTTGATATAAACCCTTTTATTAAATTTAATATATTTCATTTTTTCAAAACAAAGGAAGAAAAAACTGTTCATCTTTTAATACTAGATGCTAGATAGTTATAAAGCATTGCACAGTCGAAGTAAATTTCTAAAAATATATCAAGAAAACTAAATGTGTATGCAAAAAGCTACAGATCGATTTGTCTCGTTGGTAAATTGTTCGTATTATAATTTGACAGCTGTTATTTGGCCAAAAATAAATAAATCACTTTTTAGTTTATTTATTTATAAAAGTGCAATGATCTCTTTTCGAATATCTGGATCTCGAAGGTTGCAGGTTGCAGTGTAGATAAAGCGATAGCTGCTGTTGATCAAGTTTAGAAGTCAAGGGGCCATTTGTGTCATTCTTTAATTAGTATATAAGAAAAGAGAGAGCCAGGGTTTCTACGACCCATTCACTCTGTTTTTGATTAATCTTGTATTCCGGAAACCCTAAATCGTGTTTTTGAGCATCGAGAGTATTATGTTATATCTGTGGTGATCTAGAGTGTAAAAATCGTTCAGTCACGACAACTGAATGTATTAGTGTGTATTTTCTGTATTCTGGACTACAAACATTTGATTTGTGGTTGTGATAATCATTTGCCTATCAGCATTTAATAGATTTGATGTATTGATTCTGAAAAAATAACAATAGATTGTGCTGATATAACATTATTTGCACTGCATTCTTCATCTAATCGTATGTATAAAATATTCCGACTACGAAATTGTTATCAAGGTCGCCATTAAGAGCCTTCATGGTCAATCAACGAACAACTATAGTGCAAAAGTATACAACATTTATTGGACGTCTCAATCAACATACATCCTGGTGTTAACCTAACAACCTTTGTATAAATGTATTCTTGGGATCGAAAATTATTACAAGTTCATAACATACCACATTTTTACCCACTTAAATTGTTGATGTCTACGTCATGTCATCTATTAAAAAAAGGCACACCACTAAATTACGTAACATAAGCAATTAAGCATCTGTTACAAGGAATTAATGACCTAATAAGTATAAATCGTCGTGTACAAATCACTTATCATCTTAAACATTATTTAATGCATGCATCATTAATTGCACAACCACTTCTATGATACCATCTAAAATGCTCCAACATTAAAGTATCACGTTCATTCATTTAATAATATTTGTACCAGCAGAAACCGTTGAAAGAATTAGTAATAACATACAATGTGTAACAAATAACTCATAATTAGGAAACTGATAAATTTAGAGGTGTTCAGTTTGTCTAGTTTCAGATTAGCAGAGTTATTATAAGGAGAATGCTAACTATAGTCCTTAGGGCTATAATTAAGCTTTCCTAAAATAATATCAACAACTTAGTTTACAATAATTACAAGTGATTATATTATATATTTATACTTACATTCCATATATACATATGTAAATATTTAATACTTATGGAAATAATTAGTTATAATTTTAGAAGGTTTGTAAATATGGTAAACTTAACTATAGCCCTTAGGGCTATGGTTAGCATTTTTGTTGTTTTTATTTATTTATGTTTTTGGCTAACTCTCAATCTACCAGAGACTCATTCTAACGTATATGTCACTCGATTCAAACCAACCAAAATAAGAGTTCGGATTATTCAGTTAAGTTTTGGTTTACCTAGTTTTAAATTATGAATAAGATAATTGAATTGCCAAAATACTAAATAAAAATATTTAATATTCATATTAGGTCATTTGGATAAATAGAGTTGTATTTGAAGTAAGGGTGACAAAATGGGCGGGTTTGAGTAGGTGGGTTAAAACGGGCTCGGGTATAAACGGGTTCGGGTCTAAATGGCGTATAGTTGACAAAAAACAACAAATACGAAAAACGTTTAAAAACGAAAAAGACGAAAAAACTTTTAAAAACGAAAACGACAAAAACAAAAAAAACGTTTAAATTCATAAAACGGAAAAAACGAATAAAAAAACGAAAAAATGAAAAAACGTTTAAAAACGACAAAACGTTTAAAAACGAAAAATGGAAAAAAACGACAAAAAAGAAAAAAAAAACGTTCAAATCGAAAAAACGTTTAAAAACGAAAAAACGAAAAACGTTTAAAAACGAAAAAAACGTTTAAAAACGACAAAAACAAAAAACCGTTTAAAATGAAAAAAAACGCTTAAAACGACAAAAACAAAAAACCGTTTAAAACGAAAAAAACGTTTAAAGACGACAAAAAAGAAAAATGTTTAAAAACCCAAAAACGTTTAAAAACGAATAAAAAAATGACAAAAATGAAAAAACGTTTAAATCGAAAAAACATTTAAAACGAAAAAAACGTTTAAAAACAAAAAAACAAAAAATGTTTAAAACGACAAAAACGAAAAATGTTTAAAAACGAAAAAAATGAAAAAACGTCGAAAGCGATAAATGTTTAAAAAAGAAAAAGTGTTTAAAAACGAAAAAATGAAAAAACGTTTAAATAAAAAAAGCGTTTAAAAACTTAAAACGTTTGAAAACGAAAAGAAACGACAAAAAAAACGTTTAAAAACAACGAAAACGAAAAAAAACGTTAAAGAATCGAAAAAAATAAAAAAAACTTTTAAAAACGAAAAAAACGACAAAAACGAAAAAAAAACGTAAATGAAAAAAAAGTTAATAAAATGAAATTAAAAAATATTATATAAGTGTTATGTTGAAGAAGTGGATGTTCAATGGGTACTTAATATTGAGCACAACTTTACCTATATAGACTCATTAATTTTTTTAATCATGTCCAGTAAAACCCACTTGAAAAAAATGTTAAGCTCATAATTACCCATAAATCTATTTTAAAAGTCTAGAATAGTCTAGAATTAAACATTTGAGCTAATTTTGCTACCTCTAATTTGTATGTCAGCTATTCGGATTAAATTATCAAAGATAAGTGATGCTTATTTGGTTTTCTGGGTGGGCTGTAATTAAAAATATTCAAAACCAAAATCGATCCATTAAACCGATTTCTTATTATGTATCACCCCAAAAACCAAACAAAATCGATGGCGGCAATATTGACATGATATGAACAAAATAATCTAGGCTCTCAATCATGGGTCCACTTTCATGAACTTCAAATAAAAGAAGCTAGTAAGAAACCCCATCATGTATTGGGCCTTCGGCCTTTAAAAGGCTTATAGTTTTGGGCTTTGTTTGATGGACTGCTTTGTAAAGAAAGGCTTAATGATTGCTTCCAAGTTCCAACTGGGGTAACCTAACCTTTGATGTAAATCTTATGCCAGCATGAATATATCACACATGTGTCGCGTGAAAATCCGACGTGGCGGAAGCCCACAGGTTAGTGAGAAAAAACAGGGCTCGGTTGTAAGTGTTAAAAAATTGTCAGTTTTGGATAAGATGTCGGACCTAACCTTATCTGGTATGCTCCAAAACAAGGGGAATCATTTGTTCGACTCCATGTTTTCCATTTATAGAAATAAGTTGAAGTTGTTAACTAAGTAGGGTTTTAAAGACTTAAAAAGGAGCTACGTCCGAAGTTTCCATACTAATCGAAGACGAAAACATCGAAACGTTATAGTTTATAACATATTTAACTTTAAAAAATGTTAAAACCACAATCATTTTACAAAGAAATATTATAAAATGACGTGGATTACAAGGTGAACTTTTTTTTTTTATATAAAACCTTTATAATTCTATTATTTCTCTTTAATTTAAACTTTTCATTTACGGTTCAACATGTTTAATCAATTTTTAATAGTACAACTGATTGTAAAATTTCAAATGTGCACTTTGTTGAAATAAAAAGAAATGATAATAGGAGCGATGAATAATAAAAAAGTTTTTATATAAAATTGTTGTATTTTATTGTAAAAAGTTATTATCATTGATTATTTACGGTTATTGTACTAAAAACAATATAAATATCTAAATATGTAGTAATTAACTGAATGGTTTAAGCGGGATGGCATATATTTTCGTCGGTAGATTGTCATATTATAACTTACTAGTAGAAATAAAAAATACTACTAGAATATTATAACTGATAAAAAAATAAATATTAGTACATCGTAACCCGAGAAGCTTATCCGGCCATTTTTATCCTTATCACCCTATTCATCACCACGTACTTCCAAGCCCGGGCCCCACCTTCTTCTTTTTTCTCTCAAATCGGTCCCACATTTCACGTATTTATACACACCCTACAACACACATTCTTTCACCCTTTTATTCACACAACAAACAAATCCATAATAAATTCAAGAAATCAAAACATGTTAGCGATATTCCACAAAGCATTTGCACACCCACCAGAAGAACTAAATTCCCCATCATCACAACATCATTCAAAAAAACCGAAGCTCCCTGAAGAAACATTACAACAATTTCTATCCGTACACCCAAACAATACGTTCTCGATGTCATTTGGTAATGCTGCTGTTCTTGCTTACGTAAAACCCGACCGCTGTTATTCGACTCACCAACGTTTGTTCACTGCTTTTGATGATATTTACTGTTTGTTCATGGGTACTTTGAACAATCTTTGTACACAAATCAAACAGTACGGTCTGTCTAAAAACACAAATGAAGCAATGTTTGTGATAGAAGCTTATAGGACGTTACGTGACCGTGGGCCCTACCCTGCTGATCAAGTTGTTAAGGATCTTGATGGTAGTTTTGCTTTTGTTGTTTATGATAGCAAAGCTGGAACTGTTTTCACTGCACTGGTAAGTAATTAAATGAATTTTATAATTAAACAAAAATAATAATGCGATTAGTAGTATTAAGTGGTGGAGGGATTATTTATGATACAAAAATTAACTTTTTGAACTAATAGTGCGAAAAAGAAAGTTGAGAAACGATTTTCATAAATCACACCATTCATGGAATTTACACCTTTTTCTTCTTTTTTGACTTAAGGTGTTTGAATGAAAAATATTGATGATTTGTGTAGGGTTCAGATGGTGGAGTGAAATTGTACTGGGGGATAGCTGCTGATGGATCTGTGGTGATATCTGATGATTTGGAGGTTATTAAAGCTGGTTGTGCTAAATCATTTGCACCATTTCCTAAAGGTAACATTTTTTTTAATGTTTTATAGTAGGGATGATGCATGAAACTTATTAAAAGGTTTGACTTTTAAAAGATTCGACTTATTTGGGATGAATATGTGCAGGGTGTATGTTTCATAGTGAAGGGGGTTTGATGAGTTTTGAGCATCCAATGAACAAGATTAGGGCAATGCCGAGGGTGGATAGTGAAGGAGTGATGTGTGGTGCTAATTTTAAAGTCGATACTTACTCAAGGGTTAATTCAATCCCTCGTGTAGGAAGTGAAACTAATTGGACTCAATGGGATGATCATTATTCGTCTTAATTGTTTAATTATTGATCAGTTGATCTCCAACTTCCTGTTTTAAGACTTTTAGTTTGTACTTGTTTCTCGAATGTAAATATTTGTTTTTGAGAATAATATTGATGTATGCCAATGGTTTACCTTTTCATATGTAATTGTTTCTTGTTATAAAGTTTCCTTTTGGCAACCCACAATCTTGTTAATTTTGAAGTAATGAAATAACTTTTTTTAAAGTTCTAAATTAAATTGATGTCATGTTTCTCAAAATTTGTTATCATATCGAGTTAGGTCATAGTGAATCTATTTGAGTTACGTAATAGTAATAGTTAAATGGAGATAAATGTTGAAGAAACGCTCTAACAGGCCTTGGAGGACCGAACCCACGTATGTGGCAAAATACGGGGATGACTTGTGGCTAGGGGTGAAAGGCCAACTAAGATCGGATATAGCTGGTTTTCCGCGAAATCTATTTCAGTAGAGATGAGAAACTGGAAGATAAAAGATATACAAGAAATAAAAGACATGTAAGAAAAATATACTATGTACTTAGTTAATTAACCCTCGGAGAAAAATATACTCGTGTCATAATCTGATGGTCCCACATATAAACCTTGTACGATTATTCTTGCTACTTCCAAAAAGCTTGTGTCTTTAACCTCCAAGAATCACATCAATTCGCAGTCAAATCAAATCCAAATGGCCGATCGTTTCTTTCCAAATGAATTCATCAAAGAAGAAGAAAAACAACCATCGGAAGCCACAACAAACCACCTTCTGTCTCTTCCTTACAACACATTTTCAGACAAACTCAAACAAGCTGCTCTGAACCTCAAAGAAACTGTATTCCTCTTTTTCACAAAATTTCTTTTTATTAGTTTGTTTGTGCTAATCTTAATTAAGCTATATATTTTTTTTGTGTTATAGATTGTGAAGGAGACATGGGGAAGTAGTGGCAAACAATTGAACGATTATACAATATATACAGGTGCCTTAGGAACAGCTTTCTTGCTTTTTAAAGCTTATCAAGTTACTCGCAACAAGAAAGATCTTATTATGTGTAATGGTATTATTAAATTTTGTGATTCTGCATCTTTTGGCTCCAGGTTGTTATTGTAATTCTTTTTTTTCTTTCTTCCATATGTCATTATTCTGGATTTGTTTGTATTTTATATCTGCTAGAAAGATATGTGAATACATGATTATGATCGTTATATTGCACAATGGTTCCATGAGAAGAGATGTGGTTTGGCTATTGAGTTTAAGAAGCATTAATGTTTTAAATTGTTATTAGGATTTAAGTGCTTCCAAAAGGTGGGGAGTAGAGTGTTACCAACTTACTGCAATCAAACTTTGATTTCTGACTTGGTTTGGGTGGGTCTGGAGGGTTTGGTTACATGTCAAATGGGTTATTAATTGTACGGGTCAAAATGGGGCGGTCAAGCTGGGTGACCTGCTAACACTTTTTTGTCCATTTTTTAAAAGAAACTACAAAATAATCTAATGCGTTGATCGTGATTGAAAGGATAATATCACTGTGATAATCTAGATCTCTGAATAAAAAGATTTAAGAGGCAGTATGCATTAAAAAAATAGACTTTGAGGTGACTTTCGCCCATTCAACTTGTTAAACCAATGCCTGTTTTAGCTGAGTTTTAGTAATTGACCCAAAGGGTCTAATTTGCTACCTAAAATGACATTGCATATCATATAGAAAACCTAGAAGGACACCTGTTCCCGTTGGGCAATCAAACATCATTTCTAATGATATTACATAGATTGCAGCCGCGTGACATTCATATGTGGACAGGCTGGTGTATCTGCTCTTGGTGCTGTTGTGGCTAAACAAAGCAATGATGAAACGTTGTGTGATCACTATCTGACCAGATTTAGAGAGGTAGTAAACTTTCCTTTATCATTGTTTCTTGCTCTGTTGACATGTTTTTGTAGGTCAATCTAAGTTTGCTTTTCTTAGCAGAGTAAACTTCTTAAAGATCTTCCTAATGAACTACTGTACGGTAAAGCAGGTTACTTATGGGCATGGCTGTTTTTATACAGCACCTTGGTGAAAACACAATTTCTTCTACCCAGATGGTAAAGTACAGATTTTTATACACAATTAAATAGTAATGATTATCTAATAAGTTCTAACATAGAAGTCTATGTTTGTAGACAATAGTTAAAAGATGAAATCATAAAGGCTGGTAGAAATCTGTCAACAAGAGAATGCCCATTGATGTACGAGTGGTATGGTAAAAGGTATTGAGGAGCAGCCCATGGGCTTGTTGGGATAATGAATGTATTGATGGACATGGTACTAACTGAAGACGAGGTGGAGGATGTCAAGGGTACACTTCATTACATGATCAAGAATTGATTCTCTCAAGTAGTAATTATCCTTTGAGTGAAGGAAGTAAATAAGACCGTCTTGTGTCATGGTGTTCCTGGTGTCGCTCTTACCCTTGAAAAAGCAGCCAAGGCATCCATTAAATATATTAAAAATTCAAAGTTTTGTGAAAAAGATTCTTGTAAAAAAAGGGGTAATTTTTTGGTATAGGTTTTTGAAAGTAAGGAATTTCACAAGACGGCAGTGGAGGCAGGGAGGTGGTATGGGAACGGGGATTACTTAAAAGAGTTGGAGTCTTTCATGGAATAAGTGGGAACACGTACGTTTTTCTTTCACTTTATCGTTTAACGGGTGACATGAAGTTCTTATACAGAGCCAAAGGTTTTCGCCACTTTTCTACATGAAAAAGCTCCAACTCTTTTATCCAAAGGTACTATGCATGGAGGTGACCGCCCTTTTTCTCTATTTGAAGGCGTTGGAGGAATGTGTTATCTTTTTCTAGATATGATAGATCCCATGGAAGCTCAGTTCCCTGCTTACGAGCTTTAGATAGCGGTTTGTATTCTGGTTCCTTGAGTGCTTTGTATGTTGTTAAAAAGGCATATCTCGTTTAATAGTAGTAATTTGAAAGCTCTAACAAGATCAAATTACATAACTTGCTTTTCTATTGATGCTTCAGTTCTGCCTATTTAATAGAAGTAAATTGCTTGTAAGTAAACACTGAATGAATTTATTATTGATTCTAATTCAAACCAGACTAAATTTACAATAAAAAAACTGCCTGCAGCCATGTCCTACACTCAAATTTTCACCCAAATCGATCAATCGAATGAAGGGGTGTTTCTTGTTTAAGCCAACCCGACAAGTTTCTCGCTTATGTCCCATACTTTACGAGCCTTGGAGACATCACTAGCTTCTTCCGACAACTGGTTCTCAAACGAAGCCGAGTTGTTATTCCAGCTCCAGTAAACTCCAGATTTCGTCAAACTCGGATCACTCACAACCTAAATCACATGCCAAAACATAATGTCAATAATCACAAATCAAAAGAGTATTGCAACCTCATATCGTGATAATCAGATTCATTACCTGAGCAAGTCTCTTGCCAGATTCATCCTCGGAGACGTAACCCTTGGTGATGTACTTTTGGAATGGGGGAAAGAGAAGTCTAAAAAGTGGAATATGTTCTCTAAATAATCCTGTTGTTGCAATACAACCAGGGTATAGAGAGGCAAATGTGATGCCGGTTTCTTCATGATAACGGCGATGGAATTC
The DNA here is from genome assembly GCA_963921325.1 of Logfia minima. NCBI lineage: Eukaryota > Viridiplantae > Streptophyta > Magnoliopsida > Asterales > Asteraceae > Logfia > Logfia minima. Next base: position 3,494,018 of record OY992768.1, read on the forward strand.
TTGCATCATAAGCATGTTACAAACCTTGCTGTCTTTATATGCTTTTGCGCCATCAAAATCTCCACCATCGATCATGGCAGAACTGTTGAGCCCGTTCAATCCTCCGGCTAGACCCCTCATGTCCCCTAGATTAGCCTTTGGGGGTACATTGCCAGCCAAAGTGTTCGTGTTACCTAAAATGTCATCACATTTCAATTTAGTACCATCAACATGACACATTATTAAAATCGACAACTTTCAGGAAAAAGAAAAGAAAGAAAGTGTTCCGGATCAACTGATCTGACCCGTTTTCACATGCACAGAATTACCCAGTTTGGTCAGAACCCATTTAGACCCATTACCCAACCTACCCGACTTGCCCACTGTTACTACCTCTAAAATTTAGATTTTTATATTACCTGTGATTGAGCCGACTATTATGAGTCTTTTTGATGGGTAATCTGACTGCTTCAAATCATCAAGCAACAATCTTGCAAGCAAGAAATGACCAAGGTGATTAGTCCCAACACTAAGTTCGAACCCATCAGCTGTATAAGTAGGCTCTTTCGCAGTTGGTAAATAAACAGCTGCATTGCAGACCAACACATCAAGCGATTGACCCGATTGCTTAAAGTTTCCAACAAACTGCCTAACACTATCAAATGATGAAAGGTCTAAATGCATCACTGTGTAATTCTCTTTCGCCATTCCTGATGATTTCGCTGCTCTTTCTGCCTTCAAAAAGTCTCTGCAAGCCATAATCACATGCCATTTTCCGGTTTCTGCTAGAGATTTTGCTGTTGCTAGACCTAAACCCGATGAAGCTCCGGTGATAACGACCGTTCCCTTCCGCAAGGTTTTCTTCCCATCTGATGATGCACTTTTAACTGCAGGATTTGTGGTAGCTACAGCTTGTGTTTTGAGTGCACCCCTTTGGCTTAATTCCTTCTGCAAGTAAACCCAAATCATATTAAATTGTAAATTTTACATCAAAAACATTAAAGGTCTGATAGTATATAGCTGGCCCATCAATCAAAATATCATGGGTTAAAAAAAAGAAGGTAAACCAGTAAGTTAATGAGTGGAAATGGATTGAATAGAGATTTATTTTAGTACCCTGTTTTTTGATGATGTGAAGTCAACTTTAAGATGAGTTGATAATGGAACTCCAAGAAGGCTAGAATCCTTCAAAGATGCCTGCAAATGTACAACATTGTTAGTTTCTTTGTTACATGTAGAGACAAATGATTTAAAACGGTTGCTGAACAAACCTCTTTGTGGATGGAGAAAAAAGATGTAGCTTGGAGGGCCATTGGAGCTTGAAATAATGGAATGTAAAGTGGGTTGTAAATATCTAAATGAAGATTGTTGAAGATGACTATTGTCGATGTGGTGATATTTATACAATTGTGATTGTTATGATTTCTTGTGCCAAAAATGTATTCTTCTGTTATGATATCTTTATTAAGAGTGGATAAGCTAATTGATCATTTAAAAAATGGTGGGTTCCACTTGATTTTCAAGCAACCAATGAGAAATTGGATTGCAGATTTCCAGCAGATGCTACTGTTTGGTTTTGGGGGGGTATTAGATAAAGTGAAGTGGGCCTGAAGCTAAAGTGGATATTATGGTGCACTGCCCAAAAAGCATGTTTACATCTAAACAGTTATGGGCTTGGAATGGGTCGATGGGAGCTGAAATGCTCATATGATTCAGGAGGACATTGGGGAATTTTATTTTAGTTTATCTTTTTCTTTTAGATATGGATGGATATGTAAGAAAGGCATAATGGGTAAATAACCAAAGTAAAAAAAAAAGAAATGTTCAAACGAACCAGCCGATTTTATAACTCCTAAATGGGCGAAACTAGCTAAATCATTTTAGTTCGACCGAGTTACTTTGTTTAGACCAGACTCTGTAGATCGAGTGGTGCCAAGTTTAAACAACATAAACTCCTTTTCATTTACGGCACTTATATCTTTGGACACCAAAATGTGTTCATTATTTCATTAACAGGCTGTTTAGGTACCCTGTGGATTGAATACATCGATCCATGAGTCAATGCTTATTCTACACAAGTTCGTGAAACACTTGGTTTTGCTGAAAAAATAAATTGAATAAAGAACCATCGACTTTATACACCATCACATTGTATCAAAGAATACACATACATGATACACATGAACGAATTGGCAAAAAATTAACAATTTTGATTGTAATCTGCTTTTTCATCACCCTGTTAACTCTACATTTTCCCTACTGTTTAAAAAACTAATGTTGTTTTTCTTTTGTTCCTTTCTCCTGACCAACTCTAATTCTTTTGCAATGCCTTCAGGCAAGCCATATATGCTAATATTACAAATCATGGAAACATCTGTACAAATTTCCCACTAACAAACCTCCAGGGCCTTACTCAAAACTAGTTCAGCCCGTCTATAATCGAACAGGCAATCCAAAATTCTGAAATATCCTGATTTCCCCACGAAGGCCAGCCGTCACAATCACCATACCCCAGCCGGACTTACTAGGGCTCGACCCGTTTGTATAATCTGCACTTGTATGTCGACTCGGGTTCTTGGTAGCCGAAACAAGTTTTTCCTCGGGCCATGTGGCGGAAAACCGATCAAAAAAGTAGCCGTTACTTGCACTAGAAATAATTCCATGAAAGGGGCTGCTGCTAGTACATCCTGATGCTAGTGGGAAATTTTCTTTGCCATGAATTTGATCTTCAGGTGTCGGAGGATGGTTTACCGCCAAGACATCATCAAAGTGGTCCCCACTAAACCTATTCGGTTCTCCAGAAAACCCGTCTTGGGAACCCCAAGAAGTGTCGGTTTTACCTGGCCATGGGATGGCTACTGATACATCTTGACAGTGGAAGTGCTCATAGGAATGACTAATGGTAACACCTTTTTTCCTGCTAGCCCGGGAATCACCTTCATGTTTCCATACATATACTTGAGAATCCTCACTAGCACAAACCACGTATCTCCCATTTGACGTCACAGAAGCTGAGGTTTGCCTGTTTGTGCTGCGAAATCCTGTGGCGATGGCAAAATGGACAATTAGGGTGACGAGTCAAAATGGGATTATGTCCAAATGGTCAACTTATTGGTACAGATTGAAATGAGGTAGGCTGACCCACAAACACTTTTTGTAGAAAAATAATCATGTTTTTTTTGCAAATAACTAACGTGTTAAACATGATTATAAAGATATCGTAAATGTTACCTTTGAACTTGTGAACCAAGTCAACACCATCAACAACACGAACTCGTGAGTCTGCGGATGTGACGAGCACTTCTGATGTAGTACCTGGAGCAAACTGTAGATGGTACTAATCAGCATTGCATATAGTATGAATAAATATTCAAAACATGAATTTGCAGCTCAAATTAATGCTGAAAATAGTAATAATAGAAAACCAAAAGGCATGAACGGAGGTATGCAGTACTTAATTTTTACCTGAAACCCAGTAATCTTTTTATGGCGGGATTTCTTTTTGTTCTGCAAATTGATCTGACTTTTTTGCTGTAACTTATTTTCTGCAAAAGATAATAAGTATGAAAATTTGAGCAGAAAAGGAGAGATAAACAGACAGAAAAAAATACAGATAATGCACACAATAGATCACCACATACCAGTTGTGTTATATAAACAGCAGTTCCCCTTGTATGAACCAACTAGTGCAGCCTTCAAATATTAACAAAAAACTTCCATCAGTCAAATGAAATTAGGAAGGTATATGCAGAGATTAAAATTGTTCTACTTTCTGTTGGGTAGGATAAAAGGTATAGTTGACGACTTCAACCCATTTACTTATGAATGGATCAATATGGGTTGTATTTAATCTAAAGTGGGTCAATTAATTTACTTTAGCTAAAAGAGGAATTAGTCAAATTGCAAAGTCGCTGAAAGACTATTACTAATGCATACAACCTCCAAAGTCCAAACTTTCATTATTCAATTATATGAAGTTTTAATGTAATAATACTGTTTTCGTTATTGTAACTTACAAATTAACTTTTTTATGAAATCCATTTTAGCGGACAATATCAGGTTGGTGAGTCAGCCCTGCGCCTTCAACCTGTACTAAAAACAACCCATTTCAACCCGATCCCAATTGGCCAGTTACCTAACCCACCCGACCCATGCATCTTGCCATCTGCCCACCTCTAACAAAATTGAAATGGTAGTTTGATAAAGATTAAAGGCTCAACCTGACCATCTGGTGTATAGCACGCAGCAGTGACCATCTCATGCATATCATTCCAATCAACCACTTGATGATCAGGAATGCTCCATATGCGAACTTTAGCATCAAGTGATCCACTGATGAAGTATCTATCATCAACAGGATTGAACTGGATGCAAGTTACTGTATTAACAAAAAGATACTTAGTGATCATACAGAAACATATATTCCCACTAACAGGAACACATACATTCACATGCCCTCATATCAACATGTATACATACACATGTACAGGTTTCTTTCTTTCAACTTTCTTACCGTAGTCGTTGTGAGAAAATATCTTCAAACATGACTTGCTAGACAACTCCCACAACCGCACTGTTTTGTCCATTGAGGATGAAAGCAAATGCTGAAAACAAAATTTGCTGCCAATAAGAAGCTTTCATATATGCTTTCCCTCCCACCCCAAAGTATGTAACATTAATATAGCTCATTATGTCAATACTATGCAAACATTTAGTAGATTGATCACATTCTACAAATCATATGTGGCAAATATGCCAAACTAAAAGACATATGAGGACTTCTCCCATAAAAGATAAGTAAAATAGTAGTCTAAGATATTGGGAAATTATATCAATGTCATAGTTGAAGAAGGTGAATGTGGTTCAAAACTGTAACATGATACTAACTAGTGGTAACTTTTATCAGCCACTTTCTCAAGAAGCTTAAATTACCTATTTTGGTTTTACTTCTCAACCTTAGAAACGTATTCACCCGACTTGTGCCCATGCACAATTATTCATTATCATTTGGTTTTACACTTTTACTTAACACTTTCCTAGTTCTTCACATATATTGGTTAATGACAACTTGTCTCTTTACAAAATGGTATTTAAGGAACTTAATTATTTCCATCCCCTTTCCTTACTTGTGTCATGCCAGTTGTCACTTCTATCATGAGATGAGGGGCATCTACATTTGAACAAGGACCTATGCAACACATCAGTTACCTAAATAAGAGTTCACAAAGAAAGGAAAAATCTTTAGATCCACAAATTTAAGTAGTCAATAGTTCTCTTTAAACTTATTCAGTGATATCTTCCATTGTCCTCATCAAGCAGATCATAAAATTTTCAAAAATCTGGCATTCTCTAATTCCAAGGCACACTCTCCTAACTCAACTTAAATAACCATGTCTGTCAGCTATGTACCAAAAAGAGCATCTATGTGTGATCAGGAAATATGGATGTTATCCAACCATCATATATGTATCACAAATTCCAAAAGTCAAATAGAGGCCCCCAAAACAATTTTGTGCAATTGGATAGTAGGTGCTTATGGAACATATATAAAAGGAAAAAACATACGGAGTGTGTTCTATCGAAAAGAGAAAGATCATATCCATATTACTTTAACACTGAAAGACATGCTATTTAGTAGTTACCCACATAAAAAAGTGATAATGATGCAACCAAGAAGTCAACAAAAATAGCTAACCTGAGATTTGGACCAGGACAGGTCAAGCACAACATCCAGATGTCCTTCGAAGGAACAAAAAGGTTTTTCTGAGAGTCCAAACATGGTCTCTGGCACCACAATATGGTCCAAACTCGTAGACTTTCGGCTTATTGATAACCTTCCTCTTTTCTTCTTCTCGATTTGGCTATCCAAATTCGGTGATGCCAAACCTGGTTCCGGTGACCCATTTGACAGCAATAACACATTCAAATTTACATCTTCTTGCTTATCAAATAAAAGATCACCTTTTCTATCAGAGGAAACCACTTGCCATACATGAATGAGACAATCCTCACCAGCACTAGCAAGATACTTTCCATCTAAGCTGAACTTAATGGTCCAGATAGATCCATTATGAGCCTGTATCTCCTGGCTTTTATAAAGACCCGTTAGATCTTTAGAAGATTTTCCATAATGTCTAACACGTACTCTTTCCGGACCATGAAAAGAAACATCTTGACTATCATCAGTAGCAGAACTAGACCTCCTTCCACCTTTTTCTGACGATGTATCTCTCTCATCACTGCTTCGTCTCTCTCCATACCCTGTAACCGAGCTCGCTACATTCTTAATACTCTTCAACCACCCGCCTTTCTTTTTCAGTTTAGATCCATTCCCACCACTGTTCGTATCAGGTGAAACGTTCTTACCAGCCTCCACATTTTGCCTTCTCATCAACTCTTGTACAATAGGCGAACGTCCAACACACATTTCAAATTCTTCCATAGTTAACCGCCTCCCTGTCCCAACTTCCTTTAATTTTCCCCACATTCCATCCTCTCTTACCTCATCCACCACAAACTCCTTTCCATTATCAAGATTCTTAATCGTACACACTGCATCATCAACCACTTCACCATCATGACAGCTAACATCCAAATTCAAATTATTCTCAGTACACTCCCTCTTAACAATCTCCTTCCCAGTGGGCGGCTTATTGAGCATAACAGCATTAGTACTAACAACCATATTACTATTATTACTTACAGCAGTCATTAGTACAGTATCACTATCAGCAGTAGTATCAGCAACAGGTGAAGAAAACGAATTAATGGAACAAATTTCGTTACACAAATTCAAACTAACACTAGAATTACACTGTTCACGATCATCAGCAGATTTCGAACGAATAATGCTAGAGTTAGAATTAACCTGATCACCAGCTGAAACATACTTCCCTAACTTAATTGATGATGAATCACGGCTGAGTCCCATCTGTCGAAGCAACCGCATACGGCGTTCGTCAACCGAAGACGGTTGCGAGATCCAAACATCATAATTATTCACGACGCCCATTGGAAATTTAGGTATAGGTAAAGAACGTACCAAGCCATTATAATCACCTAAAATCACATCATCATTATGATCATTATCATTATGATTATTTTCATTATTATCGTTATTGTAGTCATATTCATATTCTGAACATGATGATGAAGAAGATGAACAAGTAGTTGAAGAAATTAATCGATCAAACGACTCGTAGAAACACTCGTTGTTATCTTCGTTATCTTCGTAATCGTGTTTGCTCATCGTACGGGCATTCTCATCTGATAATGAAAATGCCCGGCCGGAATCCGATCGGAACGATCTGGTGGTGTGATTTGAGTAGGATATAGAGATACAGATCGAATAAAAGAAGCTAGGGTTTGTGGTTGTGAAATTGTAGATCCGGTGAAAGAAACGAAACCCTAGGTGAGTGGAACAGACGCCGTGAGAAGAGGAATAGACGGTGGAGTGTGGCGGACAACGGCGTCGTTTGGTCTAGTCGTGGTACTTTTGCTGTGACTTTTGTTTGTTTGTTTGTTTACAGAGAGTGATTGGGTTTTGGTTTGGTTTGTTTGGTTTTGGGTTGGGGGTGGTACCGGTGGTGTATGATGATGTAAATAAAACTATAATAATAATTAATAATAAAATAATAATAATAATTTAAGTAAAAATCACTTATAATTTAATACAAATGTGTAACATATACGGGCTAATATAAAAAAATTTATTGAATGTTTGATTGATGTGATGTGTTTTAGGTATTTCACTTGACATGTTATTAAAGTTGCATTTACGTTAAAAAGCCGTACTTAATTATGTTATATTTTTACTTTGTTTATATGTAAATGGCATCAAAAATATTTATAACCTTTAATCTCTAACTACGTGTAAATCATTCATTAATATATTTGTTTTAAATTTTAAAAATTTTAAATTACTATTTTACTCCTAATATAATTAACTAACATGTTCGACTATTTTTTATGAGCTTTTGTTACCTTTTATAGTTTCTAAATTGCACACATTTAATGATAGCCATCAATCACATTTTATGATCGAGAAGCTTAAACCACTATCAATGATGGTGTCTTTCTAGTGTCCTTGTCCGTCCTAGTGCGTCATCTATTGACACCATTTCATCCCTACCTATTTTGCCTTTTTCATCCTTCATTTTCTTCATTTTCTTCTTAGTGAATAAGATTGAAGACGAATTATAGTGGGATCCAAACCTTTTCTTTTTTTTTTTTTCTTTTTTTTTTTTTTTTTTCTTCGTGTAGTAAAATTATTATTGGTAAATGGCGGGTCATGTATTTCTGAAGATCGGTTATATGTTGATGGTATTTCAGTTTTTGTAAGTAATTGCTGACGTGACGCTACAATGACAAAAAATACAAAAGAAACACCTATCATCGAATGAGAGTAGTCTTATATTATTAAAATTCATGTTCTATCATATCACACAAAGTATTTTTATGTATGATGAGAAAAATTATTTCCTACCTTGCGAGGTATCATTTATGCATTGTTATACGTGGTTTTATATCTCGAGATAAGAACTCAAATTTATTTGAATTGAATTTTTATTAAATTATAGTACAATGTAATAATATCATATTTTTAAATCGTGTGCATTTCTATAACTAGACATTTGTATGAAATAGAGGGAACATGTTTTTCATGACATATAAATATGAAAAGTTTGCTGTTTTAACCACCCTATTTCTCTCAAGAAATCCCCATCACCTGGTTACATCGTCCACATACCGTACCTATTTTGTTAATTTGAAATTATTATTTTTTCTGAAACCGCTTTTATTAAAACTCAGTTATCATTTAAAACATTAAGAAATTACTTTTTTAATCTCAGTTTATAATCACATTATATATACTCTTTTTTCATAAACAAATTTATAAAAATTCATTTTTTGTAAGAACTAATTTTTTATAAAGCTTTTTCTATAAGAATTCGTTATGTGATAAAAACCGTAAATTTGGTTAGTGTTATTTTTATATCATTTATACTTATAAAATATGTTTAAATAGTTACAATATCTTTTATAAGAATCTAGAAAAAGTTCATAAAATTGTTTATAATAATAATTATTTATAATTATAATACTTATATTTTTACAAAACCCCTTTTATTTTAACTTTTTTGTTGTGAATCCCATTTTATAGAACAAAAAATTATACATTTTTAGTGTTGTATTTTAATATATAAATAAATTTGTTTTACAATAAAATAAAAAAATAAAAATATCATCTAAATGGAAAATATTGAAAATGAAAAAGTTTAAAGAGTGTCTAAACTATCTGCTATATAATAATAGTAGTGATTCATATACCATCAAATACGATTCAAAATGTTATATTGTAGAATAATATAAATTATATTTAGTGTTGTACGAATGAAAAACTTGTGATGTACAAATTGTTATCCATACGAACTTTTGTGATTTATTAAAAGGTGACTCAGCATTCAAAACAATGGTAATTATGTTATTCCAAAGCAAAAATGGACTCATAATTGTATAGAACTTTGCTAATCCCAGTCTCAAACTATGGTAGCCAACAAAAACAATAGAAAAATTAAATTGTTGTAGTTGTATGTAATTAAACAAGTATCTAACGCTATTTTGGCTTTTCACAATGTCATTTTCGGTGGTCTTTTCTTTTTAAAAAATCACCAATAGTTTATAAGTAGTACATAACAGTATTTCTCACTTGATTATTAGTGTGCCAAATCACATCGAATTGGGCTTAATTATTTACGAGGAAAATTCCATTTTGTTATTAATTCATTGTTATCGCTCGTTTTTCTTATTATGACAAGATGATTATACGACTGCAAATATACATACAAAACATAATTATATACACATTTAATTTTTTGGATATATACACACACATTTAAAGAATTACAAACAGCCATTGAAGAGGTGGTAATTGAGGATTCATCGCAGATAGAGACAGTCAGGTAAAACTGGTAGATTGTTCCTAGGGTTTTTTAAATTAAAATAATATATGTCCAATTTTCCATTGTACCTTTTATTTATTACAGTGAATTCTTGAAAATATATGATGTTTGTAAAGTAAAATAAATATTTAACCATTTAAAAGGTGATACTCCCTCTATCATAATCAAAGTGTCTACTTTAAGTATACACAAAAATTTTAGAATCTTGACGAACTACACTCTTCACCAATGAAATAATATATTTACTTACTAAAATTTTTTATAGTGATATAATTGGGAGTGATTCTACACATCTTGGGTATTGGGAGTGATCTAAGAAAAATTCAAATACGTAAGACTCAATTAAAGTATGCTGTAAGAAAAATAATGAGGTTTAAATTCAGTGATAAGAATTATATGAAATGGGCGGACGACATTAGAGAATGATTGGCAACAGTTGTCGTTATGTTATCAGAGCCACCACGTTTCACATGGATACATGAAACGTTGAAGACTTTGATCAATAATGAGTATAATGCGGATTTGGAAATTGTCAATCACATTCAGGAGTTGATGATCAAACTTATCCATGCCTAATCAAATATTTCGAGGGTCGTCAGAGTTAGTGATACTAACACGACAACATTGACCCAGGATGTTGTGAGAGTACCGAAGCTGTAAGTAAAAATATATTTATTGTGATGCATATCTAATTTTTTAATTTTTTTTTTTGCTAAACTAGGTGTGAAACTACTCTCAAATTTACACTACAACCGGTCCATTTTTCAAAAATTTATGATATAATAAGATCAAATTCCTTTTAATGTTTTATTATAATTAATATTACATAATAATGTGTGCAACCTGTGACATTTAATCTAGTTCCGCTCTAAATTATATCTTAAACGCTTATGATTATTTTCATCAAAAAGATAACTAATTTATGATATTACATAACCATTAAGTTATATGATACTCATCTGTTTATGATCATGATATGCTATAAAATCCGTATAATATTTATTTTTTACTTATTGTAAGTAGTTTAAAAGGTTCATTCGATTACGTTTGCACCGTATGCCAAATTTTACTGTAAATGGTAAAAATATGATAAACAGAGAAATATATGGATTTTTAATTTTATTTTTTAAGAATATATGTGAATATATACGGATAAATTGGGGGCACGAGAGAATTACGAGAAACGTTCAATTATTCTAATAACTATTTGTAGTGTTAAGGTTTATTTATTTTTCAGGATTTATTGGTATCTTTTCACTAAATTTGCAAAGTTATATGAATACATATATATAGAGTGGGGATCAAAAGGGAAGTAAAAAAATTAGGGAATGAGGGAAGCAAATCTCAATCGTTGATTTCATCATAAATGAATTTTAAAAATCACAAATAATTTTAAAATTTAACATTCATCACAAATGAATTTTAATAACATTTATTTATGAAAAAAATCAAGGGCTAAGATTTGTTTATCTCCTTCCTCAAGATTTGGAATTTCCCTATGAATACTTTCCCCATATATATATATATAGTCGTAGTATTTAACATTTAAAGTAAAGCTTTCATAAATTAAATCTTTGTTTATAAGTGAGTTTGATAAAAAAAAAAAAAAAAAAAAAATTGATGGTTGAAAATGCAAATTTATAGATGAATCTCATAATTGGAGCTTATTTTTCGAGTTGAAAGTTGAAATTTATTTGTTTAGAATATATATATAGCTGTAGTATGTAACATTCATAATGAAGTTTTCATAGATCTTATCTTTGTTTATAGGTGAGTTTGACAAAATAAGTTGGTAGCTGAAAATACAAGTTTATAGCTAAGGTTGGTAGTTGGAGTTTATTTTTTAAGTTGAAAACCGAAGTTTATTTGTTTGTAATGTTTAACAAAATAATTGAAACTTAAAGATTTGAATTGACATAAAATAACAAATGATAAATAATTTATAAATGGTATTTTTATAATTTATTATTTCATAAGTTTCAAGTTTATTTTCTAAAAATACTTTCGATCATTTGTCAAATATACTTCTAGTAACTCTTTTGTACAATTTATTTTTTGGATAAACTTTTTAATTTTTATATATCAAACGATATTAAATTAAAATATTAAACTTATAAAATAATAAATTTAAATTTTCGTAAACTCTAAGAAGGTGGTTTACAAGACACACCATAAGTCAAAGATTTTGATCATTTACCAAAAACTCTACAAGTGGAAGCATTCGAGAGGAAAGGTGTTTGATCAAATAAATTAAGAAGGATTAACAAAATTAAACTGAAATGGATTGCATATATTAACATGGTCATGATATAAACTAGTGACAGACATACCACGTGGCTTGATTCTCACCAACACCCTGTTCTCCCCTCACCCTTTCATTCACTCATCGGTCATTTTCCTTAATCACTTCTATTAATTATTTCCTTAATACGGTTTAATAATAACCACAAAATATCTCCAGTGTTTTTTATTTTCAGTTTTAGACAATATTTTGTGAAGTATACTCTACGAGGGCTCTCTATGGGCTCCGTTTTCAGCTTCCTTCCCCAAACATTATAAACACATTTAGTTTTGGGTATTAATTTTTAGAGTTTTGTTCATATAGCGAAAGAAGGAGAACGAGAGTAGTGGACTCAAATTTAATTAAAAATATTTCATAATTTTTTAAATATATTTTTTCAATTATAAACACCTTATATTTATATAAAATTATTACTTTTTTAACATACAATTCTCTCTTTTTCTAATTACTACATTAACTATATATACATACAATTTATATAATTTAAATATTTTTTTTTATCAAATGGTAATAGGTTTGTTCCAAACACTTTCTTCTTTTTATTATTATTAGTGTAACATGCTTTTTTTAATTAATTTAAATTTATATTATTAGTGTAACATACTTATTATTATTATTATTATTATTATTATTGTGTTTTTAAAAATATAAATGTATTTATATTAATAGATAAGAAATGACGTGTTGTTGAAAAGTTAAGTTCTTCAATCATTATAGGCAGGTGTATTAAAGTGTATGCGTTTGATATAATTTGTGTGTAAAATAAATGGAGATTGTGAGAATTGTGTGTTAAAAAAATTGTAATTGTTTGATATAATTTGTGTGTAAAATAAGTAGAGACGGTGATAATTGTGTGTGAAAAATAGTGGTAATTATATGTATATATAGGACGTTTGAGATTGGAAAATGTTGTTAAAAGAATTAAAAATGTATTTTTTATTTAATTTGACCGTTTGTGTGTATGTGCTCGATCGTTTGAAAATTTGACCTCACATATTACCGTTATGCCTTCGCCCTTGCAAGAACGTAAACCCGAGAACTAGCCACGAGGACTTGGCTGTGCTAACGGCTTTCTTCCAAGAACGGCCATCCTTGTGCCAAGAAGAGAGGATGATCATTACCGTAGTGACCGGTCTAATATATCATATCATATGATTTTTAACGGGAACTTTAAACATTGAGTTTAATTTAAATCATTAGTTATTGATTATTATATTTTTTTATAACTTTAAATTGGGTTGGAACTTGGAAGGGAGATCGGAAGTTGTAGCACTTAGGTGGTGTTTTATTCGTATAATTTTATTAAATTCGACAGTATTTAATTTTTAATGATAGTACACGAGAGTGTGTATTTCAAAATTAAATTGAATTATAGTTCAGCATAATACTACACTAAAAGAAATTTACATTTCTTGAACTTTTTAAAATTTTAATGAATTCTGATTTAATCAGAAACATTTTGAAAACCAAATGCACCATTATCTCACTTTAATCTCAATTTTAAAATATTTCTTGCAAAAAAAATGTTGATAAGCAATAAGGCTTATAAGTCACACTCCGAGGATAATAAGTGGGAGGCAATGATGAGTATACGTTCCAACTTACTCAACGACCCATAGAGAATGTCATCCCATTTTAGGAAAATGGGACAAATTTTCTTGCAAAGCCATCTGTTTTGAAATCAACTGAGCTATGCATATAAGGGTTGACTTCAAAGTAAAGGCTAGTAGCGATTAAACTTGAAGCTCGCTTGAAGAATCCAAAGCCTACATCAGTAGGCTATGACTTTTGGGTTTTTATTTTGTGAGATGCTAATAAGCTTTTACAATAATTTTAAGTTTATTTGAATTTTTTTTTAAAGATATTAGTATTCTATCGTGTTAAGATAACGAACAGATTAAGAAAAAATATGATTTATAATCAACGAGTAATAACATTTTATCATAATTTCTTTTAAACAAATAAATGAGATTTTTCATGATCAAATTAGTTTAGAATAATATGATAGTTTTTTATTTAAATATATGCAATCTATTCATAATCCTTTTGGATCATCTTTGACCCTTTTTATTGGATACCTCCAATATGGTTCCCTTGTGAGATTTATACCTAGTTTCAAAAGATGCAAGTGAAATTAAATTGCATTGTAGAAGTGTATGAATCGGTGGCATGTTTGCTTATATAATTAAACCTAAGTGGTTTTTAGATCTATAGATTAATCATTGTTAGCTGTATCTTCATAAATAATTATATTAAGTGTACAATTACATCCGGAAATAGTCCTTATATTATTTTTATATTTAGTAAGCACTGAAATTCAATATACTCATTAAACTTTCCAAAATATTAAGAGACACAAATAACCCAGTACAAATATTTCATTCCTATGTATATATATTTTTTTTCATATAACGACATATACAACATACAAGCTTATAAGTTATATAAGTATCATTTAAACACTTTAGTGTTTTGAAATGGTATTTCACTCACAAAGCGATATGACCATTTACGCCCATATAATAAAAATATTTATATAGAATTTAACAAATGATAATAAAATGTGAAAAAGGAAGAAGAAGAAGAAGAAGACATGTGAAAGTATAAATAATACAAGTGTGGTGGCATGTGCAAATTGTACTTGTAAAAAAACAAGTGATTGAAAATGTGGAAGCAACAACATCAACACTTGGTCTATAGGCATGCCTTTTTGACATCTTTGTTGTTGTATTTATAAAGAAAATAGATAGATAGATGAGATACAACCACCCAATTCTTTGATTAAGTACCCTTCTACAGTACCACAAGTTATCAAAATGTCGATTTCATGCCTCGTATATATGTTGGTCTCTCCATGTGTGATCGTATCACACTCGAGGGTTAAGTGAATTTCAAGTACTATAATGAGTTTAGCATTTGTTACGATGTAAATGAATGTGACGAGGAATGAAGACAAGAGGGTCGTCTAAGCTTAACATTCGAATGCTAAGTTAGGATGCTTGTAATTGTATAAAGAAATTTGGTATATCTTTTTGATGAATGGGCTTAAGGATATCATGATACGCAAGGTTGGGCCGATTGTTAGGACAGGCTTGGTCAAAAGTTAAAGCCCAAATACTTATGGGTCAGTGAGTCAGTCTAGACTACATCCTAAAAGTGATTGTCCTTTTGGAAATCATTCATGTAACAAATTGAATTATTGTATGCAACAAGTTATAAATGAGGAATCAATTATATATAATTCAAAAACTTTAATTAAGAACTAAATATGTGACCTTTGTTTTCAACTGCACCTATCATATATGCTCTCAATAATATAGGTAATATTTCCATATATAATACAGTGACGTAGAAATGATAAAAGGTGTATCAACAAATAACATGTTATGATCAAGAAGTTGAAAAAAATAAATTTTTTAAAAGTAGTACCATATTTTGCAAAAGAAATATCATGAAATGCCATAATTTTGTTTAATACCGTGCATAAAACACAAAAAAGAACATGTCCAATTAGACGATTTCACAAAAAGGATAAAATAAGAAGAGTAAAATTTTTCAAAAAGTCAAAGGTTTGTAAGAAAGAGTCAACTTCGAGATAGTCGAATTTCATAAAAAGGTAAAATTTTACAAAAAAGAAAATAGTCAGAAAAGCTTGTCACATTATTGTTTATCTTTTTGAAGATTTCAACAAGTATTAGTCATCATTTGGACAAATCTTGACCTTTTGAAGGTGCGAGTTATTTATCATACTTAATTAGAGTAATCTCATCAGATTAATATTTATATTCGTGATAATAGTATGAGTGAGTATCTGACTTTACAAAAAAAGAAATAATAAAAATAAATATATAATGGAAACTCAACGAGTATTAGCCATGATTTGGACTAATCTAGCACCTAGAAAGCGCCCATACAACCATAAGATTATGCTCACATACTATTGTGTCTCAAGTTAACAACCAATTATCCATTTGAAACACAAATGAAACAGTATTCTCAATAATATCAAAAGACACAAAAATGTGGAGCATATATGTACTTCACAGTTCACATACAGAACCTCATCCAACAAACTTAACATCTAAAACAATCAAATAAGCACGCAGATGGCCTCTAAGATACTTATGTTGATGCCAAAAGACTAGAAAAGCCGACCTTTGGTTTATTTATAGGCACCCATACCAATATTGGCTTCACCACCATATGGTTGGGAGGAACCCCTTGCCTTTGAGTAGGATGCATAGTAGAATTGGGAGACTATGCCTGTGAAGAACACGAAAGCTGCTCCTGCTGCAAACACTCCCTTTCTCACTGTCTCACAAGACGGAGGTTGTTGAAGGAATATGGTTCTGTACTTGGTGTGGTACCCGTTTCTCACTGAACCCGCTAGCAAACATGCCTCCGCAATGAAAAATGTTATCCTAAGACATAACAAAAAAAACTTTAGCCTACGAATTGATGAAAGTGGCAAGATGAGTGAATTGGTAATGGGTGAGAATGGGCAAACGGGCCAGGTCAAGTCGCTTTGACCCGCAAACACCTTTTGTCCATTGTTTTATGCATAATTTAATGTGTTAACTAGGATTAAAATAATAAATTAAATGTGTGAATTTGATGATTTAGAAGGTCATGTGCATTGAAAATAGACTTTAGAAAACTTTCAACCCGTTTGACATGTTCCCCTTTTGACTAAAACATACTCGGTATGATATATGATTTGTCCAATATTTGTTTATTACAAATAATAATGTGTTAAACATTAACTATGATTACAATAATACACTAGATCTTAGAAATAGATGATTTAGGACATTGCCTGCATTGAAAGTAGACTTGTTCCCCTTTGACCCATTTGACTCATATGGCACAAAAACAACCCAAATCGATCTGTTCATACGTAAACAGGTCAAATTTGCAACCTCTACAAAATTGTACGAAATCAAGTTAATTATTAGTATGTCATACCAGCAAAAGATGAAGAGGAGAACAGCACAAGCCCTTGAACCTGTCGGGTTCAAAGCCTTTCCACAGCAGAAACATTTGCTAGCCACCATTATCAAAATTTGACTCGCAAACAGAAGGAAAAACGCACCAAGACCATAGCCAGTTGAAATATCGGAATCATAGACACACATGTTGTAATTATCTTCTTCATCCTGTTGTATTGTAGCCTACAAAAATTTCAATAACCACATCCCAATTAAATCGGATTCATGTCACATTCATAAAAATATTTAGCCAAACACTTTATCAACATGTTTGCCTATAAGTGAAATACAAATTCATGGAATCATGGCTCATCTCAACATTAAAAAAGACCGAAAACCAGTCAACATAGGAAAGATCATACATTCATATTATCAAACGAGCTATGATCAAAAGCAAAAAAACAGATCTGTCGAAAAAATTCAAGACTTTTAAACTAAACTACTAAAATTTGTCACAACTCAACAAAACACAAAAAAGCGCAATAATCAGATAATCACTTTCGAAACGAAATGGCACGTATAACGTTATAACATTATCAATCGTAGATGAAGTATATACAATTTGCATTAGTTACACACAAAATAAATAAATAAAAAAAGAAAATAAATAAATAAATACTTACAGTGCTTCTTCTTTGTTCAGCAGCAACAGCCAAACCAAAAGCAATGAGATCAAGAATAGAAACCACAATCATTAACAATTTGGAAGCCATTTGTGAATGGATGAATTCACAGATCTGGATCTCAAATTGTATTTGCAAAGTGAAGAATTGATTGTAAATGAAGCTGCAATAAATGAAATGTACAATTAAATTAAAAATTGATATTGATATTTGATTTTGATATATATAATAAAACAAATTAATAAATAATAATAGCAGTTGAAAAGAAACGAATTGACATTTTGCGGTAACCGCAAACCATAGAAATAATATTAATTAAACCGGATGCTTATTGATGAAGTTATTTTTTAAACTTATTTATTGGAACGAGAGTACAATGGTTGGAGTTGAATGTACAAGTTGAAGAAGCGTGAGAGTGAGATCACGTGGGATAGGAATGGCGGGAATTTAAGATTGTGATGACGTGGAGTGTCGGTGATGTTAATAAGTTACCGGTTTAGGACGACGACGCTTTAGCTGTCTGTTATCTTCAACGACAGTTGGCGTGGTGTGGGGTATGACTTTACGTTGGAAATAATAATAATAAAATAAAATAAAAAGTTGGTTTAAAGCAAATAAAATTGGTTCCGATGATACGTAGTTGATACCTTTATGTGTACTTTTGTGAAGAGTGTCGATTAGAATTTTATTTAACTAAAATGATTTCAATCTTGGATACGATCTGTATCGATCTTAACCACCGGATCATAGGATCTAGATCTTATATTAACTTATTTTACTTGAACTAATAAGTTAAATATTTTTATTAATTTTATCATATAAAAGCCTACAAAACTAACATTTTAATCGTTCAATAATACTTGGAAATCTAGATCTCTATAACTCAGATCTTCTACGAGAATATTAGACAATTATAATAATATTTAAAGTATAAATATTTAATTAATTTGTTACAAATTTGATACTTTTATTTACTCTGTATATTAAAACAAGTTCAACCAGAAAAAAACATGTTAAAGTGGTGAAAGATAGTTTGGTGGCGGCGGAAATGGCCTCAGTAGTTGTGCTTGAGAGAGAATTTTCATTTTAGACTGTAGCATACGTGGAAATGAAAACATATATAGAAGCACAGTGTTCATGTGAGCAAGCTTCAACTTCTTATGCAATTTTTAACAAAGTTGATCATCCTATAAAATTGAAAGTTTGTTTTTCATTATTTTGTTAATCCTTGATTGTATATGTATATAGAAGATAAGCCATGCATGAATGAGTAAAAATTTGTATATATTTGTAGCATGTTTATACCCATACATCTAGAGATGATCAACCAAACCGATTACTAAACTAAAATCGGTTTGATTCAAACCGGTTCGGTTTTGATCGATTTGGAATTTTATGGTTCGAAACCGATTTGAAAATCGGTTTGGATAAGCTTGAAATCGGTTTGGACCGGTTTCAAACTGCATTTTTTCAGACTAAATTTTTTTTGAGTCCAAACCCGTCTTAATTGAAGTTGACCCTAATCAGTTTGGTTTCAAAATCGATACGGTTTAGGCCCAACTAAGTTTTTGTCTATCTTTACGTACATCAAGTACCTTAGTGATAACTTATGTAAGTCCACAAAAGTCTAAAGGTGCAAATTTTACTTAATTAAGTTGGATTTCTTAATTGTAAAATTTATTATACTCCTCTAAACTTAGAAATTGTGGTAGAATTTTACGAACCGTTTCATATGTTTTCAAATCCACTTTAATCTGTCCGTGATCAAGAATATAATATAAGAAACAACAAAAGAAATCGTAAAAGAAAATATGACTGGGCCTCGTCTGGACTGGTTGAGAACCTTCAACTCACATCAGGCCTTTTATTACAAGCTTAGGTTAGGATTGACCTTGAGTCTCAATCCGAACCGGGCCTCATGAACCTTTACTCTTTTAGTTAAAAGTATATTTTCTTTTGATAAACTCAATCGGAATTGAGCCCGAAAATCTTTTTAAAAAAATATGCTTACTTCATTTACTACGTTTTATTTTACAAGTAATATTGCATTTTTCTATTTCTATTTTTACTTTTCATTTTTTCACGTGTTTAATTATAATTTTGAGCATATTTACGTAAATGTATTGGAAATACCAATGATTTATTTATTCATTACTTTTTAAAAATATTTCTTTTATTGAGACAGAATATTGAGGGTTTTAAGATCACTTGTGAAGTTGTGATATTACTCATGTCCAATGTCGTCGGGAAGTACAAAGTTCTATTTACTTTCTGGCTTATGAGATAGTTTCAATCTACATCTAACTACTAACACATAATTGAAAATTTTAACTGTACAAAATTGAAGTTACATAACTTTTTGATAAGGGATTCAACAGTTTCGTGAAGTGGTTTACCCATCAAAACAAAGAAACAAGGATTGATAAAAAAGGAACATGAACTACTAGAGAAGCAAATATAAAAAGGAGTTAAAGGCATGGTGTTACCTGGAGAAATGTTAGCAATGTTAGGTCCATCTGGCTGCGGAAAAACTACGCTTTTGACTGCATTAGGTGGCAAACTCGACGGCACTATCACCTACAATGACAAGCCATTTTGGATGAGCCAACATCTGGGCTTGATTCGACTACTGCTCAAAAGATTGTTTTGCTGTTATGGGATTTAGCAAGAGGTGGAAGAACGGTTGTGATGACTATTCACCAACCTTCAAGTAGACTTTTCTACATGTTTCATAAAGTGTTGCTGTTATCAAAAGATATTTCATTATATTTTGGGAAAGGATCAGAAGTTTTGGATCATTTTCACCGTATTGAATATTCGCAATCTGTTGTAATGAATCCTTCTGATTTTTTCTTAGATCTTGCATGTGGTATGTATAAAGCTACCTAATTTAAGCCATTATTGTAAAGAATGTGACTGACTGTATTTCTGCATAATGACTAATTTTTGAAATTTGTACAACTGAAATGTTACAGGGATATCATCAAATGATTCAAGTCAGGAGGATCAAAATGAAGTAAAGCAGAAGTTGGTTTTGGCTTATAAGTCGAATCTAGTTGAGAATCTAAAAGCAGAAGTTGAAGAACGCGTTAATGATGTTTCAGATCACAAGAAGTCTGAAAGATGGAGCACAACTGGTTGCAGCAATTCACAATTTTGCTAAGAAGAGGTCTTAAAGAAAGAAGGCATAATCGTTCAATGTTCTCAAGATTGCTCAGGTTGTAATAATCACATTGCTTTGTGGTTTGTTATGGTGGCAATCTGATACAGCTCACATACAAGATCAGGTATGCTAATGTCATTATCATCGTAATACTTACAAATTGCTAATCTTGATTAACTGCAATTTTTTGAGCCAAATTTGATAACATTTTGCAGTCAGGATTGCTGTTTTTCTACACTGGATTTTGGGGATTTTTCCCTTTATTTCAAGAGATATGTACATTCCCTCAAAAACGTGAGATGCTTGCGAAAGAAAGATCTTTAGACTTTCATCTTATTTCATGTCAAGAACAATAGCCGATCTTCCAATGGAGTTAGTTCTACCCGTAGTGGTCTGCATCATAACATACTGGATGGCAGGGCTTAAACCTGATTTTGGAAGTTTCTTATACACGTTATACACACTTCTCTCAAGTCTTTTGGTCTCACAAGGGCTAGGACTCGCGCTAGGTGCACTTGTCATGGACCTAAAATCAGCCACCATTTTAGGGTCTGTGATCATGTTATCCTTCACATTAGCAGGTGGATATTATGTTCAAAATTTTCCAGCTTTCATATCGCGGATCAAATATATATCCATCAGTTTATGTACATACAAGCTCTTGATTGGGTCAGAAAGATCAGACTTATCAAGTGATTTCGCTTGTTGCTTTGCTTATAATGATGGTACTTTGTCGAGTGGTTGCTTATTTGGCTCTCATGAGGGTCAGCGTTACTAAAAGGTAGTGTTTAGGTGTTTATATCTTTGAACTCAAAGATGATAACAATGTGTGATTCTTCGAGTCGGATATCTTTACTTTTACTTATTTTGTTGTTAGGATCGATTCATGACGTGTTACATTCATGAGATTTTGTCTTTTTGATTGTATGTTCGGCATAATTTTGTTTGGGTTAGGATTGAAACATTAATTCAGATGTGATCATATTATTTTTTTTCTTTGTTTTGATACAAATGCTGAATGCTGATGTTGATAATTAATTCCAAGCTTGTTAACACTTACAAAAACAGGACACTAACATAATTTTACAATCTGGAAATATAAATGAAAATATAACACATTTAAGTGCCAAGTAGATAAGATGAACTTGGTGATTTGTTTCAAGTTTAAGGCCTGCCCAGGCTTTTAAAGCCCGTTTCTCATTTGGAATGGGCCATTTCACTCGTTCAAAGGTAGAATTTCATAAACATTACCCATTGAATTTTAAACTACCATAATTTCGCATTTACCCATTAAATTTCGTAACTATAAGTTATATTATATCCTTTTATCAATCAGAGTATATAAATATTAGCACTAATAATGGAGTCCTTTCTAAGGTTTATCATCATTTTTTACCTATCAATTTCCTATTATATGTATTCATTGTTTTATTATTCCTATTGTATGTATCTATCTTTAAAAACTTCCTATTCTATGTATTAAAATGACCTAAAATTTCCTATTGTATGTACTCAAATTATACTATTTTAAGCATTACATATATAAGATAAGAAGTTTTGAAAGATGAATACATACAATAGAAACTTTAAAAAATGGATACATACAATAGAAAATTGAGAAAAGATCGGTACATTTACAATCTATAAGCCCAATAAATATAATGACCTACTAAAAGCCTATGACAACTATTGACAATTTATGTTTTGCCTGAAATTAATAGAAAAACCAAAAATAACAAAATTTATGAAACTTGTTATTATTACAAAAATATGATGAGTATATTATGCACATCTCAATTTATTTTAGGGTTACAGATGGATCGGGAGATCTGGCTTTATACTTTTAAATTGAAAAATAAGTGTTTATTCTAACTAAGAGAATAACTAAGATGCCCTTGAGTACACATGTATGGAGATATTATCAATTTGCATGCCTATTAATATGATATTATTCAATTGAAATATCTTTTTGTATACAAATGTTTTTACTTGATAAAATATAACATATGATACATCATGTTTGATTTGCATATCATCAAAAAGACATAACCTTTTAGTGTACTTTTGCGGGTCGAAATGGTAAAATCCAAACATTTCTCAATGTTAACCCTAATTTTCATAAACCATAAACTCAACATAAACCCTGTTACATTTCTCTCTGTCGAAATGGTAAAATCCAAAATCAATAGTGTTCCTTTCGTACCAGTAAACTAGTTAAACAACACAAATGCCGAAGGGAGGGAGGGTAAATGCACCCATCCGAAGAGGTAAATAAGTTAAACACCAACATGAGACGGGTAAGACGACTAGCCAAACAGACCAAGTACGTGACAAAATAGATTTTTCTTTCATTAGTGTCCATGGGTATCATGACCAGATTTTAAAACTCGGACTACAATTTCCTGCTCATCGTACAAGGTCGGACGACATTTTAATTCTAAACTGCATATTAGATGAAGATACTACACTAAGTATCCATGTTAAGAGATAAGATGTCTACGTTACTGCTTTTAGCGTAAACGGTGACCGGCCATTCATGTTTGGTAAGGGAGATTATCGGCATTTCGGATATCCGGGAAGTTATGGGGAGATAGCTCCCGAAGGGTTACAGGCTGTAAATGACGGTTTCCATAATTTAAGAAAAGCCTTTCAAGCTATCGCCGATGGTTGTCAAGGTCGTACTGAATCGAAACATGGATGGAAAAAAAATTTAAAGGATAAGGGGAATTTCGCAACTGTTATCATGATGATTGCCGAGGCGGCCCGCTTTAACTGGATACTGGATGATTTAGTGGATATGATGAACGATAAAAATGGTCAAATTCAAGGGCGACTTCAGCCATACCAAGAGAAGCTGATTAAAAATTGGGCACAAATCTCACTAACCGCGGATACAAATGTCAGTGAGGACAAATCTGCCGTTAAACGTAAAAGGAACTTGGATGATGTCAATAACGCAATTCAAAGTCCAAAATGGGCTAGAGCATGTCTAGCAATTCGCTGCATTCCATTGGTTCCAGCTTAATAATCACTACTTATGTTTATGATCCCAATTGTAGTAGGAGATGTTTAATTGTAAGAATTATTAAGTTTGTAGAATGACAATTCAACATTTCTGTTAAATTAATATGCTTTTAGGTTTTTAGTTAGCTGGTTGTGTGGAAATTAGTGGATCTGGTGTGTATTATGATTGTTTTGAAATGCTAAACATTCAACTAACAATCGAGCATAGAGCTTGAACAATTGCATTATCCGAGCTTGCACTCGAACACAATTAATAAAATCTATACTAGCTCGTTCTTTTGACAATGAACCACTCCGGTACAACAAGCTAAAGTGACCTCTACGCTTCGTCCCCGATGCGTAGGGCCGATCCCTGTGTGCTAGAGGGAGGACCAGTTTGTGTTAAGCATATAGTTGGTTCTTGTCTTGTTTAGGCATTTGGTGCCCTCTCTGTCGGCCTGCTTAGTGGCAGAGCCACCTTCTTTGGGGTCAGTGAGGAGGATAGGACAATCCCCCACTCTGTCGGTTTCTTCCTAAGTTGAGTAATTACTAAACGAGCTCAAATTTCCTGATACTTAACTTTGCTTCATGGGCGGAACCACTATGGCGGTGGGGTAGCACGTGCTACTAGTCAATTTTTTTCTCGTCGTGTGAAAAACTTAAATTTTTTCATATTTTTGTAAAAGTGCAACTAGTGAAAATTTTTAAGTGCAACTAATGAAATTTTTAAAGTGCAATAAGTTCTTTATAAAATTACTAACTAAACTACGCAATTTTTATTATAAAAGAAGAGTTTTTGATACAACCGGTCCAGATTTCAAAAAATTTTATAATTTAATAAGATCAAATTTGTTTTAATGTTTTATTCTAAATTAATATTACATAAAAATATGTGCAACCCGTGATATTTGATTATGGTTCCGCCCCCTGGTTATATGTATGATAATTTTGAATTGTTTAATCATATACATTATATTAATAATAATAATAATAATAATAATAATAATAATAATAATATTTTATCTCTTGCTCAGTCATATAGTGCCTATTTGATGATACTCTCGGTCTTCACCTCATCACCATCTTTTCAACACTCCAATAATATCTGCATTTTCTTCAAACTTTTTATACTTTTCATTCAAAACACTAGATACACAAAGTCATAAACACATTGCTTGCTGGTCTCCTCTGCTCAAAAGTTCAGGTATAATCAACCCTTCAATTTACATAGTTTTTCAAACGATTTTACTTTTAGTTTTTTATGGAAATTACAAATTGTTTTGAGGCTGACTTTAAATTTAGATATAGTTATTGACTATGCAAGGACAATAGATCAAATTCAAACTAGTTTATTAAATGAACAACGTAAGGCAGATGACTTAATTCCAAGCTTGTTACCACTTACAAAAACAGGACACTAACATAATTTTACAATCTGGAAATATAAATGAAAATATAACACATTTAAGTGCCAAGTAGATAAGATGAACTAGGTGATTTGTTTCAAGTTTAAGGCCTGCCCAGGCTTTTAAAGCCCGTTTCTCATTTGGAATGGGCCATTTCACTCGTTCAAAGGTAGAATTTCATAAACATTACCCATTTAATTTTAAACTACCGTAATTTCGCATTTACCCATTAAATATCGTAAATATAAGTTATATTATATCATTTTATCAATCAGAGTATACAAATATTAGCACTAATAACGGAGTCCTTTCTAAGGTTTATCATCATTTTTTACCTATCATATACCGTCTTGGCCTTAAAAATTAAAAATAGATCTATTTAAATCTGAAAATTATATTAAAGATAATAAAAAAAATAGAAAATTAATATCTAAGTATTCTTATTCTTATATATAATCATGCATGGAGATTCTGTCGGTCTCCTTAAAAATGACTAAACATAATTTGGACATAAAAAAGGCCACGTCCTTCTCAAAGTTATATTCTTTCCCCCCACTAACCTAAGTTTACAAGAGCACTAATTTCCAACCATAAATGTCATGTTTCAAACAAACTAAAACAAAGGTCCCACTCTTTAATTTTAATGTCCCATTACTATTATATAGTTACTAATCCTATGCATAAACACAACAAGTGAAAAATGTAAATAAACATATGGATAGGAAAATGATCATTTTTAGGAAATCAAAGTATTGATTAATAATATAAATATACAATATATTTTCTTTTAAATATTTTATTTATTTAAATTAAATTACATCGAAAAAATTAATTATTTCTATTCGATGCGCTTAAAAATGGTTGGTACAAACCTTAATTTATATGAACTACCACTATTATACAAGTTAATTTGAAGTGACATATGTTTAAAATAGTAACTAATAAAGGACATTAATGACTTTTTACACGAACGGTGATTTCAACATTGGAGGATGATACCAACTTATGACAATGACAATTGAACAAGTTTTCGTCCTCGTGTTCAATAAAAGGAAAGCTGATTACTAATAACGAGCTTAATTATTTGAAATTAAATTAGATCAAGCTTTAACAGCTCATTATTGAAAGCAACAATAGCCTTAAACAGAATTGCGCCACAAATAAAATCTTGGTTAGTATATTTAAACGTCTACTCAGTGAATGACGCGTTGTACAATATATGCATCATATCATATGTTATATTACATTAAATTAGATTATATTTATTATCTATTTACATGTTATATGCATCATATGTTTACTATTTATAATAAAATAATGATAGCTATATTTAATTAATTGTTATTTAGAGCTAATTGAGGGTTCTGCTTCGCTTTCATGAGTGTCATTTTCGCTTAGAGTTGCAGCCAAATTTTGTGGTAATATGTTCATGTGTGCTTTCAAAGAACTAATTATAACTTGTAAGAATCATTGTAATTTTTTGTAACCTAATATTGATGGATTATGATCCTCATGGTCTCTCAAAGTTTAAAGTTAAATTAAACTCTTTAAATAATCTAATTATATTTTATGAGGTAATATGACCTCTCACGTTTAGTCGTCAAACATATATTTATTTTTGAACACGTACAAAATTAGGTAATCATTACTGTTCTATAAATTTATCATCGTTGTAACATTTCGAGAACTAGAAAAACTGAAGGAAATACAAATTTTGTAACAAAAGAAGTATTACTTTTAAAGTTGTAAGTTGTAACATCATATTCTATTAAAAATGAAAGTAAAAATGGTTAACTTAGGTTTTTGTAGTGTTATATTTTTTTTTAACTTTCGATCAATAATAAAAGGATATAATATATACGTACAGCTTTGATTTCCATTGGGCAACTATATAATTCGAGCATAAAACTTTTTTTTGATGCAAACATATCCATTTCTAAATTGATCTTCGCGTTCTTCATATATGTTGATGATTGACTTCGATCATAATATTTGATCGATATTATCACTAGCTAGCTTGTTAATTAAACAGTAAAGCGTAACGGCGTTTCATTTTCAATGGTCACGCTACAAATGTACTATTTCATGAAGAATAAAAATTAGATTTAGGTTTAAATTAGTACTATTGAAGAAGAGGATCAGGGCGGGTTTGGCTAGATATTTGATGATGGAGATTGCGTGTAACACAAGGTATAAGTACGTGAAACAAATTAGTAATTGAGATGCATGTGACTTTGCCTGATTCTGTTACATATGATAGATGATATTAAGGTTGTGAGTTAAATTTAAATTGTGCCGCAAATCTTGCTTCTTTTGTCCTTTTTTATGCTGTTTGGTATCTTTAAAATTTTAAGGTATATTCAAGATTCATGACTATCCTTCCTCCTCTAAGTTTTGCTCTAATTACAGTAACTAAACGAGTAAAATTTACAATCCCTTTCACATCAATCGAACGCTTGTCTGTTTGTGGTCGTCGTTGATCGTTATTGGCACCATCCTTCTCCTTATAGGTGAATATTAATTATAATTGTTTTGAAAGTTATGCACTCGATAGTACGGCCCTAAACGGCCTTTTGCTATATATGATCTCTTGCTCGTGAAAAGTAAAATGATCAACTTATAATTGCATTAAGAAAAGTATCCTGACTAGTGACTAGAATCGAGGAAAAATGATTGTTCGACTACTGGTTAATATTTTCCCTTAGGTTGCAGATCCATTTTACAGACGTTCTTAAATTACCAGTCGTTACCCTATGATTTATGTAAAATTTTTGAATCAAAGATGTCTTAAATGTAATTATATTTAAGTAGTTAACCAAAAAACTGCATTGACTGCACATATTCTAAATCGACGTTTATGCAAGGTGACTCGCCAACTTTTGCTGGATCCTGTGCGTGCATGTACTCAGCATAAAAAAAGTAACATGTTTGTATGTATAGAAAGTAACATTCGTACACCACCAATGGTGCTTATGTCTAAATCTATCACGCTTAAATATCTTTAAAACGATGACATATAGGGACTTGATTAAAATAAAATTCGTCACTTTTTGTGACATGAAAAGAATAAAGCTAATTTAATTTGGGGTTAGGGCTCGTAAACCGACCATTTTGTCTGTAATGGAATTGCAGCCATACCCCACTACATTCATTACTCATTAACACGTGTTTAAATATACATCTGCATTCTTATGTTCCACTAATTATATAGTTTCAGTTAAGTTAGGAATTAAGGGTTGTAAACTTAAGACAAAAGTAATAACTAAAATGAACAATTTTATTGTTGAAAATATGGGGTTGAAACTTTTTATATTTACTTTATGGAATTTCAGTGTTGTTGACCGCATAAATTTTATGTGCCGTCAAAATAAAGTTTTTTTTAAAAATAGTTACACTTTCAACCTTTTGATATATGCCATTTACATAAACAATCATCACTTTAAGACTAATAACACATAAAGTTATGTGTTGTTATAGCCGGACCTATAATTTTTTCAAAATATATATATTATAAAAATTAAATGCCTTATGTGAGTTCAATAAAAATCTAAAACTATCGATTGTGTCTGATTTGGTCATTAGCAGAGAGTGTAGTTGCATAAACAAGTCCCTCTAGTTCAGTATGACATGTTCATACATGTCGTGTCGAACTATTTAAACTGCCAATAACCTGACAGAGATTTCGCCCATAGCAGCAAAGAACTTGCAAAATAGCTTAATAGCAAGAGTATGAGCAGGGATCCAAAACAAGTTGTTGAGGCCATCAAATCGTTTCTAAAATGAGTTGCGCTCCAAACAAGCAAAGTCTAAGTGCGGCTCCAAAAATAGTACCCAAGATGAGAATAACTCCAAAGGAGCTGCTAAAACGAGTTGGAATACAGACAAGCAGAGTCCTAGCAGGGCTCCAAGACAAGTTGTCAAGAAGAAAAGAGCTCCAAACGAGCTGCTAAAATGAGTTCGGCTCTAAACAAGTAGAGTCTGAGCAAGGCTTCAAGACAACCTGTATAGACAAGTCGAGCTCCAAACGAGCTGAGATCTAAACGAGTAGAGTGCGAGCAGGGCTTCACGACTAGTCGTCGACACGAACATAGGTCGTAGCTATGATTCGAACATCTGCCAAAGGGCATGCAAAATGGTTAGGGGATGCAACTATAATGTAGTCCACCAACGGAAACACTAGATATGTTCCTTGCGAAATAATTTGGAAGGGCATACGGATAATACACCATCACTCTCCCTATTCAGTATGATAGCTTTGATTAAGTATCATGTTGAACTTTTCATTGTGATGTTGCAGGATTATACCTATAACATGGGTAGTTGTACCTTTTAAACAAAAGTATATATGCAACACTAATTGGGAAAGCAAATACCTCAAATCTATTCGTTAGAATCATCACCAGATTCCCCCATTATAGAGATTTAAGCAGATAAGAAAACTTACAAATTTGAGTCATATTTGACTTATTTTCCGTTTGACAATGGAACACGAGACATAGTGTTGCATGTCTCACAGATGACACTATTTGCTCAAGGGTATTTCATAGGTGATTAATTCTTAACACTCCGATATACGCGTAAATTCAATTTAAAATTAACTCAATCGAGAGTGGTTAAAAAATTAATCCTCAAAAATATACAATGAAATATTTTTAAATGTATAAATTACTCTAAAAGTAATTAGAGCACTATTATTCATCTAGGGAAATGGGTTTTTTCAAGGAGAGTAACGAAGCTCCGATTAATATTGTGTGTTGTTGTCATAGAGATTTTCATTTAGCCCAATAAGAGAAGCCTATAAGCCCAATAAGAGAGAGATTTTCTACTTACACGAGACGAATATTGGGGTAAATTAAAATTAGGATTAAGACTATGATTAGAGATGATATGACGGTGGCATGAAATAATGTCGCATAAAAACCGCACCATATGATTTTATGAATGTGATGTTTCTTATGCCAATTAGCAAAAGCGCCGATCTCACCTTTTTCCTCGCCGCCCGATTTTTTCGCTGGCCAAACATCACTCGAACTGGGCTCCACACTGACACGTCATCATGGCGTGTCAAGTTTCCATTCGCCTCACGTTCAGTTTCTCACTCCCCGTACTATCCAGTAATCTCCTAACACCCGCTAATTACTTCCAAATTACCACTATACCCTTTTTGAATTTATATTACACCAATTTTAAATATTATAAATAAGAAAATTAAAGAGTTATACTTAAAAAAGTTCAGACATATATAAATTATTTATACCTCAATAATAATTACTTACTTCTGAATATCACCATTCTCAACCAATTTAATATATCACCATTTTATACGTAAACTTAATCTTTAAAGATAGTGCTTTGAACTTAAAAGTTAATTTTGATGAAATTATACTTAAAAAAGCTTTGAGAAAACTTACACTACTTTGATAATATCTGAACAAGTTAAAACTATATTTTATTTAGAATTATTAATTATTTATACCATATTATAAATAGTTTAAATAGTTTACATTAATGGATTAATTCCTTAAATTAAATATTGAATTCACTAATATGCCCCTTTATTGACTACATAAGAATGGAAAGAATAAACGTATAATTTAAATTTTAATCAATTATATCATATTATAAATGGTTTACATCAATAACCTTGAATTAAAGATTGAAATTCACTAATATACTCTTTCGTTGACCAAATAAATATGAAAATAATAAACATATAATTCAAATATCAATCGATTATAAATTATTAGCGTCAGACCTCGCGCACAGCAGCGGATGAAGATTTCGCATGTTGTTATCAGACATATGTTCAATGGTACATGAATGTAAGAATAGTTGTTACCTTTTAAATGAAAGTGATTTTTTATAATAGCTTAAATTATTGTAATTGTTAATTAAAAAATTTGATAAAAAGAAGAAAGAAGATATTTAAATGTATTATGTGAAATATAATATTAATTTAATTATTTATACATTAAATAAATGAAGGGATATGTGAAGTGATAAAATGGTAATTTCCGATATTCCTTTTTAATAATTAAGAAAGAGACTGTTAAATGTTTTATAAAGATTATAGATAGATTATAAATTATTAATATTATATTAAATCTAAATACTTTCTTATTTTATATCACATAGATGACCTTAAAATTATAAAACATTCAATTGTTTATAGAAGTATATTTTATGATGATCTTCAAGGTAAAATAAAAATATCTATTTATACAACTAAAATTTTACGATGATTAAAAATGTCATAATAAAGTTTAAGAATATTAAAGGAAAATGAATTACTAATGGTGAGACATCACAAGTGCTTGCCACCTATGTCAGTTTTTAAAACTTACTACCAGCATTAATTTTTTATTATTATCTCTTCCATGCATACTAATCAATAAATATTGTTTATCAATGTTAGTTTACTCTTATAATTACCGCCGTAAAATGCGAAAATTACTCACATGTTACATACATTAATTAGGAAAGCAACCTTTCATTCAAACGGCATATCTTCATCAGTATGATAATATTGATTTTTACACACTTCAATAATATTATAGAAAAATGTTAACGAAAATTCTTACGGCGAATGATAACAACTAATTTTATAACAATTTTGCTCTAAACAAAAAAATAAAAAATAATAATAATTTTAATGTGAAAGTAGCAACTTTCATCCCCTATTTTCCTCTTCCTTATTCCTACTTATTCTCATCTATTTATTGCTAACTAAAATTAATCATTTTAATAACATTTATATATTATAATCTTTTCTCAATGTAACATTTCTTATTAACTAAGGTACATATTTTCCTCCCGGAGAATAAGTGTGGTGATGGTAGATCATCATTTTTACAAACAAACAACATTAAAAATTAGTTGATATTTGGATACTATAATTTGACATGAGAAACATATTACTTATTTCATAGCATTTATTTATATTAAGTTAAATATCATATCATATTAATTTTAATTATTAATTTTAAAAATGAAAAACAAAATGTAAATAAATGAGAATAAATAGGAATAAGGTGGAGGAAAATAGATGATAAAAGTTGCAGTCCGTTCAAAATTACTGTCTTTATTTTATTTTTAATTTAGAGCAAATTGTAGAAAGTTAATTGTTATCTTAGTCCTAAGAGATATTATTAGCAAAATCTATTATATTAATATCCAAACATTACTTTGTATATTGGATTAATTAATTACCTTATCTTTTACAAAAACATGCTTAAGTACGTATATAAATAATTATTTTCTTCCAATTATAATTATAATAAAAATAAATAATAGTAATATCATCAAAATCTTGTATATTTCATTTTAGTAAGTTTTCAAACTAAATTTTGTTTTGCATACTACTCCGTAATTAACTACGAAAGGATATAACACGTCAATTTGAAACCCTTACACGAATATCTAATTATATATTTTCTACTTTACCGTTCTGTACTTTTCAAAAACAAAAGTTATATTCAATTAAATTAAATTAATTTAATTATTATAAGAAATACGATGATAATATACGGTTATATATACCCCTCTTGAAACCATGGTCCGTATACCCCATATAAAAAGATATCCTTATGTAATTTCTTCAACTTATAGTTTCCTTTTTATTTTCTTTTATTTTCTCTCTCTACTTCTATGTCTTCAACACACTAATGTTTTTTTTCTGATTATTATTTCTAAAGGTTTAATCGCTCATTTTAATTAATACAATAATAAAAACATGGAGAGTACGGACTCATCATCCGGTTCAAAACAGCCGCAGTTACCACCCGGCTTCCGGTTCCACCCAACCGATGAAGAATTAGTGGTTCACTACCTCAAGAAAAAAGCGGCTTCCGTCCCTTTACCGGTTTCCATCATCGCCGAAGTTGACCTCTACAAGTTTGACCCATGGGAGCTTCCAGGTAAATATTTATAAATAATTACAAAAACTACTACGTCTTTTTTATGGTTTTATATTATTAAAATGTTGTGATGTAGCTAAGGCGACTTTTGGTGAGCAAGAATGGTATTTTTTTAGCCCGAGGGATAGAAAGTATCCAAACGGAGCTCGACCAAATAGGGCGGCCACTTCGGGTTATTGGAAAGCAACTGGAACCGATAAACCGGTGTTGACGTCTGGCGGGACTCAAAAAGTTGGTGTGAAGAAAGCGCTCGTGTTTTATGGTGGGAAGCCTCCAAAAGGGTCGAAAACGAATTGGATCATGCATGAATATCGTCTTACTGATAATAAAACTATGTCCAAACCACCTGGATGTGATCCTACTAATAAAAAAGCTTCCTTAAGGGTAATTAATTAGTTAATTACTAAAATAGTTTATCTGATTAGTTGTTTGTTGAAATAAACAGTTCTGAATTAATTTTGTTCAGAACTGCTTATTTCACTTGTAATGAGCAGATAAACAGTTTTATACAAGACTGGTTGGTTGAACGTTTTTCGGATGTTGATAGATAATTTTGGTATTTTTTTTCAGTTGGATGATTGGGTATTATGTCGAATCTACCAGAAGAATAATATGCAAAGGGCGGCTGATCATAACGATGGCAACGATCACAGCATGACGGGGATGTTGGCATCGATACCGCCATCAACATCACTCGGTGTCAATAGACCGATATCAGGGTTCAATACAATGATCGAAAATCATCATAATCACAACGTTGTATTTGATACTATGTTAACTACTTCGTCAAATGACAACAACATCCTTCCTGTTAAAAGATCACTCCCTGGTTTATTTTGGACCGAAGAAACTCATCACACAAGTAATTCACCATATACCAAAAGGTTTCTTACGGAAAGCAACAACGATGGTAGCGTTATGGTGTCACGAAAAACCAATGAAAATAGTGGTTCGATTGCAGGTTTTATGGGACAGTTACCACAAACAACCCCACAAATGCACCACCAAGAGGCACTGTTAGGCTATCAGTTACCTGGAATGAGCTGGTACTAGTAAATTAGTTTTGTTGAGGTGGGTATAAATGGAAATTATGCTGGTTGATCATATCTAATTTATTTATAATATATCTATATAGTTGTATGTATATATTTAAAAGAAAATTATATTTATGGAAGGGTCAACAATTTAATTAGTGACAGAGTTGTTTGTGCAAATATGTGTTTTTGCTACAACAATGGTCTGTAATTTGCCAATTTCAGGTGTATGTAGGAGATGCAGCTAATTACTTGAATGAAAATCATACTCTTATAATTAATTATGTTAATGTTAATGTTAATTAATTGTTTAGAATAATTAAATGATGATTTTATTAGTACTTTAATTAGTTTAAGTTGTATCTTTCATAAGATAAGATTATGTGTACGTTAAGTTTATGACATATATATTCTTGTAATGAATTGTTTTAATTGTAGTTACTTTCCTAATTTTTATTTCTTATGTTGTTGTCACATTCGATCTTCATTTTATCTGTCGAAAAAAGAATGGTGTTTAGAAACTTTTTGTTGAAAAGAAAAGCTTTCATCTTTTTTTCTTTCCATCGCTATTGAAACCCTAACAGGTAAAATATGATCATATCTTTTGATTTTGTGGCTACTTAATCTTTTTATATTATGCAAAAATTGATGTAACGTCTTGACATATAAATTATTGTATATCTCTTTATAATGTCGAATTGTTGATGATGGTCGCACACACCTTTTTTATTCAAAAAATCATCATTAATTGATACATATGAATCTATTTTAATTTATTCTTCTCTTAATCTTGTTACCATTGATTTATTATTGTTAATATATCCTGGTTCAGATTTATAGTCGTTACAGTAATATTCATCATTTCATGATTGAATAATATAATTACTATTAGTAAGCATGATATATATATATATATATGTATATGGGCAAATAGTCTGTAAACGTATTGAACTTTTCTGAAAATTCTATTGTATACATCCTATTTTCAGAAGTCCTATTGTGTGTGCTCCGCTTACTAACCTCTTCTATTATGTGTAGTCGCTAACATGAAACTTGTTAGTTGTTTATGTTTACCCCGTAGGAGCCACATATGACGAGGGGAAAAATAGTTGTGATGGTGTAGGTTTGGTGGTTAATGAGGTATAAATTGGTTGTGGTGGTATCGTTAGAAAAAATGATGGAAATGGTGGTGATGTTAGAGATGGTGATATTTTGGAGATAGTGGGGAGGTGGAGGGGATAGGGGTTGGTGGTTAAAGAGGTGTAAATTGGTTGTAGTGGTGTCGTCGAAAACAATGGTATTGCCAGAAAAAATGGTAGAGATGATGGTGATGTTTTGGAGATAGTGTTGAGGTGGATATGATAGAGGTTGACGGTTAAGGAGATATAAATTGGTTGTGCTGGTGTCGTCTGAAAAAATGGTGGAGATGATAGGGGTTGATGGTTGGGGAGGTGCAAATTGATTGTGATGATATCATCGGAAAAAAATGGAGTCGTTGGAAAAGATGGTTTCACCAAAAAATTAAAGATGATGAAGTTGATGATGAGGTGGAAAAAACGTATCAGACTTTTAGTGACATGGAATTGATTTGGCAATGCCATATCTGCTACTTACGTCACCTAAGTTAATTCTGACCTTTAATTAATGTTTCAGGTAAATGACTACACACAATAGGAGGAATTAGCATGTTAAGTACATACAATAGAACTTTTAAAAGTATAACGCGTATATAAAATTTTCAATAAAATTCTATATATTTATAAAACATTTACACTATATATTATTGTGCAACAAAAGTCTTAACTTGCAAAGTTATCTGAAATTTTATTTTCAACATCAAGCAAAATTCATCGTTACTACATCGATTAACTTTACTATGATGATAGATAGAAAGATGATAAAGTATATACATTAATTGAGGAATAGATGCTAGAAAAATAACTATTAGTTAGTTTTTTTAAGAATTTATTTAAATATATCTTTTTATATGTGTGCACGAAGAAGCGTACTAAAAGATGAAAAAGGACGCTTAATACCCTTTTATAATCTTCTATTTCTTACATGTTTATAAATATAACCATTGATGAGAAAGTAGATTTAATTAATTAGTTAAAGGTCAAATATTTCTATAAAAAGAAAGGGAAAGATGAAAGGATATGTGCAATGCGTATAAATATGTGTATGTGCATATCTATACTCGATCGCTTTCAGTTCTCAAAGATAAAGCAAATAAGGGATAAATAATTGATAGTTTAATTATAAAGAAGGGGAAAATTACTCGATCTTTTTCACGCTATCTTTTTCACCAACCTTTCAAATATGTGATAAAGTATTTAATTAATTCATATATTATCTCTTACTTAATCCCTAATGACCTAATCCTTCATAATCACATTAATTAGTAAAGTTAATGTTATCTTGGACCAAAGGAAACTTTAAATATGTCAAACCAATTCTTTTATCCATAAAGTATAATGCTGAGAATTCTTCTTGCAAATGTATTACAATTAGGTGACGGAACTAGTGTCACTTCACTATTTCGGTTGAAGGATCAACTTGTCATATCTGTTTATTTATTTTTGCAGCAAGCTAGTCAGTAAATTAAATGAAAACTAATTATATATTTATGCTAAAATAAGCGCTTAATATTTATTATTTCGACAAAAGTTCATTTAAATATAGAATTTTTTGAAAGTATGAGTTTAAAAATCTCAACCGTCATTCTTGATCAAAATAAAAGAATTCGTACGTTTTTAAAAATTAAATATTTCAAAAACTGTTTGTCAAAAAATTATAAAAATTGCACCATAAAAATCAGCGTTTTTTTCTCTTCGATTAAAGATCCTACATTATATACTTTCGACGAATTTTTTTTTCCATTTTTTGGTGGGTTTTGAAAATCGGTAACACATGTGTTATAAACAAATAACACATATGTTACCGGCGATTATCACATGTGTTAGTACCGACTATCGCTTGTAACACATGTGATGGTCCTTGATAATACATGTGATAGCCGCGTGTAACACTTTTGTTAGTCAATCGTAACACATGTGTTAACTCACAAAAAATGAAGAAAAAAAATTTCATCGAAAGTATACCTAGTGAGATGTCTAATCGAAGAGAAAAAAATAATGATTTTTATAGTGTAATTTTTATTATTTTTTGACTTACCATTTTGGAGAAATTTAAATTTAAAAAAAGTAAGGGAGAGTATGTTTTTGCCAAATGACTAAATCCTATTGGTACTTCTATTATTTAAAAAAAAAACTTATAATTTAATGAACTCATCTCTTATTATTTGATTCGAAATTAGAATTTTATTAAACATAACTTTAGAGTTATGTTTATAGTTAAAATTGAACCTTTAACAATATAAGTTGATTTTTATAATTATCATTTACCAATCATAGCCTTTAAGGCTATCAAAACCCTTGAAATTATATGTACCTCACCTAAAAAGAAAAGAGGAATGCTACATCTACTAACAAGTTACAAACAAATTTCTATAACATGAGGTGGACCAATGAGATGAAGTGAAAGAATCATGAAAGAGAAACAAACTTAAATTGTGATTGGCTAATCTAACTTTTTACATAATATCGTGAACTTTATTTTGTGAAATAGATGTGGCCCTAACATTCCTCAAAAGAAAATTCTTTCTAAAAAAAATAAATTAGACGAATTAAAATTGAACATTTTCTTGCAGTTATATATATATAATAAATGATAAATTAATTATAAAAAAGTTATTAGATTTTCCAATACCCCATTAGAATAGTTTTAACTACTACAATTATTAATCGAAAAGAATCATTTTTTGCAAATTGCAAGTGTGTGCAATATATTAATAATAGAAATGGATAAAAGTATAATCGATTTCTTTATGCATTTAAATTTAAAAAGTAACCAATATAGTCTATCCGCACAAAGAACTGTAAAATTAATTACTCCTTCCGATTATTTTAATTATTTCAATTTTTAAAAAAATACTATAAGTGTACTACTGATCAATAAGAATTCATTTTCTCCGATCAAACACTTTCTAGTTGATTAAAAATAAAAATGAACAATTATTTTAAAAAATTTCAAAAAAGAAACATGAACGATCAAATTAAAATGGAGATAATAATAAATCATAATAACATAACTTTTGTCGAGTAAAAAATATGTATGTACTTAAATTTTTTTAATTTTACATAATTTTATTTACATATTAAAATATACCCAGCTGATAACATATCGATATAAACATATAAGAACATACAAAATGGTACCATTCTGAACAAAATTCTAGCAATCACAATTCAAAAACACACCAAAACACTCATTCTTATCTTCAAGAATTCAAGAACTATATTATTCACTATAATTCACAATGTCGGACAACCCAAACACTCCGTACCACTTACACTACCAATGGAACCTGTTCCAAAACGTATCATCATCTTCAAACCCGTCAACATCAACCTCCTCAAAAAGGCACATATTCCCGATTTTGGTTATCCATACCAAATGTCTCAAAGCCAAGTCCCTCAAACACCATATTATCAACTACAATACCATCAAATACAACAAATTCCTACCATATCACCCGAGCAATATAACAATTTCATAATGTGGCAGAAATCTCAAAGCACCCCACAACCAGACATGCAAACACACGATCACGAGGTACCAACACCAACCTCGTCTCGAAGAAATAGATAAAAAAAAAAACAAGGAAACAATTGGCGGTGGGATCAACACATCCTAAGTATAACACCCCTCTTTCTATTTAAGAATATAATATTGATAAACTCGG
The DNA here is from genome assembly GCA_963921325.1 of Logfia minima. Lineage (NCBI taxonomy): Eukaryota > Viridiplantae > Streptophyta > Magnoliopsida > Asterales > Asteraceae > Logfia > Logfia minima. The sequence goes on from OY992768.1 coordinate 3,533,198, forward strand.
AAGCATGAATTTAAAATACATTACTTTAGTATATATCAAACATTATACATAAACAGTTAACATTTTTCAATATTTACATTACATTCAAACTGTTTAAGACTACCAAAGGCGGGGTATTATAAAAATTCACAAAACAAGGTTTATTACAAAACCATATCAGAGGCCTAAAGCGCAGTCAAACATTCCCTGATCAACCATTCACCTCCTGCACCCACAATTAAACAAAACATATCATGCAGGAAGTAAAATGAGGGGTTAGCACAAAGCTAAGTGAATAGGTTCATCACACAACATTCAACTTAGCATAACCAGTTGTTTACACCAAATAATCGTAAACACACATAATTTCAATGAGGATCGGTGGCTCTGGGGATATCATAATACCCGGGGATTCCCCCAAGAACACTTACCGTCAATCCGTATGGCCAATACAGAATAGACCGATAACTACTGGTTATTAAACACATACACAGGTCTCAAACACAACAAATGAATCAAAACCTGTGTAAAACACATAATAACCAGAAGTCCAACTACACGTTGACCTCAATAACATAATTCACATTGGTTCACATACCACGTAGATCAATAATCAATAATCAAGACTAAACAGTCTAATACACATCTACGTTTACTTGTTGTAACCAAATAGTTACAACTAAATCAAATGATGAGTTATGAATCCACTCACTGAGTCTTATATCACTGAGTCTTACATTGATCTGAAACAGAAAATCAAATACAAGTCAGAAGTTCGTTCCATAATTATCATTATAGCCCATTTATCAAATCAGGTAATCCCTGAAGTCTAGGCAAACAAAAGTTCAATCAGAAATGAACTTAGAAAATCTTGCAATGACGTTTAAAACTGAAAAATGTCATTTTCGGGCCCTAGATAACCTATATCAATCCGTGTAATTTACTTATAAACAACAATAACACAATATAATTGGAACCTTACCTCGGATTCACAGCTAATTAGCTCAAATATGATTCAAAGTACCACTTTTCTCTTCTTTCTCTCTAATTCTCTCTCTAAAACGATTTTAAAGGTTTGGAAATGTTTTGGAAATGATCTGGAAGTATTTGGGCGGTGTGTATATATATTTAACATCGAATTACACTTAAGCTCCTTACTTAATTTCAGTTCAGCCCGTTTTGCGACACAGTCCTGCGACACAACCATTGTGTCGCACAGACAACCTGCGACACAACCCTTGTGTCGCAGAAAATCAAAAACTTACAAATTTTGAATCAACTAATATTTTACTAGTCACAATAAGTCAAAAGGATTGTTTAACTACGTTTCACAATGAAACACATAATATTAAATAATCGATTAAAATAATAGAAATTACCAGACTGCAGAATAGGATGTTACACTAAGCCAAAAAAGGTTGTTTGCAACCGCAACATTTAGGCACTGGAGGACGAACTACAATTGGTAAAAAGTTGGATTGCCCCATTTTCAAATATTCCAACCGAGGAAATGCCTAGACCGGCTAGTTGTTTTGGTATCTTGTGAAGAATGAGTACAATAGCCGCAACCCGCCATTTCAACGCAAGAAGAACATGTTGTCCTAGGAAAGACGCTGACCGAAATGTCGATGGAGAGTGATGAGACGACAATTTTTAGCGTTCTCGATCATAAACGGCGAAAAAAAATTGTCCACTCCATATGCTATAAGGAATCATAATCGTAAAAACACATACATCAAATCACAGTAATTGCATGTCTTTCCTTTGTAAGTAAACATGACATATTACATTTTCTTATCAGTAGTGACTTATTTTGGTATAATGTGAATATGGATTATGATTTTTCTTGTTAATGTAGGATTTGAATTGAAGCTCCTTTAACAACAATATCACAAGAAATCGTCTACTAGCCAATAATATAATTTTCTGTAAGGAAATATATATATTTATTTGTACAATACCTACACGTATGTGATAAATTAAATACACGTATACGCATAGAATTATTGTTATAGGAGTTTGATTTTACGTAAAATTTCGAATTGGTAAATAATCCTGATTTGTAACAAGGCATAAGCCTCACTTCAAGTTATTTACAGCAAAATTGATATCTTAACTAATTATAGTATAATGAACCTTTTCTAACTGATGTAAAATAGTCAAAATAACATTTACCATTAACATATTGTTTATTTTGTAGTGTGTTAGTGTTTTCAAATATACATAAACACCTTTAATTTTAATTCATAAATAATAGTCTATCATCTTATATCTTATAATTAGTCATAATAACGAGTAGTTAAACATAACAATAACACTCATCCAAATGCCCATGATAAGTTCACTTTTCCAGTCTTCTCAAACAAGCTCCTAATGTTTGGAAACATTAACGTGTCCAGAGATGAAGTCTTACTTGTTTGAAAGTCAAAAGTCAACGCCAAAGCCCAAGTCAAATTTAGAAACTATCGAAACCAACCAAGAATAATTCTTTGGCCAACCAGAAGAAGATACCACTCACCCACCTTTTTTCACATTAAAAAGTGGATCTTTTTAATTCAAACCACAATAATCTTCAAATTCATCATCTCTTTCCTTCAAAGCTAAACACAAATACCTTTCTTCCTCAATTGATCACAAACATGATCATCAAGAAAGAAATAACCAGACTTCACCACCCTTCTCCAGCAAAAGGGTCATCTTTTTCATCCAAAAAGTATCAAGATTTGCTAAACGATTCTGACCTTTCACCATCACCAAAGATGATCACCCGTTCCAACTCCACGATCATGCAGCAGTCAATGGTGGTTCGAAGAAATAGCCCCCGTGAGGTGGCGGCAGCAAGGCGGAGACGTGCCAGCAAAGAGATGGTGAGGAGGGCGTTGACTCCACCTGCTCGTAGACTTACATGGCGGTGGTTTGACTTCCGGCCAACACCTAGTCGGCTGTCTGTTATGTCCATGGCTATTTAGATAATACTAACTGTTTGTCATTGTTGGCCAATTCAAACGAATTCAAATCATTTTTGCTCTTGTGTTTATGTACCTCCATTTGAAGACAATGTGGAATAACAAAACAAATTGCTAAAAATACATGCTTTACATATTTTTTCATGAATCTTGAATAGTTGTATGATCGCCATATATATCAAGTTAAATGCTGTCAAAAATGAAGAAGAGATCGAGTAGGATGTACAGATATACGCAGAGAATAATCTGCTCAACATGGGTATACAAGCATTTTTTGTTGCGTTTCCAACTGTTTCCATCAAATGAACAATTCAGTGACGAATAATGAAGAAAGCGGCTTTATTTCTGCATTTCTATGGCTATCTACTCCTGATAATAAGAAAGTTGATGAAAGTTGTTTAGTGAATGATAAAAGTTGATGACATAAAGCAACAAATGAGTAATGATTATAAGACATTGCAGCTCAAGTTTCGACTAAACGGCAGTTTTAAGGATTTTTACGCTTATATTTAATTTCATATATGATATATCGATGTGAATCACATAAATCAGGAATATCCATGAAGCATGTGCTATATTAGGTACGGAATTTCGATACTCTAGGCATAAAGTTGAATATTTGACAGAACTTGCTAAAATTGTGATTCACTTTTATGTGATTGCATATAAGCATACCTCTGAAGGTTCGAAAGATGAAACTGGATTTGGGTCTGCTGGTCCTTCTATAATCCGTGCTTCTGATTTCTCATTCGATAAACTGTCAAAATATCAATAGAATTCGTCTCAGTTAAGCAAATTTAACTAAAGCACTATCAGTAATTTGATATCCACAAGATACTTACGTTGAAAGAATTGTGACCCAAATGAGCTCAACACAGTCGACCCACAAGAGTCTTTGTTCAATGGGTACGACACCATATGTAATTATGTGAGCAAATGGCCAAAGCTTCCAACCAGCCTGATATTAAGTTAAAAAAATAAAATAAGTGGATATATCATATATACAGGTCATAGTTCTTTATGAATAAGAAAAGAAAAACATTTACTTACGGTCAACATGGGCCAAAACGTCGTCTTTAATTCATTGAAAATAGTAAATGGTGACTCAAAACGTAAAAGTCCCACGACTATAAAGTATATGCTGTTCCATATTGCTGCCCATGCGGTTTGATCAAAGGCTACCTTCACGGGTACCACCCACCAATCTTGAAAGGGGAAAAGTGCCTGAATAAAATAAGAATGTTATTGAAATAATATAAGTTTTGTAAATATAGCTGAACACTACTTAGAAAAGATTTCAACTTTTTGGTCAAAAAAGCACTTCGAGTCATCATAACCCGACCTACTTCAACCTGTACCAGAAAACGTCTTGCTTTGACCCAAAGAAGTTTTGATATGTTACCCTCTGACCCACTCATTTTGTCATCTCTAAAAGTTACAAATCAAACTGTAACATTTACCTCACAGAAATAATAGTAGTAGTGAGAAAGTGACCCGTGTAGAGTGAAACCAACGAGGCCAGACCTAAACATGCGAGTGCGATCAAACTCCAAGAGTGGTTTTCCTTCACAACACTGCATATGCAATGATTAAACCGTTAGTTATTATAGCTTATCATTGATTGTTAATGGAAGCAACAGGGTTTCAAGAGACTAACGAACCTGTGCAATCCAATCACCTATTGAATACACAACTCCACTTATCATCATCTTTGCCAAAAGTGGATTTTCTTTAAGAGCTTCTTCGTATGCACTCCAATTGTGTTGAGGCGCGTATCTCAGTATTTCATATATTGTCCACCCCTGTGAAATAAAAGATGAAAACTCCATCAATCACATAATCTGCTATAATGCTATCATCAAATTAACCACATTAAAAGTAAAATGTAATGGTTGTAGAGTTCCTTTGCAAATGTATAAAGAGAATAACCATGCTCTGAATAAACAAGCTGCATAAAGTCCAGTCATTGAGAAGAAACTTCACATTTTGAACCCCAAACTATACGAAATGGCCATCTACTATGCTAACAATAATTATAAGAAGTTATTTAATACACAAGCAAATCTAATATACTTTGGCAGACGTAAAAGAAGATCAAATTTATCCACAACCAAAGCTATTTGATACAGCCTAAATAGGCAAAAAGTTTATTCATGAGTCAATGGAGGGATTGCGAGGTGTTTGAAGTGTGAATGTCCATCTTGAAACATATTATTGCAACTTAATCATCAGAATTAGTTAACTCTGAAGTATCATATAACAAGTGATTGTAGCTCAAGCATAATTAATTAAGTTTATATTCATATCAATAATTAGTTTCATATGAGTAAAATTTTTGCAGCAAATATTCAGAACCAATCAATCAAAACTGATTACTGAGATTACAAATCTCAATATATTCTTTAAATGAACATCCAAAAACCCCTTAGTGCACATCAAGTCCAAGCTACACAAGTTATGGAAACAATCAACAAAAGCCAGGAAATACATATCTATAACGAGATTAACAATAAACCTCAATTTTCCACCAATTCAATTGAAATCTACAACAACAAAAAAAACTTTCTTACTCAGGAATCCACAATGTTTCTAAAGATTAATTTTTACGTTCATATTTAATGACTCTTCCAGAATTTATATCATCTCAACCACAGACAGATAAATATCCACAAGTTCAAGAGGATAATAATTATCATAACTAGTACACATGTAAAGTGATATACTGTAGTAGTCATTAATAGTAGAATGATGAACTTACATGCCAGTAATCATAATCAATGGTGAGCAATTTGGTAATACCATAAGTACCAGCAGCAAGAACAATAGTAGCATTAATAGCTCTATCCATCAATTTATCAAAATCTTCACCTTCAACCACCGGACCACCTCCATCACCACCACCAACGGAAGAACTTGCCGTCGCCGCCGAAGAAAACCCACCTTCAAAACTCAGTCTTCCTTCATTACCACCAAACCCACCAATCAATTGCACCTCTTTATCCCCTTCAATTTCAATCAGCAAGTTCCCAACTTGATGATCCATACAATCTTTACTCTTTATGGGTATCACATCTTGATCCTTACCCATCGCCTTAACGGCGCCGGCGCCGGACTTAGTTCTTATCAAGAATTTAGGTGTTTGTGATATGGGTATAAACGATTTGAAATCTTTAATGGGTTTGTTAAGAGGAAGGAAAGTAGAACTAATGGACGAAGCAGCCATTAGTGACTTACTTTTGATTTTCGCCGGAAAATTAATGGGCTTGTTTTTTTGCCGGCTGAATCTGGGTTGTTGCGCCTTGTGGGTGTATTTTATATTACTGTAGCTTTGTATTGGAATCTAGTGGATTAGAATAATTGGTTTAGAAATGTGCAACTCTTTGAATCGATCTTACTTTTCGGGTACGGGTTGGTCCACGTATGCAGGAGAATAATGGTTATCTTTTTTTTTTTTAATTTTGGACGTGTTTAGTACCGTAGTACATATCAAAATAGTCTATACTTTTAAAATACAGATACATATAGTAAACAATTTAAACTTGAATACATTTTAAAAATATTAACCCTTCTATATTATAGTTGTATTCACTCTACAGTGAACCCCTATTTTTTGAAGTGAATAAAGTCTACTTCATAACAGTAAGTTTCAGTCACCAACTTGTATAATAAGAGTTTATAATTCCACCGGAAATTATATTTTCATAACCTATGATGAAGACACTCGGCCTTAATCCTGGACAAGTTGTGTGGCAGAACGCCAGAACAAATGGACCAACCAAAAATTCTGGTTTTAGTGGGCCCACAGTATGTGATAGAAATAATGCAGCCAGAAAAATATCTACAACAATTTTTGTGGTATGAAAACCGTTCACCACAATTGGTATTTTTATGAAAATAAATATGTGGTTGTGAAGATTGCGTCCATTGATTAATGTTTTATGGGAACACGATTATATCCAGTTGCTGTATAGACATTGCTATTGACCAGCTTTCTTTTTGTACCCATGCAACAAATTATCTCGACCATATTAAATATCATACTGTAAGTTTTTAAGTCGATAGCAATATATTAATCGAATACAATGACAAATTTTATTAGTAATAGACTAGCTAAACATTATTCGACGTCGACGATATGAACTCATGGTCAATCTAAACGAAAAGGTGTGACCAATCTCATTTAAGGCTCTCATCAATTTGTCAACAATAATTATTTGGAGAGACGTAGAATTTATAAAAGAAGCATCTTGCTTCAATGAGAAACAATGTCTTACTACCATTTCTATTTTCTAACGAAGCGGACAAACAGTAAATGGCAACAAACTATTGGGCCAAAAAAACGTATATAAGTTAAGATCCACAACAACTTCAGCCCAAGTACTAAAGAAGTGAAAAGGAAAAAGCTCTTAATTTTTCGTAGTTGGCTCGGCCCAAGTTTAATAAGTACCCAATTTGTGTTGAGTAAAGAAAAATCATATCGGATCAAAAAGATCCGAAATAACGCATCATACTCTTCTTTAGTTTCTAGGTGTTTCTAACTTCCCTTTATTTTCATATACTCCGTAAATGTATTTTTTATATAATTTCATATACATGTTTTCATTGTGTTTTGTTTTTATTCATAATAAGTTTGGAGTCATGTGTACAATTTAAATATTGATAACGTTTCAATCGTAGCTGTATTTTAAGAAGAATAATAGACATGTAATCTTAATCATTAATTTTATAATTAACGGTTCAGATTCGTTGCAAATTAACAATATTTATACATTATTTTAACAAGGCCAAACAAAAATTAACAATCGAGATTATCTGTTTCTTTTTCTTCTCAAAATACATTTATCTATCTAATCTCAAACCCTTAAATATTCGTTATATATGTTATTTGAGAGATATGTTTGCCTACCGACTGCATAATAAATGATACAAATACATATATTCAAGTCATTTATGACACATTCTATAACTTTCAACCTTTAAGTTCAGAACTAAACTCCATATTTCTCAAAACCAACATTACAAAATAAATAAATAATAAATAAATCATAAATAAAATAAAATAAAATGAAAAATCAATAATTATCCTTCCAATAGTAACTTAACAATTGTAGGGAAAAAAACAATTCAAAAATATAATGTATATTACCTGCCACATGTCACACCTTTTCGAGAAATGGTGTATGTTCATTAAATTAATTGTCAAAATAAATTATGTATAAACATAATCAGCGTACAATATACATAATTAACGTACAATCATTGGGTCTCTTATAACTCAAGAAAACACGATAAATTTATTTTGTTACACTTGAATTGCGTTTGGTTCATAGAATTGATTAGAATTTGATGGAATTGAATTGAAATTCCATTCCTTAGTTTGTTTGGTTGAATAATTTATAAAGTTAATTTTCATCAAATTCCTTTCACTAAAGGAATTGAAATTTCCTTTTCTTTGACGAATTTCAATTCCTTCAAAAAAATTTCGCGAACCAAACACAACCTTAAAATTATTTGTGAAAGTGATTTTTTTTAATTATTTCAATAAAAATTTCGTGATATAGAGTGAATATATTTTATTATGAAAGTAATTACATACGATTCAACAATTTATAACTTCCCGTTGCAATTTTTAACAAAAGATACGGTTAATTCCACGATTGAGAGTATCTCAACTGAAAAACGGAAAACGGCAATGCAGACAAAAAAAAAATTTATAAGCATCCAACGTTCAAAAAATTCGTATAGTGGTCAAACCAGCTAGAGTGCTTGACCTCCAGCGATATTATTTAAACAAAACAGAGATTTTGGTCTAAAATAAATCTTTTATATATATAACTCGTGTAATATAACGAAAAAATTAACTAGCTTTACATTCATTTGAATATAGTATTATGTTTTCATAATCATTTTAAAAATTCAAAATTATATAGCGATACACGAAGTATAGTATTATATATTAGTATTGATATTAAAGCATCCTTATATTAATTACGTTTGTTGCTTTGGTGTGGAGACCTCGGATTCACAAAGTCGTATTTATTATACATAAGCTATATCTAATTAGTAATAAATATATCAAAGTGTCACCATTCGTATAATAACTCTATAAAGTTCAATCCGGAGAGGTTTATGGGAAGCGAATTGGACTATAGGGGTCAGCATTTCGAGTTTCTACCATTTAGATATGGCAGAAGGATATGTCCCGGCATAGCTTGTGTATCATTTTGATTGGAAGCTTCCAATGCTAAAGAAGTAATGGATATGAGTGACATTTTTGATCATACATTACTTAGGTCGACTCCTCTTCTTGCTACTCCGATACCGAGTAATATAAGTGAGTAGACTGGTGAAATTAAAAGAGCAAGAATCGTTGTTCTTTATTGTTGAAAACGTTGCAATTATATTTTAAGAGGTTGTAAGCTTTGATTGCCATCGTATAATAATATTGCATTACATTATGTTACTAAAAGTTATTAGCTTTGACATAAAACTTGATTACCAATTATGTGAGAGCGAGTTTTAATATAAAGATTTTGTATAATTTGATCTTGACTTCAAAATGTATATGAAAACATAAGTTTGAATGCTACTGCTCTAGATTCTAAACACTCACAAAGATAATTTAGCATTGGATAACAAACGGCCATAGGTAAGAAGAGGACCATCAGAAGACTAGGGATACCATCCGGACGGATTATTCGATTTTGGATTGTTCGGTTTAGATTATTCGAATTTTGGACAATTAAAAGTTAACCCGTAACCCAACCAAATAAGAAAAAGATTAATGAAATACAAATTAAACAATTTCAGTTTGATATTCGGTTTAATCAGTTTCACCTGAATCAGCTCAAGTTAAGCTTGTTAGACAAAAGAGCCTAAATTTAACAAATAAAGGGTATTAGTTTAAATTTTTATAGACATCAAAGACTTGTTAGTCTAAATATCCACTTAATTTTTGTGACATAGTGAGTTTATCATTAAAAACTTTTATCAAACAAACTTTGTAAACTATAAACGAAGACACTACGTTTATCGATTAGTGCCTCACAAAACAGATACCAAAGTCGAACTTAATAAGTATATAGTACCAAAAGATACACAAATATTGGTGAACGCATGGGCCATTGTACGGGAGCCTAAATATTGGGAAAACCTGTTAAAGTTTAATCCAAAGTGGTTTTAGGGAAGCGAGTTGGACTATAAGGGTCAACATTTCGAGTTTTACCATTTGAATCAGGTAAGGATGCGTCCTAGAAATACCGTTGGCATATAGGGTCGTGAGTTTAATGGTGGCATCGCTTGTGTTTGATTTTGATTTGAAGCTTCCATGTGCTAAAGAAGTAAGGAACATGAATGACATGTTTAGTCTTACATTACTCAGGGCGACACCTCTTCTTGCTATATGATACCGAGTCAAATAAGTGAGTAGACTGGTGAAAAGAGCAAGCGTTTTGTGTTAAAAGTTTGTAAGATTTGGATTGTTACGTCAAATCATATGGCATTACATTATGTTATTAAAAGATATTACGTTTTCTCTCCCATAATAATTGACTTCTACTTTTATACTTATTCTTTGATTTAAAATAAATTAACGAAATATTAGTTTTGTCATGGTACTCATAACAAATTTGATTGAAGATTAAAATTTAAATGATTAAAAATAATAAATAAGATTAAAATTGAGTGTTTAATGACTATTAACATATATTTTTTGCAACTAAATAATCTATTTGAAACAAATAAAAATATTAACGTGAACATTTAAAAAGGAGACGGGAGAATAACTTTTATATAAAACTTGATCACCAATTATGTTAAAAGCGAGTTTTAATATATATATTTTGTATGATTCGATCTAGACTACAAAATGTATATGAGAACATATATTTGAACGTTCTTACCCTACATTCTAAAAGATAGTCACAAAAAAGATTTTGCATTAAAAAACAAACGGCCATAGGTAGAAGATGAGACCACTATACGCACTACTCATATAATTACAAGTGCATAATTAATTATGATGTTTTTGTCATTTTTAGTGACGTATATTTTGGCAAAATTTGACCACAAAACAAACATACGACATTTGATAGTGGTAGTTTCTCAAATATAATATTTATATGTACCTCGTTATAAAATTTTGCAACATTTTCTGAACCAATAAATATATCAATTGAACATTAATTTGTATTCAACAAGTGGAGGTAAATTGGGTGACTATTTCTTTTTACCAAAGGTAATAACATTACAAGTTGTAGTGAAATATACGTATAGAAATTAATTATAAGTTTAAAGTTTGAGATTCTAAAATTATTTATATTAAATGTCAATATAAAAGTTTTTTTTTTTCAAATGCCTTTTGCAATAGGATCTGAATTTTTGAAAATAAAATAATTTAATTTGTGTATTATTTTCAATGTCATCTTTAACACCCGTCTCACAGTTATACGACTTACATATTTTATTTGGTCACTTTCAAATTGTAATTGTTAGCGTAATTCGTGAATTAATATTTGTAGGAATTTTGAGAAGTAAGTGATGTTATAAATAAAATTTTTAGACTCCTGACTTTTGTTTAAAAAAAGAAAGGGAAAAAAGTCGCAATTCTGAAGTGAGAAAAGGACAATGTATATTGTGAAAGGGCGGCTTTTAGTTATAAAGTAATATATATTTTTTTTACTATTTTGTTGATTAAATAATTTGTTATCATATATTTGGCACATATCATCAGAAAAGTGATGCGACAGCCAAGTTGGAGTGTTAGAGGTTGAGGTGCGAGTAAGAGAAATAGAAAATGGATACTGGACTAGAGATGCAACTCGACATTTAATAGTCGGATTTATGTTTGTCTGTCTATATTAAAATGTTTCAATTGTTTAAATTAAGTATGATAAATTGTCAGCATTGATAATATGAGTTTTACTTTTGCACTTTGTGACGTATAAATTAATCCGTTCATTTAAAATTTTAACAAACTAATTTATTTTTCCGTGTCTGTGTACTCATCTTGGAGCGAATGAATTATAATGAAAAATATAACCGTTTGAATACAAAGTCAACTAGTAAATTAATTAAAATTAAATGTTAAACAAATACTGATCTTAAAAAGAAAGTAAATATAAGATCGTTGGTATGTTCAAGCAATCATCGACATAAGAAGAAATTGCAACTGAAAATGTGTACAAAATTATCATTTAATTCATGATCGCTAATTCCGAATAAAAAATCATGATGGAAAGTCAGCTAAATTAAATAAGAAAGGGGCGATCATGATTTTCGAAAATGGTGAACATAAACTAAACTAGGATTAATAAAAATAATAAGTTTTGTATTTGAAACTGGTGATCATGAATTAACTATCGATTTTATACACGTATCCAGCTGCGATTTGTTTATTATGTCGGTGATCGCTTTGGTTCACAAGTGGTTCTTTTTCTTTTCAATATCAATATCTGTTTAACGTTTGATTTTAATTAATTTAGTAGATGACTCATTTTGAGAAGGTTATATTTGTAATTGTAATCCATTTGCGTCTAATTTGTTTATATAGGCGCAAAAAGGTAAATTAATTTGTTAAAATCATAAATCAATTTATCAGTTTGTTTAAAATGATTGGTCAAAAGATGTTATTAGTAATTTTTTTTTATTTTGAATTATCAACTCCTTAAAAGGGTTTGTAATAAATAAAAAATATTATAGCTTTTTATTATGATGACGGTGGAGGTGGATGGTATTATTTATTTTTATAATAACATGGAATGGAACGAGAAGAATTATTAATCACGAAAAAGTGTGAAATAGTATTTGATTTGATTCATCAAATACTGCAACTTTCATTTTCCTCAATTTTGATAAGTTAATTTTTTTTGGTTGATATCAATCTCAGATACGTAATGCAAGGTCGGTCCAAGCCAATTTAAAGTTCAGAATGTGATTGTAAAAGAGGATGATACATTTGTAAAAATGAGTCTAGTCTAATATACTATACATACAAAATTAAGAGCCCTTTCTGCGGTGAATCCAGAGCTGTCGCCTATCCCGTCCACCCGCAAAACCGACCCTGACGCATTGATAAATCACAATTACAAAATGTACTTTCAGCTCAAAGTTATGTGAATCCTCTAAAAATATAGTTATATATAAATTGTTAATCAAAGTTACAAATCTATGAAATCGTTTTGTTTTTGCATGCAGGAGTATAAATGAAAATAAGTTTCGAAAGATACTAAAGAGGTCTGAAAGATATCGAGGAAAATAACACATATTATCGGTTGTAAGAGAACATTTTATTTTAAAGGAGAATTACCTATATTGTTCCTGTCTCTAACTCTCATCTATTTTGTACGTTAAGTCATTGCACGTGCACCGCGTACGAGGGTACTATTGACCTCTCTCTATTTCCTCCTCCTCTTTTATAACCCGAAGTTTCATAATTATCAAATACAAACCCTTCTTTCAAAATTAATCCCCACGAAATCCCTATCCAAATCGTTCCCATAATTCCGAACTAAATCGGTTGCTTATTCGACAATGGTGGTTAGTTCATGGTATATTCGAGAAGATTCCCCTGATGCTGAGTTGTTTGATCCGTACGAAATCTATGGTAAGTTTATGAAACAAGTATACAATTACTCTATACATAGTTCATGGTATATTCGAGAACATAAATTTGTTGATTCAATAGACATTGACTTGTTTTCTGTCCATGAGTTACGTGATATGGTAAAGGAAATTGGTTACCCAACTACACAACCAATGTACTTCCATTTTAGGATACCTGATAGTAACATAGATTTTGGCCTCATTCCTTTGGTAAGTGACAAAGATGTGATGTTTATGGGAAGTATGTTGGTAAGCATAAGATAATCGATGTTTATGTTGAACACTGGGTGACTAGATTAAATAAAAATTCAAGTGATGAAGTAACACAGAAAATGGGAAGTAGCAAAGGTAGGACCACAAAACAAAATGTAAGAAGAGCTAAAATTAACTTTTTAAGTGGATGGATTGAAGATGCTGATAGAAGGCAGGGTTTTGGGCTGGGGCAGACTATTACTCCACCACAAGTAAAAGAATTGGACGATTTGTTTGCTTACAGTCAACTTTTTGAGGATCAACCAAGTACAAATAAGGCTAAGGTTATTGTTATTAATGATGATCAACCAATGACAAATGAGGGTAAGGGTACACAACATAATGATCCAACATATGAGGGCAAGGGTAAGGGCATTTGTGTTGATGATGAACCAAAAGCTAAAAAGGGTAAGGGTAATTACATGTCACTAGATGATGAAGAACCGATGCAGAAAATGGTCACTTTAGCCAACAGAATAATTATGAAGAAAGTGATAGTGACTACTCGATAGATGAAGATAACATTATCAATGATGTTGAGGTAAATATGAGGAACTTCAAGTTGAACATAGACAAAGATCTTGAATGGATTGGTTATGAATATGGTCAGCAAGTTGATGTTGAGAGTGATGATCTACCAATTGAAACATTGGACCATGATGAGTTTGAAAGTGCAACAGATGAAGAAGGTGATTCTAAAAGGAAAAAAAGCTTTGAAGGAGTTATGGGGACCACAAAGTACTGATGATCCAGGCAAGCCTAACAAGACCCACTTTTATATAGGGCAAACCTTGGGAGTAAAGATGAGATTAAGGAAATGGTGAGCAATCATGCGGTTGAAACTAGGAATTACACTACAAGAAGAATGGTTAAACAAGAGTCAGAATTGTATGCTTGGGTCTTACACTGTGTTTACCAATGGAATTGGTGGTCCCACTGAAATAGCAAGTCAACCAGTAAAAAAAGCAGTAAAGAAAAAGGCACAAAAAGAAGATGCTAAAGACAAGGAAGTGGGCCAGTCTGGTGGACTATTCAATACAGACAAACAACAAGTAAGTGATATGTCCTAAAGGTGCACATTGAAACCGGTTCGTGAACCAGAATCGGTTTTCAAACCGGTTCGGTTTGAAACCGCTTTGAGATCAAACCAGTTTGAACTTTTCCCGGACCAATTGGTTTTGACCCAAACCGGTTTTTGCCCACCTCCTATATGTCCCAACAAAATAATCTGGGCCAGTCTAGTGGGCCAATAAAAAATGACAAAGTGGGCCAGTTCACTAGTGTTAGTGGTACACCAGAAAAACAGAAGTGGACAAAGGCTAAACTTAAAGAGGTTAATGGGGATACTCCTGAGAAAGGCAATAAGTCCACAAAATATAAAAAGCATGTTATAACTTGCCCATGGTTATTGCGCATATCCAAATGTAAAAGGGATGAAACGTGGATGGCGAAGACTTATAAGATTATCATTAGTGGCTTCAATCTGGGGATGTTAAAGATTGCAGCTTCTTTCATTGCCAAAGATGTTGAACAGAGCGTTATACCTAACCCAGAAATTTCAAATATTGCCCTCAAAGATCAACTGGAAACAAAGTATGCATTAGGAATCAGCAGGATGAAAACTTACAGGGCTAGAGTGATGGCAAAAGAATGTTCTTGGTGATCATGCTCATCAATATGCTGTGTTAAGAGATTATATCTTGGAACTTCAAAGAACTAACCCAGACACAACTGTGAAACTTGATGCGCAATCCAGACAGTGAAACATAGCAGTTTAAGAGAATTTATGTTTGTTTAGGAGCTTTGAAGAAGGGATTTACAACCGAGTAACTGTGGCCCATGTCCTACATTTGACGGCCGAACAAGAGCTGATATGGCTGAATAATATAAATCAATAGTGGCCCAAAATTAAGACACTCGGCAAAATAGTTAAAAAATAAAAAATTAAAAAAGGTCCTACCGAGATTTGAACTCGGGTTACTGGATTCAGAGTCCAATGTCCTAACCACTAGACCATAGGACCACTTTTGTTTGCATTCATTGTTTAAATTATATATAAAGATTAGTACATTTGTAAAACATTTGAACCGAAATCCTCTGTAACAGAATATGAAAATAAATATATGACTGATCAACTCGGAGATTGAACTCTCTTTGTCTTAAAATTGTGAAGTGTAAGTGTTTCTAAAGCGAACCTAATTCATTAAGAATTAACTCATCGGAATATAATTTTAAGTACAATTAAAGTGTTTCGTACATTCATTTAATACATTTTCGTTATTAGTAGGAATGGAAGAATATGACGCTTTCGGTGATTTAGTAATCTTTTTTACTTTCAACCGTAATTTAGACATCGCTTTTGGTGAGTTACTGTTTCACGAGGACCGATCAAATCATATATTTGTCCTTGTAATCTATTATCATATTTATTAAAAGACACTTAAACTTACATCATGAAGTTGATGTGTCATATTCTAATGTAGGTTTCGAAGCTGATGTGGTTTCAGTTGGTGTATTTGTTGATGTCTTGGTGATGTCATAATTCTGAAATATAAAAGTATTAAGATTTGTTAAAAATTATTTCAATACTAACTTATTCTACTTTATTAATTATTACGATATAAAATTATCTCATTTAATAATGGGCTTGACATGGCTACAAGTCCATGTAGCTTCATTGACAACAAAAATATCAAAAACATAACAAATTTACACTATGAAAATTTTCAAAATGACTTAGTTATACTGAATTAAGAAAAATTATATCATTTTATTTTCAAATGTCACTAAAAAATTAGAGTATTCACTAAAATTTGAGAGAACTATTTTCTTTCAAAAAAGTCAACATATATTCAAATCTAATTTTATAAGGAATAAATGTAGGGAATAGGCTACAATTACATGTAGCTAATATATTCCCTTTAATAATATATGTTATCATGATTTTATTAAAAAATTATGGGTTTATTGATTGTGATGCGTTTAATTTTCACGTTTTTATATTGTGTGGGGTAAACTATAATATTTTATATTGTATGAGGTAAACTTTCAAAAACTTTACATTGTATGTTGACTTGCCCTTTTCGCATAGACAAAAAAGGAAAGTATTGGAATGGAAAAGAAAAATGAAATATTACATACAATAGAGAAGTTTAGAAGGTTCACCTCATACAATAGAAACTTTCAAAGTTAACCCTATACAATATAAAAACTTGAAAGTTAAACGCATCATGAATCAATGAACTAAAATTATTACTTAAAATGTAACACTTAGATACTTCGTATTATACTAATATTAATATTTTGTATTATAAATTTTGTTTGTTGCAAAAAATATAAAATAACTTTAAAGTAACTTTATAAAATGTAATTGTAAAAAAATTGATATATACAAATTACATTTAAAAATTTTTTTATCAAAAAATTATGTCAACTGACTTTATAATTAGAATTATTTAAAAACCAGTATTACATCATTGAAACGTCCTCATAATAACCTAGATTCGGTTGTAGTAAATAATAAATAATATAAATAAAATAACACCTTATTTTCTAGATAAGTAAGTCTCCGACATATCAATCTTTTCCTGTAGTAAATAATTGATTCGTCAATTGTGACTTTATTTTGTCATGTTTTTATTGTCCAATCAAATTGATAATACGAAGACTCTTAAAAGGCAGGGAAACACTGTAAACTTATATTCCATAAAGATGTGTGGAGAGAGTTTAAACAAATGCCTCAAAGGATTTGTGAAAAGAACAAAATCATTATACTACAAAACAATATTATCACATCGGTCTTGATTAACCCAGGACAACGCATTTTAAAGCTAATCTTGTTGTAAACTACAATTATAATAATAATAATAATAATAATAATAATAATAATAATAATAATAATAATAAATTATTATTATTATTATCACAAGTAAAACTAGAAAAACAAATAATTTATGAAAATAAGTTGTCCCTATCATATAGAGATAAACAAAGAATTTATGAAAATAAGTTGTCCCTATCATATAGAGATACACAAATTAATACCATCAATATTTTTGTATTGTTTTCTATTAAACATAGATGATGTTAAACATCTAGGCAAAAATCATAAGCATGGCACGTGCTTATATCAAACCAAGTTCCAAATTATAATCATCAAAGATATACTAACATGTCATTCGTAATTAAGTTGCAAAATAACCTTAAAAGGTTGTATAGTTTAGTAAGATTTTGATAAATTTGATGCAAAACAGAACAAAAGTTAATAAGTACATCGTTGAGGGTTCATTAAATTCTAGTCATGTGAGCAACAAAGTTCACATGAGTGACACATGCCTAAATTCCGACACTTCTTTTCTCAATCTGACACACTTGTATTTTATTTGATTCCATCTCTAGATTTTATTTTATTTAATGCTAATAAGTGTTGTGTCATCAAATTAATATTGTAGATTATGTATATCATAGTATTTGAAGCACGGTAATCCAGACCATCTATCGTAAGATTCAGAGGTTCGATACAAAGAATACTTGCGACATAGTTAAATACATTATAGTACATTCTTGAGTGTAGTTTTATAATTTCTATTTATGTATATATAATATTATATATATATAAGTGTGATTTATTGCCAGAGATTTTAGAAGAATGGAATGGATTTGAAAATTAAATACCACCAAGATCCAATGAGTACTTGGCCCTTCGTCAATTGGTCAATTTGGTACTAGTAAATTGACCTCACATCTCCCATCAGGCCATCAATTCTTCACCTAACATTACTTGCATTTCAAATATATTATTCAGTTTCTCTTCAATTATATTCGACAATAATAAATAATAATAAATAATAATGACATATACCTAAGTTGATAACGAGTACAGTTATTTTTGTCATAAAAAATACAAAGTTGAGAGTTTAACTTAAACACTTTTATAGTCACAACTGTTGAGTGAGTCATGTATGTCATCCACATTATAGATAGACAGACGATGGTAGGTAGGTCTGAGTTGCCAGTTATTAACTTTTTGTCACAAAAATATACTCAGTAATAAACTTGTTGAAGTCTGAAGTTAGTAATTGAACATTATATTTTTGAAGCTACTTGAAACAAATTCATATTTCAAATGAGTGTAACTTGTAAGGTATTCTTTTTTGATATAGATTCTCTTTTGTTTTTATTTTTAAACAGAAGTTATTCAATTGTAAAGACTGAAGATTATTAAAATTAGAATCTCGATTGCTTATAAACGCATCCTTATTCTTTAAGGTGGTTGGAACGGTCCTTTTCGATTGCCATCATTAGTTCATCTCTTCGTATATGTACAAGGAAACCATATTTTCGTTTGAAATAACATATATAGCCTCACATTATATGTTCATGTTTCAACAATCATAAAAATTATATAAATAACTCATTTAGAATACTTATAAGTACCGTGGTTCAACTAATTAACTAAGTATGGTTTTAGTTTGTGTTCTATAAACGATAAACAATAAACAATATCGGTGTATGATGAATTAATTTTGGGCCTATAATCTTATTAGTACCATGCTTCAATGATGAAGATGCATGTGTGGCAAAGATATTTATGTTTATTCTTCTAGATTAAATTTTGTCTCCTTCCACGCCATAATCATCAATACCAAATTTTAGACTCCAATATATATTTTTTATTACCTTACAACTATAAATATATATATATATATATAAATAATCTTCAAAGACAAAAGAGAATAAAATTTGTAATATAAGATGTATACACAATTAAAGAGTGCCTTTTTTACACTCATTTTATAACATCCATTTTTCATTTAATAATCTCTTTACTATTACTACTGATTCAACATAAATTGTTGAATCTCCAGTCTAATCTAACTTCACTAGGACCCACGACATGCTGACATGGCTTCCGAAACGAAACAATATGGCTACTCACCATGAAAGCCGTTACACGTTCAGAAACTCTAATATCTTCCATTTTCAATTCCTGTAACCGTTTCACATATTCCGGCACGTGAACCAGATCCCAAACAACCCCAACACCGCCACTTTTCAAAACCCTAACAATTTCCCCCAGTACTCTCATCCGTTCAGCCGCCGCTGCCGCCGTTTTCGGACCAAATTCTTTACCTACCGTATGCAAAAACCCCGCCGAAACCACCACGTCGAAGTAATTATCAGTAAACGGAAGTCTACGCGCGTCACCTTCACGGCACGTCACGTATTCCTGTACGCCTTCCATACCTGCTTTTTTTAACGTCGATAACGTTGTGTTTCTTCGGTCTAATCCGACTACACGGCCGCTGCTTCCTTCTTTTTTTAACTGTAATGCGACAGCGTTTAGAAGGATGCCGCGGCCACAACCGACATCTAGCGCGGTTTTCACCGTTGACCAGTCGTGTACGGCGTTGACCATACGTTGTGCCATTTCCCAACGGAGTGCGACGGATGAGTAGAAGATGTGGCCGGCGGCGTAGAACAAACAGACGCCGGAGAGAGCTGTGACGGACCCGGTGAAACCGGCTGTGAATCTAGCGAAACCGGTGGAGAAAACTGAAGGTAGGATTGAATCAATCAGGATGCAGATCCAATCGAAGTATACTAGAAAAATGATCGATGATAGTGAAAACAATATCGCATGAATTAGTAGGAAAACCGGCGTTTGCCAGTCGTCCATTCCGTAAATTGCGTAGATCTGCGTCCAATCTCTTCCGGTTTTCCCCATTTTTTTTCACTAAAATAATAACAGTAGCGGATTTTGAATTCTGCTTAATCTGATTCAGGTCCAGATTCTGGAACCTACAGTTTAAAAACAGCGCGGTGAGTATTACACTAAAAATACAATTTATATCAAATTTACCGCTTCAAAAAATATCTAGTTTAGTTAACATGAAATAAACTGAATTCGCGACTCAAGTAATTCAGTTAGTGATCAAACATGAACAAGTGAGAAAGTAAGAAAGTATTAAAGTATAAAACTAGTAAGAGTGAACTTACTGTTGATCGAAGAAATGGTAAGGAATTGAAACAGTATGTTGATTATGAGAAAAGGATCATGAGAAATGAGTGATTCATAAATATGGATATCTTCAGGTTCAGATGATGACGATGGATGATGTGAAGATCTTTAACCAATTGATACGCGTTTTCCTTTTGGATTTCGTCGTTTTGTTTAAATGTGCGTAGCTTTGCTTTTTGTGCGAATGAGATGAGAGAGAAACAGAATGATTGAACAGAGAGAGGCGGTGCTCGAGGTGCTTAAATACACAAACTTCATTTTATTCACATAAACTGTCCCTCAAGTATCATCTTTTGTTAATTACTTTTTCATGTTTTAAAATGGTGTTTATACTTTATACTACACCTTTTCTATTTTTCTTACACGCACAATAAAAAAGTACAAACAAATATTGTTTATTTTAAAGTAGTTATATTTATACTATTATTTTGTAGAAATACATTAAAATTGTATTTAAAAAATTATTATATACGTATAAATAATGTAACAATTTTGTATATTAATCAAAAATAATATCATAGATATCAACTTACTTTATTTTTTATTTTTTAGTATATAAGTTAAATTTAGAAAATGTGACGTACATATATTAAGTGAGTAATATAGTAAGGGTTTGTGAGTACTACCAATTCAAAGTTTATAGCCCCTAATTATTACATTCACATATATAAGGGTGACATTTCTGTTACTTCAATTATTACATTCATCAACACAAATATCATGTCAAAAATATACAAACTTCGTAACCATATAATAATTTCTAATGAAAATAAATTAATTAGTTTCAAAGAAGAGAAGACAATTATACAAGATTATGAAAGCTGTAATATAATTGTCAGAAAAATCATTATTGTGGAAGTACACCTGATGTCTTAAAATGGGTTTTTCTTGGATGACGCTCAATAGACCGATTTTTCTACTGAACCTGCCAAAATTATTGTATAGTTATAATGTTGCTCTTTGTACTCCTTAAAAAGAAGAAAGAAAGTCAGTATATCACAAGAGTCATATCGTACTTGTAGATGAAATTATAGTCGTCTGTGTTATTCGTTTTTCCTTTTTTACTTAATATATAGTTATATTTTTAATATAGTATAAAGTTTGATAAATCCAAGTTTTTACCGATATCAAGTCGAATGCGTCAAATGTGATATGGTATATGTTTTCTGTCTTCCAATTAATTTTATTAATGGTATTATTATATTATTCGATTATGTGGAAATTTAAAAATCTAATAAGAACACATCATTACTAGAACTAGCTTCACTAGATTCAAATCAAAAATCTCTAAACAAATTAGAAAAAGAAAAAAAAAAAACTTACAGCATCACTCAAAAATCACTCAACTCATTCTAGACAAAAGTTCATTAATCTTGAACCAAAGAAACAAAGGGATGAAACCCAGTTTTTACCTTTTACCTTCTCCAAGTTACCTGCAAGAATACTTGTGCACAATATAAAGACGTTTATGACTTTGCAGGTCTATTCACATTTTGTTTCAAGAGTATATTACTTATTCTCAACATCCCCTCTTAATATTATTTGTGAAACATGTCAAAAAGTTTAAGCTCTCTACCAAAAAACTCATGTTGTTTGGTTGGAAACCCTTTTGTAAACATATATGTGATATTGATAACATAATATATTTTGCGTATACATATCAAATGTGCGCAAACCTTTTCCCTTACAAAATGTAAGTTTATCTCAAAGTATTTGATTCTCTCATAAAATACTGAGTTAGTTATAAAAATGGCAAATTTATTGTCACAATAGATGTTAACGGGAAGCATATTGGATAAACCAAGCTTAATTAAAACCTTTTCTATCCAAACAACTGATCTTACAGTTGATTGTTTTTTGTTTTTCAAAGCAATTGAATTATTTCCCAAGTATATAACATATTCAGTCGGGGCCTACCAGTTAATTTTGACGACCCTGTTCGAAAAATAAAAATAGGCCCTTAAAGTTTTTTTCTATATAAACAAAATTAATTAAAATTACGATAAGTTAATAATTGTTATAAAAACAATCAAAACAAAAGGACGATAGTACAATAAATCTGTTGAAAGTTTGTGTTTTATTTTACGTTAAGTGATATGTATTAACATACATATATTGGCTAAATTTCGGGCCCTATTTTTCTTGAGGCCCTGTGTGGTCGCATACTTTACACACCCTCAGAACCAGCCCTGTATCCGGTCATTGATCTTCTTGAGGAAAGATATTTTCCCCAATCTGAATCCACAGAGGCTTATAGATCAAATGTTTTACCTTTACTAAACATAACATTTTTTCCAAGTGAAGCTTTAAGTGAAAGTTTATGTATATAAGAACTCTAAAGTGAAGCTTTAAGTGAGACTGAAAAGGTGCATGTATAAAATGGCTGAAACAGTGAACTGCAAATGGTATATATGGTCTAGTGATGGTTAAATAGATCAACTTTCCTATTAGCCTTTTATATATTACGTTTTTCGACTATAGTAAATTAATAATCATTTTTTGTTACTATCATGTTTCGTTAACTCATAAAAATAGTGATTAACTTTTTATAAAATTTTACCTTCTATATACACATTGAGAAGCTAAAATATCTTGGTGTGTTAGGGTTGGTCAAATACCATTAGATTTAGAACATCAAATTGATTAGAAGGTGGGTACTTTTGTATTGTTTTCAAAATTCAACCCACGCCTAATTGTAGTTCATACTTCACAAAGGGAGGCTGTCTACTTACTTTTTCTATATAATTAGGCAAGATTGTATCATGTTGAATACATTTAAGGCATATGTTATTTTGTGCTTCTTGTGAAAGAGTATGTCTGTATTGAATGAAAGAGATAATTAAGTTGTTAATTGACTATATTAGGAGGACTCAATTAAATAATTAATTGACGTTAGGGTGTTTCATGCTTTGATAACTAATTATCTCGATTTCATAATTCATATGGTAAAGGTGAAAACGTTTTTATGTGTACTCAAAATGTTATTATTTTACATAATTCTATATAATTAGGCAAATTTATAAAAAAATCATAAAAAAATACGGTGAAGTTTGAAAGTATGTATGAGAACCTAAAAACACTAAAATATTTTACATACGATGTTTTTAATTAAATGGTGTACATATATCTAATTGTATATGACAACTCTTTACGATTAGCAGTGTATGATGACCAAGAAGGACAAACTTAACACAAAGCGATTGTTTTACACAATTACGAAGCAATATACAAATAATTACTTAAAAGCAAAATAATCAACATTATTCTACTTGTTTTGATTTTCCATCATTTTATATTTTTCAATTATTGATTGATTTCTTTTTTTTTCGTATCATTGATATTGATACCCTTTAGGCGTCTACTTGACATGTAACGAGTAAAAAGTGAAAACTTTGGTTTAAAATGAGTGACTTGGCAACTTTTTATAAATACGTTTTCTATTTCTATTTTCTAAATCATGGATTATGTTTAAAAATATATAATACTTAAGAATAAACATTATGAATACAACAAGAGGCCACAAGTGTCTCTACATATATTGTTGACCAAGTTTCTAGTCGTTTAACCAAAGTTATGATTTTGCTATACTTCTAATGTAATTTATTTCATTTCTTTGACCCATTAAAAGTAAAACATAACTTGATCAATTTAAGATTAGTATATGGCTCACAATGATATTTAATATTTTAATTGCGTGCGTGTTGTGACAAGAATGATTCTAAATTCTTTACAAATAACTTCTATAATTCCACTTACCAAAAAATAGAAATAGCAAAAGTAAGAAAATGTTATAATAATATTTGTTTGATTTTATGTTGTGAATTTAAAAGTACAGATATGAAGAATGACCCACACATATCATAAGATTTTAAGCTAAAAATAATAGAGACAATATACATCAACCGAAATGCGTTCTAAACCTTTGTCTCACAATTTTTAGTGCTACGTAGTTGCATAGCCATACATATTCAAATCATTTTACAAATTTAGAAACATTAGTTGTCAATTTATTGTAACATTTATATCACTTGTCAATTTATTCGAAAAGCTAATACTCATTTGAAACATCAGTTACAACTTTAAAAACGTTCGTTGGTGAAGAGACGTGTTCATCGTCAAGCGATTCAATCAACGAGCCATGTAAAGTTTCATTATAAAAAAAATTACATTAAGATCGTACTCAAATTACGTTAGTTAAGTTGAGGATTAGTTTCCTTCCAGTAAGGTCGGCTGACTCCGCTCAGCACACTCTATGGTTAACGTAGTACATGAAATCGTGAAATATGTATGTTTTATAGGAACAAAGACAATATTTCCCTTTGACGAGGAGTATTGTTTCACGCACAAAATTTGCTCGAAAATTGAACATTAGTTGACTACGTGACTAATTTTATCGACTAAATAAGAATTACTTAAGTGATCAATATCAATCTGGATGAGCTTCAAAGATAACGATTCTTATTTTGTCATCCAATAATGAATTAGTGTACCCTCGATACGAACCAGTTCAGTACATGTAAGTTATTGTCGTGAACAAGTAATGGAAACTTGAACAGGAGCTGAGTTTCGAAGATGGGCAACTTTTGTTTGTATTAAATTTTAGGATAAAATAAAGAACAAGTTATTTGAAATCGGTATGGCCGGTATTTTTATTTTAAGTAGTAAAAATCAAGCTATTGATCATGTCGTATATGTATTTTAGATACGTCAATATTTAGTAGATGATCGAATAAAATAAAGTGCGTGGGTTGCCACTTGCAATTTGATAAATTGTAAGAGGTTTGACAAAGTGGCCAATGTGAAATCGGCAAGTTCCCGAATATTGTAACCATCACGTACAAAGACAAGGTTTTATGGACCTCTTCTTAGTGTTTTAAATATAAATATAAATTGGATATGAATTTCTGAATAGGTAAAATTGACATATTCATTTTGTGCATCACGTTCAACGTTAAGGGTCAAGAGGCTTCAGAACATTAATGTCCTAGCTTTTGGTATTTAATCATCACAATTTAATTTATAAAGAATAGAGTAATTCCTGCATTTTCATCATTATTTTAGTAATTTTAATCAAATTCCCCCTATTCATTATATTATCATGTTAGTAGTGAAGGGTGAAATAGTTAAATGTCACTGAGATAGTGGTGGATAGTTAAAAAATTTTGATGTATAGATGACCATGCATAAATATATTTGATCTAAATCAGTAAGGTTTTCTTTTTTTTTTTTCTTTAAATTGACCACGTCATCAATAATGTATTGATTATGTTAATGATTATATAAATAATTATTCAAATCCAAACTAATATAAAAAGTCAACTTTTAATGATTTTATAGGGCATAAAATTGGACAATAGTTCAAAATTATAAAATAAATAATAATATTTTTTTAAATGTAAAAGATAGAGGTATTTGAGATTGTTTATTTTTAAAAATTTATCTGCTTAGAAAATACGTATGTATCATTTTTATTATTTTTAAATGTTTATTACTTAGTAAATAAGAAGATAATCTGTTCTTAAAGAAGTGTTTATATCAGCTTATTTGTTATCAAACTAGGTTATAAACCTGCAATAACACGGTCGAATTTAATTTTTCTTTAGTCGATGTTTTTATATATTTATAGACCCGCTATAATCGGGACGAATTTAATTTTAATAAAATGAATAAAATATTGTAACTGATTTTTTTATATAGTTTATAGACCCACGATCGCGGGTCGAATTTAATTTTTATTTGGTCGATCTTTTTATATAGTTTATAGACCCGCTATAACTCGGGACGAATTTAATTTCAATAAAATGAACAAAATATTGTAGTCGATTTATAAATAAATAAAATATTTGATCTATTTTTTTTAATTTAAATAAATATATCAAATATTTAAGGGGCCAAAAGTGTATAAAGATGAAATAAATTAAGATCGTTGGATCGAAAATGGTGGAAAACAATGAAGGGCTAAGATTCCTCCATTGTATCCTCTTTTAATTACATATATAGATATATAGATAAGTAAATAAACAGATAAATATTTATTTAAACAATCTCAAATACCATGTACGTGTGAGAAAAGATATAGCAGAGATCATTTAAGCGCAACGTACAGAATTGTGTTTGGTTGCGTCGAACGCGGCAACGACGGCAGCCCTTAATTTTATTTATATCCGTTAAAGAAAAAGAAAATAAAGTTCAAAAAATTGGCATCATATAAAAGTGAAAGCCTTGACGGTGTTATCCAGAACTAGTTTTAATTTTTAATAAAATGTTCTTTTTCTGTTTGGTAGTATTTGAATATGAAATCGACGTGCGACTGCTTAGTGGGTAACGAAGAAATTCCTTGTCACAGAAAATATAAAATATTGTTTATTTTTCATTTCAAGACCTTTAATTTATTTATTATTAATATATATAATATAATATATATATATATGCTTTTAATTAGGTACGTATATGGATGCATGCGCAATGTATTCTACGAGTTGTAAATTATATATCAACAATAACAACTTAAGAAAAATTCGTAGTTACAATAATATTTAGTGTCATGAAATACAATTTTACAAGATCTAAACGATGTAAATGTACATGTCATTAAAATGATAAGAAGAACTACATTATGTATAGTATACCCATGCACTATTATGCAAAGTGTTCAGCCTATGAAAATCCACTCGATTGTTTTCTACTTTTGATGAGGAAAGTTTGAGAAGGTTAATCGCAAACTTGTATACTAAAAATATGGAGGAAAGTCAGTTACTTTGTTGATTCTTTTGTAATTAATTAATTAATTATGAATTGTAAAAATTAAAATAAAATGTTATTTTTTTTTGGTAAGGTACAAAATTATATTATTTTCTTGATAAAAATATGATTATTCGGTAGTCCGTAAGTCAAAGCTGTGGTTGGAAAACAAGGTGGCACATGACCGCATGACGTATCCTCTTACGCGTTCCTTTCTTTTATATATTCCTTTCTTTGCCAGACTTAACCGAAAATTCGATAGTAATTATTAATATAACATTGTGTTAGACATATAATCCGTAATAGCTAATAGTCTAAGAGCCGTACTTATTTAATTAATGCAACTCATCTTTATGTTAAACCTAAATGCTATATGTATGTTGATCTTAATCGATCTACATGACTAGGTTAAGTCAAAAAGTACAATATATTGTTACTTGTACAATATACCGAGAAGTGGTTAACTTAAAATTATATTAAATTTAATATTAGAGTTCAATATTGATTATGATTTTATAAGGAGTGATTCAATGTTAAATTTAGAGTTTTAAGGACGTCATAAAAATATTTTTTAACCAATTAAATTAAGAAAAATAAATACTTAACATTGACCGGCGTTTGAAACTCATCACCGAATTTTAACATCAAGTTTAATGCTAGTTGGTAGCGGTGAACGTCAGCCGTCGAACGTTAAACTCTAAAAACCATTGGGCCACGTGAGCTCGCTCCGCTTGCTTTTCAGAGATGTAAGTTAAATATATAGGCGTTGAACATAAAAGTGATCGAGTAGCTTTAAAACTGATCCAAATCAGTTACGTTACGAAATTGTCTGCCTATCGAAACGTTCAACTCTTTTGCATAATATAGAGCGAAAGTTATGTTGCAATAACTATAACTATAACTATATGTATTGAAGTAGTTGATTAATATTCCATAATAGTATTAAAAGTTGTATGTTCGAACCAATATAATAATATCAAGATTTTGTGTAAAAACAATATGCCTAAAATAATCAATAAATTACTTAAATGGTCGTAGAATTAAACTTATTATAAACTTTATCCTCAGTCTAATTATTACATGGTGATAGTATAGTGAATCTATAAAGTAACGTATCATCATTTTCACCATTTTTCTACCCGGTATATCAACGGAGCTAAGCTAAGATATAATGACTGAAAGGTCAAAAACATCCTTTCTTTGTTAATTTTTTAAATTTTTAAAAAGAAAAGTTACAAAATATCATCAATCAATCTTTTTTTAAAAAGAAAGAATTTTTACATAATTTAAATTTTTTATTTTTATGAGAACAATTATATACACTGCCACATCCTTACTCCACCACTGACCCAATATCCATATTCAGTATCTCTATCATATTAGTTTCTCTGACCGATTATTAGAATTTTGTAGGTCCACTTTTGCAATCCATTTATCATCGTCGTCATCGTATTAAATGTAACCCAAACCAGCATGTCGTCGGATTATACCTAACCCTCATTAACAATACTTGTCCCTTTCATGGTCCCCATAATTGACTTGTTTTCATTTTTTTTCTCAAATAACATTAAAAGACTCTAATTAAGTTTATAATAATATGATGTATGAAACTTAAGAAATTGTCAAATGCCATCATCATGTTACATTGAATAAATATTATACGACAACTTGTCATTGCAAATCTACATCGATCTCGAGTTACAATGTCTCCGGCTATATATGCTTTTCGTTTACATATTCAAAGATGTTCTCTAGCCGGTCATAATACTTTTAATCGTATTTTTAATTTATTGTATTGGACATAATCTCTTGCTCTAAGTCGCATAAAATAAAGGAAAAATAAGGTTATGGATAACAAACTAGAAAAGGGTTTTGATAAAGAATGAACGTTTGGTAATTGCCCAATTAAGGTACGGTTGACCAATTCTAGATTCGAGATAGTCTCTTTTAAATCAAGAATAATAATAATATTAAGATACTGTGTCTATAGTTTTGCTGAAACAAAAGACTGCTACCTTTTTTATTTGAAAAATACCATCTTTTCTTCTTTCTGAAATGGATTTGAAGTTTCAGTGACTTATATATTGATTACAAATTGAACCAGAATTTGAAAAATTCCCGTGTTTTAGTAATTGATTTGAATTTGTGTCTTTGATAATGTGAATGCGTATGTGCATATTATAACATATCGAATCATGCAATCTATTGTCGAACGTATATAGATGAGAAGAAGCTGACACAAAACAAAAGTCTTAACCGACTATGCATTACTAGGTTTCTAAACATTCATTATCAGTCAAGACGGCACGTTGTTGTTAGACATATACGAGCTTTGACTATTTTGAACAAGGCCCATTAAGTTTCCAAAAGGCCAGCACAATTAACAAGTCTTGTTTGGTTGGCCCAACCATATGATTCGGTGGTAAACGGGCCCATGTTATACTTGACTATGTGAAATGTGACTATGTACATACGTACAGTAGTACTTGCAACGGAGTACTTGGCAGATGGTGCAATAAGTTATGAAATTTGTGGTTTGAAACTTCAAATAAAAAATGTAAAGTACTTCAAATACCTTTTAATAATTAAAAGATATAGTTTTGGGAATTAAAAAGTATAAGATACTAAAGTTTTGTATTTGAAAATGTTTCAATAGGAATCTTCGAGGTGGATGACAATTGATAAGGGAATCCTTTATCATAATTTTCAACATGAATATTGTGTCCAACTTGAAACTTTTAATTGGGAGTAAAACACGGATTCTTTCACTGAGAAAGAATTTTATCTGGATAAAATTTTCAATATATTTTCTCAGGAAGTTTTGTTTAGGTGGACAGCCCGACAAATAGACATCCACCGGAATTGGTTTATCGAATCCACAAACAGTACTATAAGAATCGGTACTGAACATCCCCTGTAATTGTACCGCTCCCATAGCAATAATATATTTTGGATTTATTCCTATAGTCTCACTAAGGAAGAGGCCATTTTCATTGTTACCTAATTCTAAATTCAACTTCATTTTTTTTAAAAGCAAATCTAATGGAGAACATAATATTTGATTTTTTCTGGGAAAATGACAATTTTGGCAAATTTGAAAACTGCAGAGGCAAAAATCGCAAGCGAAATTGAAAAAGGATAAAAATCATAAAACACGATTACCACATAAATAAAAACGGACAATTTCTCTCTTTTTTTTCATACATTAGAGTTAAAGGTTAGATTTTCTTTACCCATTACCTACGTGCATGGGTACCTTAAGACTTAAGGTTCTACAAATACCATTTTAGTGAAGAATATATATATTTTTTCTTAACCTATTGTCACATTTCATCATTTCATATAAAATACAATAGATATATCAGACAACTAATAACTTCAAAACTTGCATGAAATAGTACATCGAACTAAATTTAGATACCTATAAAAGTAAACGATGCGGACGCATGTGTACCCATAACTCAGGAAGTAGAGGGTGGCCTAGGAAAAACTATTTTCTTAAGTTTGTTGTGACGTGAATTTTCTATATATGGAAAATAATACCTGTTTTAGAACATATATTGAAATATTGGCTTAAGTTATCGTTATAAAGCAAACTAACTCAAACGTGATGTACATTGATTATTTTTAATAAAAGAATACATCAATTATGCACATGATTACTAATCAGTTTTTATTATAGCATAACGGGGTTTAACTACTTATACTATTGTCATTTTCCTTTGCATCTGATCAACATCTCGTTTTGTTAAAAAACTATTAAAATAAAATGAAATAAATTCCTCTATCAGAAAGATTGATCATTCATCTTTATAAGTTTATGTTAGTAAAAGTGAAGAACCATCCATTGAGCTAGCTAGGGTTGGGTTATGGGTGGGCACCCATTTGAATATTTTCGGATGGCTCATAATTATATGACCTTAGTTGGCCAATTATTAGTTAGTTGGGGCAAGTATTAGTTGTTTGTTCCGCTTTAACCACATTCATATTTTGTGAGTCCTTAGATTACACAATTTTGTTTGTCATACATATTGTAATGGGGCAGATTCAGGGCAAAGAATATGATCCTCATATTCGAATCTGATAATTAAATAGGTCCTTAAACTCGGCCTAATCCTCATCGAAAATTTTATCAAAAAATTTTATTGAGGTCGAAAATTTCTCAAATCCGACTCAATTTCAATAGTCCAATTCAGTTTTTCATTATAGTCGATATTTATATTTTTTTATTTTAACAACTCCTTAGTTGCTATGATAATAAGATAATTAAATATAGAGATATATAAAACTAATAACATATGGTAAATAAAAAAATTAATCATAAATTAATTTGATAGTAATAAATCAAATGGAATCGCAAATTAGCACGTAAAATTAACAGACCATGAACTACTAAAAATAGCAAACAATGATAGTTGAAATTAAAACAAGATATGAAATAAGATCTTAAAAAGGTAAGATGATTAATTATAGACTAAATATAATATATAAACTAATATTAAAATATATTATATATGTCTCAAACGGGGCAGGGCAGAATAGAAATGATAGCCCCTATATCCCTCCTTATACCTGATAAAATTTTGTCCCGAAATTCGCCCCACACCCGATAAAGCTATTTCCAAACTCGACGCGAAAGTTGTGAAGTTCGAAAAAACCTATTGGGTTTGGGGCTTTATACAATTCCTACTTAGACGTCTGTCTTATAAGAATGTTAATATATATTTTTGATGCGTGAATTAGGGGGAAAAAGTTATTCTAATCGACTTTGTTTCATCAATCTAATTCTCAAAAACGTTTGATATTGTAGTCAATATTTCAATAATTTCACTCTGGTTTTGTTATCTTTATATGTATGTAACAACAAATTTAGGCAAAGATTTATGTATACATATTATGAACCACATATATAGAAAATGGACATAAGATTTATAAGATAACACAAAAGTCAAAGATGATGCAAGTCTCATGCACACTGGGTCCAATTATGTATAAAAATCCATACAATTTCCCGTTTGGATCCAAATGTCAAGGACACCGGGGCCAGCGTTGAAGCTAGTGCCCGAAAAACTGTAGTACTTTTGTAATAAAGGCCATCTAAGGTATATTATACACAAACAAACAACATCTGTTTAATATGTATTATTTTGTAACTCATTGAATAATAAGTAATTTAATTGGCCATATACATTGAGCTATACAAAACATCATTAAAGATACAACGCACTTAATGGATGTTTTATAAATCAACACGTTGAATTTGGTGGAGTTCATTTGAGTCGCACTAATCTTGTTTTTGGCGTAGTGAGGTTGTCATTTGCCTGAGGTTTACTTTTATCAATGAAAAGTTAATGGATTCATTTAAGACAGTTGGGGTATCCAAAAATGGCACCCCTATCAGGCTATCGACTTCGTTACATGATTAAATTACATGTCCTTTAAGGACTCAAAGTTGAACACACTATTACATGATCTATCCTTCTCATATTTATAGTAAATGTTTTTTCTAACACTTTGAATTAATATTTTTTAAAATAAATAGATATAATTAACTAACATTTTTATATTACTCATACTTTATATATATGTCATAAAAAGTCGTGTAAAAAATAAAAATAAACTTATAATTTTATATAAAAATATAATAAATAGTTATGTTTTATTAAATTATATATTTTTATCATTGAACAATAAAGTTGAGGCGGAAAATTTATTATTTTATTTATGTATCTGCTTATTCATTTTATGTGGTAAGCGACTTCCTAGAATTGAATATTTTGTGTGATTGTTTTTCGGTATGTGTTACAAACATCATTTCACTCGATCATACGTGTCCGTAAAACTACACATACAACATTATTACAAAAAAATTCCTTTTATTTCCACGTGGTGATCATCCAACGGCTGTAAATAAAACCCCACCAATCACTCTCAGGTAGTTCGTTCGTACGTTTTAGCTTATAAAACCTGTTCATGAACACAACACTTTTGTCCCATGGTCAATCAAACACCAAGTCACATAAAACAGAAATTATTCGTATGGTCGTGTTTTGCTTTTTGGTGGATCAAACACGAAAGATACGGCAGACAAAGCCGGTAGCTGGAACGTGTTCAAGGTGCTGTCATGGGGCGAAAGTTGCGGAGATATCAACTTCGACTAGATTTTGTTACATCCCATTTTATTGGAGATCTTGGAAGGCCATAATTTGTACCTTTTGTGGCGCTACTCTTAAAACCTACCGATGATCTTATACGTATTTGATTTAACTGGTCTCTGACAATATTTAAACCAAGTGGTAATACGTTCGCGATTGTTACGAAATGTGTAAAAAAAATTTAGGTCTATACTCCTTAGAGGGACATATTGATTGTTGGTTTGACACTTTTATTAGACACACACACACACACATATATATATATATATGTTCTTTTTGACACTTTTTTGTTGTTTATAGAAAAAAAATGAATATACTTGGTTGGAATTATTATCTTGCTTCCTTTTGAGAAGAAAATAATTAGGATGTGTCTTTCTTTTTAAGATAACAACTAAGTTTTTTCCTTTCTGTAAGTTGTAGTGTTCTTGTAGTTTTGAAAGAGAGTGTGTGATTGTTTTCCTTTTTGGAAGATCATGGAATATAGTTCAAAAGCAAATAAAGATAGGGGTTTTTTTATTATCATAATATTATTATTATTATGGATACATGTTTGATATAAAGTTAAGGGGTTATTTTTCATGCATCAAACTGTAGGTATCTTGCATGCAACATAGATAAAAGAAGAGACTATCTTGTAAATATTAGTAATTTAAAGTACTGGAACTCTAAGCTTTTTCTTTTAAATAAATGTATTCATGAAAACCTAACATTTGTACAAAGTTAACAATATATATATATATATTATCCCGTTAATTGTTATTATATTATGCTTGTGACTTAAGTTCGATATGCCATTATTAAAGATTCAAAGAATACTAATGTTGGATTTATGTTACTGTAATATTGTTTAATTTGATATAAGTTAGTTTTACTTTATAAATAATATGAAAATATGGCAAATTAAAAGAGCAATGTGAGGTGTGTAACGTAACGATGGCATTTATTGTTGAGGAAGTTACGAATTAATAATAGGATTTAAGAGTTAACCTACCCACTGCTAGGGCCTCCCACTAAATATACCTCTAAAGCTGTCAGCATTGATGTAGCACTATCTTAACTGTTAAGTACAAATGTACAAATGATGTAGCTTACCACTTGTATTACTAGCAAACTTAATAAACAAGTGTTCTATAATAGAATAATCTTGTGCACCATTTATTTCTAATGAATAGTGACACAAACTTTGTTCAGTTGTTTTGTAATTACAAAAAATATTCACTATCATAAACAGTTTCAATATTTTTTTTTTTTCTGAACGACTATTTTATTAAGATAAAATATAAAAACCTAACAAGATGCTAGAACCAACGAGATATTATAAAATGGCCATAGTCGGATTTATCATCCAATCAGTCCAAGTAGCATTTAGCTTACATCTATACCTACACCAAAAAGAGGACCGAGCCACTACTTCATCAAAAAGCATCGCTTGAAGAGGAGGCTTCACTCCGAAAATCATCTTATTTCGAAAATTCCATACGGTCCACCATATAATACAGAAAACTCCTTCTAACACCTCCTTACGAGTACCTTGAAAATGAATATTTGACAACCAGCTCTTCCATTCCTCAAACGAAGAAACCTCCAAGATGTTTACATCCCACCACATAGTGGTCTTCCGATAAATATCTTTTACCAAAATACAAGAGAAGAACAAATGGTTCGTGGTCTCAGTAACCTTTCCACAAATTGGGCATAAGATCGACTGAATTTCCAACCCTCTACGAGACAGATTGAAACGAGTGGGCAACCTATCCAGTTTAACCTTCCATGCAAGGACATTAACTTTAATTGGAACCGCTTTTACCCATCTAGTTTTAGAAGCAACATCCGACAAAGTATTATCATCTATATGTCTCCTTACCGAAGTCACCGTAAACTCCCCCGAACCCAATCGAGACCATATCCACCTATCCTGCATAACTGAAAGGTTATAACCTTGTAAATTTTCCATCAAGCTGGTAAACTGCTCGCACTCCACCCCACCTCTTGGACGACGTCGTAGAGAAACCCCATCACCTTCCTGAGCCAACTTATTCGCCACTGTAATGTTCTTATTTAATTCCAAAGCAAAGATTCTTGGAATAATTATGTTTTCCTCGTGTTTGAAAGAGATATGATAAGAATTCAAAATAATTATGTTTTTATGACTTAATTAATCTGAAATGGTTTTCGCTCGTAAAACAACGAAAAAGAATTATTATTATTAAGTAAATAAATTTTAAAATTCTATATTTATAATTAAGACAACTTAATAAATAAAAAACTTAATACTAGTTAGAAATTAAAAGAAACTAATCCAGATAAATATCACATAAAAATTATTACTAATAAAACCTAATGAACCTAAATAATCTACTCTAATAACACTTTCATCCCTCCTATTATTGTCATAATAATAATAATAATATTTATTGTCGAATAATACTAGTACTTAGTACCAGGCACAATAGTGAATTACTAGTTGCTACTTTGCTAGAGTGGAATTTTCCCCTTTTTGACTTTTGTGGTGTGATATTTTAATCATAACTTTAATTACTGGAATATACTTCAAGTATTAAGTTAAAAAATTAATTAATTAGTTAATAGTTAAAAATAAATGTGTAGAGATAAACAATAGTGATCGTATTGTTGTGTTTCTTTTTGAATACCAAACATATATTAAAATCAGGTACTAATATTCGAGACCCTATGTAACAACTTTTAGATGTTAAAAATAAGTAAAAAATCTGAATGTATTATGTGACGAACGTTAAAAAAATCAGTAAGATTACGTTTGGTTTTACGGAATTGATTGGAATTGGATGAAATTGGAATTGAGCTTTCATTTCTTAGTTTGTTTTGTTGAATAATTTATAAAGTTAATTTCCATCAAATTCCTTTTACTAAAGGAATTGGAATTTCTTTTTCTTTGATGAATTTTAATTCCTTAAAGAAAATTCCACGAATCAAACGCAACCTAAGAATATGTTGTGAGAGTTACTTCCATCGAATCCTTTTAAATTAAAGCACTTGTATTTTTTTCGTAACTATAAGTAATAATATTTTGGTACGACGTGAACAATAAGATGTTTGTTGTATCTGTAATTTATCATGAGTAATATATTTAAACTGATAGAACTTAAACAATTGGTTTAGTGGTTTGTGCCGCCCATATCATTCATATATACATTTATGAACCGACTCGATGTCGTTTAGTTGTCTAAATCACATCGTTTTCTATTAATTAGTAGGATACACTTTTCACGACAAAAGATCTTTAATATATATTTCTTTTCACAAAATTGATATGTAATAAGAAATACAATTGAAATTATTGTAACACATCTCTAATCATATATAATGTATATATTTATACAAAATTGATACAAAAGTTGTAAGTTTAAACTATCACCTTTGTTATAAGTGATACACACATCTCTAATCATATATAGTGTATATATTTTGTTCTAAGCGAAAATTCAGTTTATAAGGTTTTTAGTTGCTGGGTGACCTCGATATTATTATTAGAAAAAATATTTTATAAGTTATTTTTTTGTATTTTTCTTAACTTTCTCTGAGTAATATCTTTTTCACTTTGTTATAGTTTAAATTATTTATTAGTTTTGGAGATATAAAAGGTACAGTTGACTATATGTATTGTTGGCTATAAACAAAGTTAGTTGATGTTTCGTTTTTAGATGTGGAAGAAATCTTATAGGATGGTTTGTAGTGGTTAAAAAACTGAGTAGGTGATTAATGTTTCGTTTTTAGACCACAATTGATTTTAGTTAGTTGATGGTTACATGGTTTCTGAAGGTGTTATAATAATATAAGTGTACGAAAGTTGATTTTTTATCCATAGCTTCTAGGCTCATATTTATCAAATTCCTAATTATAAACAATAAAGATAGTACACATAAAATAGCTACGTGGACGAGTGGAGGTGAAAAAATATCATATACGACTACTATTTTGAACTATTTATCTACTGATTTTATACGAAATAAATGTTTAAAGATCTTTTTTGATAAAACACTTCGTAATAGCAATTTTTGTTACTCGGTTGTTACTTTTTTGTTTGCAACTATCTCATCTATACTAGCAAATAATAAAGGTCACAAATATCGCAGTGAAGCGCAGACCTAAGTGTCTTTGTTGTAACCAAACTAAAGATTGCAGGATCGACTCCTGCTACTTCCTTCATTTTTCTTAAAGCTTTTTTGTCTTTTTCTTTTCTTCCTTTTTTTCCCTCTCTTTTTCAACTTTTATTTTTGATTTTGTTACAATTAGTATTTTATATTTTAAATGATAGACTTAGAGACTTAAGGTAATATTATATATAATATATATAAAATTGTAAATAAATAATTTAAATAATAGAAAAATATCGGTTCGGTTATTATCAGTTCAATTTTTATGTATAAATCGAATCGAATCGAAATATTTCGGTTATTACATTATTAAAAATTGAATCATTGGTTTTAACTTCGGTTCAAATTTTTCAGTCGGTTATTTCGGTTACGATTCGATTTTTCGATTTTCTCGCTCCAACCTTGAAATTAGAGATTGATTTATGTTAAAGTATTCTCTGATTAGATTAATTATAGATAGATTAATTCATATGATTTATAAGTATTAATAAATAGAATTAATTTTATTTAATTAATAATATTTTTTATTTTACTAGATAGAAATTGATTAAAAATTTTCGTTTTATTTAAAGTGTAGACTTTATGGTTCCGATGCGAATTTCACGGAATAGATCGTAGAATTGTAACAATTATGTAGGAGCTCTTTGGGGCCGGGCAAATGAGGATCACCTAATGGGCTTTACATAATCTGTCCAACCGTATAACTTTGGGCCAATTATACTCCATTAAACGAAGTACGGCCGTACGGGTATTACACTTTTACTACTCACTAGTCTAACATTGAGCATGCATGTTTATAAAATTATAAGCTTACATGTTACACCAACGTAACGCAATGACATATCAATATCCGATGTCAAATGGTTAGAAAGTTATTTTGAAGGGGTTGAACTTAGAACAATTTTTTTTATAAAATAAATATAAAAAAAAAACCTTCAAATATAAGTTATTATTATTATTATTTTTAAAGGAAGCAAATACTAAAAATACCATTAATAATAAACTTTTTTACATTATATAAATTTAAAGAAAAACAGCTGACTACACTGATCCATTCTGTCTCTGCCTCTAGTTAAATGATAGATATATTAGTTAAACGTATATCATATGTTTTTAGTTGCATTTTTGCATGTTAACCAATTACTTTTCATCCTTCTATAGGACAAATTATATAACTAGGTCTAGTTGATTCCTTAAAAGAATATCACTGAGTCCACAAAAATTGTGACATTTCTCTTTAGAGTATTAATTACATAGCGTTTGATATGTGAAAATCAGAGAAAAAAATATTACACTTTCATTTTATGATATTAACAAAATGAGTGATGATAAATCGTACTTTTAAATAAATCTATTAGAATCGTGTATCGTGTATACGATACAAGTTGTTAATGTAAAATTTTATTAAATTTACTTACTATATCTAATCTCTAATTACATATAATGCATTATTACTGTTATCTTAAAATTAGTCTCAACACAAAAAAAATATTTAAATTACCCTTATCTTATTTATAGTATTTCCATTAATAAAAGTATTCCCTATTATATAATGTATAAATACAACTATTTGTTATATAAAATAAGATAATAATTCATAAAAAACACATAAAACAATTAAATAATTATTAGTTTTTACTACCACTATCGTTACTTATCATCGTTATTTCTACTGTCACATTGGGCATGTATCATTCTAGTTATTAAATAAAGAGTCTTTAATATTGAGTCTTAAAATTTTTTAAACAAATAAAATTATTAAACTAATCTTATTGGTTTTGAATGTTGAAGCTTTATTAAGATTACTAACATACTCTCCTAACAACTTGATATTTCATAATTAATTTTTCTATATAAGATAAGTCAATTAAAATTAAAATCTTAAACAATAAAGTGTTTAGTACAAAACAATAAGTAAATTAAAATAACTTCAATAAATGTAAAGTTTAATAAAAATTAATGTAGGTATAAATAGAATAAAAATCGAATATAGTTACTGATATTTACGCATCAACCATACACTTTTATATGTAATAAAATTAAAACTGTGTAATTATTTCGTGCTTCGTGCGAGTTTCATATTTGTCAAAAACCTCCACCCTAACAAAATTGTTGCCCCTCTCCTTTTTGAATAACTTTTAATAAAATTTTACTTTAAGAGAAAAAAGAATTAGAAACTGTTCAATTTGTCCGATGAAATGGAATGAACCAGTTTTGAAGGATCCTCCAATTTATTAGGACCGATACAAAATAATTCTAGAATTTAACCCTTTCAAAATATCTACACCAGCATCATTAATCCTTCAATTTATCTTGCTGTAAAGTTAGTTGCAGTATTATGAGCATTTTCCCTTTAAGAAAAAAAATCCCAACTTCTAAAAAATTTGATGGATAATTGCCAGAAATCTAGCTGCAACAACCGAGTCAGACCCCATGTGTCGAACCCACACACACAACCATGAAATTAGGCAACATCGGTTGTGGGTTCCACAGTTTTTATATTTCTTTTTGAATTTTGTGTAAATTGGCAGCAGCCTAATCAAACAGCCTGGAAAGAGTTGTGGAAGGAACTTGCACTTTAAAAAGCTTCCAGCTTTCTTCATCAATATTTCATGGGGTTAACACCATTATAATCGTTTTCATTCTTTATTTCAAATGAGGTAATGATAGCTACTTAAAAATTAAGTTTTTAGCTCAAATATTTCCATGGTTCTGTTCAAAACCCTAGTCTCTGTTTAAACAAAATCTTAACATTGCTTTGAATATATCTCCTTGGTTCTTTAAATATTTATAGAAATTGAATTGCCGTTTCTTGATTTTATTTGAGTTCTGAGCTATAATACACGAACACCTCATTACTTGTTTTTGCTTAAAGCTCCAATCTTTTAGCTTAATGTAGGGATTTTACGACTATAATGTCCAAGAATCTGAGTTTCTTGAAGTGGGTAGCATGAGTTCTTGCTGTCAGTCCTTTCCATAACTATTAGGTTGCCTAAAGGTTGAATCTTTAAGTTCAAATCGCGATCAGTTTAGGGATTTTAGCTATTTAATAGCATCAAGATTGAATCTTTAATTTCAAATTATCATAAATTCGTGGACCTAAGTATTCAAAGTTTACAAAGAAATGAGTTTCTTGAAGTGGGGTACTTTAGTTTGTGCATTTGTTCTATCTGAATATGTTCATCAATCATCATCTGCTTCATTTACTCCTACTGATAGCTACTTAATTGCCTGTGGTTCTTCCCAAAATGTAACATTTCTTGGTCAAACCTATGTCCCTGATTCACACCAATCATCCATGGTTACTTTAAACAACCAAGAGAATACAAATGTAATTGATTCCAACACCACCGTACCTTTACCCATCCTCCAATCAGCCCGAGTATTCACAACAACGGCCTCTTACGAATTCAAAATCAAGAAACAGGGTATGCATTGGGTCCGTCTCTACTTTTACCCCATACGGGGCCACAACCTCACATCGGCTTCATTAACCGTGGTTACTGAAAACTTTGTTCTCTTAAACAACTATAGTTTCAAAAGCTACAATAGATCGAGTCATCTCTTTAAAGAATACTCTATCGACGTCACTTCGGATTCATTGCTTTTAAACTTTGTCCCTTCTAACAGTTCAATTGCATTCGTCAATGCTATTGAAGTTGTCTCTTCTCCTGATGAATTGATCCCAGATGAGGCCACATCGGTGTTCCCATCCGCCACAATTAACGGTCTTTCAAATCATGCCTTTGAAACCGTGTATCGATTGAATATGGGCGGCCCTAAACTAACGGCTCAAAACGACACGTTAGGAAGAACTTGGGAAAATGATAAGAAGTATCTTCATGTAAATGGGTCAGCTGCAAATGTGTCAATTAACCCATCAATGATAAAATATACTGAAAGTGTCACCCCTGAAATAGCACCAAATTGGGTGTACGCAACTGCTCAAACAATGGGTGATGCTAATGTTGCTGATTTGGACTTCAATATCACTTGGGTTCTTCCCGTTGTTCCGGATTTTACTTATTTTATCCGTGTGCATTTTTGTGATATCGTGAGTACTACTCTGAATACTCTCGTGTTCAATTTGTACATAAATGCTGAGAATGCATTACAAGATTTGGATTTATCGAGCTTAACTGGTAACCTTGATGTGCCCGTTTACAAAGATTTTGTTTGTAATTCGACCAGTGATCATGGTACTTTGACTATTAGTGTTGGTCCAGATAAGGTTGCAGAAGATGGAAACGTTGTTTTAAACGGTCTTGAAATCTTTAAGATTAGCAATGAAGCTAGAAGCTTAGATGGGGTTATTTCTGTTGAAAATCTTGTCGTGTTTCCAGCAAAGAAGAACTCGAAGATGGCCTTGGTTATAGGATCAGTCTTAGGCGGTTTGGCTGTTATAATGCTTTTAGGTTTATTTTATTGTTGCGTGGTGGCAAAGAATACAAAAACGAGTCAACCAAAACCTTCATGGCTACCGCTTCCCTTATACAGAAACTCACTCACCATGACGAAAATGTCGACAACGTCTCAAAAAAGTGGAACCGCAAGCTGCATCTCGTTAGCTTCGTGTAATCTTGGAAGAACTTTTACATTTCAAGAAATCATGGATGCAACAAACAAATTTGATGAGAATTTGCTTCTTGGAGTTGGGGGTTTCGGGCGGGTATATAAAGGAACAATGGAAGACGGGACATACATAGCTGTTAAAAGAGGAAACCCGAGATCCGAACAAGGGCTCGCAGAATTTCGAACAGAGATCGAAATGTTATCGAAACTTCGACATCGACATCTCGTTTCACTTATCGGGTATTGTGATGAAAGGTCAGAAATGATTCTTGTATATGAGTACATGGCGAATGGCCCGTTAAGAAGTCATCTTTACGGAACAGATCTCCCGCCCTTATCGTGGAAGCAACGTCTCGAGATTTGTATCGGAGCTGCAAGAGGTCTGCATTATCTTCACACCGGTGCATCGCAGAGTATAATTCATCGGGATGTAAAAACGACTAACATCTTATTGGATGAAAACTTTGTAGCCAAAGTTGCGGACTTTGGGCTCTCAAAAGCCGGCCCGTCTCTTGACCAAACCCATGTCAGCACTGCTGTGAAGGGTAGTTTCGGGTATCTTGATCCCGAATATTTTAGAAGGCAACAGTTGACTGAAAAGTCGGACGTTTATTCTTTTGGGGTTGTTTTAATGGAAGTTGTCTGCACAAGACCGGCTTTGAATCCGGTTCTTCCAAGAGATCAAGTCAACATTGCTGAGTGGGCGCTGACGTGGCAAAAGAAGGGGATGTTGGATCAGATTATGGATGGTAATCTTGTAGGAAAAGTAAATCCGGCATCGTTAAAGAAGTTTGGTGAGACTGCTGAGAAGTGTTTGGCTGACTATGGGGTCGATCGTCCTTCAATGGGAGATGTTTTATGGAATTTAGAATATGCTTTGCAACTTGAAGAAACGTCATCGGCTCTCATGGAACCTGATGATAATAGCACAAATCATATTCAGGGGATTCCATTGACTTCAATTGAGCCGTTTGAGAACAGTACTAGTATCATTGATGGGGCCCAATCACGCACCTACGAAGATGCCACCAGTGCAGTGTTTGCTCAGCTCGTTAATCCACGAGGAAGATGATTTAAAACGCTCATTTGAAGGTAGTTTATGGTTTTTCTGTCAGTTTTCTCTGTTGTATGTGCATTTACATTTGTAATCATTCATTCAGTTATCAATATACAAAATATAGGACATTGGCTTCTAAGTCAACAATAAATCAGTTAAAAGATGCTTAGATTAATGGAATGAAGGGATGTTTTTCTGCCCATTTTGTCCCTTACAGGCAAAGTATAACCTTTTTTAATTTACTCAATTTTCTACAACCACCCCTTTTGTATTCATGTGAATAGAATACGTAGTTGGACAAATCTTGGAAGGTTGAAAATCAATATAAATGCACGTTTCCTTAGTTGGGAATTGGGAAGCTAAGAAGTGAGTAACTTTCTGTGTAAATATGCAATTATTCGATCGTTATGATGTAATAGCAAAATTGACTTATGAAACATCATTAAATACTAATTATATTTTTGAATATATAATTTTGTATTAATTAAAAACTAATCATATTTTTAGTTAGTTTTTCTTTTAAATTTATAATTCGGTAGTAATTAAGAACTAATTAAAATATATTAATTAATTTTTCTTTTAAATCTATAATTTAGTATCAACTCAAAACAAATTAAAAATATATTGACTAAATGTTGTCGCAATAGGTGGCAAAAGATCATCCGAGAGATTTTTTTGGAGCTAATTGAAAAATTTTTAATATATATTTATTAAGGAAGAATCCACAGCTTCAAAATTTGGAGAAAAATAGAAGTAAATCTTAGCATTTGTTTTTTTTATTAAAAAACGTTTTTAATATTCATTGATGATGAATGTTAAATTTTGAATTCTTTTGTAATTTTTAAAATTCATTTATGATGAAATCAATGGTTGAAATTTACTTCCCTCCTTCCTTAATTTTTTTCTTCCCTATTGATCTCCACCCTATATGTATATATATATATATATATCTTTAAAGACGACATATGTTGTCACATAAGGTTACCGGAGATTTATTTTACCTTTTGGAGCCTATTGAAAAAAAAAGTAAAAGAAAGGGAACACCATTTGCGGCGATAGTCTCGTCGTAAAAAGTCACGCAAATTTTTTATTTACGTTGAAGTCAAAGGAAAAAAAAAACAAAGAAAATGAAAAAACTTAGCGACGATATGAGCAATGACACTATCGTCACAAAAGAAAATATTAAAATTAAAGGAAAAAACATATTCTTTTTTTGTGTGGCCTTTAGCTATGACAAAGCGTCGTCACAAATTCCTTTTTTTCTTGTAGTGATATCACATATATTTATGCTCGTTGTCATCATTTATGAATTTTTCAATTGTCAAATGATCAATA
Organism: Logfia minima; assembly: GCA_963921325.1. Lineage (NCBI taxonomy): Eukaryota > Viridiplantae > Streptophyta > Magnoliopsida > Asterales > Asteraceae > Logfia > Logfia minima. The sequence goes on from OY992768.1 coordinate 3,578,011, forward strand.
AAATTTGTGCTTTGGGAGAAGATGATGTTAAAGATCATATTAATTTTTATAAATATCTAATTTTATTTATACAACATCTCGTATATTAAATCTTTCTTAAAAAAGAATTAAAAATACTCATTTATCTCTATTACACCAATCAAAAATTTAATCTCTAATTACGTAATCAATATAAAGTAAATAAATTGAAAATTTATTTTTAAAATGATAAAAAGGTAAAATTTCCATAATGCATTTAGTTGTCTCCATATTAGATAATTGCAAAAGTTTATATTGCAACTTATATATCCATCAGAACAAATTACATTTGGTAAAGCAAATAATTTATATTGTCTTTTTACTAAATTTTAAGTAATAGTCTATTTCATAATAATAGATACAAAGTATAAAGGCCACTAACTTAAACATAATTGTAATAATAACAAGTACTTATACGTGATTAATACTCTAAAATATGCTATTTATATATTCAATTATAGTCAAACTTTTAAACTTAAAACTTTGACTTAAAATGAATATATAAATAGCATATTTTAGGGAATTAATTACGAAGTTATTGGGTTCTCATATGACTAATCTCAACTGGTAGACGATTATGTGTTAAATTCCTAAATTTGGCCATTTGCTAACATAATGGAATTAAAAAAGGTGATGTGCAAATCGATCCCTAACATAAAAGGTAAAGATTCTAGTATTCACAAGGTTTTTCATAGAATCATCAAGAAAACTCAATCGAATCAGATAGGATCCATGAGTTCACATCCGACATGTTAAATATTAACTGTGAACGCGGTAACATGGCGTAAATTCACTTTCCTACTAAAGTTCGTGCTTTCATACATCGTGAGTCCCACCATTACTTTTTGAGCTTGTGCAGATTCATTCAATTGTTTAGCCTCGTTGATTCTCTGAAAGTTCAAAGCATTTAAGCATCATTCAAAGGAAACTACAGTTGTTGACACCCATGCTAAAATGGTCCGACGTTTATCTCAGGTATTCTATTGTAAGAACATTTCTTTCTAACAATTATGTTATCCTAGACGTATGCAGATTGCATCTTTAACATGATTTGAACAAACTTTACGGTTTTAGATAAGCAAAGATGACCTTACGATATCAATAACCTGCTAATGTAAATCAAGCTTAAGACACCATCTATCTTTCATGAACCACCAATTTCCGGTGACTGAGGTCCTATCTGCAAAATCTATCTCGGTATAGCTTCAATTTTTCATGTGCATTGATTAAGTGCAAAACACTATATTTGTATTTAAGTATGACTAGTATTCCCATAAAACTAACTTTATTTTTGAAAATGCCACTATAGTATAGATACCACATATATAAACATACAAATAAAAAGTATTTAGTGTTTAATCCACACCAGCTGCAACTTAAAACAACAAAACTGCAAAAGGCGAAAGTATATTACTACAATCTAATATAGAGTACCTGTAGATGCATATATTACAATTCCAAAATCAAGCTCTCTTCATAAGCGTGACCGAATAAAAACCTTTTTGACATCAGTTTTCTCTGCAACAGATTTTTCATTCGATTCAGCTGGCTCCTCCTTACGAGGATCCAAATCTTTGGCACATAAGATTGAATCTTCATCATCAAGCCTTATAATATGCAAATCCTCCTCCATTTTCACCATTCGAGCCTGCATCTCCTCCATCATTAATGTATGTCGTGGTTTACTGTTCAGATTTACAGGTTCTAAAGGAGATTGATCCTTCAATCCTTCCTTCACCATCTTATATACTTGCATCCCACCTTCACATGACCAGAAAAAAAACATAATGATCAGTGAGTCAACGACACAGTCAAAATTTGATAGAAATATTTCGTTTGTGCTTATTAAGAAGTATCGGGTAAGGATCCTGTGAAAACGGTAAGAAAAGTCACATTTTTAAGATTCACAACCAATTTTGAAATTCGAAAAAACTAGTTATATGACTGAATAACCAGTAGACAATCTCACGTGAGCAGCTATTTGCATATGCACAGATGCCACGTATATGCAATCAGGAACAGATACACAGATCGTAAAACTATGATATTTTCCTATTTGAATGCTTCATAAAATGTTATTAAATACTTCAGTATAGATATAAAACTGTTAATTATGTTGTATACATCAAACTATATCATTGGCATTTAAGATTTGATTCATCCTTATCATACTTTTGTTCTTTCTAAATCCTATCTCCGGAGCCTATATACCTTCACAAACTTGGTCCAAACGTAATCTAGACATACAAGCCCTAAAAAGGGCAAAAATTGATAGCATGAACTTCATAAATCATTAATCCACATGACAACCTACATACTAAAACTAAAACTAAAACTTAGATTCGATTAGTGAAAGAAATTCTATTAAACCTAATTTCACTTCTTACTGTATATACAAACACACACATGACATCAATTTCTACAGTGAAACAGATTCATAAGCTCTAATATCTGCAAAACCTAGCCATTCCAATTCAGTAACATAATTCGTTAACGAGATCATGTAAACTGACCTTTAAGAGAATCATTACAAGCAGAATCGACGGCGAACTTGCCGAAACCGGTAAGAACACGAGCTATGGTGTCTCTGCGATCGGTATCAGGTACGGATTCGATAATCGATTTACGTGAAATTGGAGATGAATCGGAGGTGTTCCAGTTCGTAATTCGACCGACAATTGATCGGAGGTCGTTCCAAATACCCATGGTGTTCAGAAAACGAAGGATTTGGTAGTGGGTGGTTGTTGCTATCTGCAGTTAGTGGTTAGGATTATAAGCCACTCGCTATTTCAATATTATGTTTTATTATTAGGTTATTTCAATATTATGTTTTATTATTAGGTTATGTATGATTTTATATTTTTTTTATATTGTATATAATTATTTTTTTAAAGTGCCGTTATATATATTGAACTTTATAATTTCGTATACTGTATATAACGGGTGACTAAATGATTGAAAATTATCAGTTTCGATCATACAATAGATATTTTTACAAAGTTCGATATATATAATAGACATTTTTTCAAGAGTAAAAACCGAATACATGCTCATGCGGTCACCCATTACATATAATATACAAAATTAAAAATTCAATACATACAATAGCACTTTTAAAAAATACTTACATACAATAATAAAAATATAAAATTTGATACACAATCAAATAATAAACTCTAAAAATAACATATAAAATTATGCAATTAAGTTTGCATCTTCTTAACAACTTTTGTGCAGAAAATTATTTTCAACTTTAATATTATAAAACTCTGTCAGTTTAATCTAATATTTTTGAAACGATTATTACAGAATTGTTAAAAATTGAAAGCAATTGATTTAGAGCTCTTAAGAATGTCAATAAAGATTTACGCTTTAGTGATTCTTATACTTTAACCGATTATCATAGACGTATTAAATTTGTTATGATTGGATACAAATATTTATAAATGTCTGAAGAACTCAATATTTGTATTTGGGTTGTGTTATCATTTTCTCAAAAATATTTTTACACAATTTTGCAATTGAAAAAGACTATATAAATAGATTATTCTAATAAAATAACCAAAACCCTAATTATAAGGCCAATAAAATAATCATAATAGAAATATGTTATAATCAATAACTAGATTATAAACTCGCGTTAATGCGGGACAAATTTAACTTTTATAAATGAATAAAATATTGTGATCTATTTTGTGACCGATTTTTTATATAGTTTATAGACCCGTGATAAAACGCTATGAACTTAAGTTTTATAAATGAATAAAATATTTAACCGATTTTGACGAATTTAATTTTTATAAATTAATAAAATATTGTGACAATTTTTTATATAATTTATAGACCCGCAATAGCGCATAACAAATTTAATATTTTACTTCTCTCTTGACCCCACCCTCTATATATATATGAACTCCAGTAATATATATTCCCAAAAGGTTGTTTCCAAACTAGCTTCCCAACTATAGTTAGGCCACAGTCTAGTTTCTTTTAGGTACAAGCCTTCAATTAGGAACCCCGTCTATGAAGCAAATCAACACATATAGACGAGAATCGGCATGTGTTATAACTCACTGTACGACGCATATACATAGTGAGCTCAAGAATTACGAGGTCCACATCACTATATCGTTTGTCAATTACAGATACACCAAACCCCACAGTAAGAATTACTTGTTCGAAGTTTACGTCACACCTTCATTTCAGTAAGAAATATAAATAGAATCCACAAAGTGAAACGGTAAAGACAAATCATGGAAATATATAGGAAGCACAAATCATAGAAATATAAATAGTTACAATAGACATGTACAGTGTACACAGAGGCGTGCTTTTCTTAACTTTTACCCGAATTACCACTGAGCCTTGTCTTCGGTCCACTAGATATGCCAAAAGATTTGTTAGTATATACAAGAGCTGCACTTGAATGACTTAAAATGAAACGGTAATACTATATCAGTCAACACACAACAGACAGTACTGATATATAAATCAAGTCATCAACCCACGCACAATGGTATCCATGAAACTAACGAAGTAAATTTACAAACTAAATCAAGTATTTGTTAGGATCTATAAGCATGCAACTGCAACAAAACACACACCATTTTAGGTTATTCGATAATTCATCTTTGTCTGGTGCAACCCACAAATAGGTTCAGATTGAAAGTCCTGCAAAAAGCAACTCTAGCTCCTCGTCTTGTGATGTAGTCCTCTGGATTTCAAAGAAAAAACAGCATCAGTTCCTTAACTTCCATATATCCTACAAACTTAACCTAACTTATCAAATGAACAAACTGATAAGAATCTGAACCTTCAAAATTTATAGCATTATCTGGAAAACGATATTTGACAAAATGATACCATCAAAAGTGATTGACCTTTCAAACCATTATACTTCCCTTCGCATCTTCCACAAAGTGAAAACGCAAAAATAGCCCTACCTCTTTGGCAAGACTGAGCAGTTTTTGACAAAGTCCAATAACAATGGTTTCTTTTTCATTTTTTTTTTTTTTTGTTTTGTTTTGTTTATGTATGTTTAATTTAGTTTCTCCAAAATCACTCATTTTTTAGCGTACTTACAACAAAAACTTCTAGTTTGTATCTAGAAAACAGACGACAACTTAAGTATGTTGCTATCATAAGAAATTAGCAGATATAAAACGCAACTTTGTTGTCCATACCTGAACAGATAAAAGCTGGAGAATTTTGTTGAGAACACGCATTCGATGAGTTGCATACGTGCTATGAGCAGGAAGTTGATTCACTTTCTTAATTTCTTCATGAACTGCAGCCTTCTTTTCCTCACTTCCCATTTGTTTTCCTTCATTTTTGGTACCAGTTCTCTGTATGGTATGATTATTAAAGGAATCACTACCCTCTAGAAGATTAAATTGTTCCATTCTTTCAATATACGTGTACAACTAATCTGCATACATATGGCACGAAAAAGAAGAAGTTGTGTAATTGATGATTAAGAGAATGAAATTAGGGTTTAAAGCGTAAATTATAACGTCCTGTTGAAATTAGGGTTTTCCGTGTAAAAGAAAATAAAGCGTTGAAGGATAGGAGCATACAACTTACGATTGCTTTGATCACTTTTTGAAGTTGATGGCAGTAAGTATCTCGAGTCTCGACGTACGTAGCGGCCTCGATTTAGTTTCCGGCAAGCTCTGGTTTTTGTGGTGTTGTTGGCTTAAAAGTTACGACAATAATCCTAAACGGAAACGGTTATAGATAATCTAATCTTACCTTTTTGAAAAGGATAAAAATAATTTTGGGTGAAAATGTAAATACGGTTTTGTTGCGTCTGGATAAATTTGTTTAAATTTTAATACGATTTGAAAGTATTTTTGTTTTAGTGATAATCACATCCTTAAATAAAGACCAATGTAATACTTGCGTTATGTAGCGAATATGAGATTTTGTTATAATTAATGACTCAATGTATATTATGATTGCTACACACCGATTAATTATTCATGATAGTGAGTCGATATAATAGTAGTTCTCTCATATGCACGATTAGTGATTCGAGATTCGATAGTGAAGAACGAAAAAATATGAAAATGATAAAATTGTTATAAAATGAAAAAAGTAAGTTAAATATAACAATGTTGAGTTTTACTTTTAAATTTTTTTAAAAATATAAAATATAAAAATGTTTTATATATTAATATAAATATAAAAATATAAAAGTGTAAATAAATTCAATTAATTAATGTATTGCAATTTATGCTCGCATGTTATTATTGTTAATGGTTTGACAATTAATGTACTGCTACTAATGTGTAATAGTTGTCATTAACAAAGAAAATTGGTTTTTTATTACTTACTGGTGATAAAGGCTCATGTGATGCGTTACACGGATTTTGTTCACTTCAATGTTTGCATACACTTTGATAATTATTTGTACTATTAAGTTTTTATATGTTTAGACACTAAGGAATAAAAAGTAGTTAATTAATTGCGGATCTCATTTTGACTTTTTAGATATATAGTTTGACTATTATTTAGACAAACTATTGAGCAATCAATACTCATGAGCATATGATTATTATCAAAAAAGCTCTCGCAAAGTACCAAAGAGCACAAATTTTATCCTCAACTCTTCGTACATTCAAAAGTACATATCGTATATGATCCAAAGTAAATATTCTGTATTGTTACTATAACCCTGATTGCATAATAGTTGTTTGATTAAAAAGTTCGAAGAATAGTTATATCTTAATTGATGGATATCTACGTAGGTTGAATGATAACAATATCTATTTTATTAATGATGAATCAAAAAAGAAAAGAAAACAACAAGAGATATATTAACACTATTAATGATGTGCATAACATCACGTTCCTACTAATCAACCATAAGCAATATAATTGCATCGAGCCGAACGAGTTTAGTCACGCCATCACGGGGCTCGGACCTAAAAAATCACTTTCCAAAACGAGCTCTCATTGGCATTACGGTTCCTCTCCCAAAAGTATAAGTGGAATCCGCTTAGCGCCCATCCGAGATCAGAGGTCATTATTCTTGAGCTTGGCTAGCACACACTTTGTATGATTTTCCGACAACATATGACAATAGTACAAAAGGGAATATTCGTGCATGTTGTTATTTGCATAGCCACCCGACTAACATGGTCGGCCCATCTTATTGGTTCTCGTCAGCACGGATCTCAGAGAATGTCTACATTCTCACACCCCAATTGACATCATTCTAGTACATTCTAGAAGATAGGCTTTCCACTATATAAACAAACTAGTGATTGCCCTCATACATATTCAAGCATCTTATACACTCAAAATTACCTCACTTCATGATTTTGAGGATTAATCCTTTGACCACCCTCGATTAAGTTAATTTCAATCCGGATTTGCATATATGTTGAAGTGTCAAGGATCAATCACCCATAAATCCATCATTATTATACACTCAAAATGAATATGCTTGATCAACTATAAATATAATTAGTATGCTGACATTTTGACTTTATATACATTCACAAATTGCTTTCTGAGGCAACTTTCATACGAAACTATACAATTGCCACTTTTGACAAACTAAATACCACAAATTTTATTCTCTAGTTTAGTCAACCTCATTATACTAATGTTATTCCAAACTTGAAAAAAACCTATATAAATTTTCATGTAGTGTCTAGAGCTTATTATTATCCTTGTAATTATGACACTAGTTGATGTCAAGATGATGCGGTAAATGTCACAATTATGTATAATGAGATGTTTCTTTAGTAGAGTTTCACCATAATATAGCTTTTATCTAACTTCCTACATTAAAAGAAGTTTAGGTTAAATAGCTTAAAAATACATGTAGTAAATATAGTAATACATGTAGTGATATGCAGAAAAGTAACATTCAATTTCTAAGATTGAGCTTATAATCTACATATGGAGGGAACAAAATAATGTATTTTTTTTACAAGAAGATCCAAAAAAGTTACACATACAAAGTCGTGAGAGACAACCTAGAACAACCTAGAACAATGACGTTAAAGCTACTTGCTCTTCTCAGATTTGTTTTTTAGTTACACAAGATTATGTCTAGTCAATAGTAAATTAGTAAGTGTTTGGCATACCAATGTGGATTCAGTTAGATAACTCTGGCAAATCATCACTGAATAAGATTATTACGTGGATGGTTTTCCACCATCCCTTTGCTTTCTGCATTGGGTCTTTATCCATGATACACTTATATGGGAAGGAAGGAGATATCGGAATCTTTGTTTTTTATACCTAATGAAGGTACCGACTATTAATGTGTGGTTCTACGAACTAGCTCAAGCAATACATTCCTTAAACTTTTTTATCAAGTTCTTGGCCACTTTGATTCCTTTTTCCCTTTTTCCTCATGTTAACGTTATGACGTCTTCTTTACCCCTTCCCCATTGTTTTATACATCCCATTTCATCTACTTCACATCTTGTTGCTCGAGTAATCTTTTGTGTTATGTGTGGATTGATATTTATGCAAACTTTATCTACAGATACTGGAAGGGCTTCTCAAATTACCAGAGAATAGGGAATGTGTTGATTGAAAAGCTAAGTATGTGTTCCATTTATGGTTTATTAGACCGAAACAGGGGAATTTTGTTACATTATTTACGTATATTATTGTGAAACTACTTTTAAATTTACACTATAACCGGTTAAGTTTTCAAAAATTTATGATATAATAAGATCAAATTCCTTTTAATGTTTTATTATAATTAATATCACATAATAATGTGTGCAACCTGTGACATTTGATCCTGGTTTCCATCTTTTTTCCAATTGATGGTGACCTTGGCTACCATCTCCGATAGTCTGTAAGGCTTTTTTCAATTTTTGGAGACCGATACATACACTCTGTAACCCTTGGGGATCTATCTCTCCATAACTTCCCAAATATCCTAAAGATTTCTTATCTCCTTTACCAAAAAAGTATCCCTTGTCATCGTTTACGTGAAAACCAATAACGTATACATTAGCTCTGTGTACATGAATATGTAGTGTACTTATATCGTTTAATCTATAGGTTAGTAGTAAAATGTGCTCCTCACTTGTACGGTTCGCCGGAAAATGTTCTCGAAGTCTTTTAATCCGGTGACCATACGTATCGACGTCGACGAAGGAAAAATCTATTAGCTCATCTCTCAGGGTTAATCGGTTAGACAGGTTCCTCCCATCAACATTTCCAGTTTCATCATCTACTACCGCGCGTCGAACTGGCGCTGGTGTCCTCTGCATTACGTAATGTAAAAATTTGAAAAAAAAATAAATTATTTTAATAGAAGTGCAACTAATGAATTTGTTGTGTGCTACTAGTAGAATTATTTAAGTGCAACTAGTTACTTAAAAAATAACAAATGAAAATAAGTCTCTTTCAATTATAAAAAGAATCGCCCAATATATATAGTCAAAAAGTCTTATAACAGCTCTTACTTAATTAAAATAAAAGGACTTTAAGTCCAACTATTTTATAAAAATCAGTGCCTAACATGAGTGTATTTCATAGATTAACTCAAAAGGTTAAAAAATCTCACATCTCCAAAAACCACCGATCTTCCATAACGGGACACAAACAAAGCACAGCTTATGTTTTTTTATGTTCGAAAAATCTTCCGATGGTGAAAAAGAAACTGTAAGTAAAAATATCTTTATTGTGATGCATATCTAATTTTTTTAAATATTTTTTTTGCTAAACTAGATGTGAAATTTTTCTCAAATTTACATTACAATCGGTCGAGTTTTTAAAAATTTATGATATAATAAGATTAAATTCATTTTAATATTTTATTATAATTAATATTATATAATAATGTTGCAACCTCTGACATAATAATGTTCCGCCCATGTATGTTAAATGCTAACGCTAATGCTGGGTTTTTCACTTGGCAGAGGTCCACTAGTGTGAATCTTGGCATCTTTATATGCATGCAATGTTCTGGAATCCACCGAAGCCTTGGAGTCCACATTTCGAAGGTGATAAATTGATTGATAGCCATTGTTTGTTAACTATATTTTACGTAGATGTGGTTGCATATAATCTTTTCATACATTTCTACGTATTCAATGTCTATGTTTTTGCTTTTAAAACACAAGTATGCTAGTTTATAACAGTCACCTGAGCATGCATAATGCATAAAATAAGAGAAGTGAGTACATGGCATATTCATTATATGCTGTTTTCATAACCACAATGCCGATGCCTTCGTCTTATACTGCAAACTGTGTCATTTATTTTAGGCGATCAACCCTTAATAGAAACAAAAAGTTTGTATTATTTACTGATAAATGCTGATGCAGGTGAAATATGCTACACTGGACACCTGGCTTCCTGAACAGTTTGCATTTATTCTGTATGAGGCCTTCCAAGTTCTTGACTTTCTACACGTGAAAGATTTTTATTGAGTAAGTTAATGAAGAGTTAAATAATGTTTCATGGATTTGCTTTCATTGTGTATACAGCAGTGGTGAATGCGAAATCAAATAGTTATTGGGAAGCAGAACTACCTTCAAACTACGACAGGGTTGGTGTTGAGAATTTCATTGGAGAAAAGTGCGTATTTTCTAGTCCTGTCAAGAAAGAATTGCTACCTCTAATATAATGTTATGCCCCAATATCTTCATTTCTTAACTGCCGATATCTGTTGTTTTTTTATTCAAAGGTATGAAGAAAAGAGATGGGCTGCTAAAGATGGAAGACCTAGTTCACCTTCTAGGTTCAAGAAAATAAAGCCCCTTCACAGTGGTAGAAACCTGCTGAAAAATTTGCAAGCACCAGCTTTTCTGAAATTCCATCTAATGAAAAGAGGAGCTTTCAGGCACGTGGTACAAAGAGCAACATCCCTGCTACAAAAATCAGTCTCCCTGTGCCTCCAACAGGATTGAAACCTGTATGTCAAGTTTGCATTACGGTTCTTGTTGTAGCAAAATCTTTGTTGTGGTTGAGTTTATGGGTATTCATCTGGCGAAGCCAGACCAAACCGGAACATTAAGAATAATGGAACCGAGAATGAATCTGGTTCCTGTTTAGAACCAGTTCAGTCCCAAGCCGGACCATAAACAGAATACCAACTTGGGGTTTAATAGTTTAAAATATATAAATATACTGCAATATAGTTATAAGTCTAAATAATAATAATCATAAACTAAAAAGATCTAGAGAAAATGAACGGAACCGAGAACTACTTTTTGAGAATATTCTGAACCGAGAACTGTTTTTTCAAACTAAGGCTGAGAACCAAGCTGATTGTAGCCACTAATGATTTCGATGTTCGGTTTTAACGCTCTCGATTTTTGCTGGTGGGATTATACAAATTTTTAAAAGCAATTAAAATGCTATGGTTATCGGTTGACAAATCTGCTTTACATGTCATCCTTGATAATATAATTTTGGAAAACTGATACAAGCTGGACTAGGTTTGAGGTTTCAACTTTTAACAAGATTACATATTTAAGCATAAAAATTACTATTAGTCTATAACCCAAAAAAGTCCTTTTAGATTTGAGGTTTAAAATGTGCGATTTAAAGCATAAAAACTATCATAAGGCCATATATCTGAATAGGCTTTATAACTTGAGATATTCATCTGACTTTCAAGATGTAGTAATGGACTCTTCAACAAGCTCAACATTTATACTAAGCGATTTTATGAACAAGGATCCTATTAACAGACTTACTTACAGATCCTCGAAAACTATGACAGGTTATACGGAAAGCTGAGCCAGCAGTCCCATCTACTGTGACAGCGAAGGAAGCTGCTAAAGTTGTCTCTCCTCCTAAACTGGAAGTTGCTACTGATCTTTTTGACATGCTTTCTATGGAAGATGGTCCTCCTGAGAATGGTTCAGAAGCACCTCCTGCAGATGATTTATGGGCAGGAGTTCAATGTATGCCCTCAGTTACCCTAAGATACAGCTAAATGAATTTTTCTTTTCAACATGAATCATCCGATATTGTTTTATCTAAGAAGTTAGGTTATTTATTAAATCACATATTGTAACCATGTCTGAAACATTCATTTTTCTGTAAGAAGTTTTTTTGGACTAGAAGTGTTTCAGGCGACTCAAGCCATATGAAAATTACTCGTTTTGACCCAGAACCTGTTTTCATCTGTTATCCAACCCACACATTATGCGACCTCTATGCTATTACCGTTGACATTCCATTTCCTTGTGTTGCAGCTGTTGGTGAAAGATCAGCAACAGGGACAACAAGCCCTACAGAACCTGTAGATAACAAACCCAAGTCCTCCTCTGAAATTGAGGAGTTTTTTAAAGATTCACCTCCAATCTCACAACATAATACATCAGAAAAACCTCAAAAGGATGTTAAAAGTGATATTCTGAGCCTTTTCGAGAAGGTATAGTTTATTGTCTTGGAACTTTTTCTTGAAGTTTACCTTTTAAATCAATATATTTGCATTGCATGTAATAATCAAATCAAACTCCCATAACATATAAAGTTGAAGATGTTTCCTATGTTCTTTACTGAATAATTTTTTAGTTCTAAGGTGACAAGTAGTGTGATGTACACAGATTTTATCCCTTTATATGTTAGCAGGGCAATACAACCACACCATACTCTCTTCATCAGGAGCAACTTGTTATGCTTGCACAACAGCAATCCCTACTCATGGTAGCTGCAGCTAAATCAGGAGGCTTGCCTAAATTTCCCGGAAATGGGCAACAGCCAGTGTCTGGTGGTACAAACTTGCCCAATCAGAACTGGCCAAATGCTGGCTACCAAGTTCCCGGAATGATGATGCCAGCTGGTGAAAAAGAAGATACAGAAAAATATTTACAGCAGGTAAAATTCATGAAATCTTAGCTCTATTGACTGATGGTGGCTGAAGCTATCAAGTAGTGTTGGCAAGATGGGCGACTTGGAGGGGTGGGTAATAGGTCATTTTGAGTACAGGTCAAAACAGGTCAAGTCAGGTTGGGTTGAACTAGAAAAAAAGTACTACACAATTATTTAAAATAGGCCCAGTCAACGTTGTTCCTGTTTTGGGAATTTTTTTCTTAAACCCGTTTGAACCATTTAAGAGTTTGGGATTTGCATATCTTAAAAGTACTGTTGCAATAAGCACCAACTTAGAATCCTAGATGCCTAAAGGAAGTTCTTAATTTCTCTAAAATAATCTAAAACTTAAATACTTCCAAGTTGATCCGTTCTTAAATGGGGCGAAATTGCCTCCTCTGTCAAACTCAAACCATAATGCATCCTGGTCTCTTTTATTCATTTGTATGTGACTTCCAAGTTTTAATCTTCTTTACATTTTGAGTAATCAAATAATTGGTTTTGTTTGCCTTGTACTAGATGAGAAACATGGGAGCAGCAAATTCGAGTGGAAACTCAATTCAGGTTCCAACATCCAGGTATGGCTTTATATATGCTTACAGGTCATATGGTTTAGAAGTCATCCATAGAGTTTCCAAGTGTTCACAACCTCGTAATTTTCTTATTCAAGAAAAGGTGTTGGCTAGGCAAATAGCGTGTCAACCTGGCTCCTGTCCTAAAAGTATATCGTCTTTTTATTGTTTTTATCTAGGCATTAATTAGCTTATTTGTCATGTAGCTTTTACACCATGGGGCTAAATGCCACTACCAATGGGATGACATCTTCCAGAGCATCGTTACCGGGAACAATGACACAAAACGTGGGGCCATCTGGACCATCAAAATCACAATCCCCTACTCCAGCATCATCTACATCTCCTTCACAATCTGCTAGACTTTGACTTCTCCTCATTGACTCAAGGGATGTTCTCAAACCCATGATCATATCTGTGTTTAATACAACATTTATATTATATGATAAAAAGTAGTTCAAGAATAGATATTGGCCTATTAGTAAATGCAAACTAATTGTAGAAAAGCTTACAATTCAGTTTCTTTCTCACTATATATGTTCATCTTGTTATTTCAACTTTCGTCGGATGATGATTCATATTATTGTAAGTACTTGGTCCATGGGGCGGAATAAATTGGGTACAGCAGTTCAAAAAATAAATAAACTGGGTACAGGTAGTGAACTCTGTTATTTTTCTTCTTCACTCTCTTTTGCGGAATGAAATTTTGAGATAAAATATAAATGAAGTAATGCAATGCGAGCATTATAAGTTAACAATCTGTAACTAGCGTTTTTAGTGTGACTATCAAGCCTTCCATTTTGTTTTGCATTGGCCCACACTGTAAACGAGTAGGTTTGTAAACGATCTTAGAGTTCATATGGATGTTTTCCGTAGCAGCTTCAGAATGTAATTTCTTTCAGGTTTAACAGATTTGCCAACAAACTGATACTTCGTTTGTGTTCAGAAAAAGTGTTCACATTAACCAAGTATAAGGGTACCATCTTACAATTCGATTATGTTTAGATGTAAACCCTGGAAGAGAACCAAGACACTATGTTCTATATTTCTGTTGCATGTATACACACTTCATTATGAAGATAACTAAATTACATCACCATCGACGAAGGTGGGAAAGCCTTATCCAGAAGTGTATAAACACCCCCGCCTAACAGGAGTGCGCCACTGCAAACAAAAGTTAGCATGTGTCAGACGTAAAGTAACCAGCACAAGGATAATGGATAGACTTAAATATGTATTTTAAAATAAAAAAGGGCCCAGGAAGCAAAATTATTCTTTGTAATAAATACTAGTCGGGAATTATGGACTTCTGCATAAAAATGTGAGTAACACTTAGAAGCTGAAAGTTACCTCATAGGGTTTATCCATGCTGAGAACTTGCGGAAAGAGAGCAGACTCTGTACATATTAACTGGTTCAGTTACTCAGAATTTAACAAGACAGTGATCAAATAGGCAGGAATGCAAGATATAATAGATGCAGTATTCTTGTTGGAAGTTAATGCATGATGAAGTACAGCCTGATAAGCTTTAGGAACAAAAATAGGTGAATATAGTCTTCCAAAAGATTCTTACATACATATAGATATCATGGTAGGTTACATTTAGAGCCGGCAATTTTTGCCCAGATGCGTTGGACTTGGGCAATTCTGGGTTTTCTTCCTCTGGTTTCGGGTTATTTCAGGCGGCACAAACTGTGGGTGTGGGTTCAAATGGGCAAAATCCAAAGTAACAATGGGTTCAAATGGGCGATTGTAATACGCCATGTACTTTTAATACGGAACAGAATAAATTTTTAAAACAAAGTGGTAGCCTGGGAGATAAGAATATGATGGGGACTGTGGGTTTACTTGTAGTTAAGGTTTGCTATTTCTGATCATATAAATCCATATCCAGATTTTAATATTTTCTTCAAGTTAAATAAGCCGTTTTAGTGTTCTATATTATAAATATTTCGCTATTTCCAATTACATCAAATATACATATTGATCGAACTTCCTGTTACTTCCTATTACATCAAATATACATATTTCCAGATTAACTTTCTGGTAATATTATTCTTCTTTTAATCATTAATATTTTTTCTAACTTAGATATTTGTTATGATATTTATTTCTTGTTCATTCAAAATTATAAATTGATAGTTCATTTATCTAGGATTTAGTGATAGATAATCGTTCTTTTATAACTTTTGTATATAGAAAATTCGAAAGGAAATAAAAAAAACGTGATTTCAAAATGATTTTTTATTTAAAGCCATTTTGACCCAAGCCCGTTTGGACCCGCTTATCCAAACCGACCCGCCCGCCCATTTTGCCACCTCTTACATTCAATGTTTAAGGAGCATAGTGCCATAGTAGAATATACCTGCAATGCTCCAGCAAAAGAAGCCGCAAGCAGCAGAGGAGCAACATAGCCAGTGGTGTACGTCAACAGTAAGCTGCCGCCTATTATGGGATCCTGTTGCATAGAAACTCAGCACTTATACTTCCCATAATGGCAGATGATATATTATGTTAGACGTGCACTTAACAAAGATAATTATGGAATCAAATATAGTGGAGGAAATATGACGTGTTCCTCATAACTCTAGAAAAGGTTGATCCATGGAAGAAACATGAAATGTAACCTTTTCATTCATTCCTCTAACCCTCAGTTCACCTCAAAACTACGAGTCAAATCCTATAAACAAATCCTATATACACGTTTAATACCTTGGATGCTGCAACATATCCAAGTAGAGTGGCCAGCACAGGTGTACTGCAAGGTGATGCAGCTAATGCGAAGGTAAGGCCAGCCAAATATGCTTGGATGCCTGTGAAGTTAGTCGTATCTTAGGTTCTCAGTTAACATCTTGCTATCCAGAAATCTAAAAGGATAGATAATTGAGAAATAACTATAGAATTTAAATTTAATTACTCGAAGGAAAATTAGCAGCAGCAGCACGTGGATCAAAGTTGTCCAAAAATGAAGGTAGTTGTAGCTCTACTACCTGCAATAGTAGCCAACACAACCATCTTAATCGCAGATTAAATTCATTATGAGGAAAATGTACCACCGGCAAAACATGCCAAGCAGCATGATTACTTACCTCGAGAAGATTTAATCCCATGATAACCGCTAAACCAGAAGCGGCCAACGGTAAACCCTGCCCTACCTGTCCGTACGCCTTTCCAGCAAATGAGGCTGCTATACCAAGTAATGCTAGCGTAGTGGCTAAACCCAATGCAAATGCAAGAGAGTCCCCTACAATCTAGTGAAAACAAGATACAATTTGAACTAGTCAAGTACATATATATTACCGTATACGAAATCACCAGTCAGCATTTGGTTGTTTCTTCACATATTCAGATTCCATCTCACCACCATTTTTAACTATTAACATTCTGATACTTTTAAGGTTTGCATATTAACCCACCCTGTTTAATCCATACTAAAAATTAGCCATTTTGGTCACGGGGATACCCTGGTTTGACCACGTACATCTCGCCCTCCCCGGGTAACCTGAACAGGGAAAACCTCATCTGTTTAAAAATTAGCCATTTTGCCCCTCTATCCAAACTCATCCGGCCTCTCATTTTTCCACCACTACACAAAGCTAACTGAGATAGGACAACAAAGATAAAGGTCAAAATGCTGATCAATCACCTGTGCTCTACTTTTTCCAGATCCAAATGCACCTGAATAGTTGCAACATGCCCATAGATCATCATCACGAATGACGAGGGAGAACATTAGGAAACAAAGGTAAGCATCATTTAACGCTTCTTACCAATATAACCAAGGGTCAGCGGTAGAACACTTAACGTGCAAGGGGAAAGGCTAGTCACGAGGCCCGCGCCAAATATAACTGCCAAACTGTGAAAAGAATATCAGCAGACAATATAACAGGAGTATGATTATCATACTATTTTCTTAAACACGTAAGTATGCTAAAAATGGATTTTAATGAACCTAGTAAAACTCAGAGCTCCTAGCTGAATTTGAACAGCTTCATTTGCCTGCTGTCCAGCTGAATACATGAGCCCTCCAAACCAATCTCCAAGACTTCCATCGGCCAAGGTGTAAACAGAAGAAGCTGTTCTTTCCTACTTGAACGAAAGTAATTGTAATTCCCGAGCTTACAATATTCACTATCGAGTACATGTGCTAATAATATTCATAGAAAAGAGATATTGGCATGATAGAAAGTAGAGGCTTTCATAGCGTAAAACCAGACTGTGCCAAACTTGAACCAAAAATTAATAATGAACGAGATGGAAAAATGCAACCTCTGTAGTCGGTCTGGACCGTCTTCTGCACATCCCTTATAGAAAGGTTTAGGTTCTACACTCTAACCGTATGACTAGAACTAGTTTTCCAAATCTAGCATGTATGATTCTATATGGATTTCAAAACAACAAGACTCTTTGATGGAGCTACTAGTGCTTGGATGTATGTTTAGCTTATAGCTTTATAGCCACTTGAAGTTGCAAAATCGGTTTTAGGTGTTCGGTTGAAGGGATTAAGATTCCGATTTTCTAATTATTTCAAAATCATCAGATTTGGAGTACTCAAGAGGTTGCCAATGATTAAGATCCGGGTAAACTTACTACCTATCCCTAGCTTTGATTAATGACCATGTACAAAAGTAGCATCAATGAATAGTCAACAAATACGACAAAAAAATGTAAACAAGAACAAGGTGCAAACCATGATTTCTTCAATCTTCACGGCATGCGCAGTCTGACTAGAAACCAAATTTGCAGCTAAAACATCAATATAAGAAAATTTAACATCATACACCCGAAAATAAGATACTATGCCCAGAAATAAAAGTTTAAAAATCATTCTGTGTGATCTCAAAAACACACATAGAATCTACTTTTCAACTTTCCTTAGATTATATATCCATATTAATGTGATCAGTAAAGTCAAGCAAATCGCCAAAACAGAAATAACGCCTTAATGGAGTGTTTAGATGTGCATATTCCAAAATGATCATCTGTAATAGTCATTTTACCAAAGTAATTCTAATTTATCTCAATAATCAGTTTTAGTGGTCAACTCATTATAAAATCAAAATCAGAACAGTTTAATTTGGACTTCAAATTACAATAATCTGTATCTATATCTATCTATACTACATATAAAGAATCTTCAAATTGTTGAGTTTTAACTCTTAAATGGTAATTAAAATTACACATTTACCCTTTTACACTCATAATTAAAAATCACTTTAAATAGGAAAGTTTTTATTCCAAAATTACTTATTTGCATTTTTGTTTTCTTAGAACAAGGTTAATGTCATTACTTTTTTTTAACTTATATTACCATTTTACAAAATTGTTAATAAAAGTCTCTTCTACAGAAAAATAAAAATAAAAAAATCATTGACTTAAGTATAATCAGTGAGAACATATCTATACTTATGTAAAGCATTTGACATGTTAAGCTATTTAACCGATTGAATCATTATCTATTAAACAATGATAGAAAATGTGAAGTATATTACTTTTCAAAGATGACGTTATATTTAATGAATATCCTATTGTACGTAATAAAAATAGATAAATTATTTGTTACCGTCGCATTTCGCGGGTTAAACGCACATCCGACACACAATAAGTTTAACATAAAGGTTAAAATAATAAGATGATATACAATAAACTAGTACAGAACCCTAACCTGTGATAGCGGTGGTTAATGAAGTGATTCTAAAGCTTAAATTCTGGTCAAACTTCGAATTAGACGATACTTCCTTCACAGAATCATCTTTAATTGACGATTTCGTGATCATTTTGATTGGCGATTCATCATATTTTCCTTTAATTTAAGAAAAAAATTACAGTAATAAATTCAATGAACAATATATGTGTGTGTGCAGATAATAGTTGCAGACTTGCAGCATACTAGAGGATGATAAATTAGGGCAAAAGAGATGTAACTAACGAGATATGGTTTTGTGTGGACGATGAAAGCTTGAGATGACGCGATACGCACCGCCATTGATACACAAATTCATAGCAGCAGCTTGAGAGTGATTTGGGTTGCAGAAGAGTAAACCACATTCGTACTTTTGTCAGCCACATCTTGTTTTTCAACGGTTATTTTAATAATTTGTATATTTTTTCAACGAAATATAAAATGCTTTTTTTTATCAGATTAAGTATTTAACTGCTGAATGCAACGAACTTAATAACTACAACTACATATATTATTGTAAGAAAATGTGGAATGCTACGCATAGCGGTATGAGCTATAATTAATAACTAACTTCTTACACCTATGGTGATTATTGAACAGTTAGTTATTTCCAAGCCAATCTAAATAATGTTTATATGGTTAGTGACAATAAACAACATAAATTAGCAAATGTTACATGATTTAGGGGAAATTTCGACGTTTACATTCTCTACATCATTAAAATGTATAATGTGCATAATCGCAAACATTGCATTGTCGAAAACCTATTAGATGACCGGTAAGCCAAGTTTTTATTGTGATTATATGCTTAGCAGTTGGTACTAGTAAGTTTAGAATGTCATCTTTGCTCATGTTTCATTCATCTTGTGTGATATCAGTATATTATGAATTAACCTGTCTTCCACAGTTGTACCTACGTATTTTTTGGACTAAACGCTCCTCATCAGATTCGTCATTAGAAGTTTTCAATGTAAAACATGAGTTATTATCAACAATAAAGCTAACGTACATTTGACGACATTCATCTTCATCTTTGATAATAAGTCCCAAGTATTATCGGCTTCTCTAACTTTCTTGGACTATATGCAGCATTAGATCGTGTTATTAAAGCTTATATGGTTACCACATCTTGAATAAGTGTGAAATAATAATGTCTTCGTCTACAAAAGCAAAACCTACGATAACTCTAATTTTAATCAGAATTAGGTTTCAAATCCGGTAAAACAAGATATCCTTATACTACTGATAATTAGCTTTGTATCAACTAAATATACAAATCTCATAGTTATATATTATAGTCTGGTATACTTGGGTTTAACCAAGTTTTTCATTTTCAACATGATAGGTATCTCAAGCAAGAAATTCTATAAACCCAACAAAAGTTTTTCTCTGCCAATCTATTTTCTAAGGATATGTTTGTCTTGATCTAATCATTTTACTATCACTGGGTAAAATATTTCCAATTCACAACAAAAAAACACTTTTGCAAGCGCTGAAGATCGTAGCAACTACTGCACTGTAGATCGTTGCTAGCATATACCCATAAAATGCAGATTTCCAGGGACCCGTTGCTGTTGCTGGACTTGTTTCACAGCATCAGGTGGATGTCTGCAAATATTTAGAGAACATTCAGTCATAAAAGTAATTGTTATCGGCACATTAACCAAAAATTATGATAAAAGGCATCGTAGTTTTATGTTACTGTGGACTGTGGTGCATACCCTGCTTCAAATTCTTGTATGGCCATCAACTATATGACAGCAGGCTACACAATATTGAAAAGAAAAATAAAAAAATAAAATTGATGCCTATAACATGTAGGCACTCACAAGCGTCCAAAAAGATAACTAATATTTTTGAGGAAATTAAGTGAACTTGATCTTTACACTTATACGGAAACATCATATTGTTTATATTTATCAACGCTTGTATATGTAAACATCTTTTAAACGTTATTACATGTCAGCAAATTGACAAAATTATAAAGCTTGCGCCAAGGCCTGTGGCAAAAAGAGTGTGTAACTCGCTTTATGATTGTAGTGTCGCAACCATCGCTTGGTTAGTACATCCCATTTTTACATCACTAAATTAAAACAACGTTGTATGTCATACCTTATGAAGTGGTTTTACAACAGAAGTTTTCCTATATCCAATTGCCATCTTTCCCCCTGGTTCCATTTGATAAAATGACACTGAAAAGAAATATATTACAAAGGGGTTACAATTAAAGAAGAACGTTTGTGTAAAAGAGGAATCGACCAACATAATTATAGAACAAGAATATTGGTTAAGATCAATCGGCAACTTCTGAAGAACAGTATAAGCTAGGCCACATGCACCCATATTATGTGCGTACGCGTTTGTACTAGACAGATTACAGGTCAAGACAGGTTCATTAGAATGGGTAGAGTCAGGTTGGGTTTCCGAAACACTATTTGTTTAGTTTAAATTTTTTTTTATTAAATAACTAGTGTGTCAACTATCGTTACAAAACTTATACTTTTACAATAATAATGCAATTGTTTAAATAAGATAACTTGGAATAGAAAGTTTTATGCATTTACAACACATATTTGGCAATGATTGACCTCTTTGACACATTTGACCCTTTTCTTTTAAGCTAAATTTCTTAGTTTTCCTTGTGTGACCCGTTAGATATGAATTAAACCAGAATCAGTCTATTCACAAGTAAATGGGTCAAAACAACAACCTCTAAGGTGTACAATGAATACAACGCACGAGTATGGTAGAAGTTACCTGTATCTCCTGCTTGCAGTTTCCTTGAAACCAAAAAGTCTCTGAACCCTTCTAAAATGTATGTTCTGCTACCACAATTAGGCCAATAGCGGAAGCAAAACTCCAACTCTTTGCTTTCCATATCCAAAAAATTCATCGTAATTCCTCTGGGTTCAGAAACTTCTGGGAAAAAAGTCTGCTCAAGTGTGAATATTTGTTAATGTCATTGCAACCAGGTATCTTCACGTACTATATAGCAAATACAATCCTATAAGGATATGTGAAAATGATAACTTAACTATATTAGCGGTTTTGTTGTCTCACCTCAGCGAATTTCTTTGGAATCACCATACGACCTGATCTGACGTCAGCATCAGTAGCAGTCAATATTTTTTCAAACAAAGGATTGAAAACAGATTTGGTACTAACATAATGTTAAGAATTTCCACCATAAGACTCATCCCAAAAAAAAAAACTGTCCTAGACTACTCATTGAAGGCTAAAAACTAAAGGTGGAAATATGCAGGTTAAATAGACATTACACACTGCCAAAGTGGTAAATGATATACTAAAACAACATAAAAAATTAGAGGATACTTCCTAGGGATGCGCTGTATGTCTGAATCAATACCATCAGGCCAGTAGTGAGGTTCAATCTCTACTCTCCTGGCAAGATCCGGCACATCTATTGGATCTGTTTGGAATTCACGTGCATAGCGACGGTTTCGTGCCTATAACATGCAAAATTTTACGGCATTATTTTTTCGATTCTGGTAGTAGAATATCAACATAACTGCTCAATCAACCAAGTGCAATCATAACCACGAGCAGAAGTATAAAGAAACTTCACACTTTGCTTCTGATATTAAGGGAGAGAGAGAGAGAACAGGTTGTGACATAATAGAGTATAATAACTGCATAGAAAAAGGAGGGCCAAAACTATTAAGTATAGTATACTACGTAATTAAAAGCGAACTCCGCCTTACCATAATGAGATTTTTCTTCGAACATTCTCTGCATATCACCCCACCAAAATCCAGCAGAAAATATTGATCGAATGACACGACACATCCACAATGGACCAGCTGCAAATTAAGGCGGAACAACGAGTAAACTTACAAGTATCTGAGAGTGGACTATGCCTTCTTAAGTATACATGCTCTTAATATACACACCTTTCCACATGATTCACAGTCTCTCCAACCATCATCGGTTGAATGAAATGTTTCACAGAACCTGCCCTCCTCATATACACAACTACATTGAGCAAAAAAGAAAATGTACTTAAGACAAACTTCTGCTAAGTCAACCAAACTTTAGTTTACAAAACTCTCAATTAACGTATATCCAAAATTCTTTTCTCTTGTAACCATTTATGCAAAAACAATAAAAAAAATTTATATAATCACCAAGTTAGCATATATGAATTGTTAAGCATCATTAATTTCAACAACCTCTATCATGTGTGCATCTTGGCTTACTTATAGAACAAGGGGTGTTTAGATGTACGTTTAAACCGATTAGAGTGACTTTTGAGTGTTTCAATAGAAGTGATTACGCTTCAAATTTCTAAAATCAGAAACAGAGAAGCATCTGCAAAGTTGCAAAATTACTTGCAAAACGCACACCAAACACTCCATAAGACGCACAATCCGGATAATATCACAAAAGTGTGGGTAACTGTAACTCAACTAATAAACCTAACAATATTTACATGTTTTTAGATCAAATACTTGCATAACAAAACTATAACATCAAGAGCCCTCAGAAACTTGTTACATATGAATTTAGCCAGCAATTGCAAGCCATGCAATTGTGTTAGCAACTTAAATCGTATCAGATTACTTAAGGCACAAGTAAACATTCCAATTGCAATGAATAACTATCAACCATACATGAGCTAACCACCAATAGAAATCGAACAATTAAACGTACGCGCAACGATAGCAGAGGTGAGCGCGTTCGCCATTACGAAGTCTCCATCCGTTTTTGAAGCAACTGGAAGTTGAATCCTGACACTGAAAGCAAGACGACTTTGATATTAAAGAAGAAGAAGACGCCATTAAATGTTGTAATCACGATCAATAAACCCTAGCTATATGTATAAAGAAGTTGGTTTGTTAGAAAGCTGGGGTTTAAATGCAAGGAAATTAAATTTGGGAAAAAATGTAATTTATTGCAGGCTCGACTCGAGTGAGCAAAATTGAAGACACGGAAATTGTTGGGAAATGAAGCATTTTTGTTGTGTCAAAATTCATTGGAATTTAGCGGTGATTTTTCTACTGATTTTTAACTTAAGCAAGTGGTTGACTACTGTCCTTTGAACTATTTTTTCCTTCTTTTTTTCTCTATTATTTTATATTTTTTGTTTGGTTGGTTCGTATATTCTTTCATTTTTCTCAACTGATTCCAACCATGTAATGATTTGAAAAGGTTAATTCAATCCAATTGAGAGATGAAGCAAACTTTATATGACATTGTTATTGTTTGGATAGTATCGATAGTTAACTTTTGATACATATAAGTAGAACGCCGCTTAATGTTTAAGTATGTCATGTGATTGTAAAAACGGCACAATAAGTCATATAACTTCGAGTTGTCTTCATCTACACCAATAATGAGAATAAATTACTGGTGAACATCGTGGAGAATGATACCCAAAGGGAACGGTCTAGTGTAGAGACCATTGTTTATCACATGAGTTAGTCGGTTGCCGCGAAACTGAGTCATCTAACTTAAAGTTGTTGTCAATAAGAGTGATGCCTATGGATCAAGTTCTCACCTAGTTCTCTTTGTTTTCTCAAATGTCACTATATGCACCATCAAGTTCAGGTTCTGGTGATGGCGTCATGGTTCTTGTAATGGAGAGAATGTGCATCATTCGTTCCTTTTTTATTTTCTCTTTTATTTTTTTGTGTGCACAATAATGTAAATAAATAAAAATATGTGGATTCTAGTTGGTAGACTCGCTAGTGCAGTCACTTTGTGTTGCCTATGCTATTAGTGTAGTTGTAACGCACGTATGCATATGTGGTTATTGTTTGGTTACGATTTCCGAACACCGTCAAGGTGATATACAAGTTTGTAATGTGTTGTTTTATATTTAAATCAAATTTGTCAATATATTCCTGATTGCAAGGTTGACAAAGAATCCAACAATCAATCGAGATCATATCAAAACTGTGTAATGCTACTTAAAAATAGACAAATAAATACAATAGTAAGTGCCTAATACGTTAATTCTTGTTATTCATAGATTGCCCAAGTATGTCTTGTCCAAAAAATATTGTTCTTGTTCATAGAATACAAAAATTACGCAATGACATCTGGTTCATTACAATAGAACTAAATTTACTATGATTTATAGGGATTACAAGCGTATCAAGTTCAGGCAACATGCTTATTAACATTAGTAAAATCATAAATAACAAAAGCTCGGCTATAAATTAGCCACTAGACACGAGATATATTGTATCCTTGGAAAAAAGAAAAAGGTAAAACCAACCCTTTGGCAACCCCTACCGACCGGTTCCACGGCCAACATGAGAGGTAAATCACGTAATCCGTGATTGAAGGAACATGGGGATGGGGATTGAACCTATGACCTCCTCATTTATGTTGCATGTCCCCCACCACTAAGCTACTATCGCAGGGACTTGTATCCTTGAGCAAGGGATCAGCATTTGCAGCATAAACATACTATCGTAGTATCATTTTCTAAATAAATGGTGGAAATTGATATGAATCGGTCAATTCAACAAAACATAAACAAAATTGATGCAATCCAGACTGGATTTATAAACAATTTTAGGTCACTTAATTTCTACAACTCAGATGCTAGTTAAATTTCCCAGTCAGTCATAAAGGTTTTTTGCAGACTTGGTTCTCAATGTTTTGCTTTCGTTCTTCTCAACCTTCATTGCAGACTTTTCATTTTGAGAGACTGCTTTTGCAATGGCCTTTTGCTTTCTAATATTTTTAGTTAGCTTCACTTGTACTCCCTCTTCACCTTTCTGTGGATGGACACAGATAGAAAGAGATTAGTAAACATATAAAAAGTCCTTTAAAGACAACAAGAAGATCAATTATCACACTCACAGTAAAGTTTGCTTATAATAAACCATCATCGACGCTACTATAATGGTCTGCAATTGGTCTTATGTCCAGGACTCTTATCACATATTGCAAACTTACAAAAGGAGCACGGAAAAAAGTAAAATAATAATTAACAGAAAATGAATATAAGATTGGAAATTGACTTCCTAACCTTAAATGTCACCTGTATCTATTCCCTAATAGGTTTGGGCACCAATTTTCACTTAGCACTAGCCATACAGATACTTAGTTGGTTGGGCGCTAATGCCTTAAATGTAAAAGCAAAATTCAAACCAATATAACAGCCTGTTGAGCACTTTATGTGGTGGGTTTTGTAAAGATACTGAATACCCCAAACATATATCACGTTTGGCCTTGTATTTGGTGGCTATTGGTCCCCATATGTGTACGAAAGCTTCTAACAGCATTATCTTTGTGTCCTGTTTACCATTACAGGCATCACTTACTTCTAGGGTTACTTGGAATAAGAATTCATAAAATATACATACTTGTGTGGTTTACCAAATGTAGGAATAACTTGACCAAATCAGTAATGTTATACACCTAGCCAAGACAACATATTTGAATTTAACTAGATGAGAGAGATGGAATCCTACTTTCTTGGTTTTTGTTGTATAATCGACATGTTTAGTAATATGGTGTGTTCAACAGATCGATATAACACCAAATCCCAGCTACCAAAAGCACAGGACCAAACATCACAAGCAGTACTCAAGTGGATTGTAGAAGTAATTGAAGAATTATGTATACTGTAGCCACTAAAATGAGTGCTCGAGCTATCTTATATAGTATATACATTTAAATTATAACCCTGCTGCAATTTACATATTGACCCCTAAAATATAGCAAAAGTAAACAAATTCAGCAAGCCTACGTACCTCAGGAATCAAGTCAAATATAAGTATGAATCATGGTAAATTTATCGTACTAGTAACTTGTAAAGGGTAAAGTGAACTCGGTGGATAACATCCAACACCATGACATAGCAACTAGAAGTTGTCGCAGTTGTGACATTTGATCAGCAGTGATTAAACTTGGAAGGAAAAAACACACTTTCAGCATTATCAAACGAAACATCAACATATACAGGCTATTGTGTGCATGACTCAAAATATTCAAGTAAAGTTCCATAGTAGGTGCAGATGCTGTTAAATGCTACCATTTATATCTTACTATATATATATATGACTGTAGCCGCACCATATATCTTGCTTATGCATTAAAGCTCTATCTTAGGACCCAACCACTTAAACACTTTTCTTTGAGCATTACAAACAATAACCGAAAGGGGTTCCAACTTCCAATAATCAGATTACACACAAATGTGTTGATCGTTTAACCAACAGTCCTCACATGTTATTGACAAATGTAGGCATCACAGAAGTTTCTGTTTATGCCTTACATGTTAGATGAAAACGTTATCATACTTTGAAATCTTTCCTCCTATATTTTGCTCGTTTAAATGATTAAACTCGAAAAAAAGCTAGACTTGAATGACCTTGTGGAAATGCTTAAAAATATTATTAGATTTTATTGTTGTTAGACTAATAGACTAATATAATGGTTTCTGACTTGTGATAAAGTTTGTTGTAAACTCTCTATATATTTGAAATGACTAGCATGTTACCCGCGCAATGAAGCGGCATCAAATATTTTTTACTTGGGTATTTTTGTTCAATTACATTTCGTTCTTTAATAAAAATTGAAAAAATAAATAACATTACATCATTTTCTTACTTCGTTGTATTACATTATATTTCATAAAAATCTAATGGATAGACCGTTATCTCATAAAAATAACTAAAACACCCTCATTACAATTTTTTATTCCTTTCTTCAATTATTGATTCATTTAAGGGCCTGCTCCCGAGTTTTTGGTTAGAAGAAAAGAAAAGAAAAGAAAAGAAAATGATAGAAAAGAAAAGAAGAGGAAAAATACTATTGCGTTCCCGAGTTGAAAAGAAAAGAAATGAAATTTACACGTTTCGTGTTCCTGAGTTGGAGAGAAATGGAAGGAAATCTCATTTTCTAACTTGTTTAATCTTCCATCCTTCCATTTCTTCCCACTTTTGGAGAGAAAAGATATCCAGATTTTCCTCCCATTTCTCTTCTCTTCTCTCTATAAAAAAAACTCAGGAACACAATCTGATTTTTCTTCTTTCCACTTCTATTCTCTTCTTCCCAAAAAACAACTCGGGAGCAGGCCCTTAATCATACCCAATTTCTATCATCAGATTCCTTTTCTTTCATCATATTTCATCAATAAAATTTTGTTTTCATCAAGCGATCATCATCAAACACATTCCATAACATTCATCAACAAATCAAACACATACCCAAATTTTCGCAAATCAAACATAAGAAAACAAAACCCTAAGAATCTTAAATCAAGTTAAATTAAAGGAGAAAAAACAAGTAACCCTAGATCCAGTCGCCGGCCACGGAGTTCATCGCATGATCGCCGATATGTTGTGCTCATCACACCTCCATCGGAGTTCCCTCTCACTTGCTACCCTGTCTCCAACACCGTCCATCTGTTGTGTTCATCGCAGTCGCCGCCAGATCTGGAGATTCATATGGTGACGTTTGTTGACTGTTTCCGCCATTGCTTGTAACAAGGATTTGGTGGTGGTTCCGGCAACGGCTGGAAAGGACTTCGGTGTCACCTCAGGTCTGTGCGAAAGTCTAATAAACGGTGTTTGGTGGGAGTTTCAGACTGTGGTGTACACCGATTTAACATCACTGCCTCGACGTCGGAGTTTCAGATCTACGGTGTACAACCGCCGTCGGTGCCGGAATTTGGTGCCGGTGTTGTTACAAACAAAAGTGCAACGTATAACTGCTGGAGTTTCCAATCGTAGTAAATGTTATAATCGATTTGTTGTTGGGTATTAAGAAGGTTTTATTGAGAAAACAAAATGGAGAGGTTGATGATGAAGTACCAACATGAACATTAATTGTTTAAAATTAATTTTTGTGAAATTTCATAATTTGTGTTCTTGATTGATTGGGTATGAGATTTAGATACCACATGTGGTTAAATTAACTTGCTTCATGATTTGTTTGCAGCATTAAAGATGATATTTTGGTGCCTTGTAATTTTGATTTGAGTTGCAAACATTACTTTGCTGAAATAATTTATAAGATTTAGCTCAAATATTTGATGAGGGTGATGGATATAGGAAGTGGAAGAAGAAGGCAATTTTAGTGATTTTTTTTATAAGATAACGGTCTATCCGTTAGATTTAACGAGGGTTTGCTGAAATAATTTATAAGATTTAGCTCAAATATTTTTATAAGATTTAGCTCAAATATTTGAAGAGGGTGATGGATGTAGGAAGTGGAAGAAGATGAAGAAGGCTATTTTAGTGATTTTTTACGAGATAACGGTCTGTCCATTAGATTTAACGAGGGAGGGATTCATTCGGAATAAAACAGCAACCTCGAGGGTCAAGGAGTGTAAAAGAAAGTTGGGAGGGATAGACGTGAGAAAGTGACGACCAGACGGGCACGGAGTGTAATTTACCCTAAGAAATTTTAATACTTTGATACACATGTATTATTAAGCAAGTATAGATATTCTAGTACAGAAAATTAACTTTACACATATCTCAGCTCGTTTGCAGCCCTACTAAAATGAAACACAATTTTTTCAAATCATTACTAAACTCATAAAGAACCTAATTTCTAACCTGCTGTAACTACAGATGAAAATCAATGAATACATAAATTTAATTTAAGCATTTAACTGATTAACTGTAAACAGGTGAGAAAAAACGCACTCCTAAACACATCACATACACGCACATGTATAGATATAATAGATAGATACCTTGAGGTGAAACAACGGTGGTCTCATCGGTGTTGATAGCCGTTGAAGCATTTTTCTTACTCCTGTTCCTGTTCTTCGCCATAATTACAGGGGGAAAGAGTTCGAAACCCGATAGGATGAAAAAGGTTTGAAACCCTATTTTTACTCTCCATGTAAACTAATGGGCTGGGCAGAACGGGATGGACTTCTTGAATTGAATGGCCAGCCTTTTAAGTTAACAGACTTAAAAAAAAACAATAGTTTTTTTTAAGGGAATTTAGTGTTCTTGTAAACTTATGAATAAAAAAAAACTAAACTAAATTAAACTATAGTTCTTTGAGCAATCATTTAGGTCATAAGATATGCATCTAGTGTACATTTACTCAAACGATAACAAAACAATAATTTATACGTCCACAAACTTATTAAAGACAGGGAGACTCTCGTACAAATATAAACTTAAACTACATAATTAAAATGTTCATTGTTAACATAACTATAGTTTTTTTAAGGGAATATATTACTCATGTTCAAAGTGAACATGAGAGAATTCATTCATATCCTACAACATTACATATGTTTAGAATGTTTACAATCGTCTCTTATTTAAACAAAAATTACACATTAATAGAGTTTTCAATCTTTTCAGTACGTATAGCGGGTTCCAATTATATTTAAATTGTAATATGATACATTTGTTTGAAATAAATGTTCATATGCTTACAAATATGATTGGTATATATGTTAATATCATTGATTGAAATTAAGAGTGATACTCCTATATAAATGTAATTAAAGTGTCAAAAATGTATCATTAAATACATTTAAAATCTGTATCATGGATTTATATAGAATTACTCACCTCAATTAGCTTACAAATTGCTAGTTTAATTTATTTTCCAGCTATTTACGAAAAACTAAAATTTGTACTCCGTATATAGTTAGCCACTTTAGTTGTAAATTAGTTGTCAGTGCCAGACAATAAACATCATATGTGGTTCATGGTAACCTCTTTGTGACTTGCATCAACCTCAATGACGGATCGATAAGGGAGCATATGCCCCTCAATAAAGTTCTAAGATATTAATAATATTTAAAGATTTTTACCCCTTAATCAAAACATATTAATTCCTCCTTTAGATATAATAATACATGATGATGATAATGATAATAATAATGTGTTATATAAACTGTCGATGATACCCGGAAATCATTGTACATACAAATTTCCAAAAGCACATGTGCATTTGTCACCAAAAACTTTACAAAGTAGTGAAACAAAATAGCAACCAATACTTTGGTTTTACGTGAGTTCTCATTTCTAATTGGAACCATCTTTTTATATATACTTTTGGAAAAATCAAGATTGGCAATTTAGGAACTTAGCCTCATCCATTTAGACCCAAAGCAAATGGCCCCATGGAGAACGGTGGTGGTTGTGTCATGTGTGGTGTGGGCTAGACCCCACCATGATTAACGCATTAGGTAAAAAGTTTGTTACCCCTTGAAAGAGGCCTAACCATTGGTCCATCATACACGATTCCCATTACAAATTTCCATACACCAATATGTTCCTTGATTAGAGGTTTCTGCATTTAATTTTAAAGTTGATTATAATAATACTAATAATAATACTAATAATAATAAAAATAATAATTAATAATAATAATAAAAACTAAGTTAAATCTTAATCTGGCTTTTAAGTACGAAAACTACATTTAGGAATAAAGGAACAAAAATTCCTACAATCATTTTTATGGTAGTATAAACGGACCTTATTAAAATATTTTATATTTTCATTTTTGAATAACCTTACACTGTATCTCACCTAGTGTATATAATACGTTTTTAATAAAAAAGATATAAATAACAAAAGCATTTTCTTAATCTACAAAGTTCAATGATTAAATCATAAGTAACCATAAGTAGTTGATTAATATTGAAGGTAAATACGAAATAGTTATATCTATTTTTATTTTCTACCTGTATTTGAATGTAAATTATTAGTTTAGTACAAATATATTTACAATCGTATCGTATAGATAATTATATTATAATTAAAATAATACATTATAAGACGAAAGAAAATGGTCAAATTTCTCGTTATGGGTGGAGACTTTTCTTAACGTGCCGCAAACTCAGCATGAAGATTATCTTTCACATAATGTTTTTAAAGCGAGACGTATAGGCCGATTAGTTTACTGATTATCAACGTTTTATAAAAAAAAATATTACTAAAAAAATTAATAACAATTAATGACGTGTAATCGAGTATTTTGGTAAAATTGATATATACACGGTTGTTCACAACCATGTTTGTGGTCATGGAGTTAGTAAATTACCTTGTTGCCCCATATGGTCATGCTTCCAATTGATTTTAGCAATAGGAGGTCGGGGATAGATACATAATTATGGATTTTCACATGGTAGACTTGAGAAAAGTGAATGATGGCGTTGTGGTGCCCAATTCTTTATCCATTTTCTGGTTGATTTTCAGGATTAAAAATCATGCACAATGATTTTTAAAGTGTTCAGTCACATGGCAATGTATGTGACATGCGTGTTTGTATAGTCACGTATTTAGTTTTTCTTACTTTATTATGTCAGACTTGTGCTTTGTTTTCTGAAAACACCACAAGCTCTAGTGTTATTCTTTAGAAATGTAAGATTATATACAATGTTTCATGCTAAAAAATTTAACAACTATTTTGGTGTTGTTAGAATAGTTATTATATTATTACTGTATTAACTTTTATGAAGTTTGGTAAGAGCATTGAGAGTTGTTCTTTTTTTTTTCGCCGTCAAATACTATAAGTGTTAGGTTTGAACGGATCATTTACTATCGGCATTGATGGTCGGTGTTGACCGCTCAATAAGCAATTTCCTTTTGCATTGTTTTTTCATTCCTTTTTCTTTTGTTAGTTCAATATAATATTTTGGTTGGTCCACTTTCACATTCTGTTAATATTAATTTCACTCTTTAAATTTTAACACCGGTATTTTTAATAGTGTTAAAAATAACATTGAAGTATTGAACTACTCCTTATACTCTACGAGCAGTGATTTTAACAGTAGCTAATGAGAGTTATACAAGATTCAAACTCCAAGGCAATAAACAACGAACTAGTTATGTGAAATCTAAGCAAGTTTATATATTCCTAACTACTAAATGATTGTCGGGAATTGGCTAGTCCCAGTCACGAGTGCATATATGAAAAACAGGCATATCGATTTTGAAATGTGTGACCCAAAAGGGTTAGATATGCGACCTATCTCCGGCCTAAGAATCATACTCTAAAATTCAATATCGTTTTGGCGACAAATGGAAGAAAAATGGGTTATTTCATAGAAGCACAAACGTTAAAGGAATAAAACAAGTATTCCATAAATGTCCAAACACAAATTGATATAAACAAAAGGTTTTTTTTTTTCTCGAGTTGTCGTGACGGGATTAAAAATCTAAAATTTTATTTTGATTTATTTATATTTAGTTTCATCATTGTGTTTTGTCCACACACTTGTTTTAACATTATTTAGTTATGCTAATTACTAAAGATGAATTTACTTAGAAACTCAAAATCAGATCTAAACATTTAGTACGATCAATCTTACAAATTGATTTTCCAATTGATAAATTGCAATATTCAAAATATAAAGAAAATACGCGACAATTAATAAAGGCAAATACAATACAATAATAATAATAATAAGTGCATGTAGTAAAAAGATAACATAGCCTTGAGATTCGAATTCGGGTTAGCCCTGTATGGATGGAATATTGATCATCAACCTACATTTTACTTGCTCACGTTGTGTGTAAGAATATAGTATTATTTACATTGCAATTAATTTATATCATTTTTTATCAAATAGTGTTTGGCTTAACAATATCAATGTGTTCTTATAACAACTGGATTATGGATTCAATATATATATATATACCCGTGCTTATTGTGTATGTTTTTTAAGTTTTGCTACAGATATGTGTAAATTTATGTGTTCAAATTTCACTTGAGATAAATATATAATTGTCTCCAGAAAAATTGATATAATTTATAAATTACAACAATTTAAAATGTTATATAACATAATATTAATATCATATGTTACATAAACTATGTTCATGACTATATGTTGTATATTAACTATCACAAAACTCAAAATGTAAAGTGAATTAAAAACTATCTTATCTTATGATAATAAATATAAAATATAAATAAATAATTATAATTATGACAAAAGTAAAAAACGAAAGTTACTCCAAAAAAGCTTCATAAACATACATGATAACAATAGAGAATTGAATAAAGTGAGAAAAGAAAGTCTTCATCTAACATATCATATGATGTTTCTTAATTTGGAAAAAAATAAAATGCTAAAATACTTGAAAATGTCACACCCAATAATTGAACTTGTTCCAATGGGTAAAAAAAGTGTTTTAGTAGATGTATTCTAGACCACTCAACCATCTTAATACATTGAAAAGCTTCAAAATATTTATAATTTATTTAGTCACAGAAATCGTTAAAAGATTATATACGTCATATTCATATATGTTTGATAATTAATATTAAAAAATAATTATTTCAATTCGCATTATTATATAATTTCAGTAGTATATACCATTAATATCTTAGTTACGATTATTTTCTGAAAATTTAGTGCAAGACTTGCGCTAAACTGTTTAAAATTTAATAATTTCTATTAGAAAAAAATAAAATTATACATGAATCTCACCACGTCTATATAACTGCTTAAAAGTCAAGGCTATAAAAAGTCAAGTTTTCATTTTGGATATTTAATTCCTAACCTTCAAATTTAGTTATTGAAAATAGAGTGAGTGTGCATACATGATTGCCTCAAATTTGAAATTTAAGGTGTCACTTTTGTCAATAATAATATTCAATTTCAAAATCCAAGTTTATATTCAAACATATGTTATAATAATAATAATATTTTATTTTTACATTAAATTACTGAATATTTATATCTAATGGTTCCCTTTTGTTTAGAAAAACACACTATACATAGTTTAATAAAGATGTATTTGATTTAACAAAAAACATATGCATAGTATGAACAAAGAGATAAATTTGAATATCACTATTCAAGATTTCAAGTTATTTATTTCAACTGAAAATCAAATTAGGACTAAATATAACTCTATACTCCCTTTTAAGACTTTGGAAAGGCTATCAATGTTTTAGACAAATTGAATGAACCTTCACCCATTTAAATGAACTTTAATGACTTATGTTGATAAAAATGTTATGTGTATTAGAACTGGAAGAACACACACAAAGTAACATTATAGCCAACAAACATACCACTATTTACCATCAAATATTCATATTCATATTCATCATGCTATAAAACAAATTAAAGATGTTATTGATGAACTCTGGTTTCAAATTAAAATAGTAAAAATCGGTTCTTAACTTTTAAATTTGTATGTTTAACTGTCTTATAACGAAATCCTTATTTTTGCATTATTTATTTATAATTTTAATAAATTCATCAAAATTATACGTTAATAATTTATATCGAATAAACAAATATTGCATAATTTTAATAAACTTATAAAAAATCGATATGAGATTTATCATTGTCCTACCTAAGCCAAAATATACAGTAATATTTACACTTTTGGCACTGGCATCTTCTATAAACTTACTAAATTTACCCTCGAATTTTGGAGTAGTATTTTATACGGCACCCGCCGCGCCACCACTTACCTTCTTGAAAAATTCAAAAATTCTCCTTCAAACAAATCATTAATTTTCATGTTTATTTCTTTTAATATGAATTTATAAAACAGCCACGCCAGGCTTTTCCCAAAGCTTCTTTTTCAACGGATATTTTTGTTTCTCTACAATTAATCATATTCTACATCTATATCTATCTTTAATTTGATTTTGGGACAAACTTCAACAACATTCTTCCGTCGTGGTTTTTATTCTTGTGATTCGTGCTTCTTTTTAAACCCTAGAAACTCGAAAACTTGTCGATTTTAGCGTAAAACCTACTTATTATTATACTCTCTTAATTTTCGTCAATTCGTATAATCAAACCGAAATATCAATTTTTCGGGTTAAGTTTTTTGTAGCAGAGTTCGAGAATAATCGAATATTGAATTCGGTTGACCAAATTTCGATTCTTGATTGCTTAATTTTGATTAATTGATACGGATTGGAATAAATTAGGGTTTATGGAGTTTAATAAACAATGTCGACATCTTCGGCATTGTTTTAATCATGAAGCGTGATGATTTAAGTTAATCTGTTAACTTCGGGTTGTTGAATTGGATTATAGACAGAGTGTGTTGTTGTATTATAGAAAAGATGTTAGTTTCGCCACATTCGGTAGCTAGGAGTTCGTTAGAGGAAATGCTGGATTCTCTTCGCCGGAGAGATGAAGGTGAAAATCGAAAGGATTTGCCGCCGGCGTTGCCGTCTCGGCCAACTTCGAAAGCACGTCTTCCTAAGCGTCTGATTCAGGCCAAGCTTGCTATGGAACATGTTGTATCTAAGGATTGTAGTAACGATAAAAACAAAGATGTTAAATGTGTTAGTACTAATATTGGTGGTGGTGGTTGTAATTTTGGCTGGAGAAAAGTGAATGAAGCTCCGGATGCTGGTGATTCACCTTACAACATGAAGCCTCTTTGTGAATGTAGATTGGCTGATAATGGTAGGGCCACGCTTGCCACTTCAACGGAGACTGAATTGAATGACAGTATTGGTTATTTTGCTCATAATGTAAAAGTTCATTATCTCATTGAATTCATTTTTTTAAATCTTAATAACGTTTAGTTAGTTATTGTTAGTAATGGATGAAGTGTTTTTTTCAGAATCTTAGAGTATGGTGTAGGGCAAAGAATGATCAATGGGAATCGGCGATGATTAAATCAACAGTAGGAGAAGAAGCATCTGTTATGCTTTTGGGTGGAAGTGTGAGTCTATTAGCAATGTCGAATCTCTTTGCAAAGTATAATAATTTGATGCTAATTTACACTCTGTTGCTATTTGTCTAGGTCATAACAGTTTCTACAAGAGATCTCTTACCTGCAAATACTGAAATTCTTGATGGAGTGGATGATCTTGTTCAACTTGGTTATTTAAATGAGCCGTCAGTTGTTTATAATCTTCAGCATAGATACGATCGTGATGTAATTTATGTATGTAAATTATCCATATTTTATAAGATATTAGAATACTTGTCTTGTTGTGGTTCCTTCTTTAGCTTAGATGTTGATTTGCTTCTGCAGAGTAAGGCAGGACCCGTTTTACTAGCGATCAATCCATTTAAAGATGTACAAATTTTTGGAGACGATTTTATCACAGCTTACAGAAAGAAGATTTTGGATAACCCTCATGTATATGCTATGGCTGATGCTGCATACAAAGATATGATGAAAGGTCAGTTGCAGAACATATTAAAAAGTCCATGTTGAATCATATGACCAAAAAGTTAATACCTTTTTCTTGATAATCATTTCAGATGGTGGAAATCAATCTATTATTATCAGGTTAGTTCATTCTCTACTATGAGGGTGTTTGGATGCACGTTTTGGAAGTGATTATGTGTCATCAAATAGCCAGAGTAAGATAATTAGTTGTAATAAAACGTGTTGGTAGGAGGTAGTGTTTGGATGTGCTTGAAATAAACACTTTTGATGGTGTGAGTATTTAGCAAATTTTATTTGCTGAAGGAAGTAATAGATTATAGTAAAACAAGGGTGCATAAGAAATTTAGTCTACCCCTCGATAGTCAGTTTTATTGCAACTAGCAGTATCCAACTACTTATTCAAATCCTACATGATCAGATTGGTCACCTAAAAACTACAAACTGATATTTAGATAATCACTTTCAAAACCTACATACAGAGGCCCGTAATATCTCATTTTAGACTTTTTTGTACAAGTATGACAATATGCAGTGGTCACCGTTTGGTATAGTGGCGAAAGTGGATCTGGGAAGACTGAAACAGCAAAGTTTGCAATGCTGTATCTAGCATCTGTTGGAGGCCAGAACTGTGAGATGAAATCCAAATTAATACAGACCAGCTGTATACTGGAAGCTTTTGGGAATGCCAAAACGTCCTGGAATTGCAACTCCAGCCGATTTGTGGGTTTTATTAGTTAATATTCACTAGAAAAATTTTAGTAGTTGATTTCTATTGTATTTCCTGAATTTATCTAATTTGGAGTTTTCTTTGGCGCAGGGGAAGTTAATTGATATTTATTATAATGTGGAGGGGACAATAAGTGGTGCATTTATCCAAACACGTAAGCTTGTTTGCCATGTTAAGTTCCTTCATAGATGTGCCAAAATGGGTGATTTGGGTAACTTGCCGAAACAGGCAACTTTTTTAGTGCGAGTCAAAACTGGGTGGGCTTCCGTTTTATCTTGAATTTGATATAATAATATTTGCATTCAATTAAAACCTTACTACTATGATAACTAAATTTTGAAACAGAATTTGGAGATTTTATGCTTTTTTAATGTTTTGGTGACTTTTAAGTTTTATATTCTCGCCCTGTTTCCATTGTTGCTAATTTTATCAAGGTTTACCCATTTGCATCGTTGGAGGCAAAGTATAACCCAAATCGACCTGTTCACATAATGTATAGACATTTCCACCTCTACTAATTTACTTGCTGACTTGGCTATTGATTTGATATGTTCACGCGAAACCTCAACATCTGTGGTATAACAATCAGTCCTTCTTGAAAAGGTAGTTACTTATGTAATATTTATTTTTACTTGTGAGTTTGATGTTTGATTATCATTATATTTCTTTACGTTGTTGAAGTAATTTCTTTCTTATGCAGTCAAGAGTATCTCAAATATGCCATGGAGAACGTTCGTACCATATCTTCTATCAGATTTGTGCTGGGGCTCCATCTTCTCTTAAAGGTTTCTTGTTTTGATTAGCTTTTATCATGGGGTCGATAGAATTACTTCCCTGGCCAAATGGGTGGGTTGGGTAAGAGGTCAGAATTGGTTTGGGTCAAAACTAGTATTTCCTTGTTACCAATTGAAATAGGTATGTTGACTCGAAGCAATTGTTGTCTAAATTGTTTTAATCAAAATAACAAAATTTTCAATTTGAATAATAATCTACTATTTCTTAACCGAATTTTAACTTGTTTGACCCTTTTACTCTTACGATTTATGTGTATGTGTGTTTTACCCGTTTGAGCCTTAGAAATAAAACATAACCCAAATCAAGTAATTGACTGATACTCAAGTATAAGGTCGAAATTGCCACTTCTACTTATGTGCATGATTCTGAGTAGTTCTATGTTTTCACCATGTACAGATATACTGAATTTAAAAACGGCGAGTGAGTACAAGTTTCTCAATCAGAGTGGGTGCTTGAAAATTAACGGTGTTGATGATGCACACAACTTTTTAATGCTAACGGTAACTGCAACTTCTAGTATTTGAAAGCATCATGGGCCAATATTATTTGTTGAGTAACGTGATAAGTTAACTAGGCTATACGTTTTGAGCAGGATGCCCTTGATACCCTTGGAATTTCCCTTCAGGATCAAGAAAATGTCTTTGAATTGCTTGGTGCAATCTTGTGGCTAGGGAATATTTCATTTGAAGTAATTGACGAAGAAGAACATGTTGAGGTTGTGGATGATGAAGGTATGTTCTTACATTTATTATTATAGCATTGGGATGTTTGCGTTTAAGTTTTGTATCTGATTTGTTAATTAGTTTCATATGTTTGGATAAACAGATTATGCTTTTTGATTATATGATTATTTAGGGTCAAATGACCGGTTTGGATAATAAGTTTCATATTAGGTGCATCAAAATTAATTACGATGACCTAAATTACCTAATTACCCCTTCTTCACACGAATGACCTTTTTGGTCATTTTATCTTATATTTCCTTAAATAATCAGTATTTACCAAACATTCAAACATATGATCATTTGATTGTTACAACTCAAGCTGCTGAAGCACATCCAAACACACTATCTTTGGATCTTCCACAACCCCATTTTCTTACAGATGAGTATCTGATTCTGATCTCTCAATATCACATAATCACTTTCAGAATCAATATCCAATCTGTCTTTGATAACATATGTGTGTTCCTTTCTTGTGCTCTTTATTGAGGTTATCATCTTTAATTCTAAAAAACTAATGTGGAACTTGATCCTCGTGTTAATTATATGCTTACATTGGTGTCGATATCAGTGTTGGTGTTTGTACTATTCTGGTCACCTTTTAGTTGATTAGTACTTTTTGGCTTTTGATTTTAAACATCACATAATATCTCATTTATCCAGAGAAGATAATCAACAGGAACAGGCCTTGATAATGAGGACCAGAATAACCATGAAGACTTGAACATTAAAAGAAGATAGTTTATCGCTCTTTCTAATTTTTGTTTTTGTGTACTTGAAGCTAGTCAAAGTGCTGCCAGGTTGATGGGCTGCAATATGGATGACCTTATGCTGATTTTATCTACCAGTGGAACACAGGATATAGCTGAACCTTTGACATTGCAGCAGGTACCTCAAGATAGTGCATGTTGATTTGAGGTTATAAATCTCTCTATCTCAGCACTGAAATTTGTAACATGACAATTGGCTCTGTATAATTTAGGCAAATGATCAAAGAGATGCATTGGCAAAATTTGTTTATGAAAGCATGTTCAGTTGGCTTGTGGGAGAAATTAATAGATCACTTGAGGGAGGCAAACAGCATACTCAAGGAACCATAAGTATTATAGACACTTATGGATTCGAGTCACTTCAGGTATACCTTGTGTAATTTTAAGATCAATGATTATCGTGAATACTATTGCATCTTGTCATATGAATGTTTCTGTATTTTCATGTTTCAGAAAAATAGCTTTCAGCAATTTTTTATTAACTATGCTGATGAGAGGGTGCAGCAGCACTTCATTCGGCATCTTTGTAAGCTTGAACAAGAGGTGAGAACAGACATTCATTTATGTGATCCTATCCAGATATAAGATTCCTTTTAGTCTTTCATTGAAGGTATAATAATTTTGATAGTTGTTAATGCTGTTCTTTAGAGGTGAAATTGTTGATCCATTTACTTATGAACGCGTTTTGATTCAGGTGTTTTGTCTCTAATGGGTCAAAAGGGTAAAATAAATTATTAGGATTTGGGGCGAACAGACCAAGAGTTGTTCAAAGTGTATTCTTGATGCATAAAACCTCCTAAATGGTTATATTTTAAAAGATATTTTTGATACAACCTTTTTTTACTCTTAAGACACTAACTACATCAGAAAATTTGATTTTTGTGGATAAAAACTGCACCAAGAATTACCGGATTGACCATTACCCAATAAGACTGACAGGCGGACTTATCCATCTCTAGTGTCCTTAAATCTTGGTGTTGGGTTCATGTTAGTCTTGAAAAGATATTTATTTGTGCTGTTATAATTATTAGGAATACGAATTGGAGGGAATCCAGTGGAAAAAAGTGGAGTTCAAAGACAACCAAGAGTGTTTGAATCTTTTTGAGAAGGTATCTATTCTTGAGATTTACGTCATGCATTCCAAGAAACAAAAAAAATAAATTATAATGCCCGGAGATATGATTTATCTTTGACAATACCTAGAAAAAGCGTTTCTTTCAATATTTATTTTCATTATTATTATTTGGAGAGGTTTCTTTATTTAGTTTTATTAATTATTAATTGTCATCAACTGACCTGTTTTACATATAAAGCGTGTATATTAAAACGTTTTAATTTTTCAGAAACCTTTGGGATTAATATCAATACTCGATGAAAGTTCAAGCTCCTCCAAAGCCACAGGTGTGACCTTTACCAATAAGATTAAACGGCACCTGAGTTCTAATTCATGTCTTAGCAGTGAAACAGGAGCTTTCAGGATTCACCATTATGCTGGAGAGGTAAGTTAGTCACATATGCTTTTGAAATTGCTATCCAGTTATATTATAACTAAAACGATGCAAATGTTTAATAACTAATCCTAGATGTGGCAAGAAGGGCGGGTCGGGCAGGTTGGGTGAAGGGACAAAACATGTCATTCTTTTTGTATGGGTTTGGTTGAGCCACAAACATTTTTTTGTCCTTCTTTTTATTATCATTATCTTTTCTTTTATAAATATGTAGTGCAGTAATGAGATTGCAAATGCAATAATTTTACAATAATTATTCAAGCTTCGGATAACGATTTAGGAGGTTCTGTGCATTAATAATAGACTTTGGGTGACTCTGAACCTGCTTTACTCGTTTGACTCTGTGACTTATTCGACGTGTTCCACTTTTAGCTGAGTTTTATGATTTGACCATTGGAAGCCCAAATCAACCCATTTATAGGTTAATGGGTTGAAACTGCCACAAATAACTAGATTCGAATGCTTGTCCTTTATGTGACCAAGCTATGGAACTTGTGCAGGTTCAATATGATGCTACTGGTTTCTTGGAACAGAACAGTGATACCCTACAACCTGATATCATTCAATTCCTCTCTTCGTCAGATAAGAAAATACTCGTCTGTTTTGCCTCTGGTGTGATGAACCAGTTCCAAACAACCAATCTGGCTGCATATGACTCACGCGAGCAAAGTGTTGGGGGAAAGTTCAAGGTAACATTACGTATATATTAGCACTTACATGTTACATACGGCTTGAAATGCTATAGTAGCTTATACCTACATGAAGTTTCCTTATAACTGTCCTCGAGAAAAATCTTGTTCAAAACTTAAAGTTGTGCCTCTTCAGAGTTCGATTTTGCAACGACAATGAAAATATTACAAATCCAAGATTTTTGTAATGCTACAGCATGCTTTGACATGTATTTTAAGTTCCTTATTAGCTATACTTTTATAAAATTATTTTTCCATTTGACCCGTCATGCAATAAAAATATAACCCATAATAACCCACTTTCACATATAAACTATATAAAGGTCGAAATCGCTCCCACCCTGCCAAATCAGGGATTCTGAATGATCCTTCTGGATTTTACATATTTCTCTATGCTGCAAAATCTGATAACGGGACCTCTGGAAACCTGTAGGATCAATTGTTTAAGTGGATTCAGCAGTTGGAAAATACAAAGCCACACTTCATTCGATGCATAAGACCAAATAACAAGCAACTTCCAGGAGTGTATGAAAAAGATATCGTCTTGGAACAGATCAGATGCAGCCAAGTTATGGAGATAGTACAAATCTCAAAATCTAGAAATCCAATACGTCTCACACATCAAGAATTTGCCAACCGGTAAATATATATCTCATTAATTAATATTATTTTTCTTATAATCAGAGGTGGACGGGATGGGCGGATTGTGTAACATGTCAAAATGGAATTTTTTTTAATACAGGTCAGGTTGGATTGCACACTACCTGTTTGAAAATTTTAGAAATTTACTATAATGTATCAGCTTGTCAAATATGGTTATAAAAATTATATATAATTTTTTTTTTAATACTAATCTATTTTATGATAAAACATGATATAGGAGGTTTTAGCATTAAAAGTACACAGTGACTACTATCAACTTGTTGGACCTATGTACTTTTTAGCTATCTTTTATATTTTACCCTTTTGACCTATTAGAGATTAAACATAACCTACAAAGTGCCGCCTCTACTTTTTTTGGTTGATATCTTTTAATCGTCTTCATGGATAATCAGGTTTGGGTGCCTTTTGTCAGAGAACATTATATCTATGGATTCATTGAGTACATCTGTTGCTATTCTGCAGCAGCATCGTGTTCCCCCCCACACTTATCAAGTTGGTTATACAAAACTATTTTTCGGAGGACAGGTGAGCTTTTGTTTTATGTGTTCACCGAATTAAATGTTAAGAATAAAATGTAAAACATCTCTAACGATTTTGTATGTTCTTTTTATATGTGAAATTTTGGTCGGTGTAGGTT
Organism: Logfia minima; assembly: GCA_963921325.1. Classification (NCBI taxonomy): domain Eukaryota; kingdom Viridiplantae; phylum Streptophyta; class Magnoliopsida; order Asterales; family Asteraceae; genus Logfia; species Logfia minima. The sequence continues at coordinate 3,621,673 of OY992768.1, forward strand.
GATGCATTGGAGAATTTGAGACTGCAAGTTTTGGATGGTACGCATGAACTGGCCCATGGTTTCCTTGGTGGCCGAGTTCTTCTTGACTTCCATGAACTAAAGTTTGGAATTGTGACATTGCAGTCCTGTAAGAAACCCATGCATACAGTTCGTCCTTTTTCAGATTTCCATTGCCTTGTTTTGGTCAATTAGTTTAATGTGAAAATGCCGGTCAAACAGAAAACTGTGTTTGTATAGAAAAAACTTCTAAATGTTCGTTTCTCATGCAGTTATTCGTGGTGAAAATGCAAGAAGGCAGCATGACGTTCTTAAGAAACTGAATGATGGGGTTGCACCAACTTCACCTGATAAGCATTTGACAACAATTGTGTATATACAGTCAGGTACCCGTAATGTATACCTTTATCCTTTGCAGTATAAACTATAGGTGGGAAGTTGACGGACTGGGAGGGTGGGTAACGGGTCAAAAGGTCCGCGCTGAAATATGTAATTTTTTGATTCAGGTCTAAAGGGGTCATTGGTTTGGGTTTGCCTGAAGCGCTTTTCCCCAATCTCTTCTAGTAAATAGTTAGTATGTGAAATATGATCACATAATTTATATTATTTTAAAGGAATATATGTTAAAAATTCACTTAGGTAGACATTCGACCCGTTTGATCCGTTTCATTTAAGCTATTTCTAGATTTTACTCAATTCACCCATTAGAAACAAAACATAACCAAATCGACCCAATCAATCTTAAATTTACAAAATGTGCCACCTCTAGTTTTAAAATGGCTACAACTAACTATCTTGACCATTTATTCTTATTTTTCACAGTGGTTCGTGGGTGGTTGGCTCGAAGGTATTTCAATCACCTGCAGCAACGGAAGAAGTTAACCCTTGATAGTTCAAGAAGTCAGCAACGGTCTCGCAGTAGAAATTTAGAACCAAAGGTACCGTATGGATATATCAATGTTCCAAGAGGTGGCAAGATGGGTGGGTTGGGTATCAAGTCGAAATGTGGTAGCTAAAAATAGTAGTTTTTAGTATGAGTTAAAGCGAGTGAAGTTGCGTTTGGCTGAAACACTTTTTTGCACATTCTTAAAATCTTTATAGATGATTAGTGTCTTAGTTTTGATAACATATACAATATAATAATGTTATTAATCTAAATCGTTATATAAAACGATTCAAGAGGTTGAATGTACTAAATTAGACTTTTGGCGACTTTCAACCTGTTGACGTGTTCCCCTTTTTAGTTTTTATTTTATTTAATTTGAGCTGTTTGAGATAAAACACAACTGAAACCAACCTTACCTACGTAAATAGGTCAAAACACCCATCTTTACTGTTCTAGTATCTTGCTCTTGGCCGAAAGTCTCTCAAGTTGTTTTTGGTTGCTTCAATAAAAAGCATGCAAATGTGGTAATGGATATTTATCTGAAGATTGGTTTTCCTTTTTTGTGTAGGATTTCTCACAAGAAAATAGACCAATTCTGCCACAAAATGTTGAAGAGTTGCAGAGACGAGTAGTGAAGGCAGAATCATCTGCAAGTGTAAGAGAGCATGAAAATACTGCCTTACGGGAACAAATACGACTATCTGAAACACGGTGGTCAGAATATGAAACCAAAATGAAAGCGGTAGAGGAGATGTGGCAAAGTCAGATGGCATCTTTACAGGTGAGTTTACATATTTGTCTCTATGCAATACTTGGAAGTTGCACACTGGCTTAGCTTACGAGAACCAAACAAATAGTTTCTTTTCGTAAGTTTTACATGAAGAATAGTAATAATTTTTTTTTTTTACAACCAGTACCAAAGGGGTGTTTTTGCTTGGATTTGCATTCTAAAGCTGATTTGCTAATGAAGCCACAACAATCAGTTTTAATGTATAAACAGATCTGCTTCAGATTTAGGTAGGATTTTGGGTTCAAATAGTTAGTATCATACCAACTGGAATATGATTGAATATCACATAAATTCATACACCCCTATTTCCAACCTAATTCGATACAATACATGTTCTTGTTATTAAAAATCACATAATCACTTTCAAGATGGACATTCAAACACCCCTAAACCATGTATATATGCAATTACTTAATCCAACGAGTTCGGTCTGTGCCAGTAACTGCAACATTATGGTTCTTAACTTTTTACCGTAAATTCAATATTTATTACTTATTCGTTGGTGGTTCAAATGCATGCAGGTGAGTCTTACTGCCGCCAAGAAAACTCTTGGGTCAGATGGGCATCAGGGAAGACCATATGGTTCCCCATCAACCAATTATTATGATTCTGAGGATGATGTATCAGGAATTCAAACTCCTTTTCAAATGACTCCTGCTAGAATTGAAAACAATAGACGTGAAGCGAACGGTGTCCTTTCTGGCACCGTTGATAACTTATCTAAGGAATTTGAGCAAAGAAAACAGAATTTTGATAATGAGGCTAAAGCTGTTATTGAAGTGAGGCCTGAACACGCTTCAAAGCAAATCGAAGACTATAGAATCTTAAAGAAGAATTTTGAGACTTGGAAAAAAGAGTATAAGTATCGGTTACGAGACGCCAAAACACGAATTGCAAAGGGTGTAAATGCTGAGAGTAGGGGTGGTGTTAGTGGTGGCCGCAGCGGCGGTGGTGGTGATGATAGGCGGTCGAGACATTGGTGGGGGAAGTTAAGCAAAAAGAGCAAAGAGAGGATAGTGTGATGTTAGATACTGGTCTCTATGCATATGGCGGAAATAGTGTTTTCAAGATTGCTAAAACTTTGGTGAGTTTGTAAAGAGGGTCGTACCTGAGAGTGTGTAAGTGATGAGATTGTACATCATCTTCAAATTTTGAGACCTTCAAGTTTTGTTGTTTTTATTAAAGTGAGAGAAGAAATTGTTGTTGGATGTATGTTGTACTAAATCATCTGATTAGTATAATGATTTAATATAATTTTGGTTCATAGTTATAAATGGTTGTTACAATTAAAAAAATTTATATATGTTATGCTTTACATGTAAATCTGTAGAGTAGCACTCTCAAGCTAACCTTAGTAACTGTTCGGAAGCCACAATAGGGTTGAATCTAAACTCAGCATTGTAAAACACTACGCAGAAACCAATCCCATTATCTAAGACCATCATGTCGACTAAAATGCAATGTACATATCGAAAATGTGACATGATTTAGTGATTGTATAATTCCATTATTAGACGCAGAATCAGTTGAGACATTGACGAGCGTATACCAGAGACAGTAGCACTAGTTAGTGAATGATACAAAAGTCCCAAGCAGTGTATTCTATTTTTGAAGAGATGATTGATCACCTTAGAAAACCTAATTAACAAATAAATTACCACATGAGATGGAACTTAAGACAACACAATGCAAGCATTTTCCAACTTCTTTCTGAAATCTAAAAAATCATTTCAATGTAATTAACTCTCCATTCTTAGTTTCTTCTTAGAGAACTTGTTGACTGTTGACACCCATGATACCAATAAAAATTAACAAACATCAGTACATGATAAGACTACTTTAGTTTAAACACATTCTAATCAATTAGATGGCTGCATTCAATTAAATATAATGCAAATCAATCACATTCTCGTAAATCAAATACATGTTGTTCGTGTGTTCAAAAGACAGTTAAACCATAAACAGGCTACTAGAAAAAATACATAGTTAAAAACCTAGATTTTGAGCAGCATAAGTCAATTCCTTATGCTGACCAAAAAACACTTCTCATCCGAAGCTTGAAAAACAACCTAGATAATTTGTGTGTCAAATATGATTACAGAAACTACATTATATTTAACAATTATGGAAATAAATCGTTTACAGATACATAAAGTCAAAACCTAATTTCGTATACCTACATAATTTTGCTTAAAATTTTAAATTTGGAAAAATCAAAAATTCGCAAAGATATTTTTTTGCGAAATAACAAAAATATGGCAATGAAAGATACATAATTTAACGTAAAATCAAAACCTAATTTCATATGCATACGTCATTTCGCTTAAAATAAAAAAGTTAGAAAAAATTTCTCATTTCGCAAAAACGCAATATTTGCAAAGTTATAACATAATTTCGCAAAATCGTACATTGTTAACTTAAATCTGAATTAGAACTCACTTACTTGATCAATATGTGGATTGTCATTCTTGAAAAATGTATAATCAGTTTAGATCGATTTGATGTTGAAAGTATTTAGGGTTTATGAGCATAAGGTAAGAAACTGTTTACCATTACATTAACAAAGTTATAAAAATCATAAACTTGGTCGGCCAATGTTTGATTCACAAGAAGAAAAGCTGGACGAAAATGCTGGTGTTCTTTTTATCTTTAACTATATTAAAACATGTCCTATGTTGTTTCAATTTTCTATTCAATTACAAAAAATAACTATATTGTTTATATACAATTATTAACATCTTAATAATTATAACAATTATATCTCCTATTAATATATATTATTACTACATATATGTCAAATTTCACTCTATTATCATATATAAATATATAAACATAAATATATAGCACTATTATCGTCATCACCGTTTAACTGTCATATTGCGTGGATGTCAGGCTAGTTAAAAATAGTCGAAGTATTAGAGTTGGAATGTGTATTTTTAAGTGGATCATTGTGAATTAAAGAACTAGAATTATAGTAATTTATAGTCTTTTTGTCTAAACAAATCAGTTAGTCCACACTTTAGAGTTTAAGGCAACATAACCAATTCATCAATATATATAACAATAATAATAATTTACACATTTTTCTCATCCAACTCATAGTTTACAAGAACAATAGGCTAATCACATAACTTAAGCACCTGGCACAAACTTGGTAGCATAGACCCATGCATTGTTAGCCACAGGGTTCTCCAAATGGTCCAAAAGGTTCTCCAATGGTCCTTTCCCTGTTACGATTGCTTGCACAAAGAACCCAAACATTGAAAACATTGCAAGTCTTCCATTCTTGATTTCTTTCACCTTCAACTCAGCAAAAGTTGTCGGGTCATCTGCAAGCCCCAACGGATCAAAATATTGACCTCCTGGGTAAAGGTTGTTACCATCTCCAACACCCTCAAGGCCATTAATACGGAACCCTTCGACGAGGCCCATTAAGATCACTTGAAAACCGAGTACCGCTAGTATGCTTTGGGCATGGACTAAGTTCGGGTTGCCCAAGTAGTCTAGTCCACCTTCCGAAAAGATTTGGGCTCCAGCTTTGAACCAAACGGGCTCCTTGAAATCCACTTTCACCCATTTCTCGAGGACTTCGGGAGTGATGCACCCGAATGCTCCAAGCATTGCCCATCGCCCGTGGATCACCTAAATGTTGTAATCTAAGCATTAGATGGTAATTAATGCATAGTAAACTTCTTTAAGTAGGCCAACAGGTTTATTCAGTTTTACAACACGAATTGAAAAGCTTAAATGCGGGGAGCACATCAAGCAGAAGGTTGTAGGTTCGAGTCGCGTCGGAGACAGTTGTATATATGTGTGGTTTGTATATATACTGTGTGAGTTAGATCGTAGGGTTGTCATTCTAAAAATAATATATGAAAAAAATACGAAAGAAACTTAAGAGTTTAAAGAAATTGACAAGATGAATTACCTCAAGAGCCCGGTTCTTGGCGAAAGCCTCGGGATCAGCAGACAAACCAGCAGTATCCCAGCCATAGTCACCTGGGAATTCACCGGTCAAGTATGATGGGGTTTGAGCAGAAAACGGTCCCAAGTACTTCACACGGTCCGGTCCATACCACAAGTCATTTCCCTGTTCAGTTTCACAGATTAGAATTAGCTTACTTTAATTTTATACACATATTAACATGGGTGTTAACTATTCAAGCATTTCAAGAAAAAAAAAATGATAAATAAATAAAAATAAGAAACCGTTGAATTCACGAGCTGAACTACTTGAAAAAATGTATTTATATATAGAGAATGAGAGATGAATACCATTGTGAACTTGCCATTGACCATAGAAACCGAATCTCTTAGTGAGTTGACATTGGAGCTTCTGGTTTGACCCAAGAATGGGGTGGCTTTGACCACAGTGATGGAGCTAGCAGAAGTTGCAGCCATGGATGTTATTGATAGATATGGAAGCTTCAAAGAGATTGAGAAATAAGGTGTGCAAAGGGGAAGTATGTATAGGCATTATGAATTTGCATATATGTGGTTCATATTGAATTATGGTTTGGTGACAAATAAGCAATTTCATATGAACCAATCAGATCACTTCAAAATATTCTGATATCTCCATTTCATATTTTCCCTATCTATATTTTATCTTGTGCTTATTATTTTTCAACAAAGATTTGTGTTTATAAAATTAATTCCATTCGATGAGCTATACGTTATTTATTTTTCCCATATATTCTATAGCAAAAGGCTAAAATTTCTTAACAGTCAAACACAAATATATCAAGCACCATTCTTAGGTGTTCATATAAAGTATCTGTACTTGAGGGAAAAACATATAATGATTTTCTTTTACTATGATATAATTTAGCAAGAAGTAAAAAATAAAATTAATAACGTGTACGTGTGAATATATAATGTTTGAATAGGATGAGATATAGATAAATAATTATTGTATGTATTATGTATTGAATAAACCGACTTAATAATTAAGAATTATCAAGTTGTAACGACAGTTATATCATTTATTTTGAAAAGGTCAAAATTTAATATAAAGATTTAGATTTTGAGGATTTAAATTATCAAAAATTGTGTCTTTTTTATTTAGTCAATAGCAAGTACATCTCGAAGTACCAAAATGAAAGATAATTAATATCTATATTCGTTAAGGTAGAAATCAAACGGGCCTAAGACTTGTTGTCAAAATGAAATACGGTGAAGGCAGGTCGAACATCTGACCTTCAGGTCTTCAGTCTGACGCTCTCACAACTGAGCCGTCTCCGGTATCTGCTTTTGTGTATTTGGCAAACAGAAGTTATAAAGCAGACTTAATGCTTTAGTTTCTATATAACCATGACTTTAAACCCTCCATACATGGAGACGGATGGTTTCATTTTATTTTTTATGTTTCCTGTGTTTATAAAACAATAAATAAATGATATATCGAATATACAAAGTCTTTTCTATGACCTTCAATTCACTGTTAGCATCTAAATAAGAAAAAAAATGAGAATTCATCTAAGTTCAAGAGTCTCGTTAGCGGTAACCTAAGCTCATAAAATAACTCGAAATTAATCTTAGTTTATTTAGATTAAACTTAAGCTGGATTAACTGATGTTATGTTTTCAGTTGTGTTTGTGAAACCAAGATGTTTTATGGTTGTCGTCCTCTTATAAGCTGTTTTGGATTCAAACTTTATTAGATTATTAGATGTATATTTTGGGGTGATCAGAAAAATGATCGGTGACAAAAAAGATGCCTTAGTTAAAGCGCATACATCTGAATAAAAAATATTCGCACTCCTCAAATAAGTTGAAGAGAAAAAACGTTTTCCATTTATTCGTTTTGTGAATATGGGGTGATAATTACACCACGTTTTAATGCACACACTAAAAATAAACTGTATCATGTACTTTAGTTTTATGATATTTTTGTTTATGTATCACAAAAAAGTGTGGTCTACTCAACATTTTTCCTTTGAAGATAGTAAATTCTTTCTTTTACCCATAAAGAAAGAGAAAAACACTATTATGTACTGTCAATAATAAGTATTTTGATTTCAATCTAATACATAGAAACAACTAAAGAGAATCTGATATTCAAAACTAAACACTTAAGAAGATAAATAAAACTATAATCACTTAGGTCCCCACAAAATCAAGTGAAGTACATTCTCAGCCTTCTCAAGTTCCCTGATTCTCTTCTGATCTCTTTTTTCCGGTTTCATCTCACCCGAAAATCGTCCGATACCATTTCCTGCATCCACCAACGATGTCTCTAGCTGCTTTTGCATCTGAACAGCATTGAACGCGGCCCGATACTTACATTCTCCATGGTCTCTACCACTACACATTTGTATATATATATGATCGTACAATAAAGAAATGAAATAAACGACGAATAAATACCACGATAAATAATTTGATAACAAATAGTGGATTGTGTTAATTCTACTTAAAAAGAGAAGAAATATGACTTGAAGCAGAATATATAGGAACAAGAGTAGGCAGTTGGAATGAAAATACAAGGGTCTGTTTGTTAGGCAGAAACCAGGGGTTCGGGTGAATGGATTTAGGAGGGTACCATGGTTTACAACGTACCTTTTTTATTATCTTAAAACAATCGTAATGTTTTTTTAGTTGTGTAGAATTAAGTTAAAATGAGAATGAGATTTTTTATGAGAATAGAGGAATCAATCTCAATCATCCACTTCATCAAGATAATAATATCCTCACCATTTATTAAAATTGAATATCTCACAAACGGCTAGTCAAAAAAATATATAAATTGCACCATAAAAATTAACATTTTTTTTTCTTCGATTAGACATCTCACAACGTATACTTTCGATGAATTTTTTTTTTTTCATTTTTTTGTGGGTTTTTAAAACTGTTAACACATGTGTTAGCTGCTGGTAACACATGTGTTACTACCAACTAACACACATGTTACCGGTTTTCAACCCTACAAAAAAAAAAGTTCGTCGAAAGTATATCATGAGGGATGTCTAATCGTAGAGAAAAGAACGCGATTTTTATGGTGCAATTTTTATGATTTTTGGATTAACCGTTTGTGTGATATTCAACTCCGGAAAAAATTGAATTTTGTCAAATGTATGACTAAGATCATTTCTTCATTCTAATTAAAATTTCATTTTCATTTGAACTCAACCCTAATTGTGTAACATATAATAACTACTATACTTCTATTCACTTTTTAACTTCATCTTCGAGGCATGATGAAATCTTAAAAACAAAAACTTTTTTAACGTTTTATAAGTTTTTGATCTGAATAATATATTTTTAACTTGGTTGTCATTTTTTCCAATTGAATAAATTTTGGGACCAAAAAATACAAATATAACTTTTTTGTATGCATAACCATTTTTGGGTCATTATTTGATTGTAAATGCTAGACAATATGATTGAATGGCTTTGTAGATTAAACGCGAATTAAAAATTAGAAAATTTAGAAATCAAAAGGGTATTTATGAAAGCTGCTTAAATACTAATTTCAAAAGTGTTTAAATATTACGGGAATGAAAACTCTACAAAATACTAAAGTTTAAAATTAAAAACGTAAATAATTAAAATGACATTTTCAAACACCGAACAATCCCGGCCATGGCAATGAAAGTTTGCTCTTTGAACTATTTTTAAGGGATTATAGCTTTGAGTGACAAGGTTTTATAACTTTTTTTTTTTTTTGTTAGTTTGAAAAATAATAACTTTTACTGTATTCTAGTTTAACTTTAAACTCTAGGGACTAAACTTCACCTAGCTTTTGTAATTGGGTTTATTTTTTAAATAAATTCTTATTTTAATTAAGCACCCTGTAATTGCCTTTCATCACTTAATCGCAAACATACTTTGTCGTTGTGTGCTACGATAGAACTAAACCAGTAAAATAGAAAAAAAAAATAAAAAGAAATAATACAGATTCAAAAATATTGCATGTATTACAAGTTACAAATACAGAGGCATCTCTACAAATACTTTATTACAAGATCATCATCAATTATGATAAAGTGTCTAAAATCTAAGTGTATTGGGACCAAAACAATTCAAATCCATAACTTTCTTCATAGACTCTGCTTTCGTTCTCTTCGATCTATATGCCATTTCAGAACCAACAAATAAAGATCTAGTAGATCGATCCAAAATAGACTTATTATAAGAAGAAACAATCTTAGTTTTCACATGATTATGAAGTGCCTTAAGTGGCCCGTTCCATCGTGCAACACCTTGATCTTTCAACGCTTCAACCGCACCAATGCTCGCTACCACTAACCACGCTTTTATCGCAGCTCCACCACCGTTCATTTTCGATGATTATATATTCAGTTAGATTTGTGTGTGTGTGTGTGTGAATAGATGTAATACAAATGAGATTATTGTTGATTTGAGGGGTGGGGTTAATGTGGTATCTATATGAAGGACAAAGTGTTAAAAAGAAAACAGGATGCGGGTTAAACAAGGGAAATTTGCTGCTGGTTTTTAACGTTTAATTATTATATTATATTATTATATTATTATTTATTAATTAACTATAAAAATGAAAGGTGCTTTATTTAAGTTCCGTGTAATTTGGATGATGTGGTGTGATGGATGCCTGTGGGCGGAATCCGCTGATTTTGGACTTTTGATTCTTTGGTTATTGCTCCCAAATAGTGTCTAAGATTAAAAGTATAGTTAAATATTTAAGGATGAACTAACTATAAAATAACATGTGCTATTTTGTTACAAAGTTGTTGAGATAGTTAATCTGTATAATATAGAAGTAGACTAGTTTGCTTGAATTTTGATCAAGTGTTCAAATAGTTAATGTTTGATACCTTGATCAAATGGAAAATAAAAAAGAAATACTCGTAGTTAACGTATAAATAGGCCAAAGTACAAGAAAGTATATAACACCTCCCAACTTCTGTTAACTAAAAAGGTCATATATATTCAGTGGCAGTACTAGGGTGGGGGCAGGGTGGGCAGCTGCCCCCATGAACCTTTTTTGTAACCTACTGTAAAAAAATTTTGAGAGGATGGCATTCTTCAGTTTTTCCCACATGATTTATTAAATAAATGAGTGAACAAATGGGTGTTATTGCATTGTAGCTTGCTGGTTAACACCCACCCCTCATTTTGAGGAGATCCTGAGTTCGAATCGCTGCATAGTTTCTTTTTTTTCCTTTTCTCAATTTGTTTTTACCTTTTGCCAACATTTCTCAATTCTTTTTTATCTAATGTTAAATATCTATCCGACCTGTTGCGCATTGTTTTTTTTTCATTAAGAGGCTATTACTTTTTCCATTTATAATTTTAATGAACTTTTAATTACACTTATATTCTAAAATAAGTTTTTCAGTTTTGACAAATTATTAATTTTCAGAATTTTAAAATTTCGCTAGTTTGAAAGCTTCTCAATAAAGTTTTGGATTTGTAGTAAAAGATATCGAGATAAATAAGAGTTGAAATTTGAAATTTCAATTAATATGGATTGAATTTGTTTAACGTTTTGATTGTATTCAAATTAAAGTGGTTACATTTTTTTTGACGATTTTTTTCTAAAAAAAGAACATCAATTTAAGAGCCAACACGACGTATACCATCAAAGTTTGCCCCCATATGAAAAAATTTCTGATACCGCCCCTGTATATATTTAATTTTATGATAGTAAGGCTATAATTAAAGGGTGTTTATGTATATTTTAAAAAAAGGTTGAAGGGTTGAAGTATAACGTTTTCTAAGAAAATGTGTGTTAACAACATATAACTTACTATATGCAGTCAAGACAACTGCACACAATTCATCATCATCATCATCATCATCATCATCATCATCATCATCATCATCATTATTATGATAAATTGGTTCTGTGGTAGTGCTATTCTGATTTATTTTTAAACAACAAATACATGTAAAATTCAATAAAAAAGGGTCATCCAAACTTTGAATCAATACCGGTAAAGAGCCTATTTCATTACCTGTTAAGATAATGGTTCCACTAAAAATTTACAGCACTAGTCTAGGTCCTCAGTTAAACTTAGAAATCAATGTCATATGAACAAATCAAGAACTTTGTATAGTTGTAATTTAGCGTTTGGACCCCAAGAACGAATAAATTTCACACCAGGCTGCATAGCTAACTCACTTGAGATATGCTAAAGTCTTCCGGAAATTGGAAGCTCTCAGCTACACCAAACTTTTTTCTTTCTTCATTTGTTTCTTCTACCTCTTCATCACTATCATACTCATTATCTTTGGGGGTTCGAGGGGTCACTGGGTCATTTACACTTTTGGATGTGTGACTTGCAGAGGCTAACATATTCACTTGACCAAAATGAGAAATCTCAATAGTAACAGTGTCGTTTTCTTTGGGTAGAGGTTGTTTCCATGGTTCCCCGTCCATCCTCATGAATGTATGATCAGCTGCACCCTTATGGAATTCAAAACGAATTCCTCTTGCCTACAAAAAAGGTACAACAACTGAATATTTGGCTGACATATACGAGAATGTGTGTTCTGCAGTTATCTTTTACCTGTGCAAGACGAGTTCCATGCCCACTTGGTGCGTATAAAACAGCACCATGCCAAGCATTTCGGAATCCAACCACCTCAAGAAATCCATCATCAACATAAGGAGGAGTCCATTCTTTCTGTTGAATACATATATGCAAGTATGATCAAGAGAACTTAAATGGCAGGTGTTGAATCTGAAAGTTAAAAATTGTTTGTAGTTCATGAAGATAATAGAAAAAGTAGAAGTCAAATGCTAACCGCGCGAAGTCTCCTTCTGCTTGGTACGCCCCATGGATTGAGTCCACCAGAAAAACTAGGCAAGTTGAGGCAAATAATTGACCTTATGCTGCATAAACAATCAAATAGCTATTACTCAGTTGAGCCTAAATAAACATGTGTTATTCATGAGGCAATTTCATCTTACAGAATGAATCAAAATAAGCAGAGAAAAGGTTAAAGCGAAATAGTTATCATACTCACGTTGGTGGTATAGAGAGGACTTCCCATTGACCTGGCTTTCGCATGATCCAAACGTTTGACAGTTGTCCTATATTCCTGCCATAAGAGCACATAATGTGATTATATAAAAACTTTATATTTGTTATCCAGAAATTGCGACAATTGGTGAAAACGTCATTTTTGTGATTTATCATTTAATAATTCAGTACTAAGGGTTTATGAAAGACTCAAACAAACAATTCATTGTTTGAAATCCCAATTCCAAAGAGCATAAGCAAGTCGAAACACTACGTCCAGCAGTGCTCTGTTAAGAGCACATAATCTAATTACTCAATATCAATGAATCAGTTTCAAAATGGACATCCAAACGCCCCAGAGCTCTGTTAAGACAATATGGTACAAAAGAACAAATTATATTTTCAATTAACATGTCGAGTTCAATATGGTATAAATTAATCATGTGAATTTCTACATAAGAAATCATCACATAAGCCAACGGAAGTAACATGAAAGGATGTCTATTTTATTTTTAAAGCATAATTTAATCTGAAACTTCAGAAAGTAACATGCTAGCGTTCTTTAAAGTAGCACAGCAAAAAAGAGACTGTTGCACATTGTTTCAGTCAACGAAAGCTGATGAAAGAGCTTTATTAATGGGTTCTTACAACTAAACATTCCCACTATTTCAAGCAAATCTTTTAATCTATATTCTTACTGCGAAGATGGATGAGAAAGTGAAGCCCAGAACCATCCCTGTGAGCATGTGAGCTTTGCATATGCACTCTGATCAGGAAAGAAAATAATACAACAAGGATAAGTAAATGACTCAAGAGACAGAAATATACAAAATGGTATTCCACAGGGATAAATACTAAAGCAGCACCTGGTTAGACGCCTGATTTTTGAATTTTTCTGGGTGTAGTTTTCTTTCTGTATGAAATCCGTATGACACTTGAGCGTCCATTCCTGAAGGATAAAAGATTAAAAACAAAGAAGATAATTATAGATTATAGCAATTCAGGCATCAGTATTTTCTTGCTAATATTCCAGATAGGATGATCAAGCGTCTAACTATATATGACATCAATCATATTGAAATAAATATACCGAAGTATAAAAGTTAAAGTATTAATCTACATCCAATGCTTATAGCGATTACTACAAATTACGTTGGCCTACTTAAACAGATTCAGGATTTTATACTGCAGACTACCACTAAAAAGAGTAGCAATAATCTCAGGTTGCCATCAATAAATTTGAACTACATTAGAAGAGAAAGCTGCAATTTCAGCATTCTTTAGATAGACAACATTTTAGTCATGATTCAACAGACTTTGTAAGAGCATGGACAATAGAAACCACAAACAAAAACATTGATTCATAGTACAATAGACTTGGTATGAAGGTAAAAGAACAATGAACACAGAAAAGCTAAAATCCTTACCCATGCTAAAGTAGTTCCAAAATCCTCCACGAAATGTGTGGTACCCTTCCTGCAAAGACAACATATGACATATTGTGAATAACTGGATACTCTTCAATCGTATTAAGCAAATATGCATTTATATACTTAAAAGACATGCAAAAAAGGAATTTTCCATCAACCAAAGAAATATTATATAGATTTTGCATGATTTTTAGAGAATGAGTGAACGGGAAAAATAAATAAAGTGAAGTTGATACCTCCTCCAATATATCTGGTTGGGAGACACGCTGGACTGCATGCAAAGAGTGTGGTAGGTCCAAAGGTGCTATGGGATCACAAGAGCTGTCTCCTCTTGGAACTTTCATCCGCATTAAGAGATGCCAGCTACAACACAATATATTTAAATTAAAAGGTCTCGCATATATATTCAGGTATTAAGAAAGTAAATGCAAACGTGTATAGATTTTTCTTAGCTAATATAGATAAAGAACATCAAGGATGCAACATATTCAGAGCAACTACAGCCTATACTATAGAAAATAAATGTTCTGTATAATAAAATGTGTCAGATTTCTTGTTTCATTCTTATTCTAAAAGTATAATGATAAACCACGAGGAAGTTTCCAGTGTATTTTTTCTACGCAGCATCTACTGTAGAATGTGATAACTGAATTAGACACAACCGAGTACTCTGAGTAGTGACTACAAAAAGAGCTAGCAAAGATGAATTTAATACATCTAATTCAAAAGAAAAATTCTTCTTTTTTTCTTTACGAGAACAATTAATTTCATTAGAAGTTTAAACATTAATGCTTTCTGCTTCAAAAGGCCGATAAATTTCACAATTTAGACAAGATTGACGTCATTTATTATGCCACCCAATATGAAGTAGATTTCCTTTCCTTATTCGCAACATGAAAGATAAGAATTTACCTATCAACTTTCATCTCTTTCGCATCTCGTACTTGACCCAGAAACATCTTCACAGATTCAAGGTCAGTATCAGGGTTTTTCTTTCCCTACAAATCACCATTACCAATAAAAACAATCTCCACTATATTAATGATATGTCAACCATGAATGCAGTACATATATAGGACCCAAACTTACCCAACCAAATGCAAACGGAAGATTGTTTCCAGTACCAAGTGGCACTGTGGCTACGGGAGGTGGGTGAACTAAGTTGAGATCTGAGATCACCCCAAGGATCCATCCAGCAGTTCCATCCCCGCCTGCAACCTAATAGACACCACATGTTTCATAAGCCATACTAACAATGAAAGGGAACATAATAAAAAAATCATAATAATAAACATTTTAAATGCTTACTATAATTCTCAATCTCCTCTGGATTTCAGATGCAAACGAATCACCATCATGCTTATGCTTCTCTAGATTGAAGAACAGTCCACGTAGAACCTTATCAGGAGCTTCTTCATTCAAATCAAACACCTAAAATACAACCAACATTAACTTGATTCAGAACTGAGTGCATCCTAGTAAAAATTCAGTCCCATATAGTCAAAATAAAAACCTGATTTTTGTTTAGAAGTGTTTGGTAGCTGACTAAAAGCTCTCCACCTAGCTGGCCACCACTTCTTGAATTAACAAATACTATCACCGGAGAAGCAGGAACACACAATGGTTTTTCGCCTTCTGACCCACGTAACAGTATGTAATCAGGTATCCAGAAATCCTTTATATTGCCAGCTTCAAAATCACCCGTTACACTTCCATTACTGCAAGAATACTTAATTAGTTGCATAATGTCCAGTTCAACTTTCGGTTCAACCTCAACCAAATATTTACCAAAAACACAAAAACGGCCTTGAATCAAATGCTGGCATTATGTGGTGGTGATCCTTTAACACAAGTAAATAAAAAGTATCTTAACCACGAATATATATAAGAATATATTCGTTCTTAATCAAAACTAGTTGTATGGATAAATAAGTCAATTTCTTGACGTATAATTTCATAAATCAACATATGCTCTGTCAATTGGCATCCAGAATCATTATTAATTTTTAAAAAATAAATAAATTTACATCAATCAAGTATATAGCATACATAGATCACCACCAAACAACTGTATCTAACACAAAAACTTTTCATCAGAATTAATATATATCTAAAACCCCAAAACGTCAATTTTGCATCTATAAACTGCATTACCTTTTAGATTCAAACTTCAAATCCCTCGCCATTAGTCTCAAAACTGCGCCAATAAAACGAAAATATTACATCGAACAGCAAACGCATCAAATTTCTCTCACATACATACACAAAGTACGTATATATGTATAAAGAATTAGAAGTAGAAGAATATTCAAAATTAATAAAAAGTAAAGGTGAGAAATACCTGCATGCAAGTAAAACTGTAGATATAAATGAAAAGGAAAACCGATTGCTCACTCAATCGAAACGAATTCAACCTAGTAACCTTTAGATAATATTCCGATTATATGTATGTATATATATAATAAAATAGTTATAAGAATGCGAAACTAAATTTTGCCTTGAATGTGAAAGAGGAAGATGATCGGAAAAAATGGAGGTATTAATTACGTGAATTTTATTTCATTTTGATTTAAAAGAGAGAATTTAGGGATTAATTGTGAATTATTTCAATTTCAACCCCAAATGAAAGTCATGAATTTGGTCATGGCGCGTGAATTTGGCACGGCGGAATGTTAATCCCTGTTTTTATCGTTTTTTTGTTTCTTGTGTCTTACTTAAATGTTATGACAAATATTCGAATCTTTTTATGGGTTTTCTTTTAATAGTAGATCGATCGATTTTTTATTTTTTTTTGTTGGTTTTAAATAAATAAATTGAATTTTACTGTTTTTTTGAAACAAGTACAGTATATTAACAGAGATACTGTTTCAATTAAATTTAACTAGTTGAGTATTCGTATACTGCAACAATAAAGATTTTAACATTCATAAAAAATGATGTGATCAAATGTTTGTGAACATTGTGTCGTTATTAAATAAGTGATAAAGTACTATGATAATAATAAATGTGACATATATTAGGAACCGAAATAAAAACGTTGATAAAACTAAAAGTAGAAGATATAAAACATTATAAATAAGTGAAATATATAAAGCCCTATAAAATTAAAAAAATGTAACTTGTCAAAGTAGATAGACAAATTATAAATATCGTGTTAATAATGAGATAATGTGTAATAGAGTCACTTTTATATATGAACTGATTATGATCAATGGCCCAAGGTTATTGGATTTTTTTCAAAAGATTGGTTATTAATGGACTAAATTACGTTGCATGTAATATACAAATATAAAATGGTAGTTTTCAAACTTATAGATTGTTGCTTTATTTAGAAAAGAGTACTTTGATCTATTTCGTTGATGTTAGGAGTATTGTTGTCATTTGTATTTTTTAAACATGTAACTCGATAAAGAAATCGAGTAAACCATTTATAAGGGGTTAGATTTTGAAATTTTTTATTATTAAAGGTATTCTAAGAGTTCTATTGTCGATCTAAGTAGTTTTGTTAAAGATATTTATCAAATCGGATGTAACTAAGTTCTAATGTGTAAATAGTTACACAAAGGGCAAAAATATTTGTTTTACTTTAGTATGTTGACCATTATTCTAAGGATTATTCTAAAGGCATGATTAAGAAATCTCTTTGAAGGATCTTACGATCCGTTTTAATAACTTATTCATCTGCAGTTACCGTTATGTAGTTATAGTCCTATAGAATAGAATCTATGCAATCAAGAAAATTGTTTTCCTTTTAGTTATGAATACGCGTAGAACAAAATTAGGCACCACAAAGTGAAACATCCCCTTCTAAAAGGCGTTGAAAAGGTCACTATCCCATTTTAAGGTTAACTTATCATTCATTCAAACGCATAAGATTCAAATTCTTACCTGGTAACCTAAAAGCGATTCTATTATTGGGTCCATGTATGTGGATTACTATTATGGCTGCGGTGTTTAGAATACTATTCTAACTAATGCTAAATCAAAAATATTTACTTAAATTTAGATATAATTCAGCCATCATTTGAATATCACTTCTATTCTATATATATATCCTCTTTCAATTTCCGTCAATCATTTTATTGAACTAACCAATTTAATCTTTTGATCTATTTTTATACTTACGAGTATAGATCTACATATTATTTTTATACCATTGTGTCTAGAATATATGTTTAATCATGCAAGTTTAAAACTCTACAAATAAATTGTTCATGTATTTTTGTTTTTTACATTTTTATATAATTAGTTTATTGACCTACGATTATGCGATATAACATATTTTATTCTACAAAAGTAGCATATAAATTTAAATTGAGATATATCCAAGTGGTTACAGTTATAAGTTTAAAAATAAAAATTAAGTAATATTTTGAGTTCATATCATTCGAGCTAATTGGGTAACATTAAGCAGACTATTTTCAAATTGCTGGACATATGCCTAAACAAATTTAATGAAAATGTTAGTTATATACCACCGATAGGTACCAATATGACATTATTGACACCTTTAGACACAAAAGATTCAAATTATGACGTAAAACTTGTTACCTTTTTCCTCATCTAGTTATTTTTAGACGCCTTACGATATTGAGTTAGTCGTCATAATTTCTAAGTTAATATTACATTAGAATTAGAATAAGCAATAAAAATAAAAGGTTAAATTAGTTGTTAAACAATTTCATACATTTAGATTTACTTTAAATATAGCTTATGATCTGGAAGTTAGAAAAGCAAAATTTGAAATTGTAATTTAACTTACTTCGCTGATCAAGGTTGTAAATTAACAACCGACTTGGTGTTAAAATTTGGACATTTTCATCGGTTTCCATGTCAATGGAAGAATGTGTATATGTTATCGAGAAAATTGATATTTAATATGGCGATAAATGGTATAAAAATCGACGGTTTCAACTAAGAGGTAGAGTTGTTTAAATAGTGGAATGAATACATGATAAATTTGAAAATGATCACATCCTTCAAATAGTTTGTTAAGAATGACAGATAAATGATAGCAGTGTGTAAAAGAATATGGGATTCAAATAAATATATAATTAGTTAGTTGAACATATCTTGACTATAAATATAGATATGTGTACTTAAGATTAGTTCGTTGTAAAGATTGATATGATCAAACATTCCATATTTATAGATACTGAGCTAGCAAATAACATTTTGAATTACAACTCAAATTCAAATAAACGTAAATATAGTAGGGTAGAATAAAAATCGTATGTGTTGACAATTCGACAATATATGTATGTGGCTTCGAATATATACGAGTAGTATGTGTATTATTATTTTGCAAATTTTTTTAGTTTACAAAATAAAAGGAGAAGGATCGTTCGCCTATTATATGTTTAAATTTAATTATTAGAAGTTTAGACCAACTAAAATAAGGTATACTTTTCAATTTACTAATGCTCTAATGTTTGTTAAATTTTATATTTTATACTATGTTAACAAAGAACAATAATTAATTAAACGTATGTGCAACAATTTATTCATGATGTAATACGTAAGTATTTAAGATTTAACAGTAAAACTTATGTATTTTATGTGATCGCAAAAGAAGAAGGTCAATGAAGAATGAGGATAGCTCCTCTTTTACTTATTATAAAGAGAAGAGATAATATGACTTAGACTAAATTAAGATAAATAACGCATTGAGTAAATAGAAGATGATAGTTAACCTTGTTCCAAATTATGTTTATATTTATGTTATTAAATGAAAGCTAGTTATCAAACAATAAAATCGGTTCCAACTATTGTATTTAACCTAAAGCTAAAACGGACAATAAAATCGGTAAAGTCAATGAACATGGTAACAAACAATTATTCCGGTTCCAACTATTGTATTTAACCTAAGTAGTCAATTATTCCGATAGTGTAATATCATTGACAAAATAAAAAGTAAAGTCAATGAACATGGTAACTTATTTCAAAAGACTCGATAATTTTTATTTTTATATATTATGGTAATGGTAATATGGTAATGGTAACTAATTAATCTTGTCGTTTTATCCATCCATCCATCCATCCATACAAATGATAAAAGAAAACACAAAAACATATGTTGTATTGAATAAAATCATTGGTTACATGCAAGTTGTAATTTGGTGCTAGAAACGACTTGGAAAACATCCGGACCATGCAAAAGACACGATTGAACCCCAAAAATGTTGAAGTCCTAACATATGGGACCAATTACAACAAATCGAAAAAGTGGTGATTTGTACATATTAGGTTTAGCTATACACTATCAAACTATCAAACTATGTATTACACCACCTAATGTACAATCTTATAAAGTATGATTACGTGGTGTACGATAAAATTTGTTTGTAGTGTACACATCATCATTCATCACCCAACCGTAACATGTATCAAATATGAGAATTTTTTTGATACGAGTTCCCTTGTTCATTGTTAACTTCTTGTACCGGGATTATGTTAAGCAAGTGTAACTTTGTGATATCTAAGCACACAAAATCTAGATCATTTAATTTACGTCGAGTGTTACGTGGTGAAATTTTAATAAGAGTAAATCTTAAGTATCAATGTGGGACAAATATATAAGAACATAACTTTTAATTTTTTAAAGATGTTATTAATATATAATGTATTACTTTATTATTATACTTTAATTTATTTACTTACTTCCTTTATTCTTACAAATATTTTATAATCTGTTTTTTACCCCGCTATATTGTTAGGAGTATTTTACTAATTAGTGTAAAAGCTCATTAACTCAAGAACTAACCCGAACACCGACTTAAGAGCCAGTTGTTGCAACTTCTGAATTTGAATGTTACATGCATCACCGATTTACGCGCTATGAGTACACTCTTTTTTTTTTTAATGTAATTTAAATAACCAAGCACTTTCCAATATCCATGACCTAGCAGAAATCGTTATCATATCTTCATATGCGCGAGATAAGGTTTATCATATTTTTATTATTCGATATTCATGTGATTACAAAATTTCTTGCACAAATAGCATTGACAGATTATATATATATTATATTATATTATATATATATATGTTATTATATATATATATATATATGGGCGGAATCATGATCAAATATCACAGGTTGCACACATTATTATGTAATATTAATTATAATAAAATATTAAAAGGAATTTGATCTTATTATATTATAAATTTTTGAAAAGTGAACCGGTTGTAGCACATGCTACCCCTACCGCCTTAGTAGTTCCGCCACTGATGGAAACGAGATGTACAAGAGAAAGGGAATATCGCCACAGTAGTCGTGAAGATCGCAGAAGCCGCTAGATTTAAGTGGTTGCTCGATGATTTTGTGAAGTTGATGAACGATGAAAATGAAAATGGTCGAGACGAAGGTAAACTTATGGCATATCAAGAGAAATTGATAAAAAAATTGGTCGTAGATCTCAAAAATCGCGGTTAAGAACATCAATGAGGGATCTGCGACTAAGATTGGCAATGAGGATAAGGGCAAGGGGTCTGCTGTTGAACGTACAAAGAACATGGATAATGATGTGGATAACATATTTACATATCCGAAATTGGCTACAGAGTGTCTTGCAATTCATTACATTAAATAGTCCAAAACGGGATTAATTCGAGCTTTAGGCCTATCTCACCGGCGTTCTTTCTATGTAATCTTTTATCATTCCATGCCTTATTAATCACTGCTTATATTGTAATAGGATAAGTTTAACTGTAAGAAGTCAAAATGTATATGATATATATAGGATGAGGATCAAGAGGGAACCAAAAAAATTAGGGAAGGAGGGAAGCAGATCTCAACCCTTGATTTCATCATAAATGAATTTTAAAAATCACAAATAATTTCAAATTTTAAATTCGTCACCAATGAATGTTAAAAATGTTTTTTTATAAAAAAAATCAAGGGCTAAGATTTGTTTTCCTCCTTCTCCAAATTTTGAAACTTCCCTATGGATCATTTCCCTATATATATATAGTGATTTTAAAAAACATCTATAAATATATTTGAATTATAAAAGTTTAAAATCAATTAACATATATGAATAATTCAATCTTAATTTTAAAAATAGATCATTTGAATTTTATGTCATGATTTCTTGATTGAGACATAAATAAGTAAATTAATATTGAAAGTAAATTAATATTTTTGATTAATTTTTAAGAATTAAGATTCAACACATTAGCGTGCATTATAGATAGTAATAGATAATAAATATAGAATATAAATATAGATAACTTAAATTAGGGTATGCTCTCTAGTTATTATATGAAAGAAGAGAAATATAATTTTCAGTTTTTGTGTTTCCGAATTAGATAAAAGAAAAAATACAAATTTTAAACATAATCTTTTATCTCTTTAAATTTTTTCAATTTTAGGAAGAAAGCTTAAAAGGAAGACATAAAAAATTTATCTTTTCAGTTCTCTACTTTTAAAAAAAAAACATCTTAAAAATAGATTTTTCTTTTCACCTGAATCTTTTCTCTTCAACATTGTACTCAGGAGCCCAGGCTCTTAATCAACTCAAAAGGTTGGGTTACAGTTACCAGACTTGTTGCATAACAAACATTATGTACTGAGCCCAACCCAACCTCAGCAGCCCAGCTCAACTCAATGTCCGCCATTTGTTAACGATTCTTAACCCACATTTTTGTTTTTCAAAATAAGCTGAAATTTCTAAAAATATCATCATTATTGGAAATTTTATTAAAAAACTTAGTCACATAACTTAGAATACAACTACATATTGATGTAGATTATATGATTATAAAATGATAAATAGTTAGTAGATTCATGTATGTATTTTCGGTCATGAGTTAATACAAATTTTATTTACGCAGTCAGCTAAAAATATTATAGAACGAAAAAGTTAGTAATCACAAAATAAACCCAATTTTCAATTCGGTTGAAGATAATTAAATCTTGCTTGTTAGTTTTCTTAGTTTGCTATAAAATCAGTGTAAATTTTTTAATAATTAGAACTTAAATAAATACTCTTAAAGTTTTAACTCAATGGAAGTTAAATATGTTTTAAAAAAAAACATCCACATTATTTATATTTTAGTGTCATTACATAAGATTATATTACATATTACGTAAGATATCATAAAACAAGCGTAACTTAACCTCGAAGGTTTGAAATATGTTATCTAACGACCATCTACAAGTGTAATGGTCATTGCAGTACTAGAACATGGTCCATGGGTGCTTGATGACTTATCGTCTCCAGGAATATGCTCGCTGTAGAAGAAACCGGGTTGCTTTGGTTGTGGCAATTCACCATCGCTGCTTAACATCACCACCACGGAAGACATGCTCGGTCTATCTTCAGGGTTTCTTTGGACGCACAACAAAGCTAGCTCGATTGATCTTATCAACTCGTATAAATGGCATGAATCACTTATACTTGGGTCAATTAGCTCCATTAACCTACCTTCTTGATATAGTATCCATGCCTACAAGGATTCAAGAAACAAAAGATTTTATTTTATAAATATATATGGTAAGCATCAAAATGAACTTTGAATTACTTACATGTCCAAGAAGGTTATGATGGTGGTCATGGTGAAAGAACCCTCTATTTTTCTTCCCACTCAAAATCTCCATTACCAAAACGCCAAAACTAAATACATCTGACTTTACTGAGAAAATACCCTCCACCGCATATTCTGGGGACATGTAACCGCTGCAATGTCGAAATAAATGCAAAAGCTAAATAAGTTGATGAAAGAACATATAACAGGCCTTAGGAGCCACAAAAGGGCCAGTCGCTCGTCCAATCTATATTTAACATAAATGTATCAATATTCAGTATAAATTAATAACTTATAGAATTTGTCCCCCGAAGAGATTCTCCAAACTTTAGAAAAGAGTATAGAGATGCATACTAAGTTCCAACGACTTTCATTGTATTTGCTTGAGTTTCATTTCCTATAAAGCTTCTCGCCATGCCAAAATCCGATATTTTTGGATTCATGTCAAAATCCAGCAAAATATTGCTTGCTTTAAGGTCTCTATGAATGATTCTCAGTCTTGAATCTTCATGAAGATACTGCAGCCCACGGGCAATTCCATTGATAATGTTAAAACGTTCTGGCCAATCAAGTAATTTTCTTCGGCTGTCATCTGCCCAGAATAAATGACATGTTTATGTGCGTTCAGGTTTGACAACTTGATTTATAAAAATAGCTAGATGTGAAAATTCTAACCCATTTACTTGTAAACGGGTCAACTTATGTTGTGGTTGTTTGATAATGGGACAAACAGGTAAACTTTAACAAACAAACAGCTAAGTTTAAATTGGATCAATGGGATGAACAGGTTAAATAGGTCAATAGTTTCCTAAAGTAAATTCCAATGCTTATGTCAAACTGTTTTACTTTTTAACAAAATTATTCTAATGCAATAGGTTTCAGAACATATTTAACATGTTAACTAGTACCCATTGGGCCCGTTACCCGAGCTGTCCGACTCACCTATTTTTCAACCTATACTAATAGTTCAACTGATATATAGAAGGAGAAAGAAACAAACCGAATATGAAGTAATCAAGGCTTTTATTAGGCATGTATTCATAGATTAACATCTTCTCATCTCCTTGTATGCAGCATCCAAGAAGCCTCACGAGATTTCTATGTTGAAGCTTTGATATGCATATAACCTCATTTTTGAATTCATCAAGGCCTTGATTGGACGTTTTCGAGAGCCTTTTCACAGCTACTTCTTTTCCATCTTGCAGAACACCCTGATTTGTATATGTGTTCTTGTTATGATGATTTCACAAAGGGATTATAGTTGCATTCATAAATCGTTAAATGAAAAACTAACCTTGTAAACAGGTCCATAGCCACCTTCTCCAAGCTTATTGATAAACGAGAAATTATGTGTCGCTTTAGCTATTTCAGATAAATTAAATAATGGCAACTCGAGATCTTCCTTCTGACTTTCATTGGTGTAAAGTTGGTCGGTGTCGTTTCGCACCTGTTCCTCTACAATAATAAACATTCAAGAATTATAACTGCTTTCTCCACAATGACCCAGTTTAGGTTATTTTGGTCTGTACTAGAGTTGGCAAAATGGGCAGGTCAAGGGTTTGCCTAAAGGCCGAAACACTTCTTCTCAAACAGAGTTTTTATCCTTTTGTAAATGAGTTAATTAGGATTATAAAAATAATATTATTACAGTAAATATTTTGAACAATATGATTTAGAAGTTTTTATGCATCGAAATTACAATTTTAGGTAACTTTCAACCCATTTGACCCGCTTACTTGTTTTTTCTCTTAATATTTTACCCTTATATAGAAAACATGAATCAATCCATCCATAACTAAATGGGTTGAAATTGACATTTTAAATACATATACATGTATAAGATGAAATTACTTACCTTCTCCCTTCTGTGTGGAATTCTTCTTCACTTTTATCCATACGACGAACAACAGGCCCATGCTTACAGACAAACCAACAACTAACGAGACAATCAATGGGATTATTTTATTTTTCTTCTTACGAGAACCTGAAACGCCTTTTATCAAATCAAAATAGTCAGGCCTAACTGTCTAAGGTCATACAACATTTTAATTTTAGTAACTTCAGGAAAAAAGAAAAAAAAAAACCCCACAAGTATTCACAAAACAGAAAGAAGTAGTCACCTATTTCAGAGAAGGCTACCCTGATATAAATCTCTGAAGTAAATGTTGGAGCTTCTTGGATATCAACGAGATCACCCGTCCAAAGCAAGCACCCATTCCCGCCTTTTTTCAAAATATTTGCATACGCCATACACGAACAGTTTCCCAAACATAACTTCTCACATTGCAAAAGAGTCAAGTTTTTATAAAACAGCGAATACTGTGGGTCCGGCAGTTTAACATTTGTGACCTTCATAAACCCATCAGTCTTGCAATCTAATGGCTTCCTTCTCACACACCCTTTAGACCAATTTGCACCATTCCATTCATTTTGATACTTTGGTACAAACTTATCTAAACACCCACATTTCGGGAAACTATTAGTAGCACAAGTACCATAAGCACCACATACTAAATCACAACCATCGGTTGCAGGGATAGAAAAGTAAACAATCCAATCGTTGACTTGGTCAGCCCACACCCAACGCTGCACAATTCCAGAATGGTTCATCGTTAACCTTGATATCATCGACGAATTTATCATTTTGTAAGTGTAAAACACTTCTTTGTCATTAAAAACCATATCAAATTTATAAATAGCATTTTGTGGTAAGACTGAAATCCCACCAAAATCAATTCCATTCCATGGTTCACTTCGGTATAGAAGTGTTTGCCCTTTTCTAACAACTTGATGTGGGTACCCACGAAGATCGCATCCGAATCTATACTCACCAGGAGATGGATCGTCATCGTTTTTCCATGACGTGATGAAATTTTCGTGTCCTGTAATCAAGTCTTTGCCCATCTTCATACCAGGAAGCAATGTATCACCTGGATAATCAAAACTTTGCCACAAGAAGTTTACATTATCACTTTTATCTCTCACAACAAGATTCCCTGAATTTAGAAGTTGTGCAACTGGATTACTTGCACTTGTTGAAGTATTAGAAGACCATATGATGTTATTCTTATCATTCACAATGGTAAGAACCCCGGGATTCATTACTTTTAGCACACCTAAATTGTCGTAGACTGGAGTTTCTCTATTTGCAACCCAAACTACCGTTTTTGTTGGTAAATTTTTGTACCATATGCCAATATATCTGTTTTTCGAATTCCCAGGGCTGAAGAATCCCATTTCAAAGAGTCCACTAGAGGACACTATCGTGTTTCCGTCCTTCAATGGAATGAGTGAAGTTATTGTGTCGCTCCAAGCAAACACATTTGGATTTGAAAAGAAAAGGAGTACGATGAATAAAAAGAACCGATTTCTAACAATTAGTCCCATCTTCAAGAATTAAAAACGGTTGGAACGGATCAATTCAATGCTTTGAGATTTTGGGTTCCAAACACTTTTTGCGTAGGAAGCTGCATTTTTGATAAAAGAAAATTGTCACGATTAGTGCAAACAAGATCACTTAGGTTCGAAGTAAAGAGCGTTTTTCTTTCCATTTTGTTTCAAATCATTGAGAAAAATAAGTTTTGAAACCCAACGTTGAGACCATAGACATAAGAGATAACTGCAAGAAAAATGCACATGCTTAGAGCATCCACAATGGATTGAGTAGTTTCAAAGTTTTTTTAATGCCACATCATATTATACTTGTTTTTATGTAGTAAGAACTTTTACACTCCAATGGTAAAGCTTTTTTCATCAAAATTCATACACACAAATTTCTTTTTATTGAAAAACTACACACACACAATAGTAATTAAGTCATTGAGCAAAAACTCAATTTTGACAAACCCTTTGCCAAAAAAAGCTATTAGCTCCAATGGAAACAACCTTTACAAAGACTTTTTTTTGCCAAAAAAAACCCACCATTGGAGATGCTCTTACCATTTAATGCAGGCTGCATACTTACAATTCTGTTTACCATTTTACGCAGCATATTTGAATACTTTGTAAGCAATGTCAAATATGTTGCATAAATATTACAAAAGGTAGGTTGCAGATCTTGGTAATAATTTAAGATTACACTGCATTTTCTTGTAGTTTTGCCACATATATAACGAGTACTATAACTACTGGATATTTAAGTTTGCAAGTGGTTTTAAACATATATCTCAGACCAAATATAATAACACAGTGAAAGAAATTTTATTGTACCTGCTTGACACCTGAGTCGAATGCACAAAACAAGTTTATGGTTTCTGCTTAAATACCTTCAATGCTAAAATTACTGACCATATACGAATTCAAAAAAGTTATTAATAAGACAAAAGTTGTGAAACAAGTTGCCATGTTTAGTTAAACCAACATCTTTAATTGATAACCAATAAGATGATCAATAAAGACATATTGGAAAAAAAATGTTTAGTAGCAAGGCAATGTGATTAGAATAGACAAAGCACATATAGTGAGAAGCTTTAATTAAACAGCGTATGTTTCTAGAAATTTTGGAAGACTTATGTTCCCTCATCCCCACAAAAATGGCAAACGGATGGTAGCTTGATAAACGGAATGAACCGTTAAAAAATAAAGAGAAATCTTGATCAGTATATGTTGGTTTTCGGGTCATGGATCGATACGGGTTATAGTGATCATCAGTGCCCAAAACCTGGACCCAATTGTCAATCAGTCATGTAACCGTCTTTATGATTGTTTATTAGTTAATTTTAAGTTTTTTGTCACAAATATGTCTTTATAAATGTGTCTCCCTGCACATTATGTGCAAAAAAGATTACAACTATAGATGCATAAATTACAGTGCAGATACTTGATAATTGTGTGTACATTGTTTATTTGAGAGCCTTTCGTACTAGTGAGAAGAGACTTCTGATTCATGCAGCTTTTGCATTTTACAAGTTGAGGCAGTGGTTTGTATCTTAAACTAAATTACTTTAAGATTACTTTGTCCATGAGATAAAGATTGATGATATCTTATCTTCTTAATATAATATCTCTAGGATTAGTGGGATACTGAGAATATTTTAAAAATATGGATTTTATTTATAATTTATTCATAAGGAAACAATGAATTGAATAAGGTATTGGATTTCAGGTTTAATGATTAATGGATAATTAACGATGACTTTAGGATTACAAGTTGAATGAGATGAGTTCATTGAAGTTTGAACAGCATTTAACAACTGAAAATCAAACAAGAATGGTACATTCAGACACCATCTTTAATGAATCATATTATTATAAGCGGATTATCGTTGGTTATTCAATATCACATAATCACATCGTTCACCAAACTATGTATTTTCTATGGAAAATGATAAATAGGCCTAAACAAATCAACCTAATGATAAACCTAATAAAATGATTGGTCCACATGAAAAATCTATTGGATGTGATAAGTAAAGAGAAAATACTTTAGGTTTATTTTAGCCGTAAATGTTGTATAACTCATTTTTATTTATATTTATAGTAACAGGAAATTCGAGAATACAATAACATGATAACTTTATTTCATTTTCCTTTCCCTCCAAAAGAATCCAGGACTGATAACTAACTATCTGCCTCAAAAACAAGGTAAAATTGTCTGTTCCCCCACCCTCCAATTTTCAGAAGAATATTGAGTATGTGATCGTATTCGAGGAAAGATATGATTGAAGAGAATCAATACGTCTTGGTTCGACGGTTTCTCCATGGAATTGGGAATAATTTCATGTTCCTAAAATCTGATCTAAAATTGGGATTCACGTTCTTCATCAGAAAACACACCAACCCAAGGCCGGTAGTAGGAAACAGATCACAACTTGTCAACTTCTGGGAGATATATTTAATGACCTTTGAGAGTTTTATGGGTCAAAATGAGACTTGCGATATCAATATTTTGATAACATCAAAGTCCTAAGATAAATAGTTAAAAACAAGTGATCTGTTTTCTCGATGTTTAACGTAAGAATGGCATACACACATGGAACTCCATACAATGTAATGCGGATGTTCAAGCTTTCCTTCTTGTAAACATGCATCAAAAGAAGTGTAAAGATTCTAATAATATAAAATGAATGTGATTTGTTTGAAGCTTGGTAGAAAATACATGTTTGTGTGTGTATTAAAGTAATGAGTTTGTATAAACCTACACAGTAACGTACGTTTTGTAGAAACAAAAAGTTTATTTATGATATATGAAACATATCTTTATATTATCTTTATTATCTTATGAGATAGAGACTTAATCTACATATTTTAATCTAGATCTTAAAAACAATTAAAAATTACTAGGGTATGTTTTCCCAAACGAGAAAAAGGCGACATTCACGTAAATTTCATAAAAAAATATTCACAAAATGATGTAGCATAATACATGAATCAATTAAATTATTTATGTTTTTCTCTCGTAGACGAACTTTACACTATGAGAAGAAACTTTGAAAAGTCAAATTACGAGTATTTAAATAAGTTCTTTTTAATGTCATTAACATTGATTGTGGTTTATTACCATTTATATTTATCATCGCGTTTTAGTTCTTGTCAACATACATATTATGTGTTGTTAGCTTCGTATATATATATATATATGTATATATATAGGGTGGGGATCAATGGAGAAGCAAAAAAATTAGAGAAGGAGGGAAGTAAATCTCAACCATTGATTTCATCATAAATTAATTTTAAAAATTACAAAAAATTTCAAAATTTAACATTCATCATCAATGAATGTTAAAAACGTTTTTTAATAAAAAAATTAAGGGTTAAGATTTACTTCTCTCCTTTCCCAAATTTTTTTGCTTCCCTATGGATCCTTTCTCCATATATATATATTTTAAATTAGATATTGTATAGCTTTTTGTAAGTAGCAAAGTACAAATGAGTTAGATAGTTAAATAACGGGCTTAAATCGATTTTAATTATAACATATAATTTTCTTGAAACGTTCCAGATGAATTGATTTGATTCACTAGATAACAAATTTCGCTAATTGTTTACATGATTTTAGACAAATAAACTAGTAAATGGGCTTCATTAGTGGACTACAAAAGTTAATGTTGAGAGAATTTGTAAAGGTCTTAAAACACTAAAAAGTAATTAACTGAAAACAAAAACCAGAAAAGCTATCGCAAACAATTTTTAGGGGTTGAATACTTGCATCAGATTAACTTTATTTGAAACAAGAATATCTAACGATGAATTTGGTCAAGTAAAATAGTGGCCCACAAAATTTGTGTCGAAATCAGAACCAAGAAAAATTAAAACTAGCAAAAGACCAAAAACTACGAAATTAAACATAGCGAAAAGAAATAAATCTAATCGATCTAATAATGCTAGTGATCTCGTGGATTTTTGTTAAAAAATAAAAATGCATGGATTTAATAGTGGTGTAATGTGTCTTGGTACTTGAAGTTGGGCTTTCATAGAACGTACTATTCATTGGGCCGAGAGAAAACTTTGGGCCCGATGGGCTTTAGATGATAACTGATGACTCACCGAGTGAAACAAAACTAATTTGACGACTCCCTATAGTCAACCATGGTTGTTATTTTTCTGTTTTATGAAAGTCGATTAGATTAGATTAAATTAAACGAGGTTATGATCAGTGTAGAAAGGGGAAGAGTTAGGATTTGTAGTATTGGATTTGATAAGGTTGTGAAGAATCTGTTGTGTTATCTAACCAATCAAACAATCAAACATAAAGAAAATGGGGAAAAAAGAAAGGAGAGTGTAAACAAAAGAGGAAGATACATCCACGGAACAAATACTCCGATAACCCACCGGACGTCCATGTTTTAGCATCTATTTATCCTTCATTTCCATCATACGTTTTTTATTCACGTGATGGAAAACCTAAAATCGACTGGAAAGACTTTAATGCCACTCGTGAGCTCACTCGGGTTTTACTTCTTCATGATCACACCATCACATGGTATGTATGTATGTTACTTCACTTGAATTACTAAATATTGGTTAACAAATAGTTGAAATTGAAACATATTTTGGTTTCATATGTATACATTTTTTTATAATGTTAATTGTACTTGGGGAACTCATAGGTTTGACTATTGACTATTAGTCAAAATACTATTTCTCGAATCAAAGTTTGTGACTTTGGATACAGTGAGTATTAATTCTATCATACTTGTGTATTAACCTTTTTTAGATGTATGCAACATCTTATAAGAACATAATAAGTAGTATAGCGTTACATTCGTTGTTAATCACCTATGTACTCTTGTATAAGTGATGCAGTTGGGCTTTTAAATTTGAGCCAGTTTCTTTTGAATTATTCTGGACTTTAAAGTTCAAAGCTTTAGTGAAAATTTCTGTGTCCACACAAAATTAATGTTAACACCCGAAATGGAAAAATGTAATGACTGCTAGGGTTCTTGTGCTGTATAGTTAGATTGCTGATTGATATGAGTTGAACTTACAAGTGTAGGTGGATTCCTGATGGACAATTGTGCCCCACGGTACCCAACAGATCTAACTATATTCATTGGATTGAAGACCTTCTATCATCTGACATAATGCCCAATTCCCACGGAGACCAAAATTTCATAAAAGGACTTGATATTGGCACGGGGGCCAATTGCATTTATCCTCTTCTTGGTGCGTCTCTTCTTGGTTGGAACTTTGTTGGAACAGGTACCTTGACTTTTTCATAGCTCGTCAGTTTTTGTTTTGTTATTATTATTATTATTAGCTTATTTATTATTTATACAGTCGGAATCTGGACATGTTATAGATAATTAATTTGATAGCTATGAGTGTTTGGTTGATAACAGACATGACAGATGTAGCACTAGAATGAGCTGAGAAGAATGTTAAGAATAACCCACAAATTTCCAAACTCATTGAGATTCGAAACATTGACGTTGAGAAAGAGTTGACTGATGAAAAAGCAAACAGTGGTGAAAGTTGTACGGACATTAGCCAAGATACAGAACATTTAATTCCATCATTTGAAACATGTTAAAGAGCTACCATGGGCCTCCCATACTTCTAGGTGTGGTCAAAGCTGGTGAGAAGTTTGACTTCTGCATGTGTATTCCTCCTTTCTTTGAGACAATGGAGGAAGCGGGGCTTAATCCGAACACCTCTTGTGGTGGGACCCCTGCAGAGATGGTCTGTGCTGGTGGAGAACAAGCTTTTATCAGTCGGATGATTCAAGATAGTGTTGAACTTAAACAATCTATCAGGTACTACACATTTATGCATTTGTGTGTCTTATAGATGGTACACATCAATAACTATATCAGTCTGAGTAGGTTGTAAGTTCTTTTCTTTTTCCTTTTATTATTATTTTTTCTTTGTAAAAATCCTTTTAATTTATGCATTTGTGTGTTTTATAGATGGTACACATCAATGGTTGGAAAGAAATCGAATTTGAAAAGGTTGATATCGAAGCTTCGTGAGGTGGGAGTTACGGTAGTTAAGACTACTGAATTTGTTCAAGGTCAAACATGTCGGTGGGGGATCGCATGGTCTTTTATCCCTCCAACTAAGAAAGTAATATCATCTCATGTGGCCTCGCAAAATGTCCTCACTTTCACACTTGAGGTCAGGATAGTTTTATGCCTTCTTATACGTAATTCTTACTTTTCATAACTATGCATGTCTGTAGTGTGATAAAATAGGGCTTTAATGGATATCTAAGCATCTGCATAGATAATATATCTGAAATCCGATTTTCTTGTCATATAAGATGTAATTAGTAATACTTTTGAATGGATAATAGTCATAAGGATGTGTAGAGTGTAGACAACTATTTGTGTTGTAGAAATTGCTTTTGAGAATTGAACATAACTTATATGCATTATTTTATTATGCTTTTATCATCAATATACGAGGTAACATGTAAATGTATACATGATCCATATATACAATCAGTATATCTTGCAAGCAGATGCTGACAGGCATATGATCACATTCTGATCTGTATGCTATCCGTGGTACAAACTGCTTTGCGAATTCAAAATTAGTTTACATTTTATATCCTGAATTTAATAGTAGCAACTTGTTTTTGTTCATACTTTAGGGAATCCAACGTCAGTTCAATGCATTTCATGTTCTCCAATCAGTTGAAACCTTCTTCAAAGCGAGTGGTGCATCCTGTAAATCAAATGCTGCCTCATTTCATGTTGATGTAATGCTCAAGGCACTTAATTACTGGTATTCTCAAATAAACCTCATCTGTCTTTTTCCCTAATGTACTTAGCATAAGGATGTGATCAATATCAGATACACGCAACCATGTCTCACTGCAAAGAAGTCCTGAAGAATAAGTATAGAAATTTACAGGAAACTGAGTGGGATGATCATTCGAGTGATTTGCATTTCCGTGTAACAGTAAGTATGCTATGAGCTCAATTGTAAAATTTGCTGTATCGCTTCATTTTGCCTGAAATCGGCTGTGATTTGTTTTTTTTCCTTTTTATGTAGGTCTTTTAGCAGATTCCGGGCACTCTTTTAGTTAGAGGATCTTTAAAACCTGGGGAAGGCTTTGTACCAGGTTTTACCTTGTTCATGCATTATGTGCTCTTTAGATACATGAAGTAATAATGTTAACACCCGAATAGATATAACAAATTTGAAATAAAAATTATGAAAGGAGAAACAAAAGCAATTACTTTCTTTTTTGAGTTTTACCTCAAACTCAAATGTAATTACACACATTATGTGCTCTTTAGACCCATTTCCAGCTATATATAATTATTTATTTTTCCATTTTACCGCATTGACCTGTTGGAGATAAAAGTTACCCTGAATCGACCCATTCAAAAATAAATTTTCAGAAATTACTACATCTAATTGACCCATTCAAAAATAAATCCTTCAAAAATACATGTAATCTGTAAATGGAAATGTAGAGTGTAGTCAGCTAATTAATATTTTAATTTGAATTTTACCTGTAATTCAGTAATGTCCAGATAATAGTGAGCAAAAGTAGGTGGTTTTTTAACCAATAGAAATATTGGATGAAAGCGAAATGAAAACGCATTTTTGACTGTGTTTTTGTAAATGGAATTGTTAATAAAGCCATTCTTGTGTCATTTGTTTGCAGGATTACTCTCGTTCATATTCTTGCAGTTGGAGGATGCTTTGAAAAATCAATTTGCTCAGAAAAGATCTCTACTCCTAACACAGACTTGAGTCGCACATAACTATCAATGCAAGAAAGAAACACCTCTTTTCGTCATTGTCTGTAATTTCCTTTCTTATTCGCCTTTTCGACTCTGTGCCATTTCTTTTGCTCTTGATTAAATTATGCATCGGAAAGAATTCTTTCATCATTTTGGTTTCAATATTAGCTTCTCTAGCAACAACTGCTCATCTTTCTGGGAGAAAAACTGGCAGCTTGCCAGTTATGGTGGCAATTGTGACCCATTTATTTCGAATGTGTTTTATCTCAAAATGGTCATACAGGTTGAAAGTAGCCCAAAGGCCAAAGCGTATTTCATGACATAAACCTTCTATAACGACATCAACACGGATACTAGATATACTGGTTTAACGCCGTCTGTAACAACACCAACATACATTGTCAGAATTCTATGACATATTTTTCTTTCTCCTCAATACGGATGTCGAGGATGTGGGCTCCACATACAAGTTGGTATCGAGTCCTTGTATTCAAAATTCGGGCCTATTTGAATGCATCTAATCCTAATGAATATTTTTATTTATTTAGTTAGACCTGGGTTATTATTAATCAAAGTTACAACTCAGTGGAAATTAAAGCATGCTAACTCATGCAAGATTAAACTCTTTATCCGTATTTGTACTACTTTATAATGTCCTCGTCTTAAAATTTAAGTCAATATTACATCCTGACCCTTCATTTGAATTAAAGTTAATCTAAACCATTGATAACTCTCCCTTCTTATATTTCTCCAGGTGTATATAAACTCCCACACACAAATAGACATATTGGAATCACCTTGAAAAACACACACATTCCCTCCTTTATCTCTGCAGAAAATCTTACAATCTTCGCTGCCAACATGATCGATGACTGACGCTACTTCCACTGACCACCGTTGGTTCTCTACAAGCGAAACCACCACCGCACCACAATCTCAGCCTACACAAAAACCGTGGTTGAGGCGTTATTTTGAACTTGGTGTCTCATGTATCGGAGTTTATTTGGTTATTTTTTGTTGGATCTAAAGATTTTTGGTTTCCTTTTTATTTTCAGATTTAATTATTTATTTGGGTGTAGATCCGTTGCTCAACATCCATTTAGAACAACGATTTTTGTTCTAAAATCTGACCCTTTGCGGTTTATTGCCTTTAACATGAGCTAATTTTGTTTCATTTTTGTTGATATGTGCAGGTTTCAAATATTCAGGTTTGGATCTTGATTTTTATTTTCGTTAGAAATCTTGGATTTTAGGGTTTAGGTTTCAAACATTCTTGGAAGCTCCGTTTTCCGTGGGAGAAGTCAAATTAGCAGTTTGTGATTGTGCTAGCTCAAAAGAGCCCGGACCGGATGGGATGAATTTTAAGTTCCTAAAAGGGTACTGGGTAACAATCAATGATGATATATTTAACTGTTTAAAGTATTTTGAAAAAAATGGAAAGTTGGCAATGGATGTAATTCATCATTTATAGTTTTGAATCCTAAGAAGAAAGACCCATTTGTGATTGATGAATACCAACCCATCAGCTTACTTCGATGTGTTCGTAAAATTCTAGTGAAGCTTCCGTCCTCTCAGCTTGCCAAGGTTATTCACAAACTAATCAGTTTCAACCAAACAGTTTTCTTATCGGGTAGACAAATACTCCATGGTGTCTAATTGCTAACGAAGTCAAAAATATGCAAGAAAACATGGAATTGATCTACTTCTTCTAAAGGTGGATTTTGAGAAAGTATTTGACTGTGTGAATTGGCGATTCCTTTAAGACATTATGGTGCAAATGGGCTGTGGTCCAAAGTGGTGTAACTAGATGAATGGTTGTCTCAATTCAGCCTCTATATCGATCTTAATCAATGGCTCTCTCACAAAAGAATTTATGATGGAGTAAGGTATAAGACAAGGAGACCCCCTCTTACCTCTTTTATTTCTTCTTGTAGAGAGGCACTACATGTCTTAATCTTGGAGGCATGTAACGAACTAATTCAAGGGATTGTGTCTTGCTGATGGTACAACTTTGTCGCTACTTTTTGTGGATGATGCATTATTCTTTGGAAAATGGTCGCCTTAAGGTAAAGAATATGGCTTTTATAGGAAAATGGAAATGGAGATTAAATGTTGAAAAATCAACCCTTTCGTGTAAGGTAATAGAACTTATATATGACAGTGATGGTGGTTTCAAATCAATTGAATCATGTAACCTTAAACACTCAGGTAAATATTGTTAGAGGCTGTAATGAATCTGATGGGCTTGGAATTCATTTCCAATCCTCTGTGTCAAGAAGAGTTGTTAACGGAAGGCAAACACATTTTTTTAAGTGATCTATGGTGTGATGCAAGTTGCAAATTAAGTTAGTTGGCTCCGCGGGTGTATGCATTGGAAAATAATATACTATATGGTAAACGAGTGTTGGTCCCTTAAATCTAGCGGTGTATGGAGTGGAAATTGGGACTGGAGAAGGCCTTTGCGAGGGCGGGCTATAAATGAACTAAATCTGTTGCAAAGTATGATTGGTCATTTATCACTTTCTAATGAGGGTTCAGATCTCTAGTATTGGAGATTGGATCCACAAGGTGATTTCTCGGTTAGAAAATTATCTCATATCATACAGCATAACCTTCTCCGTGAATCTGATAGTGAACGCAAAATTGCTTGGAATTCCTGGATGCCCCTAAAGGTTAACGTATGTGTATGGCGTGCTTTCCTGGATCATCTCCCTTCTCGCCCCAATCTAAGTAACCGAGGGAACATTTTAAATTCCGATAATTGTACGATCTATGGTAATGAGTTGGAAACGCTAACTCATTGTTTGCTCAAATATTATAAGGTATGGATTATATGGCAAAAGGTATGGGGTTGGAGGAGTTTTCAACCATCTCAAACAAAATATCTCCCTTGATGGTATTATTTCCGGAAAAAAATGGTTATAAATGAAAGTAAATAGGTTGCAAAAGTCTTGAATGGAGTATTTTTTTTGTTACAATATTGGAAGTTTGGAAGTGGAGAAATCGTATTCTTTATGCATCGGATTAGGAAAGAAGCAAATTTCAATATCAAGATATCTTCCCGACTATTCAAAGGTATGCATTAATATGGTTGGATAATATAAGTAATGGAATAGCTATAAATTGGAGCAATTGAATTCTCAACCTGTGAAATTCTAGTCCCGGCTAGTATCATCGTAATGGTTTCTATTTACTGTAATTATTGGTCCTTTAGCTGCCGTTGGAATAAATCATGTACATGGTAATTATCTGGGCTAGTAAAATATTTACTTTTCAAATTCTTTTTTATCAGATCCAAGGAGGCAAGTTTCATTCAAAGTTATGTATCATCGGAAAAATTAAAATTTAGTTTTAGAAATCATATAGCTTTATAACTGTATTTTAAAAAATAAAATCTATACGTGTTAATTTTTGAGTAGATCTTCTATATATTAGGGGTGTGCATGAGTTAGTTAATGCTGTATTCTCGAGATTTTTTATAGCGGAAAAGAATGGGATGGAAATGAAAAGAGAAGAAAAGGATGGAAAGGAAAGTAATACAAGATAGCTCACGTGCATTCTCGAGTTGGAAGGAAAGTAAAAGAAAGGAAAAGAAAATAGTTAGATAGACTCCTTTCCCTTCCAATCCGCCCAAAATTGGACGGAAAATTTTTATAACAAAAAACCCATCATAATCCACTCCTTTCCTTTCCTCTCCTTCCCTTTCCATCCTAAAAAAAAACTCAAGAATCACTTTTTATTAACTTTCCATCGGTTTCCTTTCCTTTCCACTGGAAAAAAAACTCGAGAATGCAGCATAAGAGAAAAATTTAACTATAACCGACATGTCGGTTAATCTTCAATTTATCCATTCAGTTTGGGTCATTTAACGGTTAACCATCGATTTTTATAAAATTATAAAAAGATAAAATGCAACATGATGGTGAAAGGAAAAAAAAAACTTAGAATGTAACAAAAACACCTCACTTTTGCATGTAAAATATCAACCATCATTTATCGTTAACATCGTTCATGAAAGTTGTTAAATAACACTTCATGTGTATTTGTATAACGTCAAAACAAAATAGAAATAGAGATACATTTTACTTTTCTTATAAACGATATCTTGTGCATTCGTATAGATTTGCTTTAATAGTATTGCATTTGTAAACTTATATGTATATAAGTGTATATAACTATATATACTAGTGAAAAACTAAAAAATACATATAATTTGACGTTTCAGTTGATTTTGATGAATTTGGGTCGGTTATGGTTAGTTAACTGTAATCGATTCAAATTAGTTGATTAAGTGAAAATTAAATAACTGAACTGTCGATTCAGTTATTAATTATTAGTTTAGGTTGATCAATTTGATTCGGTTAATGCAATTAATGATTA
This sequence comes from Logfia minima, assembly GCA_963921325.1. Lineage (NCBI taxonomy): Eukaryota > Viridiplantae > Streptophyta > Magnoliopsida > Asterales > Asteraceae > Logfia > Logfia minima. The sequence goes on from OY992768.1 coordinate 3,660,773, forward strand.
TAGTTTGGTTAAGGGTTAAGTTTAGTCACTGATACATATTCCTAAGGAAACGAAAGTAACATACAAACAAAATCTTATAAAAGAATGTTATTTATTTACTTTTTATTACAAAATAGCACATCAATTATTCTTTTTGTCTTTTCTTTTTGTGTCATGAATCTTTTTTATTTTTCCTGTTGTGTGTTACGAGTGTTCGACATTGGCTGAGATGCTTCAAGAAGTAGCAAAAGTTGTAATCTTATTAAAATAGAAATAAAGACACTTAAAATAAGTCGAAAGGGGTAGTATTTACACCACAATTCTAGACGCATGTACCACGAAATCAGGACGTCAATATGTAAAGTACAACACCTTAATACATATCATGTGACGTATGCATCAAAAGTGCCGTGTAAAAATACCATCAAACAATTTGACGAATATATTTTAATCTTTTTCGACAGCAGGCCAATAAGATTATTTTAGTGAAGTTACGTGGATATATAACTAGAAGCGAATGAAAAGTCAAAGCTTGTTTTCGAGTGATATTTGGCCATTTGGGCCCCAAAATTTCCAAGCATGCAAAGTAAAGATTAAAGAAAGGAAGAAGCTTTCTTTTATGATGATACAACTATACATAAAAATCCCCTTTTACACTTTTTTGTTGTTAGATTGACCTGTAAGTCTGTAACAACATATATACACATAATAATCAATGTATATATAAAATATGAACATGTTCTTTTAAATAGTTATTTGAGATTATATATCTAGACGATACTCAATTATATCATTTTATTTTTGTAGGTTACTCATATTTGAAAATTATTTTGAAGACCACTCAGATATGTATGTTGTTTCATTTATATCAAATTCGGCTAACAACTCGCAGAAAAAATGTAAAATGACACAAACACTCCTATATTTTTTAATTAATATTATCTATATCATTTTAATTTTATTCAAATACAAAAAATATTGATATTCTTTTATATTTTTCTAATAAACTTTTAATCAAATTTGATATTCATGTAACAATAATCTCTCAGTTAACTTCAAAACATGTTCATCACCTAACACATGTAACATAATATTATTGAGATTCCAGTTTAAACCACGGAAAAAGTCAATGACTCTGTTTATGCCTTTTCTAAAGATTGATTCGGAGCACTTAAAGATTATTTATTCATGTAAATCTTGTGTCTAAGTTCACACGCGTTTTCGTTTTATAATGTATATATACGTTTAATAAAATACTTATAGCTTTTATTCTCGTATGCAATTAATATTTTGAGTAAAATTTAAAAGCTAAGTACTCCTCACTTTCCGTCATTTCACTATGTTATCATCGTATTCTGAATTCTCAACTTTACACACGAATATGTTATTATCACCGATTCATCATCATAAATAGTCACTGTAGGCTAGTAAAGATAGCACAACAATATATCAATGAAATCATTGCCTATAATAAAAATATGTTATTATGTTATGTTTTTAAAGCTATGTACATTATGATCGATTTATATAAGTGGTTTTAAGAATAATGAAATATCAAACAAATGACCTATGAGTTCTGAAATATAATTTGTGAATCAAATTCATCTTAATCAAAGGTAGGCCAGTTTGCAAGGATAAAATAAGATGAGCCTTGATTTGCATCAGCATGGTGTTGTCATTGATTTTTACCCAGGCCGGCTAGTCAACTATGCAAAAAATACGCTGCCAATTATTTATTTATTTATTAATTTAATTATTATAATTATAATATGATGCATGTATATATCTTAATTATTATTGGTTAGCTAGAGGTAGTACTCGTAGTAGTTGTTAGCAAATGTATCTGGACCGGTTATTGTTCCTACAAATTCTATTTCACGTAAAAAAATAAAAGAAATGAACTGTTTATATATAAGCTCGTTAACTATTTTTTCTGTCACTAATTAATTTTGTAGTGAAACTTCAGTTATATTTATATATTGAACATGTTATTTAATTAAGTATCGAATCGAAATTATATATAAAACAATAAGTATAAATTTTATTTTTATTTGGAAGGTTTAATATTTTTATTGGGCCTTCTTAATTTTATTATTTTACATAAAAAATTGGCTTCTATGCTTAAATTCTATAAATTGATGATCGAGTTTATTATAAACAATAAAATGAAACAAAGTGGTGTCCAAGTGACTTTTGTGATAGCGACCTAATTAATTTTCGAATATATAGCACAGATTAAAATACTCTAGTTATTATATGGAATTGGTCAGTGTTTTACATTCAATTAACTCAATATTTTCTTTATATTGATAATTTTATATAATATAATAAACATAAAAATTAGTCATATTTACTACTTAAAAATCAATGTATAAATAAATAAAATGAAAAGTTAAGTCCATTATACATATGCTTCTTAATATATGCTTTTAGACGCATTTTAGTCAATCCCATCAAATATAAAATAAAATAGTTATAAGAACTAACTGGATTTCAAACTAACAAAAATAAATAAATAAATTGCTACATAAATGTTATGCAATATATAAGTGTTAATTGACAAAATTTCCCCTTTTGGTTGAAATTGTCAATCAACCTTTTCTATTTACTTGCATGTGTCTCGTTTGACCAATAAAAATCGTACAATTCATATATTTAATTTAATAGTTAAAGAAAGATATTGTCAACTTTTATATGAAGCATCTACTAGTTAATAGTTTAGATCATGTGACAGTATATAAATGGTGCATTAGTCTCCCTAATTTTAAAAGGATTATGCTATATATAGTCTCAAGTGATGCGTTATTATTTATTGGCTTGGACTAATTAGTTGTTATTAACAACTTGATATATAGTTTTCAGATCATATATATATATATATATATATAGTAGTGAGTTCAAGGGAAAAAGAAAATTTGGTGGAGAAAATGGGAGAAAACTTTTTTAACCCTTCGATTCAGTAAAATAACTCATTGATTCAGTTTTAAATTATATTTATCTTTTATTGAGTCATAATTGTTTTTTCTGAATCATAGTTTTAAATATATCTTTCTCCCATTTCTCCTTCAAAATTTCTTTCTTTTTAGATCCTGGTACTATATATATATATTATATTATATATATATCTTAGTCTGTTTAGAAATATAACATTATTTACTTTTATAAATAAAGTAATAAAAATAAAACTCTAAGTTGAAAATCAAATAGTATAGAGATTTTACAATAATTTCCAACAATATCATAATCCTTTGATCATTTTGTATTCACTTTTTTGTCCATTTTATTTTACAAACACAATAACGATTTAAATTCAATTTCCAAAAGATTTTTGGTTACAGAATTAAAAGTTCAAATTTGATTATATAATCTACTCGTATGAAACTCCACTGATCGTAGAATTCAAACTCCTTTACTAAACAAATAGAATATATGTTTAAGGTTTTGTTAGAACTTAGCATTTTAATTATTAATAAAAAATAATCATTAAACAATGAATACTAGCCATTATCGGTATTTGGTATGATATAGACTGCTTCATATATCGTTTTAAGATCATTCTCTATTACAACATGAAAGATTAAAGAACTGGATTACTATATCAGTTAATTTTTTAAAAAGACTAGACACCATCTATAATTTTATTGTTGGAAATTATTGTAAAAAATCTATACAGTTGAAAATCAAATAATATAGATATTTTAAAAATAAAAAACTCACAGTTAATTTTTAAAAAGACTAGATACCATCTATAATTATTATATACCTAAAATAACACAAAACCCTTTCCGTCTTCATTCTGTCTCTTAAACGACGATTGAATTAAAGACCCGACTCAAGACTAAGCGATACCTATAACGTATTGATGGAGGGTGATGAATTAGAGGGACCAAAGATAAACCGTAGGGATCGATCTAAATAAATCATTAAATGCATTACTAAAAAGAACACCAAATACCAGCCATTATTAGAATAAATGGTCTATTAATTTATTTAAATCAATAAATTCATGATAGCTACTATGAAATATTATAATATGGTTGGTCACTTTAAATTATATTATATTGGGTTACGCAAGTACAATGTAAAATGTTACGTTATTCTTATTATATTATGTCACATTAACATTACGTTATTTGATTTTATATTAAATTCTGTTTTTATTTTATGTAATGTAATGTAATGAAATAATGTAAAATTGTATGTAATAATTATACTTGTGTGTTTGTGAGAGACTTCTTAGACAAAGAAAAATGATGGTGGGCGTGACAACAACATGTCATCATTGCCCACGCATATATGCCATTTATCCTTTTTCAACCAGTACGACGTCGTCTCATTCATTAATTCACCAAAGTGAATTGCCAGTTGGCTCACCTGTAACTGATGCCCCAAATTTAGTATAAATACAAGTCAGTTAGTGCTCATCGTTTCACAGTCAACTCAATCAATCTTCCGTCAAGACCTTTGACCTATCACTGACCGGAAAACACACACACACACACACACACTAATTGCACCTTCCGATCACTCACTTCAATGGCTACAAAAGTGTATATCGTGTAAGTATCTTTCATCTCTTTCTGTTTCACCTTTTAACTTGTTTTGCGATGTTGACTTTAACCTTTTTGATCGATGTACCTATCTCTGAATGAGATTATTTGTTATTGGGATCGGTTGATTAAAGTTATAGACTGAAATTAGTGCAGTAATTTCTAGTGACGCTAAATTGTTTGACTGATTTGAGGTATAGCGTTGATGATTGATGATGTGTGTTTAGGTTTAAATTAACAGACAGAAAGTAGAATTAGATGTAGTTTTAAGTGCATTGACTTGTCAACGTTTCGGATTGATATCATGTTAATTTTGGATCACTTTACAGTCTAGATGTATGTATATGTGTGTTTGCATATAACTACTTCACTTGATTTTTTACAATATAAACCGTGTAATATAAATCGGAAGTTGTTTATGGATTCGATACTGTACACGTTATATATGCATTCTCGTTACTTAAAGTTAAAAGATTTATCATATGGTCGAATAATCAAATGTCGTGTTTACTGATTTTCTTTTGGCTTCATTTCATATATGATGTTTTATGTAATTATTTGTCATAATATAATATGCATCGAATTGATCCTTGAAGCAAATGGTTTATAACATAGTATAGACATAGATATTTGCTGACAGAAAATATAATTACATGTGTATTTCATAGTGCATTGACTGGTTAAGGTTTTGGACTGGTATCATGTTAAAACTGGTTCTACTTAAGACTTTAGATTAAGATCATTGACTGGTCGAATGTTTCTGATTGATATCATGTTTAAAATGGATCTAATTTATTGTTTAATATGTAAATTTTAAATTAGAGACTTGTTAACGAAGTATTCAACTTCTTGATCAATGAGAATGTAGATACATGTTTTGTCTATTCTTCTGAGTTTTGATAAGTGCTAGAAGTTTTACTTTTGTGTTTTCAATTTTCTACATATTCTTTTAATGATGTGATGTTTGATTGATTCTGAAATTACTAAAATATTGAATTATTGTACTAAATAACCTTTTTTAAAAGATTGTATTAAATAATTTATGTTTAGTGGAAGAAACATTGATTACGACGGATTTGTGGTTAGTTCTCTGATAGCAAAGTATAGCTGGTGCAAGAATCTTTTTTATGTCAAAGGATTTAGGTAAATGACTAAGACATCATGTAAGGTGTTTAATTATACAGTAATATATAGCGCTGCTAGTAAAGATGATGTCCTGCCATTTGAAAGTACCGTGTCATGTTATAGTCAAATTCATAACATTGGGGATAATTTATATATGTAGGCATATAATATAATTTCATTTTTTGAGTTATTTATTATAATCTTTGTGCAGTATAAGTATTTAGCTAATCACTAATTACCAAGAAGCCAGGGAAGTCATGATGTTTGCATACAAATATACAGAAGAGGTTTTTACGGTCAATAAGTATTAGGTTCAGTTATGCTTGTCACATCATATAGCTTATATGAAAGGAGCATTGAAGGGTAGATAATGTGAACTGCAATTTTAGCTGACACTTCATGATTCATTTATGTGATATTCCAGTAGTAATGTTCTTGTTCTGCTTTGCTCCATGGTCAAATGAAACTCTGAAGTCAGTATAGTGGTGTGTAGCGTTGTTGATGCCTATAGAGAGAAGAGAGTTTTAGAAGGTTTTAGACAGGTTTGAGGTAAGGGGCCCCAAGTACTGATTGCATGGTCTTGAGTTATACTCGTGTTTTGTCAAGAAATTATTCGATGGACTACAAGGTTATGTGGAGTAGTAAGAGTCAGGGGAGAGTCTTTTGTAGGGTGTAGGGTGAGGTGAGAAATGAACGTAGTCATGTACCACTCCTGGAGGTGAGGGGACATATTCTAGCACTCAGTAATCTTTGCCTTTCTATCTAGCAAGAAAACTAGTAAGTTTTTATCCTAGCTAAAATCCTTGACTATGAAGGCTCGACACAAAAAAGGTATTAGTAGTTCTAAGAGATTGTGAATTTGTGATAATTAATGGTGTCACAATCAGTCGCATCATATACACATTTTAGATGCATACTATTCCAATGACAGGGCACATCATTACCTTTCCTCGTTTCTAGAACGTACCCAGAGGAATTTGTTCCGATCCTCAATCCCTTTAATGGCCCATTTGGTTCCAATCTTCACACTTGGGTTAAGGCTTGCTTAGAGGTGGCATAATTAATTAGTGTTTGAATTGTAAAATACCATAGATATATACCAACTGAAGTTGTCACTCTGTTGAATAATACGTATGTTTTTCTCAGCCAAGTTAAGGTCAAGGAAACTATCGTCCTGTTTTGAATAATAAAAGTCCTCTTCAATTTCTGTAGCATGCTCTGAAGATCACAATTGAACGAATTAACAACAGAACTTTGTTTATCCTTTTGTAGGCTTTATAACGTCTTTTTTTTTGTCCTTATTAACCTTAATGAAGAACACTATTCTACTTGTAGTTTTTTTTTTCTTCAATGACTATAGCTCCATCGCATTTAACCTTATTTGTATCAAAAGCATCACATATTAAATTGCATAAATCGATATTAAAGAGATAATTGTTGTTTTACATTCATTGGAATACACACATAGTATTTGTTTATTTAGTTCCAAGATGTCTGACATGCCGTAAAATAAAAGCCTCTCTCTGTAGACGTGAATCTACTACTATGGTGTCTCAATATCATGGGTACCACTTAATCTGTGTTTTATTTTAGCTTATGATTTGTATAAGCAGGACAAACATGAATATGTTCTTATAATGAATCGAGATTTCTCTCTTTCCTTATTTTAGAAATAAGATGCATTCTAGTAATTTGGAAACAATTGTCTAAGGTTATTAACTGTTAATTTTTCCTTGTCTTAGATACTACTCTATGTATGGACATGTAGAGAAGCTAGCTGAAGAGATAAAGAAAGGAGCTGCATCTGTTGAAGGCGTTGAAGCCAAATTATGGCAGGTACATGTGTTAATTAGTTTTGATCTTCATCTGGTGCTGCATTGCCAATTCATTTAAAAACCACCGCCAAACACAGATACATGCCAATTCCGACCCGTTTATCCATGAAGAATAGGTAGATTTGGGCTTGTGTTTTATTGTAAATGGCTTGAGTGGGACAAATAAAAACACTTGGAAAGATAGGAATGGGACTAAATGCATATATATATACAACCTCTTAAATGATTCTATACAGAGATTTAGGTTATCATTGTATAATACTGTCTTTGTAATCACAATTAACTCATTGATTATTTACAATCATGAAAAATACAAATGGAGAAAAGAATTTTAACCCAACCAGTCTAGCCTGGTTCAGCACGTTTTAAAAAAATGACACCCTTCAACTTGAACCCAACCACCCATTTTGCCACTTCTACTACACCAGAAAAATAAACTAGTAAACTTCATTATGCAACTCATTATTTGAAAATGAGAGCTACAAGATCCTCGACGAGGATTCCATGTATTCAATTTGCCGACTTAAAGTATTCCTCGTATTCAATTTCCTGACTTAAAGTACATTCATTCTACTTGGGCTGCAGGTCCCAGAAACATTGCACGAAGAGGTTCTTGGGAAAATGAGTGCACCTCCCAAGAGCGACACCCCAATAATTACAGCAGCTGACCTTGCTGAAGCAGATGGATTTATTTTTGGGTTTCCCACAAGATTTGGTATGATGTCTGCTCAGTTCAAAGCCTTCTTTGATTCCACTGGTGGTCTTTGGAGAACCCAGTCACTCTCTGGCAAGCCTGCTGGCATCTTCTACAGTACTGGATCTCAAGGTGGTGGTCAAGAAACTACCGCGTTAGTACCCGTTTTAACCCTTTCTTAAAAATTAATATTGAAGCTGAATAGTAGTTTGCTTTAACCAATATGATCATTTTTAGTTATTTTTGGGGGTTATTGCCTTAAATGGTTGATATGCACGTTGCACATATATTGGTGATACATGACTAGAACATCGTATTTCAAAGTTTGCCATATCTTTAAATCTATTTGACATCATTTTCCATTTCCTTCCAACAGTTTGACAGCCATCACTCAACTTGTTCACCATGGAATGATCTTTGTGCCAATTGGATACACATTCGGAGCTGGCATGTTTGAAATGGAGAAAGTGAAAGGTGGAAGTCCTTATGGTGCAGGAACTTATGCTGGGGATGGATCCAGACAACCATCTGACCTTGAGCTGGAGCAGGCGTTTCACCAGGGCAAGTACATTGCCACCATCACCAAGAAACTCAAGGGAGTTGAATGATTCATCCTCTCAATATAAAAGCATACCATATCTCAAGAAGGTTTACATTGTTTTCTTTTATAGTTTCATATCTCTGTTTCTATGTGATTTCAAAAGGATGGTTGGTTGTTTTACATACATACGTTTGTCTGGTTTCTGTTGCTAAAGTTGTGATTCGTCATTTATAAGAACTAATAACATGCTTGATTACATATGATACCAGTCTTTCAACTTCAACAGTACCATGAGGTATGATTTTTAGTAGAGGCTGCAAAATGGGAGGGTTGAATAACGGGTCTCATGGGGTAACTTTTTATACATGCCATGTTGGGTTTGAAACAGATTTTATCCAAATCATTTTTATCAATAATCACTGTGTTAGATACGATTGAATGAATTGTATCAAGCTATTTTAGAAAGAAAATTAGTTGTGAGGTTTTATACATAAAGATACACTTTGGACGACTTTTCACTCGTTTGACCCCTTACAAATAAAACATAGCCCAAATTGCCTTATTCATAAGTTGGTCGAAAGTGCCAACTTTTATCTTTGATCTCAATTTTGAATGTAGCGTTCAATAACAGACCTTGTTTCAGTATGAAACGGCATAACAGTATTCTGCTACGATCTTGTTTCAGTCATCTAATCTGATTTATTAAATTCTAATTCTTAGAAACTAATTTGTGTTTTAATGTCATAATCAATTCAGACCTTACAGCCTTACAGGTGCGACTTTTATGGTGTGGTAGGTCAGTCTTGTATAGGTTTTTGACAACAGTGGAAATACTCAAATATTTGTACACTATTATGTGCCTTTTTCCAAGTCATGGAAAGACGCCTATCCAGTAACGCGTCGATGGCAACTCACCATTTGAACTAGTTTTGAATTTAAAACTGCTGTGAATCCAGTTTATTTATGTGAAAATAGTTCAATGTAGGTTAATTTATCGCTAGCAGGATAAAGGTTAAAAGTAATTTGTAGCATAATTAAAGAGTTTACAATCTTCTAAAACTTTGCTAGTAATTTGGAATAGTTTAAACATGTTAAAATTAACCCGTTATTGAAGAAGGTAAAAAATATGTATAGAAAGTGTTATTGAAGAAGGTAAAAAGAAATGTAAAGAAAGTGTCAAAACATCATTCGATTTGTTACCCGCTCTGTTTCTGTCACCTATAAGTTATTGTAACTTAGCTTTAGTCACTTAAACAGAGCTTCTTGTTTTATAACATTTCTGGTGCACACATTATGTGTTGGCTTCGTGAAAATGATTAGACGGTCAACCGGTTAAGTAAAAAGATCAATTTGTTGAAAGAAATAACAGTAAAAATCAAGGTTTGAATGTGGAAGATGTATAATTGATATTATATGTAATTTATAATAATCTTTTTTGTGTATCAGCTGCATGTCATCCTTATAAGTTGACAAGTGATCATACGATAGTAATTAAGATAAATGTCATTATACATAAATTAATACCAAATACTTTGTTATATAATATGAATCTTAATATGTAAACAATTAAATAAATAATTAAATTTCTGTACACGCATTTAATATATAAGCCTCAGATCAGTGATGATTTGGCACAAAAATACATAAAATGATAAGTCGGAAAAATTAATAATTTAAAGTATGAAAACTGGAAGTATAGTAATGATGGGGATAGTATTTGGGTGGGATGGAGTATTATTAAAGGAAAATGAGGGAAGCCAGTGTTGTCGCTGTCGCTTTTTTTAATTAAATAAATTAAACAATTTAAACATAGACTACTTCCTTTTTGTTTTCTATAGCTTTCTCTTTTTTCCTTCTCTTCTTATGTCATGCTTACATCATTCATACACTATCACACCTAATTTCTAGACATTTTTATTTCAAAATAAATGTCATCGTTTTCTTTGAAAAAATGTTACTTTTTGTAGTTATACTCGCATCTAATTAAATTTTGAGGTATGATGAAAATTTGATTGCTCCAAAATGTACCCGTGTAATTCCCTTATACATACAAACGCGTAGTTGGGTGATCAGAATTGGATTAGTTGTAAATTTATAATGATTTTGTAACAAGAATTCAATTTGTATAAAGTGTAATGAATTGAACACGTAGCCATAGACCGTGAAGTACTTAACAACTTCGTACAAAACTAATGGATCTTTGATTGTTTTGGTCAAAGTAGATGTAGCTGGTACATGATACATGTAAGTTGAAGCTTTTAATTGAAGTTGCAAACTAATTTTTATTTTCTCTTTATAATATCAAAAGATCATCTAAACGACATTTACTATTTTAATACGCTTAAATTTTCTCTATTATGGGGAGCAAACATAATTATACCCAGAAAACGCATCAACTCGTTACTTGTTAGTACTAAACTGCCCATAAATATACGGTGAAAACGAGGACGAATAGAACACATTGTCTAGAGAGTACCAATATGACAAAAAATTTGTTCACCAAACTGTGATCATGATTGGTTGTGCACATTATTATGAAGATGGTACTTTATGCGGCATTCGTTCACCCTTCAAAGTGAAGCTAGGGTTATTATCTAGCAACTCATTGGTTCAGTCCCTACTACTTGATTTAATTATCATTTATTTTAATAGCTATAGTCCCATAAGTATCAAAAGTTAGTTAATATTTTTCTACTTATATTAATAGTAACATTTGTTTCATTTAAAAAAGTATCTTCACCTTATCATATCATTATGAAAGAAGAAATCTCATCAAATTACAACACAACAATACATATTATTTATGGAGTATGTTTTAAAAACAAGATAGTGATCATAAATAATTTGTTTTTGAAATACTTTTTATTTAAAAGGTACATATCATGGGCCCTGTTACTCCTTCACCAACACCCTTCCATTTCCCTTTTAGGAATCTCGGATACATAAAAAATTAGTATTAGTAGTAAATATATATGAAAAATATCAAACACCGCAATTCCACTAACTAACTTATTCCAAGCGTTATATTCTTTTGTACTTCATTTTATTTCTCAAAACATACATACAAACAAACAAGAGGAATATCAAGTCAATATGGGTCAAATAGTTGAGGCCTGAAGACAATGTGGTCACCATCTTAACAAGATCGCCGAAGAATATAATACTCTAGCTCTAATTAATCACTAGCAACTTGCTAGTTACTCATTCTTTTGTATATATGATAACTCATTAATGTATCATGTTATACTCTAGCTCTAATTAATCACTAGGAACTTGTTAGTGACTCATTCTTTTGTATATGTGATAACTCATTTATGTATAATGTTTCAGTGTTTATCACATTGTTAGAGAGGTTGTTATACTTATAGAGTTATAGTAATGATAGTATGTGAAAAGGTGGTTTAAGAGTACCAAAAGATAGATCCAATAATCATATATGCTTGTCAAAACCTCATATATTATAACTTCTTGATATATAACTTTCTAGTTTTTTGAACCACATGTACTATACATATATAATTATAATTAACTAATACTTAATCATTGATAACCAACATCATAGCATCGATGATCGTTAACTAACACAAGTATAACTTGAATATGATATAAGTTGCTAGCTATTGAATTAATTACGATGCTACATAATAATAATAACACATATTAAAGGATATCATAATTAAACTTCAACCAAACCAAAATCGTCACGTATGAATATGCTTTAACAATGCAGATTTAGAATAAGAATTTGCTTAACCTTTTGCTTTAAAGTTTCAACCATCCTTACTAAAACTTTGAATTGTTAGCTACCTGTAAAATTTAAGATTCTTTATGAACGATGATTTATTATACATATGCATGATATAATTGGCGCCTGTTCTCACATATTCCTACACAAAACTTTAGTTAACTAATCATTATTAATGCTACACTTATTATATTACAAATACTCAATTTTATATGTACAAAGAGGGACACCTTTAACTAAGAACATTTGCCAAAGCTGCATCATTTTGTTTGCAGCTGGCCTAACATTTTAAAGATTCATATCCTTTCTCCTTTACTTTCTCTTGGGATTTCTACGAGATATTTGTTATTTATTGCTAAGAACTAATTCCTTTGATGATCGCTACTGGCCCCATCGACGTACTAATGCTTTCGTGTTTTCGCACTCATCTAAAAGTTCCTCCAAAAGATGGTGTCCAAAAATCGACTGTTGTTTCGTGTGTTACAGGGAATGTGCTTGATATTGGGACCAAACATAGCCCTCGACTTTTTAAATCTAGTCGTGATTCTTCTAATGCATTATCCGAAATCTGCATCAACCCCAGAGCATCAGTTGATCATATATATAATCGTTAACTAAACAAAAATTAGTTAGAACACTTATAGATTGATCTATTTATAGGCACCTGTTTTTGTTGCATGATTGCAGCCCCATTTTTCATGTATGGGGTACTTAAAACCTGAGAAAATAATCAAGATTTTCAAGCATTTATTATTTCTTTTGTATCTTGAATTAATAGAACTATATTCATGTGATTAAACGAACTTACGTCAACTTGTTCATGTAGAAATTTGATATATTCAATAGCTTCAGACAGCACGGATGCTGTATCAGTCTGAAAAAAGCCAAAAAAAATTATTAGAATTATCAAAAACAATACTTTTATTTCAAGAATTAATCATCAAAAAGATGAAAAGGATGATGAAAAATCTCAAGATAGGGATATTGATCATGCATACTTTTCCGAAAGGTGAAACTAATTGTTGGAGTGCAGTGATTCTGTCCCCCATCTTTTCTTTTCTCACCTGATCAATCAACAAATTAGCACAAACAAATCAACTCTAATTGTGTTTTCGATCAAGTATCATAAAGAGTAAAAAGGAGATTCATGTGTACCTTAAAAGCTGGCAATGGTAGGTTGTCATTTCTTGGTCTTTTGGTTGATGATGATTTGCTATTGCTTTTTTTCACCATTTCTGATGTGGGATTCTTGTTATATATACAAAAGGTTGACAAAAATAATATAAAATATCAGTTTTTTATTGGTATATAACATGTAGGTATTGACTGTTTGTTCATCTTGATTATTGCTATACCTTTGGTTTATCTTCAATAGTCGATGAAGGTGATTGCAGTTGCAAAGGAAAGAAGCTTGATCTAACATCATTCATGGAAGTGGCAGACGCATTCCAAAATCGCGCGTTGTTGGAGAAGTGTAATGGAGAAACAATGTTTGGTGGCTGAACTTTTGGTGGTGAATTCACTGAGAGTTCTTGAGGCGGTGGAGGAGTGTAATCTCCTTCGCCGCCGCCACCACCGGGCATGGTGATGCCACCATAGCTAGATTGGTAAGAGTAACTCATACCTTGGTTTTGATCATAACCCGGATCTTGTTGTTGATTCGTGTTATGATCTGAACCAAATAAACTTTGTAATATTGTAGAGTTGCTTCCATAGGAATTATCCATTGTTTGGAAGCTTGGATTTAATCCATTTTCATCGTTGTAATTAGTCGGTTCTTCTAAACAAACACCTCTAACGTTGATTTGCTTGAATTCCGATGGTGAATCCGAGTACATTATTTTATTTGATTTCCATTGAGCATCTTGAAAATTACTTGTGTTTGAGCTCAAACTATGATCTTCTTGGATTACGGTTTGGTAACCACTTTGATGATGATCGTTTCTTTGATCTCCACGACTATTTTACACCAAAAAGATTAGAACTTTTTAGCAAACTAAAGAACTAAAAAACAAAAACAAGATTAATTAATTAGGGTTTTGTAGTACAAAAAGAAGATGTTATAGTGGACTTACTATAAAGCTTGATTCCAATCCAAAGACTGTGATATTGGTTGTGATGAAAGACCTAATTCCATCATGTGTAAGTTGGGGTTGTTTCCCAACACACCACTGCCACGGCCGCCGCCACTGGTGGTGGTTGTGGTGGTGCTTTCGGTGGTATCTTGAAAAAGATTCATAGAGGTGACCGAAACTGAATCCAAAGAAGGCCTTGTTCTTGAATCCCACCAGCTATCTGCCATCTTTTTATATATCAAAAAAATTTATTGATTGATCTTGAAGATACTTTCAGACTTCTTGTTCTTGTTTCAAAAGTATTTTCTTTTTAAGGTTATAAAAATGAAATCATAGTGGGTATGGTGTGTCTGCTATTTATATGAAACTGTAAAATGGAATTTTGTAGGTATGTAGGATAAACAGAAGAAATGCAAATCTAAGTTGACCTTTCTTTTTCTTTTTCTTTTTCCTTTTTCTTTCCTATGCTTTTTTTTTTTTTCTGAACATACACTTCAAAAAAAAATAAAAAATAAAAAAAAATGAGCAACTGGGTTGAATGTAATTCGGTTGATAAAAAAAATATCATGACATAGATAGGGAAGGTTAAATAACACTTTTGTTTTTCTTTAAAGTATTGCTATATATTTGTAGTATTAAGTATGAAACTCGTTATACAAAACTTTGACCTCGAAACTATCGAACTATCATCATTATCATTTATTCAAGCACTAGAAATATATGGTACTAATTAGTTACGGCTTCAAGCTAGCTAGTAGTTTAAAAACGTGTTCATTTATACCATTATATAATATAATATAATGTGTTTAAAATGAATTTTTTAAGATGAAAATTTTATTTAATTCAATAAATTATTTTAAAAAAAAAATTAATTCATAAAAATAACTAACATACCCTTACATTGATTAAATTTTCATTAATACAAACATTACTAAACTATAAACTAACTAATATATAACATTAAATTTTAACCTAAACTTCTCTAAATTTATATTATTATATAATGCATTTGAGATGTGTTTTTTTTAAGACATAAATGACTATTTTACCCCTACAATTACTAAAAACATTTTTAAAATTTCATATAAATGACTAACACACCCCTACATTTATTAGATTCTCATTAATACAAACATTATTATACTATAAACCAATAAATGAAGGGTTAAAGCATTTTGTCACCAACGTACTCTCCTTCATTTTTCGAGATCACCATCCTACTCATTTTAATACTAATGTCACTAACATACTTGTTAGTTAATTGTTGAAGTCACCAACGTTAATGATTAATTTGCAATCATAATTGTATAAACACATTAAGATTAGTTCCAAAAATTACCAAACTTTATTTTCATAACCTAATATTGGATATAAATTTTCTGTAAAAATTTGGGAATTTTTTATAGTTGTATTTTATTTATTCTCAATTTATGTCCAAAATGTGATGGAAATTCAAATAAAATAGCAAATATTCATGAAAAATTATGAAAGTTTTACCATCTCAGTTTCTAATTATTTTATGACTTGTGTAAACATTTCAAGTCATTTGGAACAATAATTTTCTAATATTTTAAGATTAAAAGCACACAAATTAAACTTCCATATATCTAAACTATTATATAATGCATTTTAGATTATTTTTTTAAGATAAAAATGACTATTTGACCAATTTACCCCTATAATTACTAACAGCTTTTTTAAAATTTATAGAAGTGACTAACATACCCCTATATTTATTAAATGCTCATTGATACAAGTATTATTAAACCATAAACTAATTAATATATGATATTTACATTTAACTTAATCTTCTATATATCTATACTATTATATAATGCATTTGAGATGGGTTTTTTTAAAATATAAATATCTATTTTACCTCTGCAATTACTAAGAGTTTTTTAAAAATTAATAGAAATGACTAAATTCTCATTAATACAAGCATTATTAACCATAAACTAATTAATATATGACATTCAATTTTAACGTAAATTTCTTTATATCTATACTATTAAATAATGCATTTGAGATGTTTTCTTTTAAGATAAAAATGACTATCCCCTACAATTACTAAGAGCTTTTTAAAAATTTATAGAAGTGACTAACATGCCCTTACATTTATTAAATTCTCATTAATACAAGTACTATTAAACCATAAACTAATTAATATATGATATTTAATTGTAACTAAACTTTCCTATATCAATACTATTATATAATGCATTTGAGATGAGTTTTTTTAAGATAGTATTGTCTATTTTACCCATACAGTTAGTAAGAGTTTTTTTTAAATTAATAGATTCGACTAACATACTCCTACATTTATTAAACTCTCATTAATACAAACATTATTAAATTATAAACTAATTAATATATGACATTTGATTTTAACTTAAGCTTATCTATATCTATATTATATAATACATTTCGGATGTTTATTATTAAGATAGAAATGACTATTTTACCCGTACAATTACTAACAGTTTTTATAAAAATCTATAGAAATGAATAACATTTATTTAATTCTCATTAATACAAGCATTATTAAACCATAATCTATATAATATATGACATTTTAACCTTAAACTTCTCTATATTTATACTATTATATAATGCGTTTGAGATATGTTTTTTTAAAGATAGAAATGACTATTTTACCCTACAATTACTGAAAACTTTTTTAAAAGTCATAGAATGACTAACATAACCCTAATTAATACGTGCATTATTGAACCATAAAATAATCAATATATGACATTTAATTTTAATTTTTCTTTATATATATACTATTAAACTATAACTTTTGAACTGTTAGTAGTTACGGGACGTGCCAATTATGGACGGAAAGGTTTGTCCATCTTCCGGAATCAAATTCGTCTCTAAAACCTTTAAAAGTTAACTTTCTCCTAATTTTATACATACTGTAAGTTTTAAAAAATAAATAAAAAATGAATGCTTAAATTTGTTTTTCACTGAAATTCTATGTTTTTACCTTTATTTACATGTTTAATTTCATTGTTATGTTGTCAATTACTTTATTCGACTATCCAAATTTTTGATCAAGTTTTAGGATTACAATTTAACGTAGATAATGCATAATATCAAAACACAATAAAAAACGAACAAAAAAAATAAATAAAAGTTAAACCTCTAAACTCAACAAACGACTTCACAACTCGCAACTTGTCAATTAAGAACTCGAAACACGGCACTCACAACTTGCGACCCGACCATCGAGATTGTAATGACATCTTATGATATATTTAATTTTCGATTATTTTGTTACAATTTTTTTTTGAAAATTGTTAAAAAATGATTGTCCAATTTACAAAATAGTATTTTTCGTGCGTTGTCATATAATTTTTATATTTTAAAAACGTTTCAGAAAAAATAATATTATATATCGAATGACAGTGAAGCTAATAAATTTTTGTTGATGCACCGCACAGGTTTTCTACTAATATATATAAACATATATGCTCTAATACAACATACACTCAATCTAATATATATTATTAGCTAGTAAGGCATGATAAAGGAGTTTAAAAATTTTATTTTTTAAGAAAGGCAAGTAAACTACCACAACTATCACACTTACATTTATGTTGTAGGCTTCTGATTGAGAGTGATCGTGCAATAAAGGAAAATTTTCACTTGTCCGGTTCTATGTTAGTTTCTCTAACTGTTTAGAATCTCATCCAGTTCGATTATCATTCTTGACTTGACTAATATAAAAACAATTCACTATCCAAATGAAAGACGATCGATTATCTACCCTTGAAATTATGCAAGATTTACCGGGGTTGTCTTCAGGAGATAAGCGACTTTCACGTAGAGCCTCTTTCTTGCTACACCCGGAACAAAGTACTCGGGAAAATCCTTCCAATCTTTCTTAAGCAGTGAAGATGAGGCAGTGTTTGGGAAGAGAAAATAGATTATGGGAGTATGTAATTTGAACTATTGATTGGTCTGTGCAGATATGTGTTTTTATCTGCCACACTTGAATTCACAGCTAAAAAATGTGTCTAGAAGAACGAGATGGCACATCTACTTCAGGTGGTTACTTCATATTCTTCTACCAAACTCATGAATTGACTAAGCGGTTGGGTCTCTTTCTTTCCATTAGAAACAGCACACTATTAAATTTTGTATTGATTTTAAGTTTTATATATAATAATTTTATCCGCTATAGATGTATAAAAATCCAATCACAAAACAATTTTGTTTCAACTACTACTCTAGTTTACAAATTTGCATACATAAATACATAAATAGTTACGTACGCACATGAAATGAATGAGTGTCATTTTTGGACACCCCCACCAACGGGTCGAGTACACATGCACATATGCGTGTATGCTCTGTTATGTGTAGACTTCATTATATTCCAAATTGATAGCATAGTTCAATTGGTTTTGTTTATCTAGTTACTTTTATACATAAATAAATATATAATATATATTTATGATATTGATATTGATATTGATTCGTAAGCAGTGGGATCTAAATGATCGTAAGGACTACTATTGATTGCTTATTTGCTTAAACAACGTAACAATTTAATTTATTTGTTACTTATTATTTTCTTATAGATGACAGATGAGATGATCATGATCAAACATCTAAATATGATATATCAAATGTATGTTGACGCATATGCACTAAGACAAATAATCCAATCTCACTTGCATCTTTTTATATTCACACGTCTAAAAGTGTGTAGAATTGCAAATATGCATGAGAAATTCATCGATCAAGGGAGATTTGGTCCATCGCTATGTGAAAGGTTTACTAATCAAGAAGTTATGACTTCAAGTATCGTAAAAAACATGTATATATATGTATGATTTATATAGTATGTGAGTTACCTACTCATTTACTTAGAATCATGGAGAAAATGATTCAGAACGTACTTCACGTTTTGAAATAAGGAGAAACGTGTTGTGAAAAAAATCCTCTATTATATTAATTTCTACGTGTTATAAGTGTGGCATTTTCTATCCTTCACAGTTGTATCTTTGAATAATGATTATTCTCCTTATCTTTATTAATATTATCTACGGATATATTAAATTCAAACTCAACAGTGCCATTTACTCTTCAATTAATTATAAGTTCTTTTTTAGAAAGGCTAAGCTTCAATTAATTATTAGTCATAACAACTTTAACTTATTCCTTGACACATTGATGATATAATATCATAAAGTTATTTGTTTTATCAAAGTGTTTAATTTTTTAGGTTTGATCATTTCCTTCATATAAATATCTTTCTGTTTACCGTAAATACTATATTTCAAGCATATATTATATATGGGGCACTCTTGAGTAAGACAAAAGATAACAACTCACATAAACACTACTTCTGTCTTTCTTTCTTTTTTATTTGGTACTTTGGATCATGTTTAATCCATTTTAACATCTAAGTTTCGGTGTGTCATAATAATAGCCGATTTAATATCATTTAAATGTAACTTCTTTGCCTCTCAAAGATCAAATAATAATTCTTATCATACTTTATTGTTGGCACCTTTGGATGTGATTATGTTTCGATCCTAAGTTTTGAGCGTCTCATTATTTATAGACGTTGTCAGTATATTACATATATTATTAAATAAAATATTTCATGCTTTTATTTTATCAACATTTATGTTTACAAATTAAATATTTGTCATATTAAAATACATCTAACTATACTTTCTACATCATTAAATTTCATTTATCTAAATCTTTAAAAAAGTCAAAACGGACATATTACCAATAGCAATTTATACTGATTGTTAATACATCCGAAAAGAAAAAAAATTGACACAATACTATCACGATTCTATTAAGACTGATACTATTGCCTAACAACATGTCTTGCATATACGCACACTGAGGTTCCACTCTAAATCAATTGGTGATAGAGGGAGTAGGCCATGAGCTTGTATGCGAACATTATTTTCTTTTAGTTTCCTATGCGGTACATAGACTTGCACCAACAATCCTCCCTTCAAACCCAAGTCCATTGGGCCTCCCCTCCAACAACAGTCCTGATCCAACATTATTCAGTACCATCGTGAACTCGGCACTTAACCTGACTAGAGTCACATCAGAGAGACTTTCAAACAAGGCTCCAAGTGCCGATCCACCTTCTTCAGTACCACCGTAACCAAGAAACTCAACTTGACTGGGATCACATCATAGAGACTTTCAATACAAGGTTTCAGGATCGACTCATCGTTCGTTGAGGTCAAATCGAGGAGGTGTTACACCCATACTTTTAAAAGAAAAAGAAAAGTAATTTTTTTTGGGGGGGAGGGGGGGTGAATAGTGCTATCCGCTGGATATTCCATTTCTGTCAAAAATCTGCACTATATATCCGCCGGATAGCCCTGTTCTGTCCATTTTTTACCCATTTTCATATTTCAACTCCAAATATAATCAAGACACATTCCATTGCTTCCAATGACCAAAATGCAACTTATAAACCAACTTATTTGCACATATATTAATTATTTACAATCAAAATTCATACCCAAAAACATATTTGACCAATTTTGACACATACACATAATCTGGGTACGAAGTCACAAGTTTAGCAATCAAGATCATGATTAAAAAAAACTAGCATTTGCAAACCTTTAACAAGTGCCTTGCAATCCTTTACTAAGCCTTCCCTTTCCCTCGAGTTTCCTTCTTACCTAATTCGCTTGCGCCTACAAAATGAGTATAACTAAAAGAGTAAGCGAAACGCTTAGTGAATTCATACGTAATTAAACAAGTAAACAACTCATCAACAAATTGAACATCTAAATACTCAAATTTACAACATGGCATCAACTAATCATTAGAAATCAAATAACAACTTGACTTTAGCCACAAATTGTCAACAATTAACAGCTTGATCTCAATTCAACGACTTGATCACAATTCAACAATTTAAAGGCAACTAGAAATCAATTTCATATACACATCCAGATCAATCAATAACTAAATCAACTATAATTGAATTCAATTAACAACTGAGGTCAACATGAGT
Organism: Logfia minima; assembly: GCA_963921325.1. Lineage (NCBI taxonomy): Eukaryota > Viridiplantae > Streptophyta > Magnoliopsida > Asterales > Asteraceae > Logfia > Logfia minima. The sequence continues at coordinate 3,682,338 of OY992768.1, forward strand.
TGACTAACAACTAGCATATACTTGATATGCACAACTATACATATCCGTCATCTATTCCACTTCCACTTCTCTCCTAAGCTAGCACAAGGCTAGGAAATCTCTACCATGTAGAGCAACCATCATGTGGTTCATTTACAACATAAAAACTACCTATTCCACTGTCAATTGGATCCTCTTACACGGATGTAATTTGGGTCCATTTTACAACTCAATCATTTAGTTCATTTACAACATGAAACCACATATTCCACTATCATATGGATCCTCTTACAAGGATGTAATCTGGATCCATTTAAACAACATAACTAGTTTAACTACAATAAAGGTAACTTGCTACTCGAGTTCTCCACTTGTTTAACACCTATTAGCATCACACAACCATTTTAACAAGACAATAAACATGTATTAGCATTCATACTACTTCCCTTATCACTAATCATCAATTAATTCAATTATATCCAGTTTGACTTTTAAAAGTCAAACTAGCATAATCTCACCATTTTAACTCATTAACCCATCTATAATTCAATTGTTTAAAACACCACTTTAATTACAATTAGTAGTCTCAAAATAACTATTTCAAGCTAACAATTTAATGGGTCTATTTGATAAACCCGAATTCAACCTTTCTCCTACTTGGGTTCATAAGCTACCAACTCAATTTCACCGGTTAATAGTTCTCAATCAACAAATACTAATATTGTAATAATAAACAACTACTAGCATCAACTGAACATGATTCATGATTTATTTCATTTATTTCTATCAATTCAACTTATAATCATCAAATACCCAATTTCTAGGTTAAAGAAACAAGAGGACTTACTTGATTTAGGTTAAAGATGGAGTATATAGCTCCAATTTGACTTCTCTATGCTTAATTTGATATTAGTAGGCTGATTTCTTCGTCTTCTTTCTCTATTTTGTCCTAGAATTTCCGGAGTATATGTGTGTGTTTGTGTGTACGTGTATGTATGTGTATACTCTAGAGGTTACTAGTTATGTAGTGTACGTATTTACATCCAACCCTCTAGTCTCATTCATTTAGCATCTCACCCCCATAAGTTACATTTAGACAACTATATTATGTCACTATCAATTATAATAATAATACACATAACTTATAGAACTATAGAATAAACACATATATACATATTATTTAAATTACCGTTGTTTTCAGAGTGTTACAAGAGGTATGCGCCACTGTGTCGTCACGCCACACCATTCACATATAGGCTACAATCGTAGCTATATCACTTGTGATGTTAAACTCAACTTTATTTTCCGTTCAAAAATCAGGTGAAGTAAAATTTGTTTTTCACATGTTTCAAATTAAATATTATTATGGTAATAAAACTTAATTATCATTACTAATCATCTTATCGGATTGAAGTATTACTAACAATTTATTTCTAATGTACATGGTAACATAGAACCTCATTGATTTAGTGATCATCGTCTATCCATAATGAGCGAGCTCTTCGGAGTCCTTAAAGATTAAATTGATGCTTTACGGGCTTATATTACGAATTAACAACTTATTTAGGTGTATAAAATATATACCAAGGTAGAGCCTAATCCTTTACCTAAATTAAGCTTGAGAAGACTAATCGTATCGGATTTATAATAAATCATAATCAACATTATAGGGTCCATATATTATAGGCCATAATGTTCCTTAACTTTATAATGTGTAGCGTTGTTGTGATAACCGTATTAAATGAACATATATGAACCCTAAAATGATGGAAAATGAAAGTATAGGCTCTAATATGATATAGATTGTGCCAAAACAGTTTTCATGTTTTCTGTTTTTAATTATTATTATACTGAAATATGACAAAAAATTTACGAAAAAATATAAGCATCTTACTATATATGTATATATTCCTTGGTGGAAGAGGACGGCAGCGGCGGTGGTTGTGGAGGTCGCCGGAGGCGGAGAGTAGACGGTAACTCCCCTTGACACTTGTTGTCTTTGCTGCTCTTTGACTTTTTTAATTTCTTTACTATACTCCGTATTTGACAAAAACATGAGTCAACGCGTGGGCTCCACTCGTCATGCGCGTGCGCGATCTGGGACCCATTTTCCCCCTACCCACTGGTAACAAAGAAGGAAAAAAGAAAATGATAGTTTCCCGATTTTAGTTATATTTTGTATAAAATTATTTCCTCTTTGGCATTCTTAAAACGTCTCAATAAAATGTTCTTTGTTTTGTTTTTGTTTTTGTTTTTGTTTTCGATTGGATGCTTTTGTTTTGAAAATTATGGAAACAAAGTTATCAAATGTTAATGTTGGCTTTTATAATTCTAGATTTGAAGTCGGTATCTCTTCTCTTTCTTTTCTTTTTTTTCTTCATAATTTAATCAGTATATTAAAATTAAATTAATGCAATAACAGAAACTATGTCATTCAAATAATAATTTAATAAATCAAATGGTAATCTAATACTTTAGTTAAAAAAAGTAAAAAATATTAAGATACACTTTGGGAAACTTCGACACATATTTAATGATTTTGAGATAACTATATTTTTTAAAAATTATCAATTTGACTCTTTATCAAATAATTAAAGCTCATAATGACTTACTTATTTATATATTTATATATATATACGAGTCATTCAGATTCGTGCGATGCACACAGTTTGTATAAAATTGTTCATTGCGTAATATTTGTGTAAATTGTTGAAATATGAATATGATGGTGAATCTAATTAAAACTTGTGTCGTAAATTGAGTTAAACGAAGCTCAAACACATACGACTATAAAAAAGGCTTAACAAAACAATAAGAAGAAACTCAAGAGACAATTCATGTAACATTTAACATGATTTAGTGGTTTGAAACTCCCATCCTCCCGATAGTTTTTCATATGTTAAAGTTTTTCTCTTTGACTCGGAGAAGAGAGTTAATCAACGGTTGAGTTGATATCTATAAAAATTAAGCACCCAATATAATTGTAAGTAGGTTACCATGTTTCTGACAATGATAATGGTTGACGACTTGATAATGTGATAATATATGTGAAGTTTGAGTTCACCCTTTCATTTTATTTATATTAATTAATTAAATTGAATTAATAAGATTTAACATTAATGAATAAAACTTAATATACTAAATTGAATTAATAAGACTTAACATTGATGAATGGGACTTAATCTTTTAGTATATAGTCAGTTAGACCCGTGCGTTGCACACGTATTGTATAATTTTTTTTAAAATTTGATTTTTAGCATAAAAGGTTACAAGTATCGATAAAAGGGTTGTTGAAACTGTCAATTATAACTTATTAATTGATTGGGTCGGGTCGCACCAGCTCGGTGTTTACTAAAGCTTGTGGTACGATTTTCAGTTCAATATTACGTACGCTGTCTGCTAAGTTTTATCTGGTTTAATAACAATATATTTATAATCGACGGAAAATAAGATTCAAAAACACTTTCAACATAACTCAAGATTATTAATCGAACACAAAACTAAAAAAGAACTTTTGACTAATCCTTTAATTACCTCAATCTAATCGCAAATAACTACGGTTAGAATCTTTAGCTAAAGCTTTAAGAGTCTCGATTAAATGTTGTATTAAATTTGACAACTTAGGCAAAAAAAGAATTTTATCATTTTTAAAACTATTTGACATTGATATTTTAGCATAAAAATGATTTTTGTTAGTATATATATGACGACAATTGAGGTGACTTTGTATTGGTTATGGAAATAGATGGAACCTTAAATCTCAATCTCGAATTATGGTATTAAATAGTAAAAGGAATGAAGTTGACTAGTTTGTGGCAATTTTTCTATTTTTTTTTACTATGAGTCAAATATGGGATTTAGAAGTCAACTGCCATGACAGATGAAATGAAGTGGGGTCGTTCATCAGGAGGGGCGTGTGTGCTTCTGCTTCAGCAGCCGCGCACATTTTTCTTCAACAAACAAATACGCCACTCATATGTAAGCATGACCTCCCACCTACAATAATACTTTCGCTTAAATATAACTATTTATTTATAAATAAAATTATTATTTATAAATATTAACACTACAATGACAATGTAATAATACAGATACAGTTTTAGAACATATCACCAAAAACAATAATAATAAACAAATACTAAACGAAATAATACAACAATAAACAAAACAGAATGAGCAAAACAAACTATCTTTTCACGTGAACATTTCCCAATTGAGAGTAAAAATAAGATGACTTAATGCTACATAAATAGTGTTATACATCAATGATACTATAAAAATGAATGTTGCTTTCAACACCTTCGAATTCATTCACGTATTTCTTAACGGTATGTTACAATACTGAGCTCCCTCAACATTGTTGAACCATCGGCAACACAACATAAGAAGATGATGCTCGATGGAGTTAAATTCCAATGAAGATCACTTTGATTAGTAATTTTATATAAGACGTAACGTAATACGGAACATAGTTCAAATATCATGTTAATGTAGCATAAATTTGATATATGGAAAATAGTTCAAGCATGAAGTGGACCACGTACACATTCGAATTTGAAAAGTCAACACATCTTAAGTAGTCTATATGCCAACGGGAAATTATTACGGATTTTGACTTTCTGATAGACGTGTGATGCAAAGTAAGTGGTTGAAATAAGTCTTTCACTTGGAATTTGACTTTAGTAAAAGTCTACACCAGAATTTGGTATCCTTCCCTTCGTTCCTTCTATTAAATTAAAGTAGCGTATAAATCTTATTTTATTAAATCAATATAGTAACTTAAAATTTAATCTATAGAAATAAAAAAAATCTATAATACGTAATGACGAAATAGGAACCATTGAACACATTAAAATAAGTGAAATTAAAAAATATGTCCCCTTCGTTAAAGCTATAAAAGCATTGGTCCAAAAGAAAAAAACTATATCATTTTACTTCATTCGAGTGTAAGTCACAAATTGCAATTTGTGACTCATAATTTGTGAGTTGCAATTTGTGACTTGCATGTCCAGGTATACCGAGTTGTGTCATGTTTTGTGGTTTGAATCACTTTTTCACTAAAATTGCTTCTCTAATTCATTTTGGATAAAACTTTTTAAGATTCTTAAAATTTCTATAAATACTGTGACTCTAAAATAAGATGATCATCAACCTTTTTCACAATTTCTTATAAAAACACTTTTAGTTTTTGTTGGCTGAAATATATATATATATATATATAAAAGACATCTTCCAAAATGGTTCACACTCGTCATTTTTGCAATTTCCATCTCCAAATGAAGAACCAAAAATTGATGATTTATACGCAACAGTTTCGGGGTTATTTAGTATCGCGTTTCATCACAATGAACATTTTCAAGGTGTCAGAAGAATGTACACTCAAGGTTTATTAACTACGTAGATATTGATGAATTTTCAACAAAATATTTGGATTATGCTTTGGAAGAGCTTGGTTATTGGGCTCCAGATAAGTGATATTGTTACTTTAAAGAGCATGATAAAAATCTAGATACTAGTTTACAATTGATAACGGATGAAGTCGAACAATTGAAACATATTACTACTTCTGCGAAAATACCTAAAGAAATTGAGGTCTATGTTATGCGCAGATATTTGACACATCCGTCAAATTCTGAAACTATGATGATGGTAGCCATTTCTAAGATTATGACTGGCTCTTCAATTGCAAGACGGTTGTTCAATTAGTTAGTAATCAATTATTGTAATTTGTATTTGTCATTCAATCAATTGGATAATTGCCAAATTATGTATTTCACTTTGTGAGTTGTATTGTTTATGTAATGGTTTTAATCCCTCCCTATCTAATAAAATAGTTTAGTGTTAGTTAAACACAACAAAGTGAACATGAATGAAAGATACCGAATCAAATAAATCGCAAGTAATAAAACATAGATAACATTGTTAAGTAGTACATAACATAAGTTTTGTCATTACAATAATCTCAAGAGTGACTTAGATGTCACTTGGAAAAGACTGAGTCGACCGAGACGATTCAACTTCGACCTTTACCTTTTTGATTTTTTGGATGATTTATGCAAGTTATATTCAAGATAATATTAATAATACAATGTAATATTTCAGTTTATATATGAATAAAGGTTAGCAACTTATTGTTTTAGATCTTGATTTGGATTTTGACTTTGAGGTGGATCTTGATTTGGTTCTTGATCGACTTGACTCGTTTGTTCTATCGTAAAGAGCTATAAAATTATATCGGTTATGACGGTATTCCTTGCAACAACTACATTTTTGCTTGGTTTTAGTTTTCTCCTATCCTTTGGAAGTAATATTAGCATGGCCAGGAAGGTGACCAGTTTGCCTCTTCACAAGGACTTACGGTAACATAGTATTCAGATCCCCTAGATCGACCTATTCAAACTATTTCAACATAAGTACACAAACTCAATCGAAGTCAAAATGATCATAGGAAGTCAACATAAGTCAAAGCAGGTCAACAATAGTTAACTATATTCCACAAAAGCCAAAACTTGTCAAAATAAGTCCGTATAGTCAAGACCAGTCAAACAAAGTCAATTCAACTCGAATAAAGTCAAACTGGGTCAAGCAAAAGTCAAAATGGTCAAATGGGTCAAAGTAGGTTAAATGGGTCGTGACCGAGATCGTTCTCAGTTACGAGCTGCAAGTTCTCGGTCATGGTCGAGAGGTGCTGGTCGGGAACCGCAAATCTCGACCATGATCGAGAAACTGCGGCTCATGACAGATAACGATCTCGGTCACAACTTCTTTTTAAATGACCAAGGCTCTATAATTGTTTTCTAATTACAAGTAAACTACAAATCAACAACAATAACACTATCCATCAATTAGTAACAAAAAAATAAACACTTTCACGCCAAAAACACAAAAAATCACATGCACACCAAGTGTTCGAAAAAATACCTTACTGGAAAAAACGAAATTAAAGTTTAGATTGTTAATTGAAATGCATTAATACCTGATAATTAGCCATTGTACACCTTCTATTTCACAACGACGAACGGATTCCGTGAAATTTTGCTTCAAATTTGCTTTGCGGGTGACGGTGGTGGGTGCAGTGGTGGCTGCAATGGAAGGCGATGGTGGTTGTGGGTGCTGATGGTGCACGACAGTGGTGTTTTAGGGTTAGGGTAGTGGTGCAGGTTTGAGGGAAAATGTTGGTTTTTAATTTCATGTTTATAAATGTATTGTGTGTGGAATCCGACTGATCAGACCTGGATAACTAGAACATCCCGGACGCAAACACGGACAACCAGATGCAAATTCAGGTCGTCACTCGCAAATCTCGATCATGTAAGTTGCATGTTCAAGGTCGCAATTCGCAAATTGCGACTTGCGATTGCATGGGGCATCTTGATAACTTTTTCTTTAGATAAATTTTTTAATATGCAAAAAAGTAAGTGTTAAATACATCTCTTTAAATAATTGTAAAAGTTATCAACTGTTAAAGATCCACGTAGGCACTAGGTTATGCCATTTTCACTTGTTTTTAATAACTTTTAGGATAGTTCTCTTTTAGAACTAAGTAGGGATGGTAGTATGAAAAAGACGATGAGTTATATAATATTTGGGAAATGATAAAAAGGAAGAGAAAGAAAAAACTTTGCTCTTTAATAATAATAATAATAATAATAATAAGTTCTATTTTTTATTTATTTGTTTCGATAGATAAATTAAATTAATTGAACCGGCCTTCAAAGACTACAAAGTCCAACTATGAATTCCATATTGTCGGACCAAACAAATTCAGAAATTGGACAAAGAGTAGGGATCTACTTTTGGAAGATAGATAATTCAATCTCTTATAATTGATGCAAGTAATACTATATTATCTTATACACAATCATCACCATTTTGATCGATATAAAGTAGTAATTATTATACGGATTTCCACATTTCAAATATATTATACCTTCTAAACCTTTTTGGTTTACTATAAAATATCATTACACAAACTTTTATTTCCTTTCTATTAAAAAAAGTATAATAATTGTTACATATAAATTCATTTTTTAATTCCTAAACTTTGTTAAATGTTCACTAACTTTTTTAAGTGTTAAAAATTAACCTCTTTTACACGTTTCGTTTCTAATACTTTGCTGGGAATAAGGATGATTTACGTTTAGACATTAAAGCCCAACCCAATTATGTATTCAGCCCATATTTGCCATAAGCCCAGAAAGATTAATCACATGAATGATCGGTAGATGCTTTTACCTTTGAAACTTGTAAACGAACTCCGATTGCCGGGTGCTGTCTCCGGCGCGACGTGACGTGACTTCATCCAACCGTCGTATTCTCTTAGGTAAATTACCAAAATCAAGTAAATTAGCACTCTCTATTGTATATATTTTGTGTCATAATCATATTATTACAGTTTTGTACTACCTCAAAATACTGATAAATTAATTCATAGAAATCAACTAAATCTGTGAGCTGTACATACAAATTTTCCGATTTAATATGTAATTATGCGTACCATATTCTCATTGACCTAGGATAGTAGGATCTTTATACTTTAATTGTAAAGCATCATTCTAATTCTATTACTAATTAGGGTTTGTATATCTGTGGTACTGTAATATATACTTAACTACAATTGCATTTTTAATGTTATTTAGATTATTGTTTTGCATCATTATATTCAATGATACACAAACATTTGGCTCTTAATATTAGTGTATATATATTGTTATTTCGGTGAATACAAAATGCTTATGGATAGTTTATCTATATGTTAAAAATGATTCATTTTCTAATGTTATTTACAGCTATAGTTGTAACTCATAATGGATCTACTTCGCAACGCGTATTCTGCTAATGCCGATGATGATGAAGAAGAACACGAAAAACATGCACCTCCACCCTTCAAACGGGCCAAACCTGACTTTCCGCGTACAGTTAGCAGAAGTTTGTCTGCTACTACTCTTGACCAAGCACGAAATGTTTCAAATGAAGTTCCAATTGCAGGCAGATACATATCGAAGCGAGAACGGGCACTCATGGCCTCTGCTCCTCAAACTTCCAATGCAGAAGCCCCAACTTCTTCAGCTTGTTCACCTGGTTTGTTTTCTGAAAGTGCTTGTTATGGTTTGTTTGTTATCACTTGATTTATGGCGTGCTTGGACTATAGTTTTTGAAAAATCTTCTGGTGAACACTTGGGATAAAAAAGGATGAAATGTGGTTATGCTTGATTTATGAAGTGTCTCTCTTTCTACTTTATTCTTATCTTTTGACTATGATAGAATAGAGTATATAAGAACTCTACTATTTGATTATTGACAACCTAATTGAAGTTGTATTTAGTGGCGCAGTTCTTTTGACTATTACGTATTTCATTATCTGTATATTCAATGAAGTGTGCTAGTGAGGTTATTTGTGAGGTTTTTTCTATTCTCAGTTCAAGGAAGCATTTCAGATTTGTACATACGAAAAGATATTGTGTCATCGTTGAGGAATCGGACAGAGGGCTTTATAAATTATGGCTGCGTACCTGAGAGGGTGTCCACAAATTTTATTGGGCACACTAAGGCTGTGAATGCGATAGAATGGTCAAAAACACATTGTAAGTTTTGTCTTGATTACTGAATTAAAATTTTATTCCTCATCTGGTGCCTCAATGATGCATATAGCTTTGATTTAAGGGAAGTGAAAGATATTTGAAACTGTTTTATGTGGTATGTAGCACCACCTATAAGCGAGATATATTTCATAGAGATCAGATAAATGAAATAGTCTTTCAGGATTACTCTAGGTGGGTGCTTTAGATGCTCCTTTTATTGTGTGGGAGGTTTAAGTTTGCATTGAAGTCGGAGCATTGTTGAGGTTCTTTTTGACCTTGAGTTGGTAATGCTTATTAAGTGGTATTTGAAGGTCATTAGCTTCAACTGGTATAGGCTAGCAAGCTTCAAAATAGTGAGCAATGAAGTTGTAGAACGTAGCAGACTCTAGTTAACGTGCAAAGCAAAAGAAGCCGGTGCATATCAGATTGTTCTGATGCCTGGGTTGGCTGTAGGACCTAATGAAGTCAGTTTCCTAAGTTTTGGTATATTGTAAAGGGTCATTAATCTAGCTAATCGGGGAAGGGGTCAAACAGGTTGGAAGTCTCTTAAATTTTTTATATAGTGCATGGAATCTCCCAAATTATGTTTGTTCAAAGGTCTAATTGTAAGGACACTGTTTCTGCAATCATAGTTAACACATTAGTTAATTGTTAAAAAATAGGGCAAAAAGGTGTTTGCGGTCATCTGACCTGGTCCGTTTTGAGCCTTACTAAATATTAACATGTACTGACCCAACGCACTCGGTTTGCCCATCTTGCCAACTCTCGTGTATTCTGTTACTAAATGTCTTTTATATTAATTTCTTGTGTTATTTCTTGCTTTTTTTTCTTTACTAATGGCACTTGAATTTTCGAATTGAAGTCAAAATTGATACTTGCCATTCTGATGTGTTCAACTAAGATAGTTTGCAGCTCATCTTCTTGCATCGGCTGGTATGGATTCTTCCATTTACGTATGGAATGTGTGGAGCACGAAAGAGAAGAAAGCAAGGGTATTCAACTTTCATACTGCAGCAGTCAAAGACATCAAATGGTCAGAACAAAGTCTTTCATTACTCTCTTGTGGGTATGATTGCTCGTCAAGATTAATTGATGTTGAAAAAGGGTTAGAAACTCACGTGTTTAAGGAGGATCAAATTGTTGGAGCTGTTAAATTTCATCCTAATAATTCCAACCTCTTTTTATCTGGTGGATCAAAAGGCATTATTCAGTTATGGGATATTAGAACTGGAAATGCAGTGAATCGGTATTTTCGAGGTCTTGGTCCGATTCTTGATTTGGAGTTTACCAACGATACTCGGCAATTCATTTCTTCTAGTGATGAATCGAAAAGCAATATCAGTGAGAATTCGATTATTGTGTGGGATGTCTTGCGACAGGTTCCTCTATCAAACCAGGTAAATGCTCTACTGACATTCTTTAATTTATAATAGTTATCCAGCATGCTGAATTTGCCACCTGTTAATATTGTTGTATTTTTTAGGGCTCAGTTCGTGTATTACTACTTTTCTTGTTCCCATCTTAATTTCTCAAATGACATGATCTATCACATTTGTTCTCATTGAAACATACACGTAAAACTTGCAAAATTAAAATGTTATGCGACCACAGCCAAGAAGACCTTGATAATTCAAATAGACTATAATATACATACTCCACATTTTTATCACCATGATCTTTAGTATTATTATATGAATTTATTTTACCCATGTATAGATGTGGCAATTTCAACTCATTTACTTAGAAACGAGCCAATTTGGGTTATTCTAAACTATGACGGGTCAAATGGGTTACGTAAGAGGAGTTGACAGAAAAGGCAAGGGGAGAACAGATCAACCGGGTTAAATTATATGAAATTGATCAAATATATAGACCTCTTAAATTGCTTTACTATAAAAGGTTAGATTGGCTAGTTACTATATAGCTTTTACATTTTAATATTTAGCAGAATTTTTTTTATATGAAGTCTAAAAATCGGAATGAAAGTGTGTTCGTGGGTCAGACTGACCCGACCTAACCTGATTCGATTACCTAACCTGTCAGGCTTGACTATTTTACGCCCTGTACCCATATTAGTTGGTTCTTCAGTTACAGTTCATGCAACCGAAACTAACATTCGTGCTGCATTTCTCAGATCTATGTTGAAGCTTATACTTGCCCGTGTATACGACATCATCCATACGATCCGTATTTTGTGGCACAATCTAACGGAAACTACATAGCAATCTTTTCTTCTAAACGGCCATTTAGGCTTGATAAATACAAGAGATATGAAAGCCATGGTGTGTCTGGGTTTCCCATCAAGTGTGATTTCAGTCCAGATGGAAAAATGCTCGCCTCGGGTTCCTCAGATGGTTGCATTTATTTCTATAATACCAAAACATGCCAGCTCATCAAGAAAATCAAAGTGTATGAACAAACATGCGTAGATGTAGCATTCCATCCCATCTTATCAAATGTAATTGCTTCGTGCAGTTGGAATGGAGAAATCTCAGTCTTTGAATGACATGAGATGGATATATATGATTGGGATGTTTTCGACAAAAATATAATAGCATTAAATGGTGATTTAAACGTGGGCTCGTACTAACATCTGGGTTGATATGCTTGTGTTTCTGGAGTATTTGAGATCATGGAATGTTGCATTCGAGCTCTAGTACCCCACAGGTACATTATTGATGAGTTGCATTATTCCTGATTGAAACATGCTTGTGTGTTGGTCCTATCTGAAGTGTTTGACACACTTAAAGCCGAAAACATTGCCGAATTTTTGGCTGACTTCTTTTAAATGCTCCAAACAATCAATTACTTATCTCTAGTAATTTCTAGATAAAGAGACTGATGTAACGTCTTAAGCCCTAATCAATAAACTAGCCTGAAAACTTGCGGGTCAGTTTTTAACTAAGGTGGAAGTTATCCGACTTGGATGCAACTATGTATACAAGTTTCAACAAAATTGGTGTTTGGAATTTGTTTGTAAATGTTGAAACTTTTTTTGCACTATTACTGTATTTTTGGAATGCTGATTTGGGTGTAATAGAATTATTATACATTCATACAGTTGTTATGGGCAAGAGGCCAAAAGATTGATGGATGGATGAATTAACAAAATGTGTATCATGGAGTGTTGACTGTTGATGTCAATTGTAGGGATAAAATGACATACTGCCTCCCACTCTCATTTTTTGTTTCTCTTGTATGTGGGACCAACCAATATCTATTTTCCTCGCCCATTTTTGAAACAAAGTCAAATTTGCTTTCTTTATGGGCTTCTTTATTTACATATGCATGAACGCTTACGTAGTTGTATTATTAATAGAAAAGGACAACTATGCAGATAAATGAAAATTATGTCTAAATTGTATGCATCGTTGGACCAAATAATGTTAACTAGAAATATCATGCTATCTATTATCTACGTTTTCTCTATGCAAGTCCATTATGTGAATTTCTTGGCATTGTCAAAAATAAAATAAAAAATAGTTCTGATATTAGTTGAAATTGACTAGTAGTAGTGGTTAGTGGTCAAGCGGACCTTGGGTCGAATTGGGCCCTTACTGTCGGCTGCACCCACAACATGAACCGATGGCCTAAAAGCTCCCTACCGTCACCACTTAGAAAAAAATCTTTTTCATAAGTAATTTACTGTTTATTTTAGAAAAAAACATACACATGCAAGGATAATATGAGCATGTCAACTTTCATATTATTCATAGTCTTTGTTCTAATGTTATTTAATGGAGATATGGCATAACTAATTTCTTATTTTGAGATAATTCTTAGCCATGAGATCGGTTGATGGAGACCGTCAGAGAGTCAGTCACCCTTTACTTTGAGATAATTCTAGTCTATGATTTATATTTCTAATTAGGACTCGCACGATATGTCTAAACATACCTTAATTGTGAAAAGGTGTAGATTTCATGTGATATTTAATAAAGGTGAAACAATGAACGTTAAAATAACTACAAAAATGAGAATCATGACCATATTTTAGCTCCTTACATTATAATTCTCTTATCAAATAGCAATCGACTTAGTGACTCATCAATCCCTCATTCTAGAATATCTTAAAAGTTAAGCGGGTGTTCGGTTTATTGTATGTAATAATAGGTATGTGTTTAATATACAGTTGAATTGTATGTAATAATAGGTATGTGTTTAATATACAGTTGAATGATAATGGTAATGAAATAAAAATCCATCCTTTATGATGAGTTTATTAAAATTCATGATTTGAGAGTATGATACCTTATTTTGAAACCCACACGTATAAAACAAACACTATCTTTCAACTCTATTTCAATTCATAATTCCTATCATCAAAACTTCAAACCAAACACATGACGTGTAATAAATGGATAAGATGAGTCATATTTTCGACTATAATATGACGACATCACTCGATTTTATTTGTTACTAGATATATAAGTTAATTCATCAGTGCTTGAATTGATTCTTATTAAGTTAGATATGATATGATGCCCTAGAAAAGCTCAAAGTCAATGATTTGGTTTACCCGACGAGAGGTTGTAATTTATTTACCTTTTGAAATCCAAAATCCAAATCTAACATATTTCAAGAGTTTTTAAGTCTCCCTATGCTTTTGGATTCTTTTAGTGACATCTATTAAGTTTAAAAATTAATAAACCTATGCACCTCAACGCCTATGTAATATATTAATTTTTATTGTGTGTGATTAGGGAACATTAGACACCATAAACTAATTTTTTATCCTACGACTAATAATTTATTTAAGATCGGCAAGGAACTAGATAAAAATTATAAAAAAAGGATTGAATTTTGTAACTACAATAATTGAAAGATACTATGTCTTTTATATCTGTTGGAGAACCAATCATAAAAACCAACAAAAATGCTATCAATAATGTTATTTTTTTGAAATGTTGATCTTTGAAAGACCATATTATTTATGTATCTCCAGATTATCCAAAATGTAAATAAAATGATGACCTCGATTATTTTTTCCTTTACTTCAGTTCCAAGTTGTATATCCACTCAAAATAAAAGGTCTTTAATATTAATTACCGAAGGTAGTGAGATCTCGAGCATTTTTCAACTAATTAAACACCGTGAACTAATTAATTAATTGTTAAACATATACTAATAATACTAACATATTCTAAACTACTTTGGAACGCAAAAGGTCATGCATCTTTATTTGACTTCTCAAATCATTTCTTTTATGAGTCATGTTTTTTAATCTTGTTTTCTTTTTCCAACTTTAGGTTAAAGTTTATCTCCTCCTATTAACCCAATAATTAATATTCGTGTCCAAAGCAATGGATAATGACTTTTTTCTTTCAGTAAATTTTTTTTAACCTAATCACCCCACCTTATAAAGTTACGGTGAAAGTAAAAATCATTTGTTTAAATTATCAAGAAATGACTTAAATTAAAAGACCATTTTTCTTGGTTTTTATATAATTTTAGTAAGTTGTAAGTCATAGTCCAATTAATTAACAACTAGACATATAATAGTTTCCTACAACATTATCTCTTACATAGGATACTATTGAGTTTATTTCGATCCCAAATATATGTGAAATACAAACAAAAGAGTTGAAGAAAGATGTAGTCCATATTATTTGGAGTACTAGACCGACAAACTATGCAACACAATAGTGAGTACAAATCGATCCGTACTTGGAATCTATCTAACTTCAAATTATATCAAAAAATAGAAAGTATTTTAAGATATCTTTTAATTAAATTTACAACTTGTATTTTTTTAAACAATACTTTAATTTAATTTTAATGTTCATACATTTATTTTATACGAAGTGCAAACATTACTGTTTATCATTTTCTAAAGCACAAACTATAGTTAGAAGTAATTCGAAATAAATTTAACAAAACATTATGAGAAGTTAATTTATAATGGGTGTATAATTGAATACAAACTGGTGAATACTGTCGTTGTTGGTGTTACTTTTTTTGCTCTTTTTTTATCTGCTACGAATATTCTTATATTCAACCTTTCTAATTTTCACTATACATTCTTTATCCATACTACTTTATAATTCATTTGACTAATATAATTTACTATACTACCCTCACTTATCGAATACTGTATCATCCCGACAGTTACCATATCATAAAAAAATTGCACCAATAGTGTCAAAGAATGCTTCATATGTTTTCCTCCCATCGAAATAGGGATGACTTACAATTTAAATCCCACATTATTATCCACCATGCTTCATACGTTTTGCTCGGACGTTTTTCTTTCGATGGAAGCAGTACTCATCTAAATCTTTTGTCTCTATCCAACCAAATACATATCTAGATTCTTAAAAATCAAAACACATAAAGTATAAAAGGGGAATGTAACATAAATCTTTTGTTTTTCACCTATTACAATTTTAGATACTGCTAAAATTGTGCAACACATCATCATCATCTGAACGTTTTCTTCCAATAAAAGAAGCAAAATAAATCTTTTATTAGAGCATGAATTTTGAAAGGCCTTCACATTGAACAGTTTCTTCAGTTCACATTGTGTGTGATTCTTCTCAAAAATAGTCCATTACAATTTTAGTCATTGATGAAAATCTGCATCAACTATCTAATAACTAATGAGTATAAGTATCCAAACATTAACATCAACCTTTCACAATTTTGACATCTATATGTGTATAAATAGTATGCAAAATGAAAGAGTAACAACTACAATTAAGATATTATATATCTTAATCGATATTTTTATCAAAATAATTTTAACTGACCATTTAATATTCGTCAATATATTACGTCAATTACACCTGCTATAAAAAAATCAAATAATTTTTATTTAAATTAATTTTTTTAATTGATTGCGTTGATTTAAGCGTCTAATTGTGCATTGATTTTAAATATATTAAAAATGAAAGGGAATATATTAAATTATTGTCTCCCATTATTAAGATTTTTTAGTATAGATATATTAGTACAAAGATGACTGTAATGTATAAAAATATTATATTTTTTATCAATATTTTTATTAAAAAAATTGTAATTGATATTTTAATATTTATCATTATGTTACATCAGTCACATCCATTATATAAAAATCAAACAATTTCATATTATATATAATTGAAATTGAAATTAATTACAAATATATTAATTGTATTAATTTATGCGTTTAATTGTGTACTGATTATCTAAAAAGATAGAGAGTGAAATAATGAATTATCATCTTTAATTTTAAAATATTTTAAGATTTTAATACAAATACTTTATTAATTAGTATTAATTAATAATAGTTATTATTATATAGAATAGAAACACTTCCCTAAAATACACAGTTATCCGAATTGCAGAAAAGAACCAATAGTCAACCGACTAACCTCAAAGGCACCCACATGAAATTTCATAAATTTACTTACAGGTTACAAATGGGTATTTGTGGGTCGGTGTTTTCTTCATAGTCAGATATTTATTATTGTTATATATAGCCTCATAGGAATAAGTGTTTTAAAGTATATAAAATTATAATTTAAAGTATATTATGAGTATGTAAATTCGTTTTAATCTATTATTTGTATTAAATTTTTAGTTTTTACTATATCATGATATGTTTATTCAGTCACATGTTTTTTTTAATGAGGTGACCATTTAATCGTATAAATCATCACATCGCCTGACATGTCATTGTTATGTTATCAAAGACGACTGTCACATCAGACGTTACAAAAAATAACAAACTGGATACATATCAGTAACTGAAAAGTTTAATACACATAATATATTTAAACATAGTTGGATACTCACGATAGATTTGTAATCATACTTAATTACATTTATAGCGGGGTATCACATCCATGTGTGTTTATCTATTAGTATAACTTTGTCTATCTTAAGGTATTGAACGAGTATATGAAGAATAAAAGTAGCTAGCTACATGAATTTGAACCCAAACCAAACGTTATTATTGGTGTTTATGCGGCAAAAGTAAGTGGAAAATTTCATATCAAGAAAGGACATGTTTCCGGACCACTAGAGTACACTTCAAGATGGTACCACCCCATTATTACTATCATGCCCCCACTTCAAATCGTGTACTCCTTGATTTCTACCCCGTATTTATTTTTTCTTGTAAAAAATACCACTTATAATTAAATTGTATCATCATTTATATTTATTTATATAAATACGTGTACCTACTACCCCACTTTATTTTGATCAAATTATCTATTGAATAATAATAATAATGTATCTAAAACATATATGGTATATAAATATAAAGTTATTGAAATCATTGGTCAGCTAAGTTTCCACCTATAAAGTTTAAAACACATGAAAGGTTTATACTGCAGTCATATTAAATTAACTGGATTTGATGTTTGGACATGAAAGGTCGAGTGGAAAACTTTTTTCACACTAAATTAAAAGCTTCGTCTCCATTTTCAATGTGTAGGTCATACTATTCCTGCAATCATCTATTTTTGTTTGTTCTATTTAATATTTTGAACCAATTAAATTAGCATGCATAAGACGAAAGTGCCTGTCAATTAATCTTTATGAGCGATCAATTCATGTCTTGTAAAATAATAATAATAATAATAATAATAATCAATCAATCAATTAAACGCTACAAATAGGCTATTTGTTCTTCGTTTTGTCCCGAGCTGAGGTAAGCAACAACCAACTTGAGTTAGAAGCCTAGTCATTGGCAAATAAGCGTCTAATCGTATTTTTCAAAGAGTAACCGGTAAAATTATAGTTAATCAAGATCCTCACACCAAATTTACAAGTTCATTACAAAAATTGCTAATAAAATAGTTAAGTTACTTACTTCGGTACAAAAGAAAAAGTATGTGTTCGATTTATAGCCGTTTACCCTTGTTTTAGTTGCAGTGTTATATCCAACACAATATATGGTACTATAACTAATGATTGACACTTGTACAATATTGTTATGAGCAAAAAACTATAGGAACATGATATAATTGAATATGCATGCAAACTACAAGTTACTTTCAACGTGTAGCACTCATTATTTTGTTAAGTGAATCTATCACCTTTTCACCATGGGGTCAAAAGAGGGATGATACCCCTCAATGCTCAATTATTCACCCACCTAAGCATGCCATATAAACATTTAACAACTCATTTGTACGTCCAATCAATATATTCGTATCGAATTGAACAACATAACAAATGCTGTATGTTATATGAAATTACGAATCAAGGGATGATCAACACTAATAAGAGATATTGTAATGTTCTATGTCGATCCTTCGTTCACTAGTTTATACGATCAAAACAACGATTTGACATGATTAGTTATTATTAAAGTTGGCAAAAACTTCTAGTCTCAATTTGAATAAAAAACCATCAATTCTTATTTACAAACGTAATCTGAAATTGCCATAAGGAATACGATATAACATAGTTTATTTCACAAATGAGTAACACGTGCATGAATTGATAATTGCGCATAGTATGCACGTAATCATCATTTAAAAACATAAACAATTGATTGGTATTCTAAAGCTCTTTATTTAAGATAGCATAACTTGTTAGCTTGGTTGTCAAATGATCGTAATTCAAAATTTACTGTTTTTGGTATGCAAACTAAACTCAATTTTATAATTTTAGTCGAATAAAAACATAAAAACTCACAGTAATTAAAGTTTGAAGCAAAGATATGGTAGGTTCATTCTTACAAATTAATGTGGTTAGTTAACACATCATCTAAAAATAATTCCGACATAGCGACATCACATATGAATGTAAGTATTCTAATCATTTAGTTTCTTTCCATGTAATGATTTCATCTGATAATAATGTATCAGTATAATAATATATTGTGGTCGCAAAGCAGGTTGGAGGTCAGGGCCTTTATTCACGGGTGTTGTTTGTGTAGATGGTTGGAGACAGCGACAAAGAAAAGAACGGTTGTGAATTAGATCGGAGACAATGGTGGTGACTGGTGGTGGTTCCGCAGATTGGAGAGGATGATCGGCCTGTGGAACGGTAATATGGTGAGAAATGAGATAGGTTTGGGGATGATATCAAATTTGAGACTTTATGTGCGTGTTAAATGGGTAAAGCCCAATTAGTTCTTACGGTTCTCGTACATATATTAGTTCTCACTCGATCCTTTTACACATTATTTATATATTGCAAGAGTATACATGAGAAATGAAATTCTAATACTATATATATATATATATAATATAAATCAGATACTACGATATGTATCAACGTTGTAAAAATGATTAAGCTTCGTTATTTCATTCATGGATTTACATTTTACACAAATCCTCTAATTTAAAATAAGTGGAATACTCCGTAATATAATAAACACAAATTGAGAAGAAAAATCATATATATATATATATATGAAATGTGAAGTGAAGTTAAAGACAAAAAATATCCAAAACCATGATTCTTATTCGTCCATACGAGAAAATAAAGCAAGGAAGATGGTGGACGAGCAGATGTGCACCAAATAATGGTGTAAAAATTTGTAAACTTTTAATAAAATTTCGTGAATACATATAGTGAACGTTTATTTTTGGAGATATTAAAATGTTATGCATCACTAGAATAGCTTTGTAGTATAAAATAAATGCAAAGTATTCATACAGCTAAATGTACGGATAGCTTACTTATAAATGTTGTATCATTTATCTAAGTTTAGGTTTAAATGAGAATCAAATAAAATGTGAGAATCGCAAGAACTACTAAATAACATATTTTTTCATATGTGATTGATTTCATTCATATGTGAACATTCATGTAGATTTAATTGATAAAGAAAAAGAAATTAAAAATCCAAAAATTACGTATTAAAACACATTTTACCGATTTGTTCACAGTATGGTGCACTTGTAAACATGTATTAATTTCTTATTTTGTGTTTTGAGATATAATTTTTTATAGTTTTATAGTTTTTTTTCTTTATAAATCAAATGTACATGAAAGTTCACAAATGAATGAAGTCAATCACATGTGAAAAAATGTGTAATTTAGTAGTTCTCGCGGTTCACACCTTACATTTGATTCTCATTTGAACCTGACCCATTTATATATATGTGTGTAAAATTTGAAAGTTAATAATTAAAAATATAAATTTTCTTTGCTTACTGATTGAATAATGACACAAAGTCTTTATACCGTCAAGAACATGAATGTTATCCCCAAAATAAATATAGAGCTTTAAAACAAAACAATATATGATTGGCCGGGCTCTACTTAATTCAAGGATTTCCGTAAGTTACAATTAAATTAAGAAGTTTGATAACTAGTCTTTATGATTTCAAATGAAAAGGGGTTTTAAATATCACTTATCCTATAATTTTTGAGTTCTTGAAACAATTAATGTGTAATAAATAAATGTTTAGTTTTTTTTATTATTATTATTACTTATTACTTATACTTATCTCATAAACAATCTATAATAATAATAATAATTTATCTTAATCTATCTATATTATAATAATAATCCTATAAGTTTTGAGTCTTGACATTATTAATAATAGTAATAAATATTTGAATTTTATCACTAATGTGTGAAAATCACAAGTTATATTGTTCTTTATTGCATCAAATTTATTTATTTATTTAATATTGTGAGTTATGGATGTTGATATATTGTGTTTCTCATTTTGATATTAGGTTGAAAAAAATTAGGCTTTGAAAAGTTATGAGTGCTTACATAATCTTTAATTTCTAATATTACATTCATTATTATTAAACATAACAATAAAAATAAGTTTTATGCGTCATGCAAATTTTGTAATAAAGTTAAAGTTGACTTTTGTAATAAATAATAAATGTTGATACTAAATTCATATGTGGACCACAAATAAAAAACTTAAATAATACACTTTTATTAACTTTTGAAGTCTCAATGTTATTATTATTACTCTGTAATACAAGGTCCTAACATAAAACAAAGTGATAATATTGATACACATAGAAACTTAAATACCTAAAATAATAAATTGATCTAATTTTTTTACCTTAAAAGTTTTAACGTTAAATTAACTTATTAGAATGAAATTTTTAGATGATTAAACAATAAATATATATTAATTTATAAGTATGTGAGTAGCTAAAGTTATTAAAAGTTGCGTATTTATAAAAATTCAAAAGAAAAACAAGGTCTTAATTTTCCCTATGTTACAAAAATAATTCATTTTAATTCAACGCTCAACTTTTAGTTTTGCGATACACAGTAGTAAAAATAAACTTATTACACCTACAATAAATATTAAATAAAGTGATTAAAATAAATTAATCTATTATTTGTTAACTTCTAAAGTTTTAAATAATCTCGAAAAACTCTTTTAAAAGAATAACACATAACTTGACTCAATCAACTTAACTCAAACTTATTTTCTCGACTTTAAAAAATCGATCATTTAAATTGGAATCCGTTTTAACATGTTATTCGGGCGGTTCATTTTGCTCATCTACCCAAACCTTCATAAAATGCAACACAACCCTCCTCAAAATTAATTAAATGACATGAAAGTTAATGTAAGTATTGCTTACAGATGTAAAGATTTCAAACTACTTTTCAATATATTATGAAATGATTATAGCAAAAGAAGTTCTATTAATGCGAAATATCTTCAAACTACATTTATATATGATTCAAGATTATATCTTTTATTATTTTCTTTTTAACAAAATATAAGATACTAAATCTAAACCAAAACATAAGATTAATATAACTAAATTAGAAATGACAATGTATATACATAAGAGATGCTTCCCTGTCTAAGTACCAAATTTAGGAAGAAATGAGGCAACACCGATAGATAAGATTTTAAAAACATCATCTTTAATCATCATCAAACAACATCAGCTTTTATACATACAGTATGTGATAACTTAACCCTTTATTTTATCATTTATTAATTTTATAAACTGTTTATTGAATTAAAAATTGACTTGTAAGTTACAAAATGTACATTATGCATGTTAGCACTCATTTGAAAACAATACCCGTATTTGATTTAAATAATCAAAGGAAAAAGTTATGATTAATATTCGTAATCTATAATATAAAATTGTTTTAGCAAAACTAAAATGATAGGCATAAAAATTGAAATACATTATATTGTTGGCATTAATAAGCATATAGGATTAATAGTAGCGACATTTATCAAAATATGTATACAAAAACATCGGAACATAATAAAATTCGTGCATTGCACGGGCTATTCCATTAGTAATTAATATACAATTGAGTTTTAAGTTAATGGTAATGATTATGACCAAAATCCATGCTCTCATACTCATTGAAGTAGATCTTGTACCCATGTTACTGTTAATTCATGTACATTGTTTATTAGTATTTCATGCAATCGTCCATGCAAATAAATGCTTCATTTTAAAAGTGATTTAGCACAAAAACTTTTCTTCACCCACCCACCCACCCGGCACAAGATTTTGTTGGTCCCGAATTGAAATATTAATAATAATTATTTAACTCAATAATCTAGTTATTATATGTAATACAAATTAAGAATAATCTCATGTTTATATTAACTAACGCCTTAAGCCCTTAACTGAGATGGTTTAACAAATTAAGATCAATATCCAATCCATCTAACGATCGCGCGAGATGTCATAACCAAATGACAAGTATATACAGATTCATCAGTCATAGAGAGATCCACATATCGATGTTTAACAAACGGCAAGATACTGAACATACAATCAATGATCGTTAACAAAGGACTTAATGAAATTTTCCTTTTATCAATATCATCGTTATTTAAAATCATAATAATAGTGTATCTTGTATCGCACAATTTTCATATTGTTTCTGCTGAATACATGCAGTACTTTTGCATATGCATCAATTTTTACATCGACTGTTATTTAGTAAATTTATTAAAAACTAAAAACTTATATAAAATAAAGAAAGGAACCAAAAACTGTAAAGTAGAGATTTTTGCGTATTTTATGAGACTAGTCTTATTCAACTTTTATTACACAACACTTTCACGACTTTTGGTATTATTTATTCATTTAAATCTTTTAATATAATATATTATAAGCAAGACTATTGAATTTATCTAACCCGTTAATTAATACTTATGAGAGTGAAAAAGATTATGAAGAGTGTAATATATAAAAATACAGAGGGAAGATAAAGTAAAATGGCCTTATCATGTGTCATGTATATATATATATTAGATTTAAATTGTGTGATGCATGACAATTTAAATTAAATAATTTTTATATTTTTTATAATTTTTATCAGTTAATAATTTAATATTATTTTTTAATTAGTGTTTGAGTAGGATTCATAAATTTTTTAATTAATTATTATTATATTCAAATATTATCTAACTCTATCTAATTTTATTTTTTAGTTTATCTTTTAAATTTAAATAATTATTTATTTTTAAATTATGAAAGACCGTCACGTGTCATTTTTCCTATGTGGCAAAATACAAAAAAACCTTTTATTATCTTTTAATATATGTATATATATATATACTAGATTTAAACCGTGCGATGCACGACAATTTAAGTTAAGCAACTTTTATATTCACAATTTTATAGGGTTTAATAGTTTAATATTATTTTTCAATTAGTGTTTGAGTAGGATTCATATATATTTTTTAATTAATTATTATTATATTCAAATATTATTAAACTCTATCTAAATCTATTTAAAAGATTACAATTATTTAATTTTAAATTATGAGAGATCGTCACGTATTATTTTTACTTATGTGGCAAAATATGAAACAACATTTTATTTTCCTCTTATATATATATATATATATAAACATATCATATATATGACCTATAGTCATATAGAATTCAATTCGAGGAATAAAAATCTATAATTCATTGCCCAAAAATATAGAATCGAAATGGAATATATGATCAAGCCGATATGTTTCTCTTGAGAAGACTGCCATATTAGATAATTTATGAATTACTATTTCCGTCTAAAATAAAGAATATAAATCATTAGGAATATTTACACAAAAACATTTAACTACTCGATCGTTGTCTATAAATAATAACTAAGAGGATGCAGAGTGGCGGGTACACGGTCAGTATGACAGGTGTACCATACTCGTCTGGTGACTCCGACATCAAGGTCGTGTGGCTGGTGTGGTCGAGCCAAAGGTGATGACAACTACACCATATTTTAGTTTTTTCTTGATATAAATAATGATTTGAAAGTAACAAAAATTTGAAATGATTATCAATTTTTAGTGCAATAATAACGGGTAAAACGTAAATTTTGATGTGGTATTGATATATAGTCAACTAGTGTTAAAACTCGTGGGATGCACCGTATTATAATATTATATATTTATTGAGTAATATTTATGCAGTTTGCGTTAATTAAGTTATTAAAGTTTTTAATTATTTAATATGTATACGCGTTTCATAATTATTATCAATATAATTTTTAAATTTTAAAAGGTCACTAATTTATTTAATTTATTTTTTCAATTTTAAAATTTAAAAATTTTTCACATAACACTTAGTCACATAAAAAATTAGTTGTAAAAAAAATATTGTAAGCGTGATTAAGTGATGATATCTCCCCCCTTCTCAAATTAGTAATGTGTTAATCACAGAGATACCTAATAAATTAATCCAAAAATAACCTTGACCATTTCATTAATTGTTGTAACATGTATGTATTCTTTCTTTATGCATTTCATTGAATTCATCACGTACATATCTAACACCCTTTTTATCCTAAATAATATCTCAAATATATTTAATATTATACCCTGTAAAATAAAATAGTTATTTATATATATAAAAATGGTTGTGGGAGAAAATAATGGACATTAATCCCCTAAAATCCTGATAGGGAGCTGCAATCACTAAGCGTTCCACTCAGGGACGGTCCACCCGCCGTTCCACCATAAGACCATGATCGGAGGAGGATTAGGTAATCTCCTGGCCGTCCGATCACCATCAGAGTCAACGCATTTGTGGGGCTTCGACACGTGTCGAAAAGATGGTGGGGTTGGCGTCATCCTTGAGGGAGTTATAGGCAACAAGCATTCTTGAATCCAGGGTCACTCACATGTCACGCTAGCGCCTTACTTTCGGTGACTTGGATTAGTATGTGCTCGCTTTGTCTTATTACCTTCCCCTTTTTTATAATTATATTAATTAAATTAATAATTCATATAGTGAACTAATAATTTGTAAAATTTACAATATAAATAATTCTTACCGAGTAGATAAAACGTTACATAGATTAGACATGCCAATTGAATAGAACGAGTTAAACGAGCCGATAACTAGTTTTAATTTCTTAATTAAGTAATTATCTTAAATAATTATTTTGATTTTGATTATATACTAGTATAGCTGAATTTACCAAATAAAATATGATTAAAATTATCATTATTAACTCGCAATTAATATGTTTATACATGAACTCATTAACGACCAGTCAACATAAACATTGTTAATTAATTAAGGCAAGTAATAATGGTGCATATTAAGTTGGGATCAATACTTGGTGGAAATGTACGTGTGTTATTGGAGTCAAAGAACTTATTATTATAAATGTACTACGTTTACATGTAATTTTTTATGTATGTATTATATGAAGAGTAGAGTAATTAAAAGTAAAATTGTAACATTTGGAAACTTATCCTAACTAAGAAACTTGTTACCGTAGTATGGTCATTTGTTGGGTATATATATTAATTGAGGCTAATGTCTATTATCTGTTTTTCACTGTAGCCATATAGCGGCACATTGATTTTGTTTTTCATTGACCTTTGAATTACTTTTACGTTATCATGGTTACGACCACTTTAACTTTTTATTGATTTTATTTATTAGTTTGTATTGTTTTTTACTACTACCTTTTTGGACGACAACGCGACACAATGGTGAGGCCAATAAGCACTGACCCAATCACTTACGCCGACTCATTACCAGCACCATAGTAGCTGCTCTTATCCCTCTAATGCGTCGATGGTGTAATATTAATTTTGTTAATTAAAATAAATTTTTTAACTGCTGAAATCTCTAAAAGTTCAATTCTTGTGCTTCTAAATAACACTAAACATTTTAAAATGACTAAAGTTTAATTCAAACTGTATTTTCATATTTATATTTATAATTATTCATTTAATAATGGCCCGTCGAGATTAATCATTTTCCGTCAACGTTAACCACTAACATTAAAAGTTAATGTTGAGTTTCATTTCAATTTATTGGTTAAAATTATATTGTGAAAACTTAACTTCGTACCGCTCTATCAAAAGGTATACTTTATATTAAATTCAGTGTTAAATTTCAACTCCGTGTTTAATATCGAATCACTTTTTTTTACATTGATTATATATTATATTCGTTTATGGAAATTTAATTCAATATATATCTTCGGAACCTTAACTTTTATATTTAGAGTATTCGCTTATGTTGTAAAATTTTGTATTGACCAGTATCGTTATATTATCTTTGATTTGATCAGTAATGAAATTGATCTATGTCACGTAAGCTGCAGTTTTGGTTGTAAAAGTCAAATACTACGACGTGGATTATTAATTTAAGTAGAAAATAAAAAACGTCTACAAAATTCTTTTCCCAAAAAGAGATTGAAAATATATAGTTGGTCAATTTCTTAATAACCCGTTTACGCTATTAAAAAATCTTTTGAAATTGACCGCTTGAACTCCAATATTTCAAATACGTTACTTGTACCATGAAGCTAGTTATCACACGTTCGCCTAATTAATCACCACTTGGAAAAAAACGTATAAAGACCTATCCTTACGTAGTGTTGTAACATAAATAGAAAATCATAATTTTTATCATTGTATATATATATTTTTTTAAAAACAAATGTTCACTAATTAATTATTATATACACCAGTGACATACATGCTCAAATATATATTTATTTGATTCATTAATAAGTATATATTTTTGTATATACGATGAATTAAAATATAAAAGAGTTGCATGCTCGATAGCATACTCCGACAAATGTAAAATTATTAAGAATTGAATAGTACTAAAAATAAGCACATCATAATTATTAGTAGATTTAATTCGATGATTAATACTACATAATCAAGAAATGTAAAGAATTGTAATAAGTATATTTGTCCACCACGACTTTATTACATGGCGTCTTTCTATTTTCCATTGCCGTTCGAACGAAGACTAATAGAAACACATATATATGGTTGGAATAGGGTGACTTGCATCCAATAATGGTCATGGATTGTATACTCTATAGTTCAAGACAACTTTCTAGTAAAGTTAATATTTTTATCTAGAAACTTCAGTGCGGTGCCTTTCAATGCGGATGAATCTCACTCTTCGAGGAATAAGCATTCAGTCACACTTCTTTAATTTTTGCAATTTTGAACCTCAATATGAAATTCACATTTTTCTTGAGTACTCAATCGCTTACCGTCTGCTATGGGAGTTATATGTTTGTTGGGGTATATCCTAACCATATTCAGTGTCGGTTCCTAATGTTCTGAAATGGGGACAGACTTTGGGTTTTAGTAATTCGGCTCTTATCGGATTTAATGTGGCGATCAGGACCTTGTTTTGGCTTATTTTGACCTCTCGCAATAACAAGATTTTCTCATCCGGTTCTTATGGTTTGAATGACTTTATTTTAGCAAGATGTAATCACAAGTGTTTTTTTTTATTAATTTGTAGAGGTAATTTTTAAGAGTAAATTTAACTGGAGTAATTTGTGCTGTAATCCCGTTATAGAATGTTCCTTATAATTTTTCGTTTGTTTTGTTTGTATTTATCCTAAGATCTTGTTACTTTTTATAAAATTTTCGATTGTTAAAAAAAACACATATAATATATATATATATATAAAATATACCATATAAAGGTTAGAGGTAACAATATAGATATATGGTAATGGTCAAAACATGTCAATGTTAATCATGTAAATATTAATTTTTTTTTATAAATGAGTTAGAACACATGACAAATAAGTGTGGTGCACACACGATGAAATAAGGACATCTACATAGAATTGGGAAATCAAATTAAGTGGATAATTACGTGGAAGAAAAGGTTGTATGGCCACGTTGGTAACACCACATGCTTCTAACATTTGGACAAATATTCTCCCCCAACCTTCCCATTTTTCTATTAAATTCATCATGTTAAGTGAGTTATCAAAATTATTTATTCTTCAATAGCATATGTATGATAAATAAATAATTAAATATCAATATATTATCAAAAAGTTGAACCTAGTTAACTTAAAATGTGGTCAAACCATTATGCTACTAACGGCAAAAGAATGATTTGCATGAAACGCATATTATTATTTTTTAAACGGTTAAATTTTACTAAACGATAAAGAAAGTAAACTTGAACAAAGACTTCCATAAAAACGAACTTGCATCACTTGTCAAACGTACCTAATTAAGTAAAGTAACAATGCTACGTACTCGAGCTCCAAATTAATGAAAACAATTTACAGTTTATTTTATATTAATTCCTTAATATCAAATTAAATATGGGCAAATATAAACGTTGTAACATAAATAACTAAGCTACTTTATCACGTACAAAATAATCAACCGTGAATAAATAAGAAAAGGTGATTTTAGTTTCAATAAATAAAACTAATTATTAACAGTTTAATTGTCATTGATTTTTATAATAAAATAAAACTAATATTTAAAGAAAAGGTACTTTTAGTCAATAACTTATCATATTTTACATTTTATTTTCATTAAAGAATTGAAATTTAATAAAGTAACTTAATTTACATACATCGCTACGATATTTATTGACCTTTAAAATCTTCTTGATATAAAATATTATCCTTGAGTTATTTGTGGTGAAACTATCGTTAGAAGTTAGTATCATAATAACAAAACAAATACCCCATAAACATTTAACATATTTACAACAAGCCACTCCTATTGATGCACAGTTATTTTGCACCTTAAATGGATTAAACACACCACCTTACCACCATTTTCCCTCTATATAAACACTACATTCTCTATTCTTTCCTCCCCACAACCACCATTTCTCTCTTTTAACATCCTTCAATTTCTCTCTAAACATCGTTCTTACACCATGCCCGAGGCACCGAACGACAGTCCCACAGCCACGGACTACACCCTCACCGAGAAAAACAAAAACACTCTTCAATTCATTGAAGATGTCACCTCGAACCCGGACAACGTCCAACAACGAATTTTATCCGAAATCCTTACACAAAATGCAAACGTTGAATACCTTAACCGTCACAATCTGTCCGGTCATACTGACCGTGAAACATTTAAGAGAATAATTCCTGTTGCTACGTACGAAGATTTTCATAACGATATCACTCGTATCGCAAATGGTGATAAATCCCCCATTCTTTCCTCCCACCCAATTTCAGAATTCTTAACGAGGTATTTAGCTTTATTACTTACCACTCTTCTATTTTAGTTCGTTTGATTAATTGTACAAACATGTTTTAAAAGTGTAAAACTGACATCCAGCTAATGGATAATATTTACTTAGTATGCACCGTTATTATGAGACAAAAAAATTACTTACTTTTTATTTTTTTATTATTTTCTTGCATATAGTTTGGTATCACAAGTTAAAGTTTATTTGATTAATGGGTTTTTAATTTGTTGGTTTGTAGTTCTGGGACTTCTGGTGGGGAGAGAAAATTGATGCCCACAATTGATGATGAGCTCGGAAGGAGATCTTTTTTATATAGTCTTTTAATGCCGGTTATGAACCAGTTTGTACCCGGTTTAGATAAAGGCAAAGGGATGTACTTTTTATTCTTAAAATACGAAGCTAAAACACCCGGTGGGCTTGTGGCCCGACCCGTTTTAACTAGTTACTACAAAAGTTCTCATTTTAAAGAAAGACCTTATGACCCATATACTAATTACACTAGCCCAAATGAAACCATTCTATGCCCAGATTCATATCAAAGCATGTATTCACAGATGCTTTGTGGGTTGTACCATAACAAAGAAGTTCTTCGGGTTGGGGCAGTTTTTGCTTCCGGGTTTATTCGGGCTATTCGGTTTTTAGAAAAGCATTGGAGTCTTTTAAGCCATGATATCCGTACAGGTACTTTGAGCTCGACTATTACCGATTTATCCGTGAGGGAATCGGTGATGAAAATATTGAAGCCCTACCCGAATCTTGCGGATTTTATCGAGCTTGAGTGCTCAAGGAAATCGTGGCAAGGGATTATAACGAGATTATGGCCGAACACGAAGTATGTTGATGTTATAGTCACTGGGTCCATGGCACAATATATACCAACTCTTGATTATTATAGCAATGGGCTCCCTTTAGTGTGCACAATGTATGCTTCTTCTGAGTGTTATTTTGGTGTCAATTTGAACCCACTTTGTAACCCTAGTGAGGTTGCTTACACACTTATACCCACTATGGCTTACTTTGAGTTTCTCCCCGTTCATCGAAACGACAGTGTTGCGACGAAAAATGAGAAAGAAAAGCAACAATTGGTCGATCTTGCAGACGTTAAACTCGGCCAAGAATATGAGCTCGTTGTCACCACTTATGCCGGTTTGTTTCAACCCTAAACTTTTCATAGTTTTTTTAGAAAAAGGCAATCCTACGACCTATCTCAACTATGTGCTCTAAAATTTTTATTGATGCAGGTCTTTATAGGTATAGAGTTGGTGATGTCCTTAAAGTTGTTGGATTCAAGAACAAGGCTCCTCAATTCAGTTTCATATGTAGAAAGAATGTGGCTTTAAGTATTGATTCGGACAAAACCGACGAAGTTGAGCTACACAAAGCAGTCGAGAATGGAGTTAACCATTTGGTCCCATTTAGCGCAACTTTGACCGAGTACACAAGCTATGCTGACACAACCAGTATCCCCGGTCATTACGTGATCTTTTGGGAGGTTAACGAAAATGGGTCAACCCCAATTCCAGCTTCTGTGTATGAAGATTGTTGTCTTACAATTGAAGAGTCATTGAATAGTGTTTATAGGCAGGGTCGGGCTTCAGATAAATCAATAGGTGCATTGGAGATCAAGATCGTTGAAAATGGGACGTTTGATAAGTTGATGGATTTCGCAATAAGTTTAGGCGCTTCAATTAATCAGTACAAGACTCCAAGGTGTGTGAAATTCGAGCCGATCGTGAAGTTGTTGAACTCAAGGGTTGTGTCGAGTTATATTAGCCCGAAGTGCCCGAAATGGTTTCCGGGTCACAAGCAATGGACCAATGTTAATTGATTATGTATTTAGTTAATTAGGAAGTTAATTAAGTGGAAAAAGATGTTTGTTTAGATTATTTAACATCTTGAAATGTTATGGTATATTGTTTTTTAATGGTAATTTCGAGTAGGATATGTACAAAAACATTTTGTGTCCATTTTCATGTTTAATGTTTGCTAATTGTTTCAACATTGTTACAATTGCACAAGTTGATGTAAAATGATCAAAATTTATGTAATTATAAACGATATTGACGCAAGATGGAAATTAAATACGTTAAACACGTGTTTTTTGTTTTTTTTTAAGTTACATTATGTTATATTGTACGTTATGCACGTTTAAATATGTACTGTTGCATCCTTTTTTCCATTTCTACTCATCGCTGTGCATTTCAACTTGGCCCAATTTTAGATATGGTGCATTCTTTCTTGTTTACGACATTAATAAATTTTTACAATTATTTAAAAATCATTTTGGTATCAAATAATGTTGTGATAGTATTTTGATATCATTTGTTCAAACCAAATTTCGAAGGTCTTTCGAATCATTAATAGACGCAACCTAAAGTAAGGGTGCTTTGAAAAGATTTTATGAGTAAATATTTGTTGAAAGAAACTTCAAAGAGATGCATAGCAATGAAAAAGTTGTTATCCGTTGTTTATAAATATTCTATAGTTCAATAAAATCATTTACTATCATGACGGGATAAACTAAAGAATTAAACTGACAAATCAATATTATGTTAGTAAATTCACGGAAGAATTAATTAGTGACAAAAACACTGTATATAAAGACTGAAAAACTGAATTTCTTTTAACTTCACATTTTTCTATAATAACTTTACAGAGTCCACTAAAAAAACGCAAGAACTAAAGAGGTTGTCTATGTCGTCTTTGATCGTTCTTCAAAGGAAACAACTAAAAATGATACGATAGAGAGATATCTAATATGCTTTTCAATTTAATAATATAAAATAAATTTTAACTTCATATATTAGTCATGGTCAGAGTTTTTATTCTCAGAGGTTTAGGTCTTTTAAAATTTATGATTTTATTTATATTAGCAATTTGATTTTATTATTTATGAAATCATCAATTAGTGAATGAATTATTTGCATTAAAAAAAAAAAAGTAAAACAAATTTACAATTGAAAGTCAAAGTCAAAGTCAAAGTGAGGAAAGAACGAGTATAAATTAAATCAAAGAAGCCTACTTACAATCATAAAAAGCAAAGTAAACCATAATAAGTGCAATTCAAGTCTATTAGTCAACTCTTGCTTCACCTCACAAAGTGTGGATTACTTTAAGCAATTATAGGGTTATCCTAAGATAATAATTATTTTAAAAAGAATATATATGTGAATATCTTAATTGTTTTCTGACGTCATTTTTAAATTGGCATAGAGGCAAGGGTGTGGATTTGTTATATGTTTCTTATAGTGTAAAAGTAACCAATATAATTTTATTAACATAGTGCATGTTGCATACCCAATTAAATTTTAAAAAGTCAAGTATGTCACTACATAAAAAATACTACATGTCTAGTTTAACAATATTTGAATAAAAACCATATTATTACTTTTAGATAGTCAATAGAAACATATGTTATCTTGTTATTCAAAAAAGTAAAAGTTCAAACTAACATATAAACAAAAGGTAGTCAAGAAAGAGCCCAAAAGTACAATCAAGTACTTTGATAAAATAATTAATATCAAAGTGTGGAACTGAGTGAAATATATATGTGGTATACAATAATAGTCTAAACCACATTGACAAGTCCAACTAATGTTATGCACCAACATTATTATTATCATCATCATAATTAGGTTGTAACTATTGTTTCAAATATAAAATGACTTTGTTTTAGATGATAAACATTGAATAATGGTATCTTTTGTTGATTTGATATATAGTAAAGTTAAAAATTGAAAGCACTAGTGTCAAATGTCAAGTTCTAACATCTCCTTTTTGGTAAAAAGAAGTTCATGGGAAATGGCATGCTCCTACGTACAATTCAAGTGCACATTTCAATCATTTGAAATATGAAAATTAGAAAGAGCCCCCACTTTGCATCTGATCATCCTTTAGACATGACAAACTAAGTGGCTTCAAAGCATTGCATAATTGAGCCACTTAATGTATAAATAAACTATTAAACAATTGGTCCCTTATACAATTATATGGCAAAATCCAAGGTATATATTAGTTAAGGGTAAAGACTAAAGACTATAAATAAGACAGAGTGAGGGTAATTATTATAAATTTGAAGTGAGTAGTGCGAATTGTGAAAGAAACATGTCGGTCGCAGAGTTGCATAATTTACAGACTTGCAACATGGGAAGTGAGACGTGATTTTCAATGTTGAAGTTTCTTCTGGAGAAAAAACACCACTTCCCACAGGTATGGAGATAAAAGAAAACGGAGAAAATCAGACGGAGCCCTTTATGACGCATTGTCGTCGCAGAAGGTCACAAAACGATAGAAACTCTACGCTTTTTGACTTCGACCGAAATCTTTTTTGACTTTTTTTATTGCGATGACACGGTCATCACATATGCCTTTTTGTTTTTCTTTTTGAGTTTTTCGTTTATGATGTTTGTAGAACACTTAATACATTTACGTTTATGTTTTTTGAGCATTTGGTAGTTTTGTATGTTAGTTGGTTAAATGGATGATTTGCATGATTGTTTAAACGTTTGTGTAATTGTGTTTTGAATGCGAAAATTTTGTATATATCTACTGTAAAACCTGGAAAACTAATGGCAGAAAATTTGCTAAAATTATTGTACCTACTGTGACAACAGGGCTTCAACGACGACACCTATACATTTAGTAAAAAATATTTACATAATTTTTAAAAAATAAACAATTGTTAAGCGACGAATTTTGTCGCTGGAGTAGCACTTTGATTCTAATTTTTAGTTTAATCGGAGTATATAATTTTAAAACATCTGTTGCGATGACAAGCAACGTCGCTAATACTTTTTGATTTTGATTTTCATTTATTAAAGTCGTCAAAAAAGCTTGTGGGCTCAGCACGTTTCGTTGGAAGGATCGTTGCAGTAGACCTACTCATCCGAGATTACAACGATGACATTTTGAGCTTTTTGCGGCGACTTTGCCCATCGCTACATCTCTATAAACATGACATTTTTCACCAAATATATTCTAGGTATATATCCAGGCACGAGATTTACGCAAAATGCATCATTCACATTTATCTTATCAAAAATAGAAAAATAAAACCAAGGAAACTTTTCCGGTTGAGAGACATGATCTTTTCACAAATATTACATTATTATGGTAGGTTTAACCGAGATTTTTCTTACACAAAACGTCCGTCATATGATGTACGTCTTCTTTAAAAAGTAGCATTCATGTTTATACTTTTAATTTAAATATAAAATAAAAGTTACCCAAAAACAATCTTTCTATAATTAACAAAACAAGGAGTAAATAAAGATGACATCAACAACTGACCAATTAAGGCGAGTCCAAAAGCTAAAATGACCATATCACTCCCAATAATAAATAATAATGATAATTGTTTTTACTAAATCATGTAGACTCAGATTTTTACTCGTTAAGTTTATAATTTTAATTTAATTTTTTTTAACTGCAATAATAAAATAATAATAATAGCAATAATAAACATATCATTAATTCCACTTAGTGTAATATTTTGTAAAATTTATGATAATTCAAGACTTTTTTGTTAAAATGTTGTTCTATGTAATGACTCTTAACATATGCTATTAGGACACATGGTAAATAAACGTTATTGAGAATTTGAAACTACCGTAGCTATTTACGTTATTTTCTTTATGTTTAACATCTCGAATATAATAAATTAAATTAAAAATAAATTATTCTCAAAGTAAAATAATTTAATGCAAAATCTATAATCGCAATATATTAAAAATAGTTACCGTACTACATACTCATAGCACAATGGCTTTCTCTTCATCTACGCTAAACAGTAATCTTTTGAAGCAATTAGGAATCTGAAAATGTTGTTGCAAGTCAAGATTTTTTGGTGGAAAGCTTGCTCGAATGCTTTAGCCACCCATGAGAACCTCTCAAAAAGTGGTTGTAACTCCTCTCCTACTTGCACTATATCTAATACAAAAAATTGAAATGGTTGAGTATATGTTATTTGAGTGTCTGTAGACACGGTTGGTCTGGTTTGGTTCATCTCTTGGTCTTCATCTTGAATCAATGAATGGTACTGTTGCTTCACGCGTCAAAACGTTATTGGAAATGGCACCATTCAAATCAGAACGCATTAAAAAAAATGCATAAAGCAATGGCTAATATTGCATGGTATATTTGGAAGACGCATAATGAACAAGTCTTCGATCCATGGTACAAATCCTTGTCCATCACGTTTGTTCTCATCTTTGAATTTATCTGTATGTGATTTTAATTTAGTATTTCCTTCAACATTACCCACATCATCTGCTTCGGTTGTTTGTGATGAATCTCAACTGAGTTCTCTTAGGTGGATCCCCCCACCAATAATCGTGTGAAACTTAATTGTGATGCATCTTATAAACAACACCGAGCTGGCTTGGGAGTTATTGTTCGGAACTCTACAGGCTCAATTATCTTATGTTCAGGTGTGATATGGTCTGCTTCTAATCCTCTCACAGCTGAACTCTTAGCCATACGAAGTGCTTGTCATCTAGGTAGTTCATATGGTTGGAAAAACGCCATGATTGAGTCTGATTAAAAAATGATCATCTTTTTTGTTTCATTAGAAACTGATCCTCCTTGGCCCGTTGTTGTTGTTGTTGATATTAAGAAGTGGACATCCTAACTAGGTTTGTCTTTCTCATGGGCTACACATTAATGTAATTTAGTGGCTCATCATATCGCAAAAATAACTTTTAATCTTATATAAATTGGTATGTTGTAAATTTTCTATTTGAACTTTCCTCGACCGCAAAGAATGATATTGCTTAATTAAATATTTAAATAAAATTTGAGCTTAAACGTTCTATTTGCTAAAAAAAATTACTACGTACTAAATATTAACTCATTTTCTTTTTATTTACAAAAACTTCATACGGAATTGCCGAAAACAAACCCACACGTGAAATATGTTGACGGCGGAATCCACGTCATGTCGTATGTGACTGGTCACTGGCACGTGTGGCAACGCACGGATAATTTTTAATTAGACTGGGCCTTCACAGGAGAGAGGTATATCTGCCATGCTTTTTCTTGTCGGGCCTTGGCCCATTTAAATACTTCTATCCTTTTCTTACAACTATTTTAATACTATCATTCGAGTTTTATAATTATTAGAGGACAACACATATATAATTTATCAATTCTATCATTTTCCTACTATTGTTTTCCTTCATTAGCTATTGGATAACTTACATGCCGCTAAAATAATCTAAGAATATCTATAAAAAGAAAATGAATTTATGATTTGATAAAATTGCACATCATTTATCTTCTATTTTATGTCTTATTAAATGAAATTATATGAACCTTATTGCTAAAAGTTTATTTTGGATAGTGTATTTATTTTAAAACTAACGTTTTAGATCTATAATTTTGTTTTATGAAAAATAATGACGCTAGTGAGGTAGAGGTGGTCAACCAAGTAGGCTTTCAAATCAGAAATCGGTTTGATTCAAACTAGTTTGGTTTGAAATCGGTTTGGACCGATTTGAAATTTTAACAGTTGAAACTGGCTTGGTTCGGACCAGTTTCAAACTGAGCCGAAGTGGTTTGAACTTTTTCTCAATTGAATCGGTTTCAAATCAAACCAGTTTGAGTCCAAATCAATTTTAATCAAAATCAACTCGGTTTGAAAATAAACCGATTTTTGTGCAACCCTATAGCGAGGGGAGGTTAACAGGACAAGTTGTTGGGCCATCACAATTCACAAATCTTGATTGGGACAATAATTTTGGGATTCCATTGACTTCTATTTCAGATTCTTTTTCTCCATTGTCTCTTCCTAGTGATTACAATAAATTTATATATTGATGATGTTGTAATTATTAATAATGATATTTCTTTGGTGTCGACTGAGTATAGCAATGCCGATGTATTATTATAATCAACCATGGGTCATTATAGAACGGTAATGTGCGTTTAAATAACAAAAGGTTTTCATTTCAATCTTTTTATTTTTTTAAATATGATGTGTTTTTTATCACTAAAAAACTACTTATTTAAAAGATCTAGTATGACAGACGATCAGGACTTTACGTGGGTTCGAATCCTACTTAGAATTAATTGAATTTTCATTTATATTTAATCTTACCATTTTCTTAGTTGTTCTAAAAAATACTACAAACTAAAATAATAAAGGTGGTTGGTTTCAGAAAATATAATATCTAAATGGACATTTGTTAGGGGAAAGACGACAAAGAAAAATATAGATCGTTAATAGCGTAAGGGCCAAAATTGTCAATCACTTATCTTGTGCTTGTGTCATTTAGTTGTATATTTTGTTTTCAAAGTTAGAAATAGAATGTATTGGCATGTAGGATGATGTAATTAGTTGTTGCATAAATTAATTATTAAGCTATAAACCTTATCTTTTAAATAATTGCATTGTTATTTGGACTATAGGATGTCATTTGGATAAGCTGTCTTTGTTATGGGGAATAGTATGATTGACAAATTAGTCGTATAAATAACAAACATACGGGGTGTTAAGTTAAAAGTGGAATTATCCTTCTTCAAAATGTTGGACTATTTGTTGCAGTATAAAAAAATAAGAAGGAACAATTTTCTAGTGATGTTTAAGACATTAAATGGTGTTGGTTTGGCCAGGAAAGATAGTCAAATTCAACTGTTTGACTTATCTATCTAGTGAATTTTTATATCCATATTTCTTGTTACCAACAGACGATCAAAATACAAAAACTCTTCCATCAACTATCATGATCCTTAGAGCATCAAGAATGATCTAAGTGTGGAACTTAACGCGTAGTTTAATCCTTTAAAGTCTAAATCATTTTTAGTGAAAGTAGTTTGATGTGAAATACAATGTAACGATAAAATCAGAAAACTCGAGTGCCCATCTTCACCCCTTCACCCCACCTTGGTGGATAAACTGTTTTCCTTGCACACCAAGAATGGCGGGAAGTGATCCAGAACCTTCCACAATTAAAAACCGCTACCACTCCCATGTTATTATAAAAATGTGATTAGTTACAAATGAAAAATTGAATGGTGTATGAAGAGGTAAGTAGGTACTTAGTTCGATTCTCCAAAGCAAAGAAGGTCGGGCCTCAAGACCTCTAGCTTAAACCATCTACATCAAGTTACAAGCATCTACTTATTATGTAGAACCAAGCCATGTAGAATCATAATATTGAGCTTCTAGCATGAATGTATCATCTAACATGAATGGTAGAACTTGTTGGCCAAACCTACCATTTTGTAGGAGCATAATAAACGAACCTAGTCTCGAAATAAGGAACGGGAACAATGTCTCACGAATATTAAGATAGTCAAAAGAAAAGAGAATATAGTTGTTCATATTTTTCGAACAGGGCGGCATTACTAACGTTCAAATCATCAATAAGTATCGAGGCATATCACTAAAATAGGTATGGATAGATTGGAGTAAACAGATGAAACAAAGCAGATAGGCAAAAATAAATTCAAGGCACAAACCCAAGCTACTATAAATATTTACTTTCAAAACCACCTCAAGGTATGACTTTTGTTACTACTAATTTTACTACTTATTTACTCATACTCTAAAAACAAATATTTATCCTCACTCCGGAGAGTGGTCAAACGGGACATCCTCTCCTTCGACGAGACTAACGACATTTAATCTTAGCAGCTATTTAGGTTCAAGAAGACGAGTGCATTGAAGTCAAATTAGACCCTCATCAATCAAGCACTGTTACAAAATCGTTGTACAGCAGTGTAGTTGAGGGCACAAAAATATATATGTACACATGTCATAATCTCGTCGTTGTGATGATGATTTGTGCTAAACATATCGTATAACATATCAAAGTTTTATTTATAATTACCATGTATTCGTATTCATATTAAAGCTTTATATATCATAATATAGTGATAACTCACAACATTTACGCATGTCTACATAGATTGTTTTATCCAAGTTTCAATTATACTAATAAACTTTCGCCCTACTATAGTACCTCGATGACTCGTCAACCAACAAGTCACGGATTAAAATATCAGTTGTGATACACTGATACATGTACATTTTACGTGGATGGTTAATTACATAGTTGCATATTTCAATTGGTATTTTCAAAGTCTTTACGATATTTATGTAAAATGTTTTTGGACAAATACAAGTCAATTTTCTTGAACTTACAAGAATACAAGCCATGAAAGACATGGGACTAAGTGCTAACCAATCGCATCAAGTCCATAGAAAGTTTTGGGTCGCATAAGTAAATAAGTACGAATGTAATTAAAACTTGATAACCCACTTTGACCCATACTACGGTTCTTGCTAATTGTTATGTAGAGTATCTTTCCGAAAACCTTATATCATTAACTGGGCCCAATAGATCCTAACTAAAGGCCCATTAACAGCCCAAATAACTATATCCTTCCAAAAACCCTATATCAGTATCATCACTCTCATTAACACCGCCGTCGTCCCCAAACCCTAGAGACAGAAACAGTGAGTTAGAGAGAGATAAAGCAATGGGACGTGTCATCAGAGCACAGCGTAAGGGAGCTGGTTCCGTCTTCAAATCACACACGCACCACCGCAAAGGTCCGGCGAGGTTCCGCAGTCTCGATTTCGGCGAACGAAACGGTTACCTAAAAGGAGTAATCACCGAAATCATTCATGATCCAGGTCGTGGTGCGCCGCTCGCTCGCGTCACTTTCCGTCATCCGTTCCGTTACAAGCACCAGAAGGAGCTTTTTGTTGCAGCTGAAGGAATGTATACTGGACAGTTTGTGTTTTGTGGTAAGAAAGCTAATTTAATGGTTGGAAATGTGTTGCCGCTTAGATCTATTCCTGAAGGAGCAGTTGTTTGCAACGTTGAGCATCATGTTGGTGATCGTGGTTCATTTGCAAGAGCTTCTGGTGATTATGCGATTGTTATTAGTCATAATCCTGAGAACGGCACTTCTAGGTATAATTTCATTTCATTCTAATTTATTGATTTGAAGATTGATAACATTATGCCAATTGTATTAGTATATTATAGTGAAAATTATACATATTTGATTATTTTTTATGGCTTGTATGAATTCAATTGGGTTTGTTGATGTATTTTAGGCCTATTTTGTAAAGTAGCGACATATATTTTCTGAAGAGAGGGGTAAAGTTGGGCTTTTGGTGAATTGAGCTATGATCTACAACTAGATGTTATAAGTGATTTTGGGGTTATATTCGTTAGAAAATGTGAAAAACTGATTGATATACAAGATGCAGCAACTTGTATCCAAAATGTGGTGATATTAACAGAAACTGTTAAGTTCGATTTTATGAGGATGTTGGTTTTTGCAGATATTACTGTTTGAAAATTTAGATTAAAGCTAGGTGCAAGGTAATTTCAAACTTCATGTTAATATGAATATGCGGAGTCTATGCTACAACCTCGTACGTTGTTATTCACATTTGTTTATATTGATTTTAGTGAAATGGCCAATCATAATACTTGTCTTGCAAACACTTATTGAGACTGGGCACATGTCCAAACACTATAGGAAAGTGTCGTTTATAAAGATGCAGCAATTTAGTGGCTGTTGCTGTAAAGAATTGTTGCCACTCCGCACATGTCCAAACACTATAGGATAGGGCCGTTTATAAAGATGCAACAATTTAGTGGCTGTTGCTTTAAAGAATTGTTGCCTATTTTATATGTAGAAATTTCTGTTTTTCATCTTTCATTCATTGTTCAATATCATGGCATTCATTTGAGTCTTTTTGTTCAATTTTTAGGGTCAAGCTTCCATCTGGTGCCAAGAAAATTGTTCCCAGTGGATGCAGAGCTATGATTGGTCAGGTTGCAGGAGGAGGACGTACGGAGAAGCCGATGCTCAAAGCTGGTAATGCTTATCACAAGTTCAGAGTGAAGAGAAACTGCTGGCCTAAGGTTCGT
The DNA here is from genome assembly GCA_963921325.1 of Logfia minima. Taxonomy (NCBI): domain Eukaryota; kingdom Viridiplantae; phylum Streptophyta; class Magnoliopsida; order Asterales; family Asteraceae; genus Logfia; species Logfia minima. Next base: position 3,724,171 of record OY992768.1, read on the forward strand.
GGTGTTGCTATGAATCCAGTGGAGCATCCCCATGGTGGTGGTAACCATCAACATATTGGTCACGCCAGTACGGTTCGTCGTGATGCACCGCCTGGTCAAAAGGTTGGTCTTATTGCTGCCAGAAGGACGGGTCGTCTCAGAGGTCAAGCTGCTGCTTCTGCTGCCAAGGCCGATAAGTAGAGCGTTTGAATTGATTATCGCATTCTATATTTTCATGTTGATTATTGTTTTGTTAGTTTCTTACTCCAAACTTATCATAGTTCAGTTTTGTTTGAAGTCTGACTTTTGAGGGTAATCTTCAGATTCTTGATCTATCACTTAAAAAGTTTGTTATGCTTGTTATTTTCCTTGTTTTTTAGTTTCTAAGTTATGGTTGCTTCATTTGAATTAGCGATACTTGTTTTCTGTTTGGATCAATTCTAAACAGTTTAGCATCCTATTTATGCTACAGTTAGATAATATTAAAGCTTGTTAATATCCGTTGTTAAGATTGGATGGTTAATAGTCGAAGAGTATTTGAAACTTTTTCGCGTTTTATTATTGTGTGTTCAAACTTCAAAACTTATTTTGTGTGTATTAAGTTTTTGAAAGTGCATATTTGTATGTTTTTGGTGATATAACTTATTTTCTTTTTTTCTGTAATTTATGTATATACAGTAGTTAAATGTAATGAGAGATGTTTTTAGAACTTAAAATATATATATATTAATAACTAAATTTAAATCGTGTGATCCACAACAATTTTAGTTAAACAATTTTTATATTCACAATTTTTATAAGTTTAATAGTTTAATATTATTTTTCAATTAGTGTTTGAGTATGATTCATAGATTTTTTAATTAATTATTATTATATTCAAATGTTATCTAATTCTATCTAAATTTATTTTTTAGTCTATCTTTTTAAATTTAAATAATTATTTATTTTTAAATTATAAGAAGTCGTCATGTGTCATTTTGTCGTAGTAAAATTATAAAAGCAATCTATTATTCTTCTTTAGTGTATATATATATATATATAGGGGAAGGATCCACATGGAAGCTTCAAATTTTGAGGAAGGAGGGAAGTAAATCTTAGGCCTTGATTTTTTCATAAAAAAACGTTTTTAACATTCATTTGTGATGAATGTTAAATTTGATTAACATTCATCACAAATGAATGTTAACAACATTCATTTATGATGAAATTAAGGATTGAGATTTGCTTTCTTCCTTCTCTAATTTTTTTACATCCCTCTTGATCCCCTCCCTATATATATATTTTATATATATATATATATATATATGAAATGAATGTGAATTCTTACGTATTCACTTTGAAACTATATGCCGGGTTCAAAGACTTTCAAGAATGTGGGCTGGGTTAGGTTAATGTGGCTGGGCTGGACTCATGATTTCTACTTACTGGAAAATTAAGGTTTTTGATTACAATCCACAAAAACTTCCAATATTCATTAAACGTCAATTTTTGTTGCCCTTTTATATGACTTGTTTTCAAAAAGAAGGTGTCGCTCCTTCAGTCCCGGTCAAAAATGTGTTCATTTTGACACATATCGACTCGGCACGGAGTTTTAGAATTTTCCTCACCGATTAATATTCATATCTAATCACTAAAATATTTTTTAATTAATTGATATAAAAAATAAATACTTATATTAAAACAACTAAAAATAAAAATATAAACATATTTATTGGAACGGAGATAGTATATTTTTTAGTGAAAAAGGTATTATTAGCTGGAAAACCTGGATACTTTTAAGCATCTTAATTGTCCTAGCTTTTACTAGTTTAATACATGTAGTACGTTTGAGTTATAAAAATTGGTTACAATTTCTGTAATCCTGATGCAATATGCAACCCCTATTCTACAACAATAATCTATTTTATTATGGGTGTGTTTGGCGGAAGGATTTAGGAATTTAAACGTTTATCGTTAACAATTTTAATCCTCTCTCTAAATAAATAATTTTTATTTAATAACAAAAATATAATAATGATTATTAAAAAAAATCCTTGAGAATTCTATAGAATCTCTTTTTAAATAAGCTCTTTTTAATAAATTATGGAAAAAAAAAACTTTAATTACAAACTTCAACAACACACTTCATCTTGAACTCGTTATTGTTAAACAGACCCTGTAAGTTGTCCTCTTATATTATTTTAGACCTCTGTTTCTTTTTGGAAAAAGAAAAAAGAAGCTGAAATTAGAAACTCCGAAGAAAAATAGAAACAGAAAACAAGAAAGTGAGTTGAGCATAAATCACATGGAAGGACGTGCTGGCACACATGCCTGTCTACTTCTAGGATCATTGTATCATGTGTGACTTCCTACACAAGCATGCTTGCTCCCATTCGCTTGTTGTTGGACCTATTTATCCTACTTCCAAATTTATATGTACCAACGATCTATTTTATATAAAGTTAGTATTTTTAGTTATGACTTTCATAGTTTTATTGTTTTCTAATTGACTAATATAATACATAGTTAAAACTTAAATTAAAATTTTGACGATGAGGGATTGATGTGTTTATCGTCTTTTAAATTTATGTAATAAGGAAATATTATAAATTTGAAACGGTGGTAATCCATTTGCTTTATATAATAATAATAGATAATAGATGTGTAAAAGTTTGAAATAGAATTAATTATCATCTATTTACTAATTTATAGTTTAATGATTGTAGTGTTTAATAAAAATTAAATACATATAGAGTCTTAGTAATTGTAGAGGCAAATTAATTAATAAATTATATCTTAAAAGAAATACACATTTGCTTTATATAATAGTTATAGTTAAGAGATAAGAGATATACATAAGTTTGAAATATAATCAAATGTTATATATGTACTTTCTTTGTTCTATTTTTATTTTTTCACATTATTATTTTTATTTTTTCTTAAAGAATTGTATATTTATAAAAAATAACTATTAAAAGTTACTAAATTTCTCAATTTACTGTTATTTATTACTCTCAATCATTTATTTCACTAAAACTTGTATTGAATATAAGATCAAAATTGACATTAATCTATCATATCTTAAATTCAAAAAATTAGTTTATGGTTTAATGACAATAGTGTTTAATAATAATTTAATACATGTAAGAGTACGTTAGTAATTTTAATTGATTTTTTAAAAAGAAATTAATAATTATAAAGATAAATTAATAAATTATATTTAATAATACCAATTTATTTTATATACTATAAAAGTAAGAGATATACAGTCGAAACACTAGATCAACAAAATGGTTGATGATTGCAATGGTCGTTGTTTTGGTATGACCCAATTGCCACATAATAATGTGGCACTTAAGGTGGTATAAAGGATCACGTGGACATCTCATAAACGCCATTACTCTGCTTTCCTTTTTCTTTCTTTTCTAGTTTCCTTCCTAAATAACCAAAATAATCATCCGTATCTGTAAGGCTTTAACTGTTAATTGATCTAATTTAAAAAATAAGGGAAATATTGTCTTGAGCAAGTTATGAAAAACTTAACCTAAGTTTTAAATATGATATCTATCAATAAAAGAAGTCATTTACACGAACAAAAATGATGTCGATGTCTGTTGCTAATTTGTAAAGAAACTGTAACATAATCTTTGAAAAATATATATAGGGTTAAACTTGAGAGTCTAAAAAAGATTAATTGGTAAATATGATAAAATGATGAAAAATGTTTAGTAGGCATAAAAATATATATGTAAATTTAAATCCAAAAATGTATTTGGTTGAAGTGAAAAAATAATTGGTGAATAAAAAAAGAGAATTAGTGGAATAATTGTATCATTGATTTTATGGCTTAAGCCTAGAATTATGTCTATATTTTAGATCTATTTAGTAAAACTCAAAATGATAAATGATAACTAAGAGAGAAGAAATATAAAAATGATATGTATAATAATAAATGAATTAGGTCTAATTTTAAATTTATATATTTTGACCTATCTAGCAATAATCATAATATTTTTTTTCAAAGATTCTTTTTCTGATGTTTTTAATGTTATTTTTCGTTTTCTAATGTTTTTGAAAGATTCCTTTTACATCAAATTTATTATAAAAACCCTATTTTTTAAAAAAGAAAAATATATTTTTATATGAAAAGAAAAAATTTATATAAGGAGATATGTTTTTTTTATAAAATACGTCTTTTATATAAAAATATCTTTTTTTAAAAGACGTGTTTACAAAAAAAAAAAGTTATTAGAAAACATTATTTAATAAAAGTATATTTTTACAAAGAAAAAAACTTAAGTGACATTTTTTATAAAGAAATGTTCTTTTATTAAAAGATATCCTTTTATTGTAAAAGTTATTTTTTAATGAAAATAATTTCTTTAAATATTAATTTATTTATAGGAATCTTTTTGTTTTATAAAATAAATTACGTGAGAAAAACAGTCACATTTTGCCATTTCATTATTATCATTCTATAGGAATACTTTTGCATTACATCATACGTTTGAACAAATAATTTTATATCATTATGATATTTTGAATTAATATCTTTGTCATTTCATCCGTCGTGTGGTTTCTCGATAGTCTTCTATATACATATATACAGGGGCGAAGCTAGAGTAGGGGCAGCTGCCCCCTCAAAAAATTTAAAAATACGTAAAAAGAAAAAAAATTAAGGTATTAATAATATTTTTAAATTTTTGCCCCCACAAATCTATAGAAAAAAACAAAATAATTTTTTTGTGCCCCATCCGTTTGAATTTCCTAGCTCCGCCCCTGCATATATATGTAAAGATAAATGCTACCATCTAAATGAATCATCCAACTTCAACTCATTTTCAATTTAATATGCAACTACAAATGACGTTTTTTACACAAATGACGAATTTTCTACTGATTAGGAATAATGGTTATTTAGATTTTTAATTTTTTTTCCTTGTTTTCTTCTAAAAAATAGGTTACTAACTTTAAAACATGGAGAATTATTTTGTAGTTATTTCAATATCGGAAAGATTTGATGGAGTGGGTGTAAACTGCAATACATGATGTTGCTTGCTTTATTATTACTAAAAGATCAAAGAAAAAAAATGACTATGTGTTTAAAGTTTTTCTTATGTGCGATCGTGATGGCGTATACAAAGGTAAAGATTCTAATAGAGATATTTGGTCTAAAAAACGAACTGTCCATTCGAATTGACAAGAAAATATTCGAAAAGTAATGATGTTTAGACATTAATGGTGATATGTAAGATACATAATCATCAACCTGCGGAGCATGTGGAGGGTCATCCATATGCACAACGTTTGTCTGAAATGAATCTCGTTTGGTGAAGGATTTGACAAGAAAGAATGTCAAACCACGTGATATTTTAATGATACTCAGGGAGCAATATCCAAAACACGCATATACCATCAAACAAGTGTATAATTTTCACGGTTAAATTCGTCTAGTCGAGCAAGCAGACAAAACTCCAATGCAAATTACTTTCTTGCATTTATGGGTAAAGGATATATATTCGAGTATTAAGAAAATGATATTTCTAATGAATTGGAAGAACTGCTTTTTATTCATCCAATGTTAATGTATATATGAAGTGCATTTCAACATGTTTTGTTGATGGACGCCATTTTATCAACAGGGGTGTGCAAATAGAATATGCACATCAACTATCATGTGAATCAACGTAAGAATCAAAATTGACAAAGGAAATGACACATGAGAGTTTAATTAATTACGTCATTAATTTTTTTCCACATATCTATACTATTATATAATACATTTCAATGGTTTTTTTTAAGATAGATTTTACTATTTTACCCTTATAATTACTAAAAGCATTTTTAAAAATCTATAGAAATGACTAACATGCCCCTTCATTTATTCAATTATCATTAATACAAAGCATTAGTAAACTATAAACTAATTAATTTGTGACATTTAATTATCATTAATATAATCATTATTAAACCATAAACTAATTAACATATGACAATTAATTTTAACTTAAACTTCTCTTTATTTATACTACTATAAAATATAATGCATTTGAGATATATTTTTTGAGATATAAATAACTATATATAAGAAATTCCGAAAAAGACATAACTTTTGAACCGTTAGTAGTTACGGGACATGCCAATTATGGATGGAATGGTTGTGATGAGATAAAAGCGTTTAATTAAGGTTGGGACGAGTAATTCAAATTTTTAATCAAGTTTTAGGATTACAATGTAACGTACATAATGCTTAGTATCAAAATACAAAAAAATAAACCAAAAATAAAAAATCAAATAGACTCAACAAACAACTTTACAACTCGCAACCTGTCCATAAGAACTCGAAACTCGGCACTCGCAACTAGCAACACAACCATCGCATTTGCAATGACATCTTATGATTTAATTTTGAGTTATTTTGTTATAAGTTTTTTTGAAAAATTGTTAAAAAAAAATGATTTTTCCCATTTACAAAACAGTATACTTCGTGTATTGTCATATGGTTTTAGATTTTTAAAATATTTCAGAAAACACAACACTGTATGTGAAGCTAATAAACTGCTCTTGCTGCATTGCGCGGGTATTCTGCTAGTATATAATATATAGAGAGAGAAGGGTTCAAATGAGAAGTATAAATATCAAGAGAACGTAAGAATGACTTTAAAAACACGTTTCAAATATTCAGAACATGCCTTTTATAAAAAAAATTCAATAACTCTTATTATAATAACTTTAGAAATCTATGATAAAAACATAAATAAAAAATATATATATATATATTTTTTAAAATCTTTACTATTTTGATTATTCAACATAATCACTGAAAAATTACATGATAATCACATATGATTATTCACTAATATAATGTGGTTATCATGTGTTCAAAATAATCACCAAATTGGACTTGATAATCACATATTATTCAGGTGATTATCAAGTTATAAAATGTGATTATCTTGAATAAGAAAATTAATAAAATGATGAAATCTTTTTTATTTAAAAAATAGCATATAAAAATTATTTAAATATAGAGTTCCAAAAAAGATTCTATAAAATAATGTGTTTTAGTTATTTAAAAAGTGTGTTTAACGTCATTTTCACAATATTTAGCATTCTCATTTGAATTGTATGTATCATTCGTAATAAATAACAATTGTTAGTATACGAATCGCCTAATATAAAAAATATGCAAGTTCAACTTGACATCACTATTTGCTTGTGAACTAAATTTCATCTTAATCATGTAAGATTCATATTCCAAAAATTGTTAAACCAGATAAACATGTTATATATTTTTCAACAGAAATAGGTTATTCAAGACAAGGATATTAGGAACTGATACACTTTTTTATTTCTATTTAAATAATGAAGTAGAAATATCTTGCCAATTTATTTGGTTCACCTAATTTACCACCATCATATTTATTCGTCCCGCACTATTTATTGCTCATGTATATGCAACTTAAATTCATATGTAGTTACTTGAATAAAGTTGGTATTGTTTAGGCCAGGGTCCTTATACTCTTTTAGTTTGTGTACCTTTTCTTTGCAACTGTCACGTAAACCAAGTAATCATATTTAGAAGTGGTATCAAAATAATATTTATATAGGATAAACTCTGACAGTATGTTCTTGAGTTGTCTTTCACTGAGTTTTTGTCGTTGCACATTTCTAATTTGATGTTATACAAGTATTTAGTCAACTTCTCTTTGAAGGATTGAACAAAAGACTGACATTTTACAGTATAAATTTAATTAGAAGTTTAGTAACACTATAAATGATAAAAGTAAGTAATGATTTAAGAACCTCTAAAAAAAGAGAGCTAAGAATAGAGATAGTAAATGTAGGGAAAAGGCAAAGAAAAGGAGAAAACTGCAAGGCCAAGGATTCGAACTCAGCACAAATGAAGGGAGGGTGTTAGCCACCAAGCTAGAACACAATAAACCTAGCTTTTCACTCATCTATTATATAACTCATGAGGGAAAATACGAAGAATGTCATCTTTTCAAAAGAATTACAATACAATAGGTTAAAAGGGACCTGTGAGTGCAACTGCCCACTTTACTCCATCCTAGTACCGGTCCTGATCATATTGTTATAATCTTTATTTTTAATAAATACAATACTCCGTAATATGTTTGTAAGAAGTTACAGAACATTTACAAATTCTATAAATTTATTTTTATTTTTATTTTTATATTCAACTTTAATTTAATGTATACGCGATTTACAACTTGAACCGGGTTTTGGGGGTATGTTCGTTTATAAAGTTAGCACTTTTAAGCTGCAAGCTCGAGAATCATTACAAAATTCTTTTACTTCCTCAATATCTGTTAACTTTTATATAATAGAAACACACTCAAACTTTATATTACCAGATATTTGTATAGTGTCTGCTTTTAACTTTTAATTGTTTAGCATCACTTTCTCGTTGTCGTTGATGGTTGTAATATGGTTTTCCATGTTATTAGATTTTCCTAACTAAATTAAAATCTAGATGACAATTGCGTTATCATTTTTACAAAATCTAAATATAGTGTAATCGAGTTGACACGTAAGTTCGATGTCAACTTTAAGCTTAAAATTAAACCAAAAATAAATAGAATATTTGAAGCTTAGAGATCAACTTGTTTTATAAATCTTTTAAAGTTTGGTTCGACTCAATAATCAATATCAGAGTAGTGACGGTTCATAATTAATAGTGATCAGTATCCGGATATATATATATATATTAGCTTTTACAAAGAATTAATTGTTTATAAATATTATTACACTACTAAAATCATCATCATTATATTAATATACTACGAAATCAAATGAATTCGTAGTTAGAGTTACCGCTACCTATAAGGTAGATTTTCCTTTATTGAAGTATGATAAAAGTACAAATGATTTTAATATCAATTGAGTTGAAACTTTCAAATTCAATAACGTTCAATAGTACAGCTTATAACTCTATATTTAAGTATACATATACAACCAAACTAATAAAGTATAATTGCACAAGCTTAATCGGACTAACGAGCTGATTATTTTTATAATGAAGCTCAACTTTAAAGGCTATTCGAGTATTCAATTGGAACTCAGTTTGACTTAAATCAAGTGTAAAAATTAGGGTAGGGACAGAACGGAAGCAGTGTAAACATACGTTTTCAGTAGAAGATTTATATAATATAAAGTTTTGTATTAATAAGGTTACTTTTAAATTTTGCTTCCCTTGTAAAGCCATTCCTTTTGATGTTAATTCTTCAACATTAGAACATGAAAATAAGTGGGAATCTTGGCAGGGCAAAACAGTCAAATTACACGAATGGGTGACGTAAGAAGAAATCATTCGTTCGTAAAAATAAACCCGGAAACACGGCATCACACGCTGTTCCATTACCAAAGAAACGGCGACCAATAGTCCAATAAATAAATATAATAAATATAAATATAAATATAATAAATAAAATAAAAATTCCCACCAATTTGCAGAGAGAGTATATTTTGTAGTATAATGTCTCTGTTCAAATAATTATTAGAGAGATCATGGTGAACAACTAGTACAATTTCTCTCTCCATTTCTTTCTTCTTCACCAATTCCAGGATAACTGTTTTTCAGCTCATTAATCCATTGCATCACCAGGTATTCAAATCATGTATACTTAATTCAATTATGTTAATCTGTTTACTAATCATTAATTTTACGTCTTCTGCGTTGTTCGTAATTCATTTTTTTATTCTGTTTTGCCGTAATTTGTGGTGGATTATGAACTAAATTTCTGTGAGTCAGTTTACGTATTCTGTTATGCAAAATTTTGAGTCTCAATAGTATAATATGATTTCTGTCTTCTCTAACTCTGGCTTGATCTGGAAGCTATGGTTAGACCTGTTGAATAATTAATGATGATGTTGATTTTTTATTTAAATTGTTTTTCGTCTAGTTGTGTATGTTTTTTTTTTTGTTGAAAAAGTAAAAGCCTCATCAAAATTGTCAACCGATTTTTTTTTAAAACTTTGAATCACATAAGTTGACACATGTAACTTAGTTTGCACTTTTATATTGCTCTCTCTCCAAAGTGTTTAATAAATTTGATTCCAAAACAAATTCTGCAAATATGATTTATATGAAGATCTACATTCATACATATATCTTATTATTATGAATTTTTGGTTTTCTTTTATCCGAATTTACAAATTTGAGCATATTTATATCTTTGATTTTTTGTCTAGTGTAGGTGGTGTTTTACATGTTGGATTGTTTTTAATCACTATTTTCGGCTAGTTTTAATGAAAAATGAAGAGTTTTAGACCAGAATATACAAAATCACATTTGCCTTTCTAACATATGAATTTGATTCATAAGTCATAACTATCGACTTGGACTTTTGACTTTTTATAATTACTTACTATTAGTCATTTACTCATTTTATCACAGGTGTGTTGATGGGATGGTTGGTTGCATAAGAAATATCAAAGCAGTTGTAAAGAGATGAAAGCGAAATCATCAGGTCTGATAATTGGGATTTCGATAGGGGTAGTGATTGGAGCGCTTTCAGCTATAATTGGACTAGTTTGCTTTAGGTTTCATCGGAGACGATCTCAGATAGGTAATAGCAGTTCTAGGAGAGCATCAACTGTCCCTATTCGAGCAAATGGCGCTGATTCTTGTGTGGTCTTATCCGATTCATCAATTGGTACAGAGTCAGCTAGATCATCGATAAATAATAGTAATCCATATTATTCTTTTTGGTTTGGTGGACCAAAGAAGTCTCATGTTGTTGCAGCTTCTGGAATTCTTGAGTATCCTTACAAGTATGTTAATTCTGTTACTTTTTGTGTTTTTACTTAAACTTCTGGAGTATATTCTTACCTATTGCTATTTTCTTTTACTGGATCTAACAGAGAATTACAGAAAGCAACGTGTAATTTTACGTCTATAATAGGCCAAGGGGCTTTTGGTCCTGTTTACAAAGCAGAGATGAGCACTGGTGAGACTGTTGCTGTTAAAGTTCTTGCAACTGATTCGAAACAAGGCGAGAAAGAGTTTCATACAGAGGTAGTGGTTATCCGTACATCCTTATCATTTTACTCAGAAAGTTAGATTAAGTTTAAATATTTTGGACCAGAAGGTCTGACCGCCCGCCCGCCCATTTTGACACCTCCAGTCACAACAGACACAATATATAAGATATTTGACATAATGTGGTAGGCCTGCAGTTCTCTTCATCAGACAAGTAATCAAAAATTTCAAATTATCTGTTGTACATACAACTCAATAGATACTAACAAAATCTCCAGAAGAATTCTTTGCTAAAAATTTTGACGGGTCAAATTTGAGATTTTTACAAGTGTAGTAAAAAAAGCTGCATTTTTTAAAGGGTTTATTGTTTCTTGATGCGCTTAACTTTAACTTTTTTATATTGTATGGCGTTAACTTTGAAATTTTCTATTGTATGAGTTAAACCTTTTAAACTTCTCTATCGTATGTAATATTTCCTTTTTTAGCCACTCCTGAAAAGGAAAGTTTCCTTTTTTGTTAAGGCAAAAGAAAGCAATTCAACATACAATAGAGAGTTTTTAAAAGTTTACCTCGTATAATAGGAGTTTTTAAAGTTAACCGCATACAATATAAAAAAATTAAAGTTAAGCGCATCACGAAACAATAAACCCTTTTTTAAATGTAGAATACATAATTACATATGCTCTCAAGCGCTACTTGACGTTTAGGAGTCCTAGAGTTCCCATTTCAGTTTTTGGTTGATTCAATATACTTTCCCGATTAATATCAATTTATCTTAAATCTACTATAACTAATTATTGCCTTAAAATAATTTTCTTGTGTATGGATTTTCAGGTTAGTTTATTGGGAAGATTGCATCACAGGAACCTTGTGAATTTGGTAGGATATTGTGCAGAGAAGGGACAACGTATGCTCATATATGTCTACATGAACAAAGGCAGTCTATCTTCTCATTTATACAGTAAGTGGTCTTGTAAGTTTACTAAAATGGCTTGAATTTTTCTTCATCCGAAAAATCTAGTTAAATAAATGCTTTGATTTATATGGGTTTAGATCAACATGGTGAACTGTTAAGCTGGAATTTAAGAGTTCAAATTGCTTTGGATGTTGCAAGGGGATTAGAATATCTTCATGATGGAGTAAGCCCTGCACTTTCTTCCATCCTTTATCATCTCTCTTATTATCTCATGCTTTGTAAAATGGATGGTTTGGGTAACACATCGTAATGGGTCAGGGTGACCCAAAACACTTCCCTTTCCAAAAAAATTCATTCTGTATAATTATTAGTATGTTAAATTTGATTATTATAAAGAGGAAATTACCTGAGTAAAATATTATAGAATCAAATTTAACGTTAGAACGCTGGATTTAAAAATTGAACCCCTATCGCACCTTGTTTCCCATCCAATCATGGGAATGAGGAAGAATTCACATAAACCAGAAAGTATGTAAAAGCGGGTAGAAATTATTTTTCTGCCAATTGATTATATTATGCGAGCGAAGGAAGATTAGTTGAACCCTGTAAGAAATTTTAAGATTTATGTGAAATTTTTTGGCTTTCGCAAAATTATCGGGTTTATGTCGGAATTTTTGCGAAATTTTTTATTTTTGTAAAATATTTGGATTTTTGTGAAATTTTTTGGAGTTTGGAGATATTTTGGGATTTCTTTTGCTTACTTCACGAAGTGGTAATGAGTGGTGGTTGGAGAAATTCGCATAAAAGGGTGTTTGTGAAAGCGTCACCAAAGTAATTTTCCCCTAATCTGATATTTGAAAAACTGAAATTCCACCCCATTCGACTCTTCTTCTTTTAATGCTCATTTAATCATATCATTTTACTAATCTCTTCATGTAACTTCAGGCAGTTCCTCCTGTTATTCACAGAGACATCAAATCTTCCAACATCTTGTTGGATCAGGCGATGGGAGCTAGGGTAGCTGATTTCGGGCTTTCAAGGGAAGATATGATTAATAGAAATGCTTCCAATATTCAGGGAACTTTCGGATATTTAGATCCTGAATATATATCATCTAGAGCTTTCACTAAGAAAAGCGACGTTTACAGCTTTGGTGTATTACTTTTTGAGCTTATTGCGGGACGAAACCCTCAACAAGGTCTCATGGAGTATGCTGAGCTTGTAAGATCCCTAAATATAACTTCAAATTTGCAATTATGCATGTAAATACCATATTTCTCGTTTTTTTACTTTGTTATGTTCATGGGACAGGCAGCATTGAATACCGGAGGGCAGGTTGGATGGGAAGAAATAGCTGATTCTCGTCTTGATGGTAACTTTGATGAACAAGAACTAAATGATATGGCAGCACTTGCATACAAATGTATCAGTCGTTCTCCACGAAAAAGACCAACAATGAGGGACAATGTACAAGTGCTGTCTCATATACTAAAAACAAGACACAACAAAAGGCAATACAAACGTTCCCAATCTGATATTGCGATCACTATAGGTCAATCGAATCGCCAAAATTCAATGAATAGTGAACTCCATAGGGCGGAATCTATGGACAGCACAGCTGACTCCATTGATGTTTAGAGACTTCTTTTTCATTTGTTTTTTTTTTCTTTTTTCTTATGTAATATATTAGACCATTTTTTTTACCAGATATCTAGTAACTCAAAGCACATAGCTGAGGTTTTGGTGTGGTCCTGATTGAGGAAAATTTAGGGTTCAAATTAAGTCCCTTTTTCAGCTGTGTAAGATGTAACGTCTCACCTTCTTCTTAATTTAGATGTGGATATAATCCCAATTTTGTGTGTTAGCAAAGAGAAAAAAAAAAAAGAAATAGAAGGGAAAACAAATGCAATTTCACTGTATAAATTGCTTTCCGTTAGAGGTGTCAAAATGGGCGGGTCAAACGGGTTGCATAAAAGGTAAAAATTAAGTAGATTTATTACATGTCAATCTGTTGTCCATGTTTAGGTGATTTTCGACCCGTTTCTTTTATAACTCTTTTCCGACATCCATTATTCAGCCGTTTGACCTATTTTATCAATAATATACAACTTAATTTGACTCATTTTCATATAAAAATGCAGAGATTTTCAATTCAACTTTCAATCATATCTTTGTTTGGCGTACCCTTTTAACTACAAAAAATGCAAAAAGATAACATGATTACCATGGCAATATTTGAATTCGAATTCTACTTCACCATTGACAATTGGAATGCAAAGTGAAATAGATTCACTGGTTCTACAGATAGTGTTCAAGAAACTTGAAGAGGACCAGAGTTTTGCTTTATCCACTTGTTACCTTCATCTTAGAATCATGCACTGCTGTGTGACTTACGTTCATTTACTTCCAAATTTGAACCATTAGAAATGAGACTTAAACTAAAATTCTAATTGAAGTAATATGATCCAAATCAATTGACACTATATGTACTTACGACTATTTTTACCGATAATGACAACCATCTTAAATATAAACTATATGAACGTTGAACATATTAGCAATAGTCTATGAAGGTTAGTGAAGAGATTAATAATTAAAACAAGCTCAATATAATTTAAATGCAATTAACTCATTTTTTAACATAAATAGACAGGACCAGGCCCAGGACCTTATCTAAAAAAGCAATTATTCCATAACCAGTGGAGGATCATAGCCCTCATGGCCTCATCTCTAACCAAAATAGACAAAAACAGAAATTGGCTCCACCAGTGTCTATTTTTGAGTAACATGTAGTAGTATTGTACTACTGTTTGTATTCTCGGACCACTTGTCTTTCCTAGGGTTAGTCCATTTTTTTCAAATTTTGAAATCCTTGTACATCCTGCATTAAAGGTTGTAACTCTAGATTCCTAAACTTCCAGACCAACATTGTAGGGTATAAAATATGCTACAAGTGGTTATGATAATGTACACAAGTCACATGATGAAAATTCCAATTTGAATTGTATTTTATCTACAGAATCTTGTGTTTTTGTGCCAAGAAATTATAATATGAGGTATGTTTCTAGGAAACTCTTGGAATATCAAGATGTAGAACCCAAAAACAAAGAAAGAACACATAAATTAATGCACAAACTTGAAATCAATGTAGAATGCACATCCTTTATGGCAACATGACTTGCCATGATCTTGAATTATATTAAGGAATCGCGAAGTAAATGCGATAAATGGTATGTTCTAGAAAACATTTTTAGCGTTACAGCAATCGATAACACCTAAATTTGTTGCATTTTCTATAGGCAATACATAAAGAAACATAATTTTGGTCATTTGAGAGAAATATAGGTGTTAGAAAAGGTACTTCAACAACTATATATCATATCTAATTGAAACAATCATAAGTCCATCTAAAGAAGTTTGAACCAATAAATGTACCAAAAAAAGGCATTTAACAATTAATATACGTGTTCATTATAGTTTGCAAATTACCACAAAGCAAGGTAACAGAGCTCGGGGGCTAAGTAAGTAAAGCTCTTCAATATTCGAGTAAAGTCCAACTTTTCCAGCTAACGAGTCAAAACCCGACTGACTAGCGATTTCTTGAATGTTTTCTAGCGGTCGATGCACCCTCCCGGCTATTACTCTACAAACAATCAACACTTTTCGTGTATCAGGGCTTTCATCAAACACTTCTATGGATTCAAAAGCTCTAGCACTTGTTGAAGATGTGAAAACGCCAATTCCACCTTTTAATTCCCTTTTTGTGGTAAAACCTTCTCTTATAATCCGGCAAACGCAACATTTATCAGAAACACAAAGGCTCGAGGTGCCATTGATACCCAATGAACAAGAAATTGTGGCTCCATAAAACCTTAATAACTCGTTACCATCTGCAAGACAACGAGGGTGTTTTTTGGGTAGTTTGCTTGCTTTTGTTTTGACTAATTCTCGGTATTCTTCGAATTTGGCTAGTGTTTTTTGCATGTTGTGTACCTTTAAAATCTTCTCAATTCGACCAGATGGATTCTCAGATTTTAACCAACTTGAACGACAGATGATTTCCACTATCTTTCTCGATGAATCTCCCTCGATAAGTTCAGTAACTGTAACAAATTCCGCAATTTCATTGTTACTGTAATATTTACATTTACATAATGCTCTATAATTTGAAAGTATCTTCTATATATGAACACCAACGCACAATTACTTAACCATCTCTAAATTAATTAATTAAAGTGTCTAGTTGTGTATTTTCAGTAGTCATTTATAGCTTATATATTTCATTGTAGCTAATATTTGAGTAATCTTACCCCTGCATATGCAAATATGAAAGGTCTTACCGCTGAGGTGAGGCTTACCGGTTACTGTGACACTAACCGCTTACTATTTAATATGATCAAATAATTAACATTACTATTAGTTGCAACAATACAACTAATTAAATGAAGTAAACATACTTGTATTCCCTTATCATATTTGTTACTTTCCTTAATTTTATCAAATTTCAAAACATACTCATCTAAAGCAGGGGCGCAAAAAATTTTAATCTTTTTATTTTAGTAGTTTGCAACTCATAAAATTTTTACATTTAACTACTGAAATTTACTAAGTGCAATTACTTCTTAAAAAAGTTACTAACTATAGATATTTTTATTATAAATTAGATTAAATTAATCCAATATAATGAGTAAACAGTCTTTTAACGATCCTATTTAGTTGAAATTGTTATTTGTTGAAATCATACACTTATAAATCTTTATTTTTTATTTTAATTATATGAAAAAAGATCATGTTATCACTGAAATTTTAATTGACACTTGACATCAAGGTGAAGACTCTTTCCCCTAATCCATCCATAAATTTACTTTTTTTGTTAAGAAAGTTTCTACTGGGCGGGCTACTTCAATAATTACTTTTTTCTGAGTTCTACTATAATATAAAGTCATCTAAACAACAGCTTCTAGCTTGCTTCTTAATTATGGCGAGCGATCCCCTTCTTCTGTTCTTGACTCATACCTAAACCTTAGCCGGACTCAAAGAGGCTTCAAAGCCAGATCTTATCTTAGTGATACTTTCACCCGTGATAGTAAGTTACACAATTATGGTTTAAACCTACTTTAACTTAAAGCAATATAAATAATTAAATATCTAAATCTATCTAATTACCATAAATTAAAAAATAAACCAATTAAATAAATTGTACCAGCATGTTTGGATAAGTGATGAGTTTCAAGGTCTTCCCATTTCCTAAACTGATTGCCGCATTTATGGCACGTGACTCCACCGCCGGTTGACCCATCGGAATCTTTCTCCGACGACCTTCTACCTTTTTGTATCACCACATTATTCTTCCCAATTCCATTCCCATCTCCTATTCCCATTATCCTTCTTGGTGGTGTATTCTTACAATATTTCATTCCCGGATTCCCACCGGGGCCCGGTGTTCCCGGCGACAATGTACCCACGAACGCCGGCTCATCTCCGGCGCCGTCATGAAAACCAGCACCAAAACCAGTGATTTTAAGCTCACATTTTGAATTGTTTAAAATGACTTCATGGGTAATTGGATTTAGAAACTCACTACTACCAATAGACCTTGGACTACAGTTCACATGATTTTGATCAACATTATGCCTTTTGCTTCCACCATTAATAACATCTTTAAGATTTGCAATGGATCTTGAACAACCCCATCTTCCGGGTTTCCGGGTCAAGATTGTGGGTAACTGGTTCTTAGATTTCGGGTCATGGACATCTGATGAATCTGATTTGCAATGGAATGATTTTTTTAAAGAAAACCAAACTGTTGACATTCTCTTTTTTTGTTGGATTTTAAAAATATGTTGAAAAGCTTTTTGGGTTCATCTTAAAAAGATTAATAAAAATTGAATCTTTTGTATGTAAAAAGAGTTTTGGGAGTGAAGAGAGTGACTGAGAATGATGGAATTGAAATGAGATAAAAAGATTTGGAGACAGACATGATGACATGTTAAAGATAAAAGATATTCACGAGTCAGCTACCAATTAAATTAAATTAAATTACTTAATTGGATGGGTGGTGTTCAATATTCAAGTTATTAATTTCATAGAGTAAATCAAGATTTTGAACATTTGAATCAGATCATTTTGAATGGAAATTCGGTAAGGAAATACGGTTGAAGATAATAAATTTCAAACGAGAATTATGTAAATTAGGAAGGGAAAAAAAAACGTCAATGTTTATTTTTAATCTTTTAAACGGATATCATATCATATGTTTTGTTAATAGCATCCACTATGTTGTTTATAGATTTCACAATGCAACAAAAATATAATTAAAAAGGCATAGTGTGGAATCAAGAGGAATGGAGAAGAACATTCTCATTAAGGATCAATTGATTTGAAGATATGAGTGTTTTTTAACCTTAACTAACTTATAACTATATTTGCAATTTATCGGCTAGTCTCAAGATCATTTGATTTCATCACACATTTATCTTCATTTTATCTTACGGCTTTGTAGTTGGATCTTTTGGGGAAAACTCCCAAAAGCTAAAAATACAATTACAAATAGGTACTAACCTTTAATGGTTTAGATATATGTAATTAGTCCATCATTTGTTTTTGCATGCGAATACTTCTTTGTTTTGAATCGGATGGTCAAGAAAGGGTAATTTTCCAACAACATATAAGATCATTTAAAGCTTCACTTTAAAACTAATTGATAATAAAGAAGGTAACTTGTGAGTCTATATGGAGACAACTATTTATTTTCATCAATTGAAGTTTTCAATGTGGGAATGACTTTGCAGGACATTGTGTTCACAAACACTCATTATTCTGGTTATTGAGGTAGTTAAATGAAATAGTTGGAATTACGACGTAAAATAATATTAATCCGATAAAAATTTAAAGAATTAAAATAATAATACTAGAGGTAAAAAAATATAAGATTAAATGTACGCATAATCCGTACATACATGTTATGACATATGTCTTCAACTACTTAATTTATCATTTTATTATGGTACACTTGTACCAATTAATTGTCAAACCACGTTTAAATATGGCTCCTAATGTAAGCATTCTCCAATCATGTAAAGTTTCGTGAAATTAGTTGCAGATTTGTCTATAAATAATATAAGGTTTTATGAAATTTTTGTAACGTTGGAGGAGTAAAATTAAAAAAATGTTTATACAAACACAACAATACACAATGAAAAAAGCAAAACTTCGCACAATCTGTCAAGCAAATATGACTCTTATACATGTTGTAAGGTCATTTTAAAGGTAGAAGGATGTGACTTTTAATATCGTACAAATGGTTCTACTAATCAATTAGAATAATTATTTTGAATCCATTCAGTTTCATATGAAATATTGCGTGTAATTCTTCGCACCAACTAAACATTTTCTATAGCATTCATCTTAATAGATAGAGAAAATACTAACAACTTTCTATGAACATTAAATTGTCTAAAGTTGACCATTGACGAAACGTATGAACCGCGGGTTATCATCACAGATAAATATTTGACTCTAATAAGTGCATGTGAAACAATATTACCAAGAGCCAACATGTGACGATTAATTAAACCTTGATGACGCATGTGACGATTAATAAGCTAACATGTCGACAACTTTTTGTTATAATCCATAAAAGGTAAGTATTTTATTGTGAGACTCATAATAATTAAATATTTTAAATATAATAATGCTCGGGAAAAATTAAAAATCTTTCGTTCAACTAATGACACGTAACTTCGTCTACATATTGTTTGGTTAAAAATATGAATTGAATGTGCCCATATTGGTTCAACATTGTTGAATAACGCAAAATTGCAAATAAAGACGTTCGGACAATTACAAACGGTCGAGAAATAATTACCTATTATCTACTTTTTTGCCGATAGTACAAAAGGTCTTCACCTTCTATATTTCATTTCTAACATTTTTATTCTCAAAACCAAAAGTTAGTATGTCATTCGTGACACGATGGTGGCTGGTTGCGTTTTGATTATGGTAGGACATTCGTTGATTAGAGTCGATGGAGATGTAGTTGCGGTCGAGGGTTTTGTGGCGTCCGGGTTTTAGATTGGGCTAATCATTCTTTGTGATCCCGTGCAAAAAATTGATGAATTTTATCGGATATCTTTACTTGCGACTTGCTGATGAGATGGTGTTCGATGTTGTGAGCATGAGATATGATGCTCAAAACTTCTTGATACGATTGGATTCTCAATGATGTGAGGTTGGTAACAGAGCTCAAAAAGATGATTTTTTCAAAGTTGGGTAGTTGGGTAGTTGAGTAATAAATGGTACCACGTCCCTTTGGTAATCGACAACGGTGGTTATCAAGGATGTTTGTCACAGTTTAAAATGGGAGGTCATGTTTATGATCGGATATTGCATGGTTTTGAATCATTAGGCATGTTAGAGCTTACACACTTAAAAGAAATTGGTTGTAAAAGATGTCGGATATAACGCGTTTGACGGGGCTCCGGTGTTGGTTGATGGGTTTGGTTCAACGATCAAGCGAATCTTCTGGAGGAACCAATTGAGAATTTTCAAGTAGGTTAAAGGCGGATAATCTTGTAAACATTAATGAGCTTCCAGATCTTGTAAGTTTCGGGAACTCTTGGGAGTTTGGTAACCGAGGGAAGTATTAAAGCTAGTGGAAGTTTTGAGATGGTTGTGCGATTGATGAATCTCAAGTTTCTACGAGTTTAGTGTGCGAATTTAGAGTAACACTAGATCGTTCATATCTTCAAATTTATACCCTCCAATGGCAAGGTTTTACGATTCACTGAGTATCACGAACCAAAATCTTCTTAGATATCCGGTCATTACTTGGGTTCTTATAGTGGGATCAGGTTGAGCGGAAAAAGATGTGTTCATAGAAATCGTAGCCACATTTTGGGTCAATGTACTAGCGGGAAAGAAAAAGTTGATAACGTAGTTTTTCAAGGTTGCAATTGTGTTCTCAAAGGTAAACCTTGATGATGATCTACGTGTTAGTTTTACCAGCAATTTTCCAGATTGATGTGAAGGAAAATCAGAAAGACAAAATCATGTACAAGTGATCAATGACATTTCGGTGCCAAGATAAGACATAGTTGTAATCGATAAGCTAAAGAGTTCGGTATCTCTTGATAGAATCATGTGGTTGGAGTTGTCGCATGCTTCAACGTATCTTCTTGGGCTATAAGATGGTGGTGTTGATAATCAGAGAGTAGTCTCAGTTCCGCGGTGTATTTTCGGTTAACTTTGTATCAAAAGTCTTGCGCATATGTGTGGTCGAGCAGCGTGTCCCGAATAGTATTTCCCTGGTGTGGAGTTTGAATGGGTGACACTGGTGAAGGGATGAGTTTATAAAGGATTACTGATTTTAAGTTTGATTGATCATTAAGTGGGAGATTGTTGAGAGTGTGAAGATTAATTGGGACATAAAGAAGATCATGCCACGAAGTATGAAGATCGTGACACAAAGAAATAAGATCGCTTAACAAAAGTCAGAGATCGCGATGTGAACAAAACATATTTCGCTGGTGTGGAGTTTGAACGAGTGACATTGGTGAAGGGATGAGTTTGTAAAGGATTATTGATTTTAAGTTTGATTGATCATTAAGTGGGGGATTGATCATTAAGGGACGCGAAAACATATTTCGCCGGTGTGGAGTTTGAACGAGTGACACTGGTGAAGGGATGAGTTTGTAAAGGATTACTGATTTTAAGTTTGATTGATCATTAAGTGGGAGATTGTTGAGAATGTGAAGATTAATTGGGACATAACGAAGATCGTGCCACGAAATATGAAAATCATGACACAAAGAAAGAAGATCGCGTCACAAAAGTCAGAGATCTCGATGTGAAGTTAGAAAATTGGGACACGAAAACATGTTTGGCAGAAAAGTCGAATTTTCTTGTTCACAAAGTTATATATTCCATGTATAAGTGAACTCTATGTAATTGTAACCATTGAACTACACAAATAATAAAACTCTTTGATTTTGGCCTCTAAATCTATGTGTTCGTATTATTTCGTGTATATTGATTGCTTGTTTTATTTTATCCATTTATTCTTTATGGGTGTAACTTCGATTACCTGAATGTTGTTTGAGTTTGTTTTTGCTAACAATTGTTATCAGCTTTATGAATTGAATGTTGTTAGTTGTTGTTTCCACTGTAATTTTTAAGATCATTTATATTAGCTTTCAATACTAAACATATATTTTGAGGCTAAATTGCAATAACCTACAAAATTTTCATAACATTTTTTTGGTAAATAGTATTTAATTCGGTTATATATATATATCGTTTTAGAGTATTGATATGTAACATCCCAAAATTTTTTTAAAAAAAAAAAAAAAAAAAAAAAAAAAAAATTATTATAGTGTTTTTGCGACATAAGGGTAGTGTCGCAGGTATTGGTTGTGCGACACAAGGGTTGTGTCGCAGCTTGTGTCGCAGATCGTGCTGAAATGAAATTATTGAGGTGCTTAAGTGTAATTAGTGGGGTATATATATACATAATTATTTTCTAAACATTTCCAGATACCAAAAATCAAGTTTTAAGTGAGGTTTAGAGAGAGAAATAGGAGATTTAGGGAAAGAAAGTGAGAAGCAAGCTTTAATCCGAAATTAGAGTGTTTGAATCGTGAAATCAAGGTAAAACTCTTGTTATTTGATGCTATAATTGTTAATACTTGTTTTGAATGCATTCATATGTGTTAATTTGTGTATTACATGTTGAAATTCGTGAATTTCGGACTTGGGGTCTGCTGTGTTCATCTTTGCGACACAAGGGTGTTCATCTTTGCGACACAGAGGTTATGTCGCAGGTTATGTCGCATTGTTATGCTGCGACACAAGTGGCTATGTCGCACATGCTTATGTTGCGACACAAGGTTTATGTCGCATATGTTTTAGTTGCGACACAATGTTAATGTCGCATACACTTGTTTAGCGACACAAGGTTTGTGTCGCAAGTTGTGTCGCCAGTTTATGTCGCAGGCTAATTTCATTTAGGTTTCGGGGCGCTGCCCCGAGCCCCGCAAGGGCGTTGCCCCTTGACCCCACCCGCTGACCTGCCAGCGGGACCGCAGCCAGGGGCCAGCTCCTTGGACCCCGTCAGTCGACCCCGAGTGGGTTATTGAGAATGATTTGTATGTGTGATTATTATATAAGTATTAATCACTGAATTATGTAACAGACTACTGACTTGTACTCTGTTTATTCTCAGAAACGCAGAGGACTCAGTGATATAAGATTACTGAGCTTGTAAGCTGGTATCCTCAGGTGAGTGGATCTGCAACTCATGATTTGATTGAGTAGTAACGATGAGGTTACACTGTGTAACGTAGATATTGTTAGACTATTTAGTCTGTTTTATAAATTTGTATCTATTTGTTATGCATATGTGGCCTTCGGGCATCTGTGTTATTCAGAGGTCAATTGCGATTGGACTTGGTTGCTATTGTGTTCAACACAAGTTCCAGATGCATGTGTTGTCACTGGAAATTGTGTTGTAGTGTTGTAGCGCCAAGTTATCGGTAAATCTTGTATGGGCCTATACAGATTGTGATAAGCGTTACTGAGGGCCACCGCGGCTGTAGGGTTTCTCAGTAACCACCGATCCTCTTGAGTTTATGTGTTTACTGTGCTTGGTGTAAGCAGATTGTTATACTAATTGAATTGTTAGTTGTACATTCATTCACTTAGCTTCGTGCTAATCCCACCGCTACCTTTCCTGCAGGTTATATTTAGGTAGTGTGGGTGGACAGGAAGAAGTGTTTGGAAAGGAATGTTTGACATGTGCTACATCTCTGATGATTATGTTTATGTTATGTTGGTTAGCAAATATGTATATTTCGAAGAACAATAATGTATGCTTTGTTTCAGAAATATTAAAATGATGTAACTTGCGAAAAGTTTATCGTCCTTTTGTAATAAAATATAAAATAGTATCTTTATCCGTCGCTTCCGTGTGAAATTACATTTCTAACCTTGATATAATTTAGCGAGTGTTATATGATATATAAACCTAATTATATAAGCCTAAATAAATGGAAACAAATGAGGTTTTTCTTGTTCATGTTATCTGCGAGGGCGAGTGTTTTTTCTTAATTGTACATGGTCTAACCGGGATACCTCTGTGACTGTTTCTGACTGTTTTTCCTGGCCACCTCAAGATGTGCAGCTAGTGAGGTTTGAAACTGAAACATTTTATGATGATATTAAAACGTCAACCACTAGACTATCTTGATAATGATTTTAAGCCTAAATCTAAATCTAGATCCTCATTGTCTGACATGTTAATTTCATTTATCATCTTTCCTTACATTTATCAATCAATCGTATACGCCTATTATTCATATTTATAAGTGTAGATTTAAATCTACAAGTCCAAACATACACATTAATTTCTTATTTCTATGCATGTAAATGTTAAAAATACAAATACAAAGAGCAAATTGAATGAATAGAATTTGACGTAACAGTAAGAAGTGACACGTCACCGTTATAATATCAGATGAAGGATTTTGTTTTGGCTCTCTTGTTCGTACTTTTCTCTATTGCCTTTATTCTCACTTATTTTGTCGAATCTGTGGTATTTGGAAATATGTGCAAGCTTTTAAGAGATGCTAAAATTATCAATTTATTCTTGTTTTTAGTTCTGGAATCTACAATTCTACAAAACAAACTTTAAACGGTTGTCTTTGAACTGTAGGGGGATTTTGCGATATATGCATGTCGATTAAGGGTGTTTAAAAATATTCGTATATGAATTTAATATCCGATAATTTGATTTAAAAGTATCTGAATATTCAAATATTCAAATTGAATATTTGTATATGAATTTAATATATGATAATTTGATTTAATAATATTTGAATTTTCAAATTCAATTTCGAATTTGATTTTGAATAGTATTTTTCAAAAATTTCGAATTTTCAGATACTCGAATATCTGAAAACTCATTTGTTATATCTTATTTATTTTCCCCTATTTTGATACCCTAAATTCATCTTACACTTGCACCTTCAAATGTCTATAACAAAGTATATCTATCTCTCAGATCTCAGCGTTGAGCTCGTCGTCCCGTCAAAGTGGCAGAGACATGAGCTATGTGCGTTTTTAAGATGGGGATTGTGAATGAAATAATGAGTTTCATTTCCATTAAATGTATTTAATTGAAAATTTTAATTTTAAAGTTGAGAATTAAACCGTATGAGTATCCAAATCCATTCACATATCAAATAAAAGTCTATAACCACAGTGATTACAAGCTTCAAATAAAACACCCCCTAAAGGCCTAAATTGTCTAGTTGGTGAGGTCAATATAATTAAGTATATGGGCTCAAATCTGAAAAACTGTATGGGCTTAAATATTTTAAAGATTATAACCATGGCCCATGGAAATTAGTCGGCCTTTTTAAAAAGTTTTTGTGAAATTTGAATGGGCTTAGATGTTACAAATTACAAAATATTATAAAAATCTCGGAGAGAATAAAATTCAGCTTTTGAGTCTTGTATGGTAATAAAAAAGAACAAATCTCAGGCCCAGATCTAATTTAATCCAACGGCCAGAGTTCACGATCTGTGTACTCCAATCTTATTGGCGGATAATAATCCGTCCAAACTTCTGTGTATATATACACACACCATTCTAAATTTACTTCCAGATCAACTTTCCCTCTTGATTACTTTCATCAATTCTCACAATCAATATATTTCTGTTCACCGGAATCAATGGCCGGACGAGGCAAAACCCTAGGATCTGGAGTCGCAAAGAAGTCCACTTCAAGAAGTAGCAAAGCCGGTCTTCAGTTTCCGGTAGGTCGTATTGCTCGTTTTTTGAAAGCCGGCAAGTACGCCGAACGTGTCGGTGCCGGAGCTCCGGTCTACCTTGCTGCCGTCCTCGAATATCTCGCCGCTGAAGTAAGTTCCATCGATTAATTTCTATCATTTACATGATATATATGTGTGTGGGTTTGTGTGATTAAGAAATCTAGGGTTTCGTTTAATTTGGGGACTTTTTATTTATTATGAAATTGATGATATCCAGGTACTTGAATTGGCTGGAAACGCTGCGAGAGATAACAAGAAGACTAGAATTGTGCCCAGACACATTCAATTGGCGGTTAGGAATGATGAGGAATTGAGCAAGCTTCTTGGTGACGTCACCATTGCTAACGGCGGTGTTATGCCAAACATCCACAACTTGTTGTTACCGAAGAAGGCTGCCGGTTCATCGAAACCATCTGCTGATGATGACTAGATAGTTATGAAGATCAGAATGTAATTTGTGTCAATCTTGTTGGTTTGGTGGTGGTTGGTTGGTTCCAAGTTAGGGCTTGTGGCGGTTAGGGTTTTAATCTTAGGGATAGGGTTTCTGTTAGATATTATTATGTTTATATCTGTTAAATTTCAATGATAAACGTCTTTGCTTTCAAGATTATGAGTGTGGTTATATATCTTCAATGTCTGTTTTTCTTGCATATTTTTTCTTCTTCTAAGTTTTTAATGATTGCATTCTCAAATTTGATGTTTGTAGATCTGCAATTGGATTAGGTTAGCTGTGTTGAATTGGATTCTTGCAGGGTTGTTGGATTTGATTTGAATGTCAAATTTATTGGAATGTAGCTCGTTTAAATGTTTACCAATCTTAATTATTTTGATGCATTGCCAACTTGTATGCATATTCTTTAAGATGGCAAACCATTCTCAGTACTAGGATGATGATATCTTGACACGCCAAAATTCTCAGAGGATACCTGGTTTGCATGATGAAAAACCTGTTGACTAATCATCATCTTCAATAGAAGTAGAACAATGCACTAGATCAGGAGAAGGGGCTTGGTGTCTGGGGTTGCATAGGCCCTTCACTCGTGAATGGATGCTGATCATCTTTTCTTGTACCAGGTTGTGGATCGTTAATTTTTGGAGTCCCTAAAGACGAGTCATCTCTGTTCTTGGAGGTTTTATAGGAGCAGCCGGAATCTCTTTACATATCTTTTCCAAAATAATCATAAAATCATGTACCACAGAGAATAATCTCAACCCTTCATCCTTCCCAGAGTTTCCCTGAAAGTAATCTGCTGTACTTTTCATAAGATCCATTATTCTCTTTTCTTCCTCAAACATCCACGAGATCTCCTTCTTAGCATTTTCAACAAAACTTGACAAAATGAGCCAAAACTCATCAGCTTCTGCATCTTCTGATCGTTCCTCCAAATTCTTCATATCTGTATTTGAATCACGGGCTTTCACAAGCCCATTACCAAGTTTTGATATCAAACTGGTCAACCCATCAGCATCGATAATTGCTGCTTTTGTTACACTCTCGAGCTCACTACTCAAATCTAGCACCACCTCAAACCCAAGTTTGCAGTAATGCTCCTCTGATTCTTCAGGAGAAGGCTCACGAAGAAGATATTCGGTTTTGATGCTACAAATGCTTTTGCCCTCTATGGTGGCCCGCACCAATCTCATACCTTCACTCTGCATGATCTCCTGAACAACAAAGTGTAATAGAGTTGTTTTTCCATCTAATCCTTTGATGTCTGAAAGTTTTAAGGGTGTGTCAAGTTTGAAAGCTTTTGTACTGCCATGGAATGTTCCAACATTCATGCGATTCCCGTTTTTAGAACAGCTTCCAAGAGTTTGAGGAACAAGCGGGTTTTTTTAGTTCTAGACAAGTTGAGTGAAAAAACCATAAAGTTAGTCAAAACAAGTCTATTATCTAAACTATTATATTTAGAGGTGGCAAAATGGGCGGGTCAGGTGGATTAAGTAAAAAGTTATTATAGGTTCTCAATTTTATATAAATTGTTCGATATGATCACAAAAATAATATTGTTACAACGATACTATAATATCCGTTTTGTATTAATATTGTAAGCCTGTAACCATTAAATATACATGATGACTTTCAAGTTGTAACCTCTTTCACCCATTTCTCTTAGATACTTTCTTTTACCTACTTATATTAGGGATAAACCCTTCTACAAGTAATGGATCAGAATTCCCACCGCTACATATGTATATATTAGATGCAAAGATTCAGAGTTAACTCTAAAGTTTCAAAGGACTCTTTGATGTTTGCTTCCTCATCTTGAAGTGTGCTGAATAGTAAAGATTCTAGTCTTTTGAATGCATAGGGGATTTCTACCAAAACTTTTACAAATCGTTCTGCAGGTCCAAGCGGACTAACATCCCCACCATATAGCCTGAGTTTCAGTTCTTCTTCACTAGTCGGTGCCATTTTTAGCAAAGTTTGAACGATTTCTACGGGAAGCTCATTTCCTGATTCAACTCATAGAGATTAGCAATGCCTTTTCAAATGCTTCAAATCCATCAAGATTACACCTTTATTAAAAAATATAACTATAATTCACTTTATAGGTCAGGTTTGTGCTCAGGCTTAGGCTCGACTCAAATCCATCACTTGATAGACAAAAAATAGCAGAAAGAGAAAGAATTACCTCTATGAGTGCAGCAGAAACTTCTTCTGTTGTCACATTTAGTGCTTTTAGAAGAATAGACAAATTTTGTGCCATCTTCGGATCGATAATTTTAACGAAATGTGCTGGGGATTCTTTTCCAGAGGCATTCTTTGTGTCCTGATCTTTGTTTTTATCAGGCCCTTGATATCCAAATAAACTTTCAATCATTTCTTCATTAAACCTAATAATTAAGACACACATTATGTTCTGAATTTTTTTTATATCAATATTAAGCAGCAACCGAAAAAAAACTTACTGAAATGATCCTGATATAATCTTATCCCAAACCATTTGTTGATCCCCTTTAGCCATAACCTTATCCAAGAAGAATGGCTTTAACTTAGCTCTAGAAGTATCAGCTTGTTCTGCATGTAGATGAAGTCTTATGCTTGCACCTAACCGCCGAGGAGGTGGTGGGGGTCCCGCTGCATTCCCTTCAGGTTCAGGTGGCGGTGGAGGTGCTCCACTAGTACGTGACGGTAGCGGAGGTTCTCGTCCAGACGGTGGTGGTGGTGGGGGGGGGGGGGTTGGTCAGCAGGTGGGGTGGCAGCGGCCGAAGGATCAGCAGTGGTAGGAGAGGGAACATGAGAAGCTTCAGTGACAAGTGGCTGCCGTGGAGACGATTCCGCCACTCTAGGAGAAGGCTTTGGAGATGAATCTGTCCCTGCTACAGGAGAATTCGTCTTTCCAGCAGAAGATCGTATAGGTGATTCCGTCTTCCCAATATGCCGCAAAGATGATTCCGCCCTTACAGCTCTAGGCTTCAAAGTATGTCGTAATGACGATGTTACCCTTCCAGCCAGATAGTGAACAGTAGGATCTTTCACGTGTGGATAATCAACGTCACCTGAATCAACAGACTCTCACATCCCCCTTTTTCTGCCCGTTTGATTGATTCTCAGTTTTCCTATCTTTTCCCCATTATGATTTTTTTGTAGCACCTGAATTTTATCTGACTCCGTATCAGAAAAACCAATATAGAAACAAAGGCTAATGAAAACGGCATCTGGTTTACGTACCATTAGTTTCTAACTTACTCATACTTAAACTGAGAAGAGGCTTTTCATCCTTTTGAGTGCCAGCAATACCATAATTCCCTAATATAACAATAAAATAGAAGGCCAGCAACACAAAGTGTCAAGATTGCAGTAACAACTACCGCAACAATAACAGTTCCTTGGCCAACACCCCCTTCAGCCAACCTACGTCTTCTATGAGTATCAATCGGCTTGTGTAAAAACGACGCTGAATACTCTACATACCAACTTCTTGTAAGTTTATCTTTCCTGGATTTGGATAAAACAATTCTTTTATCTCTCACGAAATCTAGTATAGTTTTCTTAACATAAGGATCTTGAAGACTTAGTGCTTTCAATATCCGCTCTTTTCCTTTACTGGTTTTATCATTGCCACAATACTGAAGATGTTGAAAATCCTCCATGGAATAAACCAATTCTGATCCGTAGTTCACCCATAATAGTTCTGCTTGCAGTCAACCAATTTCATCAGTACTTCCATCAAACTTTAGCACAAAATATTACTCAAGTCAGTATAAAACTACATGATAATTGATACTTCACAGGTTTTACCAGTGTGGGCAGGGTCCAACATCAGCCTTACACAAACCGCTTTGTTATCAGTTGTGACACTCTAAAATCCAATTGTGGTCTGGCCCAATAACTTAATTTCTTCATATCTTAACTTACAACCAATCAACCATGGTGAAAGTTATTAATAACTCGTAACTTTGCTTCTTTGAACTTATAAGGTGCTTAAACTTCTATCTTCTTATCCATGTGGGATGGCCGGACAGGTCGTTACAAATTTAGCTAATTCCTAGAGCATCATGGTTATGCATCATTTGACAAGAAAGTAAGCTAGAATTGTCAGCGGTTTAACCATTCTAAAACATTTTAATAACAGCCTTCACATAAGTCTATTTACAAACACGTGGTGTGAACTATTATAAACACAAAGCATTTCAAAAACTGTAACATATATGAATGAAGCTCAAAAGTATGAACAGAAGTAAAGTACCGTGTCCTCATCCATTGTGTTGCGCCAATCGATTCTATTGTCGATAGACAGTTATTGGCCATCTCTGTCTGAATCTACTGCTTCTACCAAAGGGTAAATTAAATTATAATTGCCATTATTGAAGTCACCCCTTTGGCGCCCATTTTTTGTTGAAACATCAATCCAAATCATTTCATCAACCAATAAATTATCAACCGTAACAGCATGACACCAATAAGCATTGATCATTGCCTAACCCTAGCTCAAATTTTCTTCAATTATCAACAATGTCTATAATTATGGCATAAATCCTAAAAAACCTAACCTCAATTTCTAAGAGCTACGTAATATCAAGAGCTATGCAACAAAATACAATGTTTTATTATAAACCGTGACTCAGTAATATCCTATATTATGTTTGTTTTTCATGGATTATCTATAACAGTGACTCAATAACGTTAGTTTACTCGTATGTAGAGTTAAAAATTAAGTATACGGTAGTAAATTTTATGAGTATGATAAAATTATATTAAATAAAAGTTACATAAATTATATTTAAAAATGTTAGAATTTTAATTTTAAGAGTTCCTATATATAAAACACTAGCACATGTAACTAACAAAATGACTCCAAATTTCTAGCAAAACCTAAATAGGCTTCGTATATTTGAATTTCCAACTAATATAGTTTATTCACGCCCCCATAAAAATTGAATGGTACGTATTTGAAAGGTAACAAGAGCTAGGACAATTATTTCACGAACAAATGTCAATAAGCACTGCGGTCGTAATTACGAGCACGACGGTGGTAGTTAGGAGCACGGTTTCCGATAACGGAATAACAGTACGAATCCGGTTGTGTTGTCTGATACGTGCGTTATTTAATATTCCTGTAATTTAATGGTACATATAACTTTGGAGCCAAAATTGTTTCTTACAAACATATCCCTAGACGGAGTATCATGTTTGTTTATTATTTATTTAACTTTAGATTAAATTAATTAATAATAAGTGAAAGGATAGTTTATTAACAATATTTAACATAATATTCAACTAAAAATAATCTGTACTTGTGGTCGATGCTCATTCTTTAGTGTTGTATATTCTACGGAAAGAACAAATTAAGGTGGTTGTTAAGAATACAAATTCATTGTACTGACAAGAATATTACCATGTAACAAAGTTTAATTGGTATAAGTTGAGTAACAAAATGAGAAAAAAGTGACCTTTTTGCCTTTATGGGTATTCTTATTAAGAGAGTTAACTTGTTCTCAAGTATCTCACATAAGAAAGACGTGCCTGTCAAGTGACGAGGTCATGAATACTTGTTATTAAGCTTCTACCCGCATTGTGCTTATTGTCACTTTTAAACGAGTTAAGTTTTTATTTTATCCGTCTCATTTTAAATGCCAATTTTGAAAATACTTACAATTTTAAAAATGTGCAACTATTAGATTGTTATTCAATATAATGTAGAATTTGCCATTTAGGAACCTTTTTAGTTAGTTTAATAAGGAAGTATAAATTTATTTTGAGATAACACAAAATAGTAATAAAGACATTTAGATTGAGGCAGTTATGAGAAGTTAAATACTTCATACTTTGCAATATAAGTGTCATTAAGAGTAGTGTTATATGGTGTTATTTCTTAATATATAATGTTACAGGGATCGATTCCTTGCATCTCCATCTTGGTTTTTTTCTTTCAAAAACTCATTTTTCGATTTATCTTTACGGAATGCTTACTAACCTCATCATTTTTATTTGAGATGAACTCTAGGATCTTTGAAATTTCAACAGCACGGACACAATTATGCATTACGCATCGGATGTAAATAAAGGCTAATTGGGGCTTTTCAGTTGTCCGTGTTGCCGATTAGGCAATGCGAGAGGGCCATTTGGGTATCATTGGTTTATGTCTTATTTTTCAATTCATCATTATGTGGTCTCGTTATACACTTATACACTGCGGCTCTTGCTAGTAGAATGTTATACAAGTTTTTGGTAAGTCCTAATGGATAGAACTTCCAACTTCGTTTACAAGTTTCTACTTGTTTATCTATTTTGAAACAGTTTTGTAGGCATTATATTATTGTTAGGTCTATTGCATAAAAGATCTTGAGAATATTTGTACATATGGTAGGATCTATGTATAGATGGAAACAAAGAGCAGGCATGTAATTAGGAGTCATTTCAACTTAGGCATATATTTCTCCTTCTTGTATATATATTGTACGTGGTTGAAGCTACAGATCAAGAAAACAAGTTTATTTGTGAATTTGTTCAAGTCTCTTTGTAAACGGTATTTGATAAAACTGAATAAATAGTCTTTGAATGATCAAGACATTAAGAGCGATGAGCATATAAATGCAACAATATGTAAGGATCATTACAAGTACCTATTTTATATATAGGCTAAATAAATGTGGTATCTCTATTATCATTGAGTAACAGAATTCACAAGGAAATACAAGCTGATTGAAGATACTTCGCGATCATGGTACATACATACATACATTTTCATGCCATTACAAGGTTTAAGCCATTTTAGTCATAACTTCTTGAAGAATAACTGTTGTGTCATTATACAATGATTCTGTCTGAGGAAGATCTTGCTTTTTTACCGCATCTTCTAGCTGTCAAATAATCATCAATCATCCATATGTCAAAAATAGATACATTTTGACTTTTGAGGTCTTAAACTGCCCATATATCAGAATTAGAAATTTATTTGTGTGCACTATGACCATAGAATTAGTTACCTTTTCGACAGTATTGAAGAGTCTATTGGCAAGATCGACGAGTGGAGGCTTAGCATCAGGACTGGCAGCAGTAATCACTTTATCAAAGTCAAAGTACATGAACGTGGACTTTAGACGAAGATACTTTCTAACATAATTCCATGCATCTTTCCCTATCAAATCGCCCAATGCTAGAAGATCAAATGCGTACTTCTTTAGCCGAAATTGCCTTCCTTTAGTCCCTATATCGGCTATGTACACGCCTGTCTTTAAGAATGATCGTGTGCCCGTTTCCACATTATCGATCACTATAGCATGTAAACAGATTCTATCAAACAAAACGGAAGTCACATTCATAAAATTCAACCAAAACACTGATTGTAATTCCTTACTTAGAAAAATATCCACTGTTTTATGATCAATTGAACATAATAAGTACCTTAAGTTTGAAAAATGTTTGCCATAATCTAAAGTTACCTATACATGAAAGGTTTGACTTGAAAAGTCAAAGTCAACATATTTTGTTTAAGACAAATGTAGTAACTATCAAGAGAGGGTACTAAAGAGTTACTATTTGAGGCTCGTGGTACCGGAATGGGTCCGTTGAGCCAGTAACCATTGTCATCGGCTCGTGAGACCGCAGCATTAGAGTTTGCAAATAGTCCAATAGTGCCAATGCCTAATGCTAGTCTTCTTGTTGGTTTCAATGGGTTGTTTTGACTTTCCTCCACTTTGTTTTCTATCAAACGGGCAGCACCTACATCTGCCCGAAGGTTTCCATCACCAGAAATCTTTGGGATGGCCGAAAAAGATGTAAAAATTTGGTTCAAGTTTGCCATGGTTGTATTGTGTGTTAAGTTGATAACGTATTATGGGTTTTGAGGTGTCCGGAATGAAAAGATTTTGATGGGCTTTTACTGGCCACGAAATAGGCATCCTAAAACTAAGGGTATACATGTAATTTACTCTTATATTAAGTTATTGTAAATTATTATGTGAAATGCAACATCCGACTATTAACCAGAGACGTACTCCTTTGACAATTTGTGATACAAAAGGAACTTTTAAGGCGAAACTGAAAATTATAAGTATTATCAACAAGTTGAAAGAAGGAAGACTAAGATGATTCGACATATAACGAGGAGATTAAAGACGATACTAGTTAGGAAAGTGGGAGATTTCCCTGACGACATGAGGAGAAGGGGCAGATCAAGACGTAGGTGGGAGGATAGACCAAAGCTCGACATGAATAAGCTTTTTGACCGAGGACATGACCTCTTATAGCTATAGGAAGGTGTGGAGGGCAAGAATTAAGAGCGATGAGTATAGCGTTTTAGGTAGACCGATATTTTTTTTATTATAAATGAGTAAGGTATATAGATATTTTAGGTAGATACATTTTTTATTTTTTATTTTTTATCTTTTCGGAGTGTTCCTTTAGGTTTATGATAGATTTGTAGGGTGTTTGGGATAGATTAGATAGTTAGGTATGGTAGCTTATGTAGCTAAATACATATTTATTTATGATAGATGACGAGATTGAATAATGTTATTGTTGTTGTTGTACTCTTTTAATAAATTTTTTTCTTTTTTTATTTATTACGATATTGTTAAGCAAATAATAGTATAAAATAAGTTTATAAGTATATATGATTGGTTTGATTTGGTAATTGGCATCACCAATCATCAAGTAACATTTATAAATATAAAAGATTTTAGTTTCACTCTCACTAATATATTAATATATCAGGTTGAATGAATCTATTGGTTGAGCAATCACATAAAACAATATAATTTCATAGAATAGATAATTAATATGTGCTAAAAACGAGGAAATCTAAGATAGGGACATAATTTTTAATTAAGATTGTTTAAAAAAGAGGAATAACTGAACCAAGTCTTAATCTTAATCATGTTAAGTTTAAAATCAAATGCATTGTTGACAAGTTCTTAAGTGTAGGTTCGAGCTCAAGTGAAACATCAAAGACTTAGACGACGACTTCAAAGTATTTCATCAGATTATTGTGAATTAAACTAAATTAAGCTGGAAGTTATGTTATATTTTACTAATTTACACCTACTAGTCGTAGATTCGTGTAGATTTGTGATGCCATTGATGAATATATGCTGATAAATATGGATAATGGGTGTGTGGACACATTTAGATTGCCATTTGGGGATTTCAATTGGATTAGGATATATACTTGTCAACTTAATCCGGCTAGAATTATTTTATTCAAAATATATTTTTTTTATTGGTACGTGTTGAAAATCGATAACATATATGTGATCGGCGATTAACACATGTGTCACTAGTTTTCAAAACCCACCAAAAATGAAAAAAATCGAAAGTATACTATGTGAGATGTCTAATCGTAGAGAAAAAGAATATTGATTTTTATGGTGCAATTTATAATTTTTTAACTAACTGTTTGTGAAATAATCAATTTTTAAATATGTAGAAGTATTATTATCTTGATGAAATGAATAGTTGAGATTAATTCCTTTATTCTTATAAAAAATTTCATTTTTATTTAAATTTAATATAATACATAACTAAAATTTTTAATTCTCATTCAAACTTAATATAATAAGTAACTAGTGCATTCTCCTATATACTATTTATGATACCAATAAAACTTCAAGGAAGTAAACTAAACGATAAATGTTTATATTTAATTAATAAATATAAATAAATAAAATAAATAAACAATAATGGGAATTGATTTTTATGATATAATAGGAAATACCTTTATGGTTAAAAATAATAAAACGAGATAACCGAAAATCCCGTTCTTTTGGCGCTCGTATTAAATTCTCGATCAATTTAATTTATCTTTATCTATATACTACATATAAAGCATGTCCATATAGTTGAGTCTTAATTCTTAAATAGTAATTAAAATTATTCTATTATCATTTTACACTTATAAATGAGAATCACTTTAAATAGGAAAGTTTTTACTTCAAAATGACTTATTTTCAATTTTATTTTATTAGAAAAAGATTGATAGTATTACTTTTTTGAACTTATATTATCTATTTACATTGTTAATAACAATTTTGTTCTACGTAAAAAAAATAAAAAAATAATTGAACATATAAATACTTATTTGTAAAGTATTTGACATGTTATTTAAACAATTGAATCATTATCTCTTAAAGAGTGATATAAAATGTTATATAACTATTTAAAGATGAAATTATATTTAAAGATCATAATATTTTATGTAATCACAATAGATAAATTAGGTATTACCGCCGCATTACACGGACAATATACTAGTCTTATACAACCAATAACAAAGTTATTTCACTCGTCACCAAAATCACACAAAAGAAAACACTTTAAAAACTTTTGTTGGGAGAAAACAGAGAGCAAGCTACGGAGACAAAGGAAAATATTACGATCATAATTCAGTGTTGATCTTTGAAAGTAAATCTTAATCCAACTCGAAATATCAACTTTTATTACTCTGTTAATTAATGTTATTCATATCTATGATTAAAACGAACCCAAACCAACCGTTAAGTCGTCATTTTCGATGTCGATACCGAAAAGTTTCGGCACTTAGAATAGATCGTTTATTAGTAAAACGGGACTTGAAATTATACTAATGTATAGTAATATGTTAGACTTAATTGTTTATGTGATCACATCAATAAAATTAAACCAAGCAAAAGGAATTAAAATCTAGCGGATCTCGTACGTAGGAAATGAACAAGAAGATAAACTTTCATAGGTTGTTTTGTAAATTTTCATTTTGACTCACTGTATTATTTAATAGCTTACGAATTAAATTTTCAGATTGGACATTCCACGATTTTACCCCTGTGTTTTGTAATTAGTATTATTTCAAATGAACTAAAAGATGTAATATTCTATTTTTAGTCATGAACAGGCCCACGAGTACCTATATTCACCAGCCGTACATACCCTTATATATTTAGAAGAAGAAAAAATATATCTTAATATTGGTAGACATTATAAACGTACAACTATAACCATTATAAAAAGTTTTGAAAATGGGTTTGTTGATAACCTAAAATCTATTATCAAGTTGTTTTGGGCTGTAAATTTAAAATTAAGTACAAGGGAATGCGAATCTAAAGATAAAAGTATATAAATTTGTAGAATTGGGATTGAGAATATTAGGAGGATAGGAACTTAAATCAAGTGTAGATTTTGTTGGGGGATAGTGAATGAGTTTTTAATTTTTCTTTCAGTCTTATCTTGATATGTTTTTTTATTATCGTGTGACTTCTTTTGTTATTTATTGTAAAATATTCGCGCGTTCTGATTCTTTCTATTTTAGTCGAACTGTTAATTGAAATGATATATTGTAGAACTTTTGAAAAAACTTTGTACGAAAAATTATTCTGGAAAACTTGGTTAATTCATCTGCTGCTATCTATTTTAATGCATTTGATTTAAGTTCTATATGCATGGTTGACATACTCTGGTGTAAGGTTGGTTTATATGATCACCGTGCGATTATAGAACCTTAGATTTTGTTGACATGTGATAGGTATACCGAGTCAACTACCTGTGGAGGTATCACATGCTTATCATTGTGGCGCAAATGACTTGACACTATCCATGACAGTGTGGTTAGTCCACGACGTCTCCCCTTTGTTAATATTATGTGATTTGTATGTTTGTACTCGTGAGAGAGCTTTTGAATTATTCGGGAGGCTTATGGATGCATCCTAGGCTATGACATGATATGATTTGTGTAGTGCAGTCATGTGGTGTAATGCCATACACACCTTCCGATTAGGGGAAACACCTGGAGTCATGACCTGTGTGTTATTGTGATATACCGCACGAGATATGATATTATTTGGCAGTAGTGTTGCGCAATTTGATACTTTGTTTTGTAAGGTACTTGGTATAAAATAACTCAACCCCTCGTTGCATGAGCCTTTATTTCATTTGTTACTCCGGTGTTGGTGGTCACACTCGATGATTGAACTTTGAAAATTAAATTATTTACTTTGCTTCATTTTTATTTTGAGATATTATTACTGTTATCGTTTATGTTCTTTTATTCGCGCACTGAGCAATTAGCTCAGCTGCATTTTCTTTTCGTGCGGCAGGTTATCAGGGTATAATGTGATGAGTGTGGGAGTTTCAAAATTTGGAGTTGACTGAGAGACCTACTTTTGATTTACTAATTTGGACTTTTATTTACGATTTGACATTTTAAGTTATCTTTTAGAGATAATGTTTATGATTGCTTTTAGATTTCGATTATTTATTATTTTTAAAATTATATTATAAGGTAAATTATTTATTGATAAATGTGGTTTTCTGTTTTATTATTAGAACGGGTTGTTACAGGATGAGGTTAGATACTCCCTCACGTTTCTATAAATTTCATGTTTTATGTCAGAAACCTTCCAAGCATAACTGGCTAGATACCATTATAAAAATATGTTTAAAGAGGAGGGTGTTAAGTCAAGAGTTGTGCAAATAGATTCTCAAGAAACATGGAACAGGATCACATCTAAACCTATGCACCAAACTACTACTCCTGTAAGTTCAAACAAATGTAAATGTTGACCTTTTTAAAATTTTAAATTTTGCACATACATTCGTCTGTGAGTTATGAACTATTAACTAGCTAAAGTGATACTTTTGAAGGTGATAGTGTACTTCACAGCAGCATGGTGCAAGCTAGCAATGACGATGAAGCCGTTGTTTGAAGAACAAGCTTTGATCCATAAAGACACCCTTTTCTTATCTGTCGACGTGGATGATGTGAAGGTAAGACTATTTAGATCAACAATATTGGTAATTAGCAAACGTTGTATATGTCTAAATCCTTGAACACCAAAAAGAAAACTAAACCTTTGTTTTGGTTTTTGTATATATACAGTATGTGGAAATCATATTAGTTTGACCTTTAGTAGATTGATTTCGGCCAAAGGGCCTCTGGTTTACACTTCTGTCATGAGGTTTCTGTGTGCAAGTACCACTTGAGACAGATATGTACGTAATATATATGTCCAGTTCATATAAATATTGATGAATATTATCGTCCACATCCATTATCAATAAAAAAAAACTAGGACGTATTCTTATAAGTTATACATTTATGAAACTATGTATGCCAGGGTTTGATGAAGAAGATGCAAATAAAAGCTATGCCTACATTTATAATGATAAAATTGGATGATAAGCAAGAAGGGAAAGTGATGGATAAAGTTGTTGGTGCTAACCCCGGTGAGGTCAAGAAAAGAATCGCTGCTTTTATTCATTCCGTTCGTTTCTAATCTACGATTAATTGTTATATCTTTTCATTATTACTGCATTGAACTACATGTAAATTTGTGAATACATATCACTTTTTGATAAATTTGTTGAAGGGATTAATATTATATTATCTCATTTGGTGTTTCATAGAAGAAATAAGTGTTTAGAAATGTACCTAACTATGATTCAAAATCTAATTCTTATCAAAATTTATTTTGATGTATTATGTGCATTACACTTTTAATTATTGTTATTGTATATATTAGATGAAATAATCATCCACTACAGTAGAAACTGATGTTTTCAAATGACGTGACAACTAAATAGACCGGCGCGTCGTTAGAAAATGAGTATCATAAAAGATT
This sequence comes from Logfia minima, assembly GCA_963921325.1. NCBI lineage: Eukaryota > Viridiplantae > Streptophyta > Magnoliopsida > Asterales > Asteraceae > Logfia > Logfia minima. Next base: position 3,763,917 of record OY992768.1, read on the forward strand.
ATAAGTAATAATTAATCAAATACATATTATAATAAAAGTTTACTAAAAATCTAATACACATAATAAATCAAAATTAAAATTAAATTAAATATATAAAGTAAACATCGAATTATACTTAAATATATTTACAAATACTACGAAATACAAAGTTCATCTTTGTTACATATTATCACATATTATAGTTATAGTTATTATTGATCAATAGGGGTTTGTGTAATTTAGTTAAGCTTTCCGAATGAACTATAAATATATGAGAATGTAAGATGCTAAATGCTAATTTTTTAACCAAAGGGTGTAAATTGTAAATCATATCATATAAAAAATATGTTACATGTTTTGCGTGTTCAATGGAGACATTTTAATAACCTCTAGAATATGGTTAGCGTTTCTTGCACGTCATGATTAATGATAAAAGGCTTTTTTTTATTGGTTATCTGAATTGCTTAAGATTATGCAAGTAGTGACTCAAATAATATAATAATATTTAATATTTTGGTGTTTAAAAGAAAATCAAATTGTCAAGTTATTTGATGTCATATATTTTCATGTGTGTTTGATGATTACACGTCTGAAAATCTACAATTTTAATAAAATTATTTAACTATATTTTGTTACATGTGTACGGTGAAGCAAAAGAATACTCTTTTTAACAAATAAAACGTCAGCTATGTCATAATTGCCTTATTTATTGTATTTATGTTTATCCATAATATTTTATTAATCTTTGGGTAACTAAATAATTCCATAGCAGATAGCACCAACTCCTTTGATGTGCTCTAAAATACTTTTACCGAGTCAAAACGGTAAATAGTGCCTAAAATAATGATGACGTGTATAATGTAATGAAATTTGCAATTAAAAGTGTATTTTATATAAATAAAATGTAAAACACTCCACCGAACAACAAATATTACTACCACCGCCTCCCCAAATCTACTCACCGGAAAATTAACAACGTCGGCGAGTTACAGTTTTGTTCCATTTCTCGGTGCATTTTCGCCGAAGATTATTTGATTTGTGTACTGTGCCGGCGATGGTTTCTCCGGAGAACATTAACTGGATCTACAATTACGGATTGATCGATGATAATGTGGTTTCCGTTGGTAATTTCCTTCCACCGGTTCATGGATCGGTTTGGCCCGTGATGGACCCGTTAATTGGTTCATCATCAATCCCTAGGTACGTGTCTATTCCTTAAATAGATTTACTAATTGTAGAAATTTGACCTAATTTGGTAACACTTGATTACAAATGAATGCATTGAGTGTCCATTAATTAAATAGAGGGCTTTTTTTATTGTGCTGGTCTTATACTTCAATAAATTATGGCTTTTTTTAGGTTGATACGAAATAGTGTGAAATTGTATCTAAATGTGAAAATTATTATGTTTGTAAATGCTAGAATATGGTTAGCAGGATTGCAGCATCTGAGCTTTAGGGGGTGTTTGGGTATGTTTATTGTTACGGCCTATGGACTTGATTAAATTTGGCAAATGCCAATAAACTCATTTTTATCGGCTTACGAGCTACTTAGCTTAAGTGTATAAGTTCAAGTTGATAAGCTCAGAAGATGCTAAAATTGTTCTTATCAAAATATCCAAATTTTAGTACGCCCAATGGCTGTAAAAATAAACTTACCCGAACACTCCCTTTTACTAATCTTCAAGGCTTTGGTGTGTACTTAATGCCCTAGTTGTTGGGTTCGTCTTTGATTTTGTTTACTCACTTCTTGACTTTCTATATAACGTTGCTTCTAGTGTGGAACGTGATGGCTCACTTTTGGATTCGGATGGTCATAAGGAAACTGGATCAAAGAAGCGGTAACTATTACTCTTTGCTCAAAAACTTGTCAGAATTATAGTAAATGTTTGAATATTTGTGTGATGACATTTTGTCAATGGTTAGAGTTATAAAAACAAGATACTAGCCATATTGAGCTTGTAGACTAGGCTAATCACTAGTGTTCCCATAGGTTGGGACGTTAGTTTTTATGTAAGGATTTTTCTTTCATTTTGATGCTAGCGTGCTGTGTAGTCACAACCTTGTTTTTGTCTATCATTTCTGATTTCATTGTGTACAACAGGGGGAGGGCTGAACCAGGCAGTGGTACAAGTTCCAAAGCATGTCGAGAGAAATTGAGGAGAGATAAGCTAAACGACAAGTATGCCATTCTCTTTGCTTCACAATTTCTGTCAATAATCACGTTTAACTATATTACATATTCACATGACTTTTAGGTTTGTTGAATTGGCTTCAATCCTTGAACCTGGGAGGGCGCCTAAAACTGATAAATCTGCTATTTTGGTTGATGCTATGCGGATGCTTACTCAGTTAAGAGCCGAAGCCCAGAAGCTGAAAGACTCCAACTCAGATCTCCAGGAGAAAATTAAAGAGCTTAAGGTGATCCCAGTGTCATGTTCATTTCCTACATCTACCCCTGCTATACTAGAATATTGCTACATCTAATATTTTGTTATATGAAGCTACTAATTATATACTTGACGTGCGTAGTCTGAAAAGAATGAACTTCGGGATGAGAAGCAGAGATTAAAGGCCGAGAAAGAGAAACTCGAACAACAAGTTAACTCAATGAACACTCAACCAAGCTTCATTGCTCATCCACCTGCAATCCCTGCTGCATATCCTGGCGGCATTGCGGCCACCCAAAGCCATGCAATGGGCAGTAAATTTGTTCCTGTAATCAGCTACCCGGGAATGGCCATGTGGCAGTTCATGCCATCTGCCGCAGTTGACACCTCCCAAGATCACGAGCTTCACCCTCCAGTCGCCTAATTTGACCATTACAGCTTGACAAAGAAGCTTTTGTCTAGTTTGTCATTGCTTTATGACTTTGTTAGGTCTGTGTCTGTAATTTATAGAGTCAAGTATATGGTATACCGTACCATTTTAAGTAATAAATGGGTGGCATTTTTCAGTTTCTGATGGATGGGCACGTTGTGTCATTTTGCTGTATAAATTATCAATCTAGAGAAATAATTGATAGCTTGTACTTTTGTTTCATCAATTATCATTTTAACGATTAACTTTTTCCATAATGATACGAAGTTGCTCGAATTACAAATATAATATTAAAATTGGAGGGTTTTTGGTTATTTATCATTGACCGTTGTAGAAAAATTATTTTCAGATATCTAGTTATCTTCTAGACATCAGAGCACATTTAAAAGCCATGAAACTTCTTTAACTAGTCATTTCTATATAAAACATTTTATTTTAATTGAAACTAGGTTATCATTCCACTAACTAAGACAGAATAAACATGAAATTTATAATAATTAACTCATTATAAGATCGTTACAGTACATATTAATTTAAGTATAATGAATTGCAAACTTATTATAACAATAAAAAGGACTATTACTGATTTAGAATAGTACAAATGTAAAGTAGTATGAATAAAATAATGTTGTCCACCATAACATTGGTGTCAACCATTTGTTGTCGTGTGTTTTGAGTTATAAAAAATATTAATTAAAGTATGAGGGTGCAATTGTAGTTTAAAGGCAATTAAGTGTCAAATGAATAAAATAATAAAAGAGTATTATGAAATTTATATCAAAATGATTCTGTTATTTTTCGAAGCTCACGAACATGCCAGTAAAATTGACTTTGACCCCCTAATATTAAATTTTTACTTTTAGATAAAAAAAAAGACAATGAATGATTAAGATCTCTCATTATATTCTCTCTTTATTGTTTAATTAATAAAGATTAAAATAAAATTTAATGATATACCGTTCCGAATATTGTATTTGGATTATAGACTACTAACAAATTAAAACAGAGCGCAAGATTCAGATGGGCTTACTAAATGTCGTGAAGTATCAAATTAATCTTCACTTTCACCTAAACCCTGAACGTAAGTAACATCGCTCAAAATCATCTGTATCTCCTTATAAACCCTAAACGTCCAGCTGTACAAGTAACAGCACTCAAATTCAAAATCATCGTTGTTGCTGCTGCTGTTCATCACCGTTTCGTTACATCAAATGACATACATGTACCGCTACGTGTCAACTATCAAACTAATATTGTATTCCCTAAACGTACAAGTAGCATCATCACTCACTCAAAATTAAAATAATGTCAGACAATATACCTTTCGAATTACAATTTCAAATCATCAAAAGACTTCCTGTCAAATCATTGATTAATTCAGATTAGTATCAAAATAATGGAACTCATTGATCGTTAGCTCTACGTTTATTGCTGCTTACAATGCCCACCACACTCATCAACCACAACGTCTAATTATTAAGTATACTAATTGGATAGATTCGCAGCCAAACTTGTTTCCATTCTTGACGATGATACGTTTCCTCAACATAAGTTTTCGATCACTGTTCCCGCGTCTTTTAAATATTCAAAAGTAGTTGGTTGCTCTCATGGATTGTTCTGCTTCTACGATTATTTTTATCCAGATGAACCACTTCGATAAACTAATTCTGACAATGCTGATATCTAGAATCCTCCGATTAAAGGTCGTTTGCTATTGACGTGCTTAAAGTGTTAAGCCTTGTTTATCACAATGTTCTCGATTTTGCGGTTGTTTCTAATGATGTTAAGATTTTCAAGATTACACATATACTACGACATGGCTATAAAATTGAAAGCATTAGCAGCATGCCTAGGCAAGTTGAGGTTTTTACATTAAGTTCAGGGACGTGGAGAAGTCCATTATGTAGTAGCAATCTCCCTCGTAAATCGATTCAATTTGGAGATACTCAGGTTACTGAAGATGGATGTATGTATTGGCATGCTTTTGATAGGGTTAAGACGAATTGATAAATTCGGACTTATAATATGATTATTTCATTTGATATGACAAGTGAAGAGTTCACAGAAATACACCTTCCAGATTGTATAGCACAACCGAATGTAACCGCTTGTTACATCTCTAAGCAAAGGAGTCTCTTGTGGTGCTTGAGTGTTATGAGAATCACAACGTACATTCTTTAAATGTATGGAAGATGGGGCATGATGTTCCTAAATCGTTTACAAAATTATTCACTGTTAAGGCACCAGATGCTCTTAACACTATTAAACTTTTTGGATTTAAAAATAATGGTGAAACGCTACTGGAAATGATTGCTGATGGCGAGTTCCGCACTAAGCCATCTACATTTGGAATTTATGAACCATGCTCAAAGCACATCACATGTCTCGGACTTAGTCCAAAACCTGATACGTTGTTTGTGAGTTTGTACATGGAAAACCTTTTTCTGCTTGATCAGCCGAATTGTACTACTTATTCTTGATCATGAAGATGATCGTCACATTGCAAGGTGCCGAGGTAATAGAAGATGAGTTTTGAAGCAGGCAAACAAGGTATAGATATTAAAGGACAATTATCACTTTTAGGTCATCATGATGCTTTGGAGTCCTATTCCTTTACTTTTTATGCAAATTAGTTTAACTTATCTAGTAGATAAATGTGTCGTATTTGTTTAAGCTTGCGTTATTTGTGACTCTGAGATCAACTGTTATCAGCATATGTGATCAATCACTTCTATATCAAAAATCCATTTATGCATGTGTATAGTAGCTTACTTTCTAGCAATTACCCTTTTCCATTATATCACTCGCTTGATCAGTCGGATTCTTTTGGGGTAAAGGGACGGTACTCGGCAGAATAGACAAAACATTCTGGAAGCCTTAGCCCAATTTTTAATACTAGAATTAATTAAAATCCTGTTTCAGGCCAAATTTGTTGGCCCAGCTAGACTGGCTGACCACTTTGAGCTTTGAAAAATCAGTCTGGGAACAAATGAGGTCGAGTATTGGGACTTTAAAACCACCAGATTGACACTTGAGCTTCTGTTGAACTACTTTAGATACACGAGCTTCCAAATTTCCAATACTGCTTTGGGGACTTTGATTCCAGTATTTAACAACTGAGGGAATATGAGCTCAGCTTTCATCAAGCAACCTTTAATATATGAGTTCAATTCTGCTTTGCACTCTTTTTGATCCTCTTCAATATACTTTAGGACTTGAACATCAGCAACTAGCACTTTAACTCTCGAAGAACACTTCAACTCAGAATTTGTAGTCTTTGAATCATCGTTGGTAACCTCTTACATCTTGACTTCTGCATTTTCAAGAAATTTAAGAGCTTGATAATATGGATCGGTTAAAATCCACTTAAAGGCAATCATCTACATCCGTATTTGCTTTGGTGAAATGCTCCAAATGAGCTTTGGCATACACCAAATCGGCATTAAGATAATTGACAACAGGTTGACTTTTAATAGTCGAACTGCAGTCTTGAATCTTCAAACACATATTTGGACTACACTTCGCCACATCTAATATCTTGAAAATCAGCAGTTCCCACTATAATCTTGAAGAAGGTCCTCATCCCAACCTTGGACTTATTTATTAAGTTTTGACTTTTGCAAGTCAGAGAACACCATTTATGATTTTATTATCAAAATACAGCCAAGAAATAAAATCATGTAACCATCTGATAACAATGTTGTAAAAGATTGACAGTAAGTTCCCTATAGCATTTGACCAGAAAACAAAAGTATTAGATTGACTCTCACAAGGTCAGCCACCGGTGCAAAAAGTTGACCAACTGGCACAGATAGTTGAAACTATACCAAAAACATAAGTCTTTCATGACAGCCCGGAGTTCATTGCTCTGCAACACTCAGCCAGATGGTCTATTGTAAAGCACAAACAAGACGATCCATTAGATGGTGAGGAAAAATGTGTTTTGATAGTAGATGATAACAATTTCCTGTATCATCATCATAATCACCAGTCTCAGTTGGCAATCGGATGGGAACTGTTTTTTTTTTATATCAAGAAACAAGACGATCCATTAAACTTATTGGTTGGGCTTGTCATTTTGCTAAGTTTATTCACCTTGACCTGATAGAAAGGAAAATCGTTGATGCTAATGAAGTAGTTTTTATTTAGTTCTGATCAAATAAGTTTTTGATGCTTGAAACTTACAATTGGGTTCCATATCATAGGTTGTCATCGACTTGTTTGAATTAAAATTGTTCTATGATGTCCAAACCATGGTCAGGTTTTAAACTTGCAGAATCCACGGATGCAAGTCATATTACATTATTATCGTTTTGATGATTCCTCATCGACCATTCATCTTCTAGACATCAGATCACATGTCAAAGGTAATGAAACTTTTAAACTGGTAATTTCTGTGCAAGCCTTACATAGTAGGACTAGGAATGACATGCTTGGGTGCCATATGAGCCAAAAGTGCTTGATAATTATTTTTGCACTTTAGAGCAATTAAGTACATAATTAATGATTCGGGCCATAATTTCAGTAGAAATGTCATACGAGTCTTAACAGGCTCTATAGCATGCTTCCAGCCATGAATTAGATGTATTCTCTATGAACATATGGACACATCCTTCTTTCACTGATAATTTTATTCAACTTATTTGAAGTGTTTGAAATTGAAAAGTAAATCAAACAATTGGCAAGTAAATAAGTTGGAATTGCCATCTTTGAAGCCAATGAAAACAAATGAACATGAAAGCAGCTCGAGAATGAAGATCGAGTTGCACATGATGCTATCATCCACATCATTACAACAAATTATTTGTGATTATTCAGGTGTTATTTACAGAAGTCATCAGAACAACAAACCTTGACACAATCTCCACAATCCCACATCAAAGTAAAGCCCTCAATGGATCTTACTCTCTTTTCTTTTTTACATTAGAAACCATCATACAGACGTAAACCCCAGTGGATATAAAAGAAGACGGTGCACACCTGCAAAGTAAACACGAGCAACAAATGTTATTGTTAGCACTATGTTCTGTACCCGCCCATCAAAAATAAAAGCATACGAAGTATCAAATAGTGAAGTTTTGTCATATCACCAACTTCAGGGTGGCAGTTTCAATCCATTAATGTGAAAACGGGTTGACCAGCGTTTTATTTTCATGCTATCTTGTCAAACAAATAAAATTTAGGGAAACGGGAAACATGGTTTAAAATCTTCTAAATTGTTTTAATAAAGAGAATTGGATCACTATCAAAATGATAGTTTTTAAAATCAAATTTTAAATAATAAATTTTGTGCTTTTCTTTTTTATTAAAAAAGAAGCTGCTGCTAACAGATAAACCCAACTCCGTGCCACCGTATCGTATATCTTACAATAATAATAATGCTTTTCTAAAAGCTAAAAAGAATCTTACCTTCAATCGAACTCATCACCTTGATCTTCAAATTGGTTCTCGAGTTTCTGACCTATGTTATTATTTACAAGCTCAGACTGGGTATCACTCACCGAGTGCTCTCTATTATCTACAGTCTCAGGTTGAGTTTGAGATATCAGGTTGCTGTCGTTATTTACAAAGCCATTGGTATCTTTTACTGGCATTTGACGAGCATCCTCCCCAGTTTCTTCATCGCCAATCTCAAATCCACCATTACTAACAATAGTATCAGTTCTCGGGTAGATAGGACCAAAGCTGCTTTCATTAGAAAGCGTCTCATGTTCATAGTTGCTTCCATTAGTAAGCTTCTCATATTCGTAGCTGTTTCCATTAGTAAGCTTCTCATGTTCATAGCTGCTTCCACTAAAAAGCTTCTCATGTTCATAGGTGCTTCCATTAGTAAGCTTCTCATGTTCGTAGCTGCTTCCATTAGAAAGCTTCTCATGCTCGTAGCTGCTTCCATTAGAAAGCTTGTCATGGTTGAAGTTGCTTCCGGTAAAAAGCTTTTCATGGTCGTAGTTGCTTCCAGTAGAGATTTTTTCATGGTCATAGCTGCTTCCACTATAAAGCTTATCATGTTCATAGGGGCTTCCATTAGAAAGCTTTTCATGTTCATAGCGGCTTTCATTAGAAAGCTTCTCATGTTCATAAATGCCTCCATTAGAAAGCTTCTCATGTTCATACAGCCGAAAGGTTTGACGAGGAGTGCTCTCGCTACCGTTGTAATCTAAAGCAGGAACCCTGGATAACAAAGATTATATAAATGAACATATGCGATTAGTGACACCCATTATGGGGAACAAAGACAATGTTAATTTTTTTGCCAGAACAAATATTTTCTAGAAGAAGACTATAGGTGGCAATTTTAAACCCTTTTACATGAAATGAATAAATCCGAATTGTATTTGTCTCATGAAGGCTCAAATGTAAACAGAATAGCAAAAATTACGAGTAGAGGTTGAAAATTCAACCCTTTTACCATCTACTTAAGAGGGCAAAGACAAAGTGTACAGGAACCACAAACTCATTTTATGACACTTAAATCACTTATGAGAATAGTCTATAGAATGCACCACTATAGTCAGGATTCATTAAAACCCCTTATGTTTGTAGTTTACCTTGTCATTTGAACCCTGGGTCGCTGAAAATGATCAATAGCTGGAACCAAGTATCTAGACCTAGCTTCAACCGTGTGAGTTGGAATCTTCTCTATCTCAATTTCACCTTTCAAATAATTTCCTCCGTCCTTTGTGACATCATCTATCGTCAAAGATTGAAAGTTAATCTGCCCAAAATAAACATGTCAAACAGATTGAGTTGCTGGGTATGCATGTATGCACCTTTCAGTAAATAAATAAGCTTATACCTGTGCTCTTGCCCACAGTGGGATCTGTGATTGGTGCATCTGTAATTCAACTTCAGAAATATACACATGATTCCTTTCCTCAAGGCTCACATGATCTCTTTTAACCTTGCTCATACCATCAAAATAATCAATACATTCATTTTCAGTCCTTTCAGGGAATACTTTTCTGTTAACTGTATGTCCATTCTCACCATATATGTCAACATTTTCTTCTCGCTCCCTTCTGTTCTGTTTACTACAGATGTTCCACTTCTGAATTGGCTCAACAGTCAATCTTGAATCATGATCAGGTGAAGAATCATAAGCCGTATCTACTTCAGATGATACTCGCAATGCATACTGTATAACAGAACCAGAAGACGAAAAAACAAGCATATGATACTTCGATTTTCTGGAACCTAAATCTGCACCCATATTGTTACCCTTGCATTTATGAAAAGTAGATGCAATAACGCCCGAATATGTATTCATCCTACCAGATGCCGCCACCGCCGCCCCGGTCACCACATTTCTCCACCCACTGTTTCCACTTCTTATTCTACTGATAGCAGAGAGTGTAATTGGCGGCTTATTAGTGGCATCATAATTGTATCCCTGATTAGTAGTCAAACTTTCTTCAGCAGACTGTATATTTACTGGGCCCCCTGATGGAGATATAGCGAAAAGATGGCTGGTGCCTCTTGAGGAACTTATTGTTATCCAACGGCTGTCCACGCTAAAACTTATGTCCTGTATAACCTAAGTGTTTTTGCATAAAGGTAGGGTATTATGTTGCAGTAAGTCCAAAAACGAGCAAAAATTTATACCATCAGGAATCTTACCGCATTTGTAAAACCACGTTGAAGCCTGTAAAGGTGTATGTATGATGCACCATTTTCGAGTCCCGGCATAATATGGAAAACATTGAAGTTATGACCATGGACCGAAGCAGTCACCAATAAGGTACCACTGGGATCAAAACATAAAGATGCTATAGGACTGTCGTGTGCCTTAAACTGAGCAATTACTGATTTGCTCACAACATCTCTAACAATCACCTGACAAATATTAAGTGTTAAACGTAAAACACAATCAAAATTCTTGCATGGTATAACTGACGAGCAAAAAAGAAAAAATAAAGCTGATCACAAGTATATAAAACTATTATGTTGATTTTCAAATTAATGTCCAAATATATATGAAGTTATTGGTGATTTTGTATAGAAGTATTTAATATATGTAATTCTGCTTAATTTAAATATTCTCCCTTTAAATTATTAATTCTATCAGCCCAGAAAACTTATTTGTCATAGGTCTAAAAGACATACAGTGCTAAATCATACAAAAGATTAAAATGGTGATCTTCTGTCATTATATCTGTCCATTGACAACAGTTATCAAACAATAAATTATTTTTTTTAGAACAAAAAACAATAATTTTTTATTTAAAGCTAAGTCCAGACACGATCATTTAAGCCTTTCAAACGGGCCATAGAGATACGTGAAAGGAAAAAAAATACCATTCCAACGTTCTCAGTATCTGGTAAACGGCCATTAGGCGTTCCGCGATCCTTCCGACTCGGGTCGCTTACTTGCTGAGAAATGCTGCCATCGGGTAAGAACTCAGAGTAATACCTAGAAAGCTTCTTATAACCAATATCACCAAGAGTAACAATTCCTACAGCAAGCTGCTTGCTTGATTGTTTTGCATAATGTGCAACAATGCTCCCATTTGAACCAGGGGTAGTAAAAGTTCTAGAGTGCGTAAGGTGTTGTGGAGTAACACGTGTATTTGGCAATGCCACAACACTACCACTGTAAGCAACCCATCTAGGACCCACTGCAAGAGGTCCCAACCCTATATAATCAAACCGTGAAGAGCTCGTTACTATAGGATTTGTGAGAATAGTATACTCCCTTTGTAATGTTGTGACATCAAAACAATGTACCTGTAAATTGTATTGCATATGCCTATTATTTTCATGTACCGCAAAATGTAAATCTTAATTTAAATGAAAAGCTAACAAACCTGTGCTGCCTGCAAAACAGCAACAATGCGAGAACTGCATCTTACTGAGTAAACAACTGATCTGAACTTCAATTCTTTTATGTAAGATTGAGATTTTAACGAATAGAACCATACTACAGTAGGCACAGACCCACCATTTACTTGATCATGAGTATTTTTTATTATAGCTGGTCTACCCTGAGCATTTCCACCTGCAGAAAAGGACCCATCTGCACAAATTACCAGCAGAGGATGGTCGTCTACATATTCAACTCGAGAATGAGTTGACACAACTGGTTTTGGCAGAATTTGCATAAAGGAAACAGCCCCATCATATCGAGAGACTATGTTACACACATTGTTTGCATCTTCAACATCCCACACTTGGAAACCATATTGATACCCTAGCAAGAGCACTCGGCGTGTGACATCCCCCTCACATTCGAGGTTGTCGAACCCAGCCCACAGCACCTTTTGTTAAACAAACACAGAAAAACTGTCATGTCATTTCCAGGTATGAGAAACCAAACAAGTACATGGAATAGAAAAAATAGCTAGATTGCCAATTAACGCATGAGCAAAAAGGATATATTTAACCACTAACATCTAACAAGCCGTTCTAAAAAAAGACAAAAAAAAAAAAAAGGGATATATTTAACCAGTTTGCGAAGAAGCAGAATCGTAAAGCTATGATATCCTAATTATATGCCACAATGAAGTCATGAACCACCAGTAATTGAACTACTAGATACAAACCTATAACTAGATCCTAAGCAACTCTAATACATAGATACTTCAATAAATGCTTAATAACTAATAGTGTAAACTAAATTACCACCAGAAATATGCACCGTAATTAATGTCCTGATGTACATCACAGCAAGAATCGAAAACTCTTTACACGCTACATACTCGATATTCAAAAATTCCTAAACATTTGCATTCCTAAATGAGCAATTTTTTGTCTCTACAATCAAACATTCCAGCCTTCTCTCTTGAACTAAATGTGAATTTAAAAATTAAATATCAAGACTACGTGAAAATGTATTACTTCGTATATTGATTCTGCATAATCCAGATAAGTAAAAAACCTCTCATTTCTCATTTCTATACTACTAAGTCTCATAATGCATTAAGAATTCAACTAAGCAAAGGCAGAAATGAACTTTTAGGCAATATCAAGCAGTCTCAATCTCAATATTATATTATATTTACGAAACATAAGCTCCACCTGATCAGGAACCACATCGGTATCACGGTCCACAATCGTAGATGCAGCTGAAGCTGCAGACCGAACGGTCGATGCAACAGTAGACGCACCGGATGACACAATCCTCAAATAACTAGATATCGAACGAAACGAATTAGGTATAAATCCATTAGTACTACCACCACTTTGCCTTTGTTTTTGATCAATCTTCCTCATCACCAAACCTCAAACAAACACAACAAATTCTTCACAACCTTATCAAATCCAATACCACAAACCCTAATTCTTCCCCTTTCTACACTGATCATAACCTCAATCAATCTTATTGACTTGCATAACACACAATTAAAAAAAACGACAATCGGTACTAATATTAACAGTTTATACCGATCACAAACGAAAAAGAAAACAATAAATTCGAATCCCTCAGTGAAAAAAAATAACGAAGGATCGGTCTAATTTGATGTATTTACAACGCAAATAATCTGATGAACTAACAGAAATTAATTAGAAGAAAAGAAATATAAAATAAACAGATTATGAAATGGTTAGGGCTTTTTAGGTGTAATATAAGAAGAAGATGAAAGTATTTTATTTCAACATCATGGGTATAACTGTATGCATACATACATCTAAATCTTGTAATAATAATATAAAATCTATCTATATAAGTATATGTGTGTATGAAAATGGATAAAATAAAATATGTTTAATATTAAATTGTTTTATTTTTTATATAAATATATAAAAACGAAAGGAATCAGATTGTACGTAGTTGAGAAAAAAGGATAACGAATTGAATTGAGAAACGGAAGAAAGAAAAGACTGTTTGTTTGTTTTACGGAATTGAATTGAAGAGACCGCCCCCACACGTATCGTTAGATTTCTTTCCTTCTTTCTTTTCTCATTATTATCATTTTCTATTTCTATTTTCACTGTCGTTACAAATCTTTCACGCCTAATTTATGTCGGCTGCATTTTACACTTTTGACACTCGCAATACTACTTTGTGTAATTTCTACCCTTACTTTTCATAAAGCATACAAATACAATTGTGAGAAAATCTTCCATAAGGTCACTCAGTCCGCTGTTTATATCTCATTGTATGATTTATGTTTGTGAAAATTTGATACAAATGAACACCGATCAATGGGATTTTGTAGGCAACTAAAACATGACATGTGGCAAAAATATCCTACGGCCAATTAAAATGACAAATTCGAACAAAAATTTAATATTTAAAGGAGCTCAAAGGATATCTATATTGAATGTGGGATTTTTGTTGACCAAGAGATATTTATGCCACATGTGTCATTTTAATTGGCTCTAACATCTCGCTAGTCTGTTTTCCTATTCTAGCGAGATCAATGTCTATTTGTGTCAAATTTGCTCTACCACGTGTAAACGGATGCATTGACTGACCATTTAGAAAATTTTCTCTACAATTATTTAACTATTTATTTATTAGGACTCAAAAATAGATGTCATTTAAATTAACGCCGATCATATGGATAAAGTAAAAACGATAATTGGATGCATCCTTTATAGTTCTTGCGTTTAAGGGAAGTTAGTGAAAAATTTCTAGTGTTATATGTCTAAAATTAATATTGCATTTTTCGTAGAAGATATGTATACTAATTATAATGTTAAAAGGAAGTTCGTGGTGTTGGTTGGTATGCAAAGTTCTTCAACTCAATGATTGTTGTAGTATATTTATAATGTTTTATTATTCATTATACACATTCTTAACTCTATGTACATAGTCAAAGCGTTTGACTTTATAACATGAACAATAAAATACCTCTTGCCATTATTGTGTTTAACTTATGACATGTACTTTAAAAATAAGTTGTTCCAAAATATGAATGTGTCTAAAGTTTGGGGGATAGATTATTTGTTGAACTATTACTACACCTTTTGTGAGTTTTGACAGCCTAATTGGATTGTGGATAAGAGAAGTTCTGCAAATGGAATTAATGGTGAATATTCCATTTTGGGTACGGTTGAAGCCCAAATTGATTTGAAAGGCTTCCATGGTATTGTCGACAAAGAAATATGCATGGGACCATGGCCCAAAAAATATAAATATTTAAACCAATATAAAGTTAATTTTAAGGGAAAAGATGAATTAGCTTGAATCGGTAAAGTTATTTATACTTACTCTTTCACTCCATCAGTTATATCATAGGTAAGCATTTTAATATTAGATGATTCACATAGCATTAGTTACCATCAACTACCGAAAAAAAATAATGTTCATTAGAGTATGTTATTACGTTGCAAACTGGGAATTAGTTTTACTGTATGTGGATCACTTTTACCACGTTAGTATTACATCAGTTTTTATTTCCAATCATTCTTTCTTTTTTATTATTTTTACCCATTATTATGACTTTCAACGAATTTTACGACAACCACTTTCTCTATCAAAACAATCTTGTATACTCACCGATGCCAAGGCCCCTATGCTGACCATAGTGGGTGCTTTGTGTCTAAGTGTAATTTTTTAACCGATTTGACTGATTTGGTCTAATTTATATAAAATCAAACACTTCCCTTCAAACCTTTAACACGAAGTAATACAATGATCCTTCTTGAAGTATTCAATCAAAATTTATGGCTCGATCTGTTGACTTGTAAGCAACTAATTAAGCATCATATCATAGGGTACTAGTAATTCTATTGTCGCTTTAAAACTATTAATCATATCGTGTTGTGTTTTCTTAATAAAACAAATAGACATTTATTAAATAGTTAAGATAAATAATAAAAAGGCAGCCTCTTTATTCAGAGAAGGAAGACCTGCAGATTCAAATTGTCCGTTTATTTGATTAATAATCCAGAAAGTAATAGGAATACACAAAGTTTTTATTGTAAATAGATCAAATTTTAAGAGTTTAAGTGATATTTATTGTCAGACTCTTTGTTGTCATCCTTTCTATTGTCACACACACATGCATATCTCATTTCCATCTATTACAAACAAGGAAAATAATTCAAATAACTCATACTCTTCTTCTCTTGTACTAAACTCTCACTTGCACACTCGAAATTACACATAGTCAACATCTATTTTAAGCCCTACCTCGTCAATAATAAAAAATACACCAAAACAATTGCTTGTAATCGGCTGTTTTTGTGAGATTTTGAATAGAATATGAAGAAATTATCAAAGGAAGCTTCCAGTTATGTTGCAGACCTTCAAAAGTTGTTACAACAACAACAATAATACCCAATCCCGCTAGGAGCGAGGTATGAGGAAGGTGAGATGTAGACAGTCAGTCTATTTACCGCCTCCGACAGACTTGAAGACATAAATAATAATAATAATAATGATAATAATAATAATAATAAATATTATTAATTAAAATTAATAGTAGTATATAATCGAGCTAAATAAAAATGAATATACATCAATATATGTATGAATAAATATATATCTATCCAGACCTTCAAAAGTTATTAATCGAGAGGAAAAAGAAAAGGAAATCGTAACTATTGTGTTTTATTTCTTTTAAATTGTTTATGTTTTTGTCTTTTGAAATCAAAATATGTATTTAATGTTACCGCATTTTGTTTTCTGTTTAGTCATCACTAGTAGATCTTTATTTTTACTGCATTTTTTATGTTTGTTTTACTGCATGTTATGTTTGATATGTTGTTATTGTTACTGCATTTTATGCTTTATTCTTTATGCTTTATTCGCTATTGCATTTTATTTTTTACTTAGTAATCACTAATGGATATTTTTTTATTGCATTTTGTAGATTTGTTTTACTGTATATTATGTTTGATATGTTTTTATTGTTACTGCATTTTTTGTTTTATTTGCTACTTCATTTAATATGTTTTTCTTTATGAGCATTGGGTCATCTTTTTATTGCATTTACTTTGTCTGTTACTTCATTTTATGTTTTTTATATTGTAATTTTTCATTTCATACTATGTTTTGCTTTGTTACTGCAAGTTGTATCTTGTGTGCTTTTTTTAGTGAGGTTTGGGAAAGCGTGGTACAAAAAATAATTAGCAAAGAAAAAGATTTAATTAATTTTTTTTTTTTTAAAAAGTAGCACGAATCCGGCGGCGGTGGTCGGCAGCAGCCGATGGCAAGTGACAGGAGGTGGGACTTGGTGGTAGGAGTTGGTGGTGGTGCGGGTGAGGGTGAGGGAGTACAAATGAAGAAGAAATGAGAGGAAAGAAAATATAGAATAAGTAAAATAAAAGTCACTGGATTACAGGTGACGCTCTTTGATTGACTATAAACTTGCTCTTCATTCTCTTTAATTGAGTGTTGTTCTCCCGAACCTCACTCAAGTTAAACATGTTCCTAAACAATATGTAAAATCAATTCTATTTATATTTTTTATTGATGAAACAACTAATTGTAATTTAAAAAAATAGACGATTGATAATATTAAATATATATATACTAGCAGATACCCTCGCAAAACAGTGAAATACTTATTCCATTTAGTGATTTATAGTACAATTGTTTATTTATAGACTAAATTGCATTTCATTTAATATGCAATTATATCTTAAATATCTATGTCGTTTTCAAAATTAAGTAAGGATAGATTGATATATTTCGTTAAAGATAGGGGTATTTATCTCATTTTTATTTTTTAAATATCTAATTTATTGAATAAAAAGGTTAAATCTATTTATTAAAAACACATAGATTATTCATGTTGCCTAATTTGTGAAGTTGAGGTCATACAGCCACATATTTATGCGGTTGTGACGTTTCCGGTTCAGTTCATGGTGCTCCAGCCGACCTAATATGTGTTGGGTTCACAAGTCACCCTAAACCAAACTTGCACTTAATTATTACCATATTAACTCCTGTTACTTGCATAACAAGTTAAAAATTAGTTGTCTAAATAATATACATTATACACCATTACATTTGCCAGCCATGTTTAATTTCTTCAATTCAAATCATCGTACATAATCAACCACATGGTCACGTGTTAATTATTCAACTTCGATTTTAGACGTTGCAAACAAATAAGTCAAACTAAGTACGGTTCAAACTACAAAGGACACAATCTAGATCTAAACTTTTCGCTTATATATACTCCATTCCTAAAAAAGATAACCATTTTCTGACTAAAAAACAAGAGATAACACTGGACATTTCTCGGGTGAAGTTCCAAACAAGTTTTGGTCACGTACAAGTGTACAATTTGTACAACTACTTCGATTATCGCAAATTCGTAATGTAGGAAACGAATGAAGAATTCGTTATATAAGTATATGTGTCTAAACATGAGCCTTCTCATATGAAAACGGGTGGATAGATGAGATTTTTTTATATTCAAATTATTTGGAGAGGGTTAATTTTTTTAATCAGATATACAGAGCCTAATTAGAGAGTATCTCGTGATCGTTTTTGACTTTTTCCCTCACTTTCTTAAAACGTGCAATTAGTGAGATTATTTTGAAACTTTTAAGAATATCGTAAATTACAAATGCCCTTATAAATTATAACAATTACATACCTTTGAAGTAATTTTAATTTTCTTTTTGTCCTAAATGTTTTGTTAAAGTAAACCAACTTTTACGTAAAAACGACGTTTTATTCGCGATTTCTAACTTTTAATGCAAAGTTTCCATAAAATGAAATGAAAATACATTCACATCCCCTGACAGCCAGAGATCTTATAACAAAACCCAACCGTCAACCGACTCACTCCCTTTATCCTCACCGTCCCCGTTAACGTTGATCTAATATTTACGTTCAAATTTCCCGGTGACATCACCAACGGTTATTTATTTTATTTATGTTTATACAAATTATATAATAATAAAAATATGGAATCAATAATGGCTAGGGCACTGGAATACACACTCAAATACTGGCTTAAATCTTTCTCTAGAGATCAATTCAAGCTACAAGGACGCACTTGCCAGCTCTCTAATTTAGGTTTTTGTTCGCTCTTTTACGTAATTATTATAAATGTAAATCAAACGTATTAGAAAACTTGAATTAAAATGTTGAATTCGATTTTTGATAGATATAAGTGGTGAAGCTTTGCACGCAAGTCTCGGATTACCGCCTGCTTTAACTGTTAGCATGGCGAAATCAGGGAAGTTAGAGATTGTGGTGTGTAATTCAATGTTTCTCTGATATTAGTGACTTATATAATTTCAATATATGCGATTATTTGTGTATATGTATTTTCAATATGATGTGATTGACTGTTTTTATGAAGCTTCCTTATTTGAGTAATGTACAACTCGTGCCAATTGTTGTGCAAATCGATAAGCTTGATGTAGTATTAGAGGAGAATGATGATTTAGATTCGTGTAGGCGTATGAGCAGGTGATCATTATGTTGATAGTATTATGTTCACTGTAAATAATTGTTAATTAAATTGAAGTACTAATACAAACTATTGAATGATATCTTCCTTGATTGTTATTGGAAGTGCACAAACGGCTTCCAATTCGTCAAAAGGTAGTGGATATGGATTTGCTGAGAAGGTTAGTTTTTGTAAAGTTGTTAGTCGCAATTACTTGTTTAATTAACAGCTTTATATATTTATTACAAAGAACTTACAAGAGTGACTTTATTTTTATTAGATTGCTGATGGAATGACGTTAGAAATAGAGACTGTTAATATATTACTTGAGACTCATGGTGGTGGTAGACATGATCAAGGTTCAACTTGGTAAGTTTAATGATTTGTATTTGTTGTTTATATTTGCTTACACAATGTTATCTCTCTTTCATTTACATGTTCTTGCTATGCAGGGCATCACCAATGGCGTCAATTACTATCCGCAATCTTGTTCTGTATACCACAAATGAGAACTGGCAGGTTATCTTCTGAATATGTATTTTATATGAGGGTTTATTTTATTGATTTTAAATAGTTGATTTTGTTAAACAATTGGTCATTTAACAATTATGTGTGACAGGTTGTAAACCTTAAGGCGGCAAGGGACTTTTCAAGCAACAAGAACTTTATTTATGTTTTCAGAGTAAATTATGCCTGTCAATCTTCTTCACCAACTTATAAATGATGGCTTATAATCTGTGTTCTCACTACATTTTGTGATGGAATCTGTTTACACAAATGCATGTCAGTATGTATGATTGCTGTAGTCATATCATTTTATTTTCTTGAATCGTCAGAAGCTTGAATGGGAGTATCTATGTATCGATCTTCTGCCTCATCCTGATATGCTCGTAGATGATTCCGAGGAGGCTTCTAGCAGGAAAGATGATGATGGTGCAAAGCGAGTATTCTTTGGTGGTGAACGGTTTATCGATAGAATGTCTGGAGAGGCTTATGTAACACAATGTTAACCCTCATAAGACTTGATTCCCTACAGACATTGCAATTTTTATTCTATTAAGCGTTGCCTTTTATGCATCCATTTTCTTATTAGCAGATTACAATACAAAGGACATATCTTAATACACCACTAGGTCTGGAAGTTCAGGTGCATATTACAGAAGCCATATGCCCATCATTGAGTGAACCGGGTTAGTATAAAATTACCTAAACCAGTGACATTTTTTGGTCTGGTTCCACACTTTGATAAAAGTGATATGAGCAGGACTTCGAGCTCTTCTTCGCTTCTTAACGGGATTATATGTTTGTCTTAACAGAGAAGATGTGAATCCAAATGGTCAAGAGGTTAAAATTCTTATATCATCTTTTTTCGGGTTGCAGTACCTTTCTATAGCTATTTGCTTTGGTTGCCTAAAAAATACTCTTTTTTCTGGCAGCAATCAGCAGAAGCTGCAGGGCATACACTAGTCTCCTTTATGGTGGACCATATATTTCTTGGCATAAAAGATACTGGTAACTGAAGTGAATTTGTCTTTTTCATTTCCAATTTTAGACAATGATATTTGTATATATGGCTATGGTAATGCCTTCAAATAGTATGATTAATTCACAAACTAAATCAATGACACTGAGAATTCTGGTTTTCAGGATTTCAGCTAGAACTTCTGATGCAGTCACTTCACTTTTCTCGGGTAGCTTCCCACATAGCGTAAAACAAGAATACAAAATTCAACATATTTATACTTTTCCCTGATCATGCTGTTTACACTGTAATTAGTTTGCATAATGATATTCTGGCCATGTTTCAGATTCAAAGTAAGCTGTATTTGATCTTGCAGGCGTGCGTCTCTGATGGAACACTTACCAAATACTTAACTCGGGTCATGGTTGGTGGACTAATTTTACGGTATACTGTGCTTCAGATAAATTCTTCACTTATTAAATTTATAACTGTATGCAGTTTGATATATGTGTTAGTTGCTGACTGACATTAGAGGCATGTGATTCCAATTATAGTTATCAAATGCAATTACATAACATTACTGTTTTGTAAGCAACACAATCTAGAATGACTAAAGAGAATATGAAAGCCAGAACATATAGTCATGTCATATAAGTTCAAGACATTGTGCTCATAGCTAATTGAAAACTCTAACATTTAGCAAATGCTAAATGACTATTCATTTTTTCTTTTCGAATTAACCTTTTGTAATTATAAAGTTACATATTTTTATAAATACATGCTTTAGATTCTTAAATATTTTACAACTTTAACAAAAATTTCTTCGATATTAGCTTTTTTAGTAAGGTAGAGACTAACACCCGAGTTTAATTCGAATAAGGTGATATACATAAACAGTAAATTTTAATTTGAACTTTAGCCAGTGATTTCGTTTTTAATTATTGTCAAATATTTGAAGTTGAAAGATATGATATGAACTACAAATAGGTTAATTTTTAAGGTGATAAATTGGATGACGTAAATGGAAAATGGTTGAAAATTTTGATATATTGTATTTGAAAATATAATTTGGAAGATAACAAGTTAATTGATGAAGCTAGACAAATAATGTTTTGATGGTAAACTTTAAGTATTAATATTTTAGAATGTCGTTAAAGAAAATTACATATTATACATATTTGTATATAACAACTTTTACATAAAAGGTTGTAGCTTTAATTTAATAATTTAACATCAAGTTTATTAAAATATAAATATTCGTATAATAAAATTATAAAGGGGTTTTTCACATAAAAGCAGGGGTGCGTAAAAAGAGATGTATTGTGGTACTTTAGAAAAATTTAACTTCAAATTTGAAATAAATCACCTCTCCTTATTTTAACATAATATATATTTTATTTAGTTTTAAATACGGTTGTTAATCTAAAGAACAAATAACATTAACATATATTTATTATTGTAAAGTATTTTATATTGGGTAATATATATATATATATATACATATGTATCTATGTGTGTGTGCGTGTGTGTATTATAATCAAATTTTCCTATGTTGGCCTTAAATATTATACCAAAAATTATAATATATTTTATTTTTACTATAGTATTTCTAATATGTTATGTCATGATAATATTTTTAGTTTGCTTATAATAAAAAGTTACAATAGAATTTATTTCATTGATAGTGAATATAACATTACTTTCTATTGTTAAATATTAACATACGTTTATAAATTATTAAGTGTAAATTTATTTAAAATAAATTAAATATTCAAACTTAAAATAAATACTTTACTCTTCTATATGTCAAAAAAACAAATATTTATTCTAAAGGTTTCGCTGCAAAACACGAGGGAAACATACTCGTTTGTATATATCATTATCAAACTATGAAGCTTATATATAAGATATGTGCTGATTAAATTCAGGGATACATTCTCTCGTTCACCATGCCCACTAGTACAACCGTCAATGCAGGATGTTGCAGAGGAATTTCTACAGATTCCAGATTTTGGTATGAATCCATTTCACTGTTCGTAATGCTTTGACCTTTCATTTACCAAAACTACAAAATTGATGTCTTGCATTTTCTTTGACTAGGCAAAAATTTCTGTCCTCCGATATATCCACTAGGTGATCACCAATGGAGACTAAATGACCGTGTTCCACTCATGTCCCTTCATTCTCTCCGATTTATGCCCTCCCTCGACCCACCTTTGTTTTCTTCGCAAACTGTAATCGATTGCAAGCCTCTTATGGTACATCATTTGATTCATTATATAAACCTTTGAAAATCATGTATTTCACTTGAAGCTGGCAAAATGGGGATGTCGGGCGGATTGGGTTTGTTAAGAGCTGGGTCTGGTCGGGTTAATTCATAATGCTTTTTGTCCAATATTCAAGTTTCCTATTAATAATCTGTGTTAAATCCAAAAAATATATTTTTACAATAATAATGCACATTTTTTATTTAAGATTTAATAGGTTGTATGCATTCAAACTACACAATGGGCAACTTTTGACCCATTTAACCCGTCCCTTCTAGTCAAAAAATTTCCGATAATTTTCCCTTTTGGCTCGTTAGACACTAAACATTAACTGACTTGACCCGTTTAACACTACATAGGTCCAAATCGTGAAGTATTTTAAGTTTTTAACTATGTTAGTCCTGATATGCCTCCATTTTTGCCAGATTCATCTTCAAGAAGAGTCCTGTCTAAGAATATCATCCTTCCTAGTGGATGGAATTCTGGTTGATTCCGGTGATATATCACCAGATATCTCCATCAACTCCCTTCAGTTCAGTATCAAAAGATTAGATATCACAGTTCCACTGGAGGCTAGGACTCCTGGCAATAAATACAGCCCGTTCAGAGGGGCAAGACTTCATATTGAGAACTTGTATTTTTCCGAGTCACCTTTGCTGAGACTCGGGCTTCTCAATCTAGACATGGATGCTGCATGCTTCTGTATTTGGGAGGGCCAACCTATTGATGGCAGCCAGAATAAATGGAACGCTGGCGCTTCTCTCCTTGGCTTGTCTCTAGAAACTTCTAGTGATCTGACTGCTAGTGGTTCTCGGTCAGACCTATGGAGGTGTGTTGAGATTAAAGGTATTTGCATACAGGTAGCAATGGTGACATCAGACGGAAGTCCATTAAGATACATTCCGCCACCTGGTGGAGTTGTTAGAGTAGGAGCTGTTTGTGAACAATTTGTGTCCAATACTTCAGTTGAACAGTTATTTTTTGTGTTAGATCTCTATGTGTATATTGATAAGATGGCTGCGGTTGGAAAGAGTAAACGAATAAATATGGTGAAGATTGGATTTTCTGATGATAGAAGTATTAGAGAAAAGGTTCCGGCCGATACTGCTATCAACATAGTACTTAAGAATCTGAAACTGACGTTTCTAGAATCTTCTTCAGAAGAAATTCAGGGAACTCCACTAGTTCAGTTTATTGGAGATGATTTGTCGCTGCAAGTTACTCATAGAACCTTGGGTGCTGCAATGGCCATCTCATCAACTTTACGCTGGGACCGAGTACAAGTGAACTGTGAAGCCCATGGTGTAGTGCCATCTGGCCCTGAATTGAGAGCTGTATTTTGGGTGCAAAATAAGAGTGTTAGATCAAATGGAAGTGTGGTCTTGACTCCATTTTTGAATTTAAGCGTAGTGCATGTAGTTCCATATGATTCAAAGGATACACGGTGTCATAGCTTTCGTTTGTTGGCTTGTATTGCGGGTGTACGTCTTGCGGGAGGAATGAATTATAATGAAGCTTTGCTCCATCGTTTCGGAATTCTAGGGCCTGATGGCGGGCCAGGGGCTGGACTTGCGAAAGGTTTAAAACGTTTATCATCTGGACCGTTGTCAAATCTATTCAAAGCATCACCTCTGTTTGTTGATGAGGTGAGGGAGAGTCAAAGTAAGCTGTATATCCACTATGCTATGATTTTAACTAGAGGTGGCAATATCCACCCACCTGTGTATGAATGGGTCAATTTGAGTTGTGTTTAATCTCAAACGGGTCAAATCAATATAGCTAAAAATGGAACGTGTCAAATGGGCTGAATTTCGGCCAAAGTCTATTTTTCATATTTGTATTATTATTCTAATAATCTTTTTATTTTTTTAATCATAAATTAATACATTTATCATTTACATTTGTTTCAAAAAATTGGACAAATTTGTTTTTACGGGCCAACCCAACCCGACCTAGTTCAACACGTAAAAGAAATGACCCTTTTTGACATGTTACCCATCCTGTTAGACCCGGCTATCTTGCCGCCTCTAGCTTTCGAAATGCTTCATATTTTGACTGGTATATATATATATATGTGTTTACTATTCAGATTAAATCATCTTTGTTCTTATATATAGATGAAAGCGTAGGGGATGAGAAGAATAGCAGCTTCTTGCAATTGGGTTCATCAAATGATGTGAATATGATACTAGAATTAAAGGATTGGCTATTTGCTCTGGAAAGCGCTGACGAAATGGCAGAAAGTCGTAGGTTTGATGATTTAGAGGATTCTTACAGAGAAGAGTGTTCCTGGCACACATCTTTTGAGAGTTTCAAAGTTAGAGCGAATGGAAGCAAAAACGACAATGGCAAAGGAAGTTCTATTGCAGCACATGAGTATCCTATTGAATTAGTCAAGGTGCGTATGTTGACTTACATGCATTTGCAACAGATCTTGTCACTGTTCTTCAGCTGATGACCTTAAGTTTTTTATGTCGCTTTAGGTTAGTGTTGAAGGCTTGAAGGCTCTGAAACCCCAGGGGAAGGGAAATACGCCCACAAAAACTGTTGAGCCACATGGTGGGATAGATCTTGACATTGACATGGTACCTTCTGTAGATAATGATGTTGATGGTATGATTACTTGGGCGGTGGAAAATCTGAAAATTTCTGCAAAGCAACCGGTGAATACATTCTTCTTAAAATCTCTGGTTTTATTGAAGACTACTAATAAATATCAGTATGTATTGATAATTTGGTGTTGTGCAGATTGAGGTGGTCGTCAGAAAGGATGAGCTGCAACATGTTGCTCACTTCTGCAGGTTGGAAATTGATTCAATGGGAAGAATAACTGCCGGGATCCTACGATTGCTAAAGCTTGACGAATCAGTTGGTCAGGCAGCACTCGATCAACTAGGCCGTCTTGGTAATTTCTCTTTCTATTTTCATTTTATAAAAGAAAAATGTGTGATTAGATGTAAGGTGGAAGTAGGTAAAGAAACGGTGTGTAGAATC
Source organism: Logfia minima (assembly GCA_963921325.1). Classification (NCBI taxonomy): domain Eukaryota; kingdom Viridiplantae; phylum Streptophyta; class Magnoliopsida; order Asterales; family Asteraceae; genus Logfia; species Logfia minima. Next base: position 3,789,739 of record OY992768.1, read on the forward strand.
AGTCTACTTCACAATACTATTTTTTTGCTTGAAGTAAGAGACTTGTGCATTATATATTGTGAAAAAATGAGAAATAATACTGTATGGATCTGTTAAGTTATTGAAGAAAATACTCTTCCCCTCTCACATCATCTCGAGCTCATCAAAAATCAAAACCTCCTGCAGGAAGTGACGGTTTTGAAGAAATATTTTCTCCACGAAAGGAACGTTTTAGCATTGACGGTCAATCTTCCCTGGCACCTCCAGATGACCAATCGTCTCCTTCCTTGAATTCAACATTAGCGTCACTTGAGGTGGCATTGTTAGATTCACAGTCCAATTGTGCGACTCTTGTTACTGAGTTAAACACTTCAGATTCTTCCAATCCTAATCTTCATAATGTACAACAGCTTGCCCAAAAACTAGAGAGTATGCAGAGGTTATTGACGAGGTTGCGCACTCAGGTATAACCATATAAATGTGTTCCAGATCATGTATTTTTGTAATATTTTACATGTAGTTATCGTATATAGAGTTAAGAAAATTTGTGTAAATTGGTAGCTATAGAGACCATACATGAGTTCATTGGAACTTTTGTACCAGCTACCATTTGTTGTGTAATTGGTAAACAATTGATACTCTTGATTTTTGTATACTTATATGCTGACACGTGTGCATATATTAGTTGCTATTCATTAAAATAACACAATGATCTTCCTTACATAACTAAGCTGGAATTGTTACAAGTACTTTAAATTCAAGTTATAACTTATTTATTTATAGATGGAGTATTACAATTACAAGTATTCAATAAAATAATAGGCTTGACATGCTACAAGTCCATGTAGCTTTATTGGCAACAAAAATATTAAAAACATAACAAATTTACATCATAAAAATTTTCAAAATGAGTTAATTATACTGAATTAAAATAAACTATATTATTTTATTTTCAAATTTTACTCAAAAATTGAAGTATTCACAGAAATTTGATGGAATCATTTTCTTCCAAAAAAGTCAGCATGTATTCAAAACTAATTTTATAAGAAAGAAATGTAGGGCATGAGCTACAGTTACATGTAATTAATATATTCTCTAAAATAATTATTGTGTCATCATTTTAAATTAAATAAATAAATAGATTTTTTGGCGGGTAGCATTAAACGACTGAAATAGAAAAAAGCAAAGGCTTATCTTCATTCACATCACTTGGTACTACCATCCATGGCTTCCTCCACCATTTTTCATTTTCACCCTTTCAAAACCTCCATAAAACCATCATTACCTCACAAACCAACCACCATTAACTGCACTTCAAATCAATCACAAGACTTCCCTTCACCAGATTCCTCAACCACCACCAGCCAGGACACCTTCCCAATCGAAAAACGTCGAAAATCTGAGATCCTTAGAGACCGAAAATCGAAGTCAGGCCTTGTAAAACCGGAACCTCCCAACTTTGAAATCGGATGGAAACGAACTGTCCCAATTCCACTAGACAAACCTACAGGCTACGTTATTATGGATTATTTGGAGAAACTTGAGGAACTAATGAATAAAGAGTATGGATCAGCTGCTTTATTGGAGAAAGTAGGTGAGATTGTGTCGCAAAGAGCGCGAGAAGAAGCTGAAGATTTACAAGATGATGGGAAAGTTGAAGACAGAATGGTGACGGAGCTTTTTCGGGTTTTGAAACTTATGGAAATGGATTTGGCAATGGTGAAAGCTGCTGTGAAAGAAGAGACTTTGAATGAAAGGATTCAGCAAGCGAAAGCTAGGTGTCGTCAAGCTATACTTGTTGCTAATTCGTTTTGATAAGTAAATAGTTAATGATCTTTTATCTTACGGTATATTGTAGTAGTAGTTATTCGTTATACATTGTTGAAAGTTACAAATAATTTGGTAGACATAACATAAACATAAAACGTCGGACATGCACCCCACATTTCTCCTTTGTAATCTCTTAATGATAAAATAAGATTTACTTAGTAATTTGATTAAACAATTTTTATTTTGTAATCAGATTTTTATTACTCAAGGACAACAAATGTTAAAACTTGGTGAAATGTGATAAACGTTTTCGCAAAAAGAACACGAAGTACCAAGTAAATTAATTCTAACTAAGGTTTATCTCAATAACATATACTAAACAGTGTCCATTTGATGGATTCAAAAGGCCCGTCACCAACCAACGAGGCTTATGCATTTCTGTTGTTAAAAAATAAATATTCATTTAACGATCTTGTATGAATGGAGCATTTTGATGGATGAGAATGGTAATGGAAATGAGTAGGAATGATAGAATGTGTTTGGTTTAGGGGTGTGGATTTGACAATTTGAGAATGAAATCATCAAAATGAGGGTTTTTTATGTTAGTGGGTTTAAGATTGATACCCATACCCATTCTCACTCCATCCATCCTATTAGCAATGCCATTCCCATTAATTCATTTACGCAAACCAGACACACCCAAAATTGATCAAAAAAAATCGGGAGGGATATGTTCTATTTTTCTATATTCACATCCCATCTCATCCAACTTGACTAATTTCCTGACAATGGGACCACTTGAAGAATCCAAATATCACCATAAAATCATGGACATAAACGAGCTGCTTTGAGAAATCGGTAGACAGCCAAACCTGCAACTACCTTAAAGGTACCTCAAGTGACCATCAGGTTGCATAAATATTATGTTCTATATCCAAACTTGGCGATGACCAATGAATATAACCCAAACTTGTGACCCAGATAAATGGGTTAAAATTGCCACTCATTGCTCAACAATGTCATGTATGATGACTATTGCATGATATAGCTATCTATTTCATAAGGATGAAAAAAAAATAGATAAAGTATTATACCGACCTTGCAGGCGAATTCGTTTCATATCCGAACCATGTTTTGTCAAAGTAATTTCTTTGATCTTCTCAGTGCTGGGAAATGTTTAGATGTAACAGAAAATTGCACCTGTACAGTCTTACTGGAGAGGAGTTCAAGATCAATTTTCAATTTCATCTTTAAGAAATTAATCGCATCTCACTCTCTTAGTCCAGCAGTTGTTATCCATATCAATCCGATGATTCCATATGCGTCTATGTTATCCATATCCAGTAAAACATTCAGTTTAAACAAAACAATAGTAATAATGATAAAAATAATAATAATAATAATAATAACAACAATAATAATAATAAGAAGAAGAACCAGCCATATTACACATCATCTGTAATCGAAAATATAGGCAACAATCACAATTCCAGGTCCTTAGTAAACCACCATTAGAACCAAATAACCTAAGCACCTATTTGCAACCTTTAAGAAGAGCAACATCAATTAGCAATATCCTTAACTATCAAATTTTACCAAGGTTCCCCCATATATAGTAATATATATGTTGTAATACCAACCTGTCTACACATACACCTGTCACAGTATTATCCAAAACATTTGAAATAATAATAAATTTCCTCCTTTAATAGTGCGCGCGCACACAAACACACACACACATATATATATATATATATTAAGGTGTAGTTCCATGAGCATTGGTTCATCAATACAGATGCAACAAAGAAGAGAAGCATACCATTTGCTGAAGAAAATGATACACTCCACATTTGGATGATAATATATGCACCAAAATCAAAGTTCGATTATAAGCAGGTGTTGTGGCTGACTAAGAATATCAATGAGGCATATTAGCAAATGCATTTCATAGGCGACACTTGAAAATGAAATTTTGTGAAATTGAATACGAAGAAATGAAGAATGAGCTGAACTTAAGTTAACTTACATTCACAGCATTTCAGCAGTATTTGTAAAAAGGACCAAGACCGATATTTGACCCATTAAGCTCTAGAAGAAAGTCCAAATCAAATGTTTATTAAGATCTAAGATTGACTTAAGATTGTGAATTAAATAGCAAAATTTTCACTTCCAAAATGAACTTCCGATATCATACATTCTTTTATGGAGAATGCTAACAATAACCCTTAGGGCTATAGTTAAATTTGCCTAAAATAACATCAGAAACTTAGTTCATAATATTTCAAAGTGATTATATTCTATATATATACTCACTTTCCATAAATACATATTTAAATATTTAATGTTTATGGAAATAATTAGTTATAATTTTAGAAGGTTTATAAATATGGTATGCTTAACTATAGCCCTTTAGGGCTATAGTAAAGACATCAAGACCCAAGATTAAGTAAGAACAGAGGATTCATCGATGACAACAATCAATACCTCAAATGAAGTAGAATGACCTGCAAATCACTACCATGCTCTTTTCAAATCCCTACCAATCCAAATTCCAGTCAAGACTTTGTATTGAAATAAATAGTCAGAGAAGCAAACCATAAACACCCCTATCACCCACTAAGAGCATATGAAGTGGATGCGTGTCCCTTCGTCAACCGACCTTCAACGCCAGATTCTACTCGCCGTCAGCGTTAAAAAATGTGTTGCATGGTCAACATTGTGTTGACGATTCTTTTTTCTTTTCTTAGGAGGTTCAATTGCACAATTTTTAACATTAACCACTTCTCTTAAAAATGACACTTAATATTATTTATTGTTTTATTGTCAACCCTATGATAAACATTGAACAACTCATTATGCTATAAGGAATCAAAATTAAATGAATAAAAGAATGCTTACATTCCTACGGAATCACGTTCTTGCAAATTTAAACAATCAAACATGCCACGTAGTAGAATTTACAGATTGATTAGTTATAAATCTTTTATCTTATGGTATATTGATTATTGGAGCAGTAGTTATTTCTTATATACAATGTTAAAACATAACAATATTTTGAAAGCCATAAACGATTCTCCTTTGTAGTCTCTTCTTAATGATAATACATATAAAATTACGTTCTAATTTGATAAAACAATTTTTGTTTCGTAGACATACATTACGTACGTTGTTGCCTTTTTCTACTTGAATAAAACTTTCGAGAAGACAAATAGGACGATAAAAAACATGAACATGTTTTAATGGTTGGTTGAACAGTTACTTTATCAACATGCTGATATCTTTTTCTGAAATCTGAAGTAACCAGATTTTTTATTTCTAAAGTAAAACAAATGTTAAAACACCCTATGAAACAAAAACACCCTAAGAGGTCTTGTAACAAAAGTACACTTTGAGCCAAAATGATCTCATCTATGAAAAATACGTAAAATAGTATAACACAGATGTTCTTGGTTCCTATACATTTTATCACAATATGAATAAGAAAATGATATACGGAGTACAAGTAAATGAATTCTAGTTATGGTTTATCCCACACTAATAACAGTGTCCATATGATGGATTCAAAAGGCTCTGTCACCCACGAACAAGGCGTATACATTTCTGTTGTTTAAAAATAAATATTCATTTAATGATCTTGTAAATTGATCAAAGGAAATGGGGGGGTTTGTTATATGTTCACATCCCATTTAATTTAACTTGACTAACTCTAACGTGATTGTATTTTTAACACTACCATAACTAATCTACCTACTACCTAGTTTCAACTTGCATGGGACGGGTCAGTTATAATTTCCTGACAATGGAACCACTTGAAGAATGAAGATGTCACCATACAATCAAGGACGCAAGTGAGCTGCCTTGAGGAATCAATAGACCGCCAAACCTGCAACTAACTTAAAGGTGCCTCAACTGACCAAACGGCAACAATCATGTTGCATAGATATTGTGTTCTATATCTAAATTGATAGTTTACACGTTGATGTAATGTCGCCAATGCTTCCCAACTTCTCACCTGTCAACAATTTCTGGTCAGCCAAGTTCAGTTGTAGTCAATACATCAGATAAGATTTAACATGTTCGTTTTGCATGCATGGTGTGAAGAGAAACAGGTTGGAATTTTGACCCATTTACTTATGAATGGGTCAATCTGGGTTGTTGCTTTATCCCCAACGAGTCAATGTGAGTTGTGTTTTATCTCAAACGGGTCTAACAATTTTTTGTAGCTAGAAGAGAAACGGGAAAGTCCAAAGCGTATAGATCTCCTAAATGTTATTCATCAAGTATATATAATCAAGACTAAGATGTTGTTTATTTATAGTTATCTATAAAAGTGGTGAGACAAATGTTTGCGGGTCAATCAGGCCTGGCCTGCCCATTTTCACCCATTACCCAATCTACGCACCCCAACAATCCTGCGACCTGTAATGGTGAAATGTAGTTCAAATGAAAACTGCAAGTCCACACAAAATAAATGTAGAAAAAATAAGATGATGAATAGGACGTTTATTCATACAGAGCATTTTATACCTCTACTTTCGTTTAGTTTTTTTCTTCTTTTTTCCGTGGCTTTCCACATAAGAGGATTTGCCAAACGTATCTCGACATGCTTCAAGGACACAACGCACATGAGGGTCATCATCGGGGATGTTCTCTAGCAAAATCTTGGCATCTTTATAGGCCCCTGAAGCCAAAAGTGCCTGATACATTCTGCAAAACAATTCCATTACAGAGTAGATGACGATGAAAAATATATTAAGCTGACATCATTAAAACAAACACAACAAAGGCATGAACAAAGGCATTAGAATACCAATCCTGGACCAACACAGACACTAATATCCTAATTACAGGTACTTAACGCATTTTGCCTAAAAAATGGGTCGATTTGGGTAGTATACTTGTATTTTATCACTCAACAGGTAAATCACGTTAAAGAATTTATACATAGCTAGAATGAGAACTGGTCAAATGGGTTGACCCGGTCAAAAGTCACCTAAACTGTTTTCAGATGCCATAAAACCCTCCTGAATCGCTTTATCGGAAATATTAGATAATTATAAAGCAATAGGATGCCTACGATCGTATTTAATACATTCATTACTTATATAATTAAAAATGAAAAAATGGTGGCCAGGTCATTCGAACCTCCATTATAAAACTAGCCATTTTGACCTGAGCCTGTTTTGACGGCTAACCAACCTGCCTGAAAGCCCAATTTGCCACCTCTAATATCAATGTCCCAATAATAAGTAATGAAATGTGTGTCCTGCTTTTTCACTCGCTTGATTTGCATATAAAGAATACGATCTGTCTACGCCCAAGTAAGAAGATTTATAAAACGATTGTTTTCTCAAAACTTGAAATGCGTATGATGATTGCCAAGTAGGGGAATCTAATGCAACTAACCTTACGGAAGTTAAGACATTATAAGGAAGGCCAGCTGTCTGATATTCTTTCCAAACTAAATAAGACCGTTCTAGATCTTTGGCACTAACACAAGCGCTGAGAAGAAAATCTAGGCTTTTCCTTGATGGTCGAATCCCAATATCTTCCTTGATGGCTTGAAGTAGATCCAAGCCGAATTGCACATCAGTTGGTTCCATCTCTGCAATTTGGCAAAATACCTGTGGATCAACACGGTTTACAAACTGAATCAGAATATGACATTTGCATTTGCATTTAACTAAGATACTTGATAAGAGAAGAGTCAACGAGAAGAATATTTCTGATAACTACTAAAGGTGACAAGATGAGCCAGTCGGCAGTAAGGAAGACTCTGGGTGACCTACAGCTCGATTGACTCATTTGACTAGTTTCCTTTTTAGCTAAACTTTTTGGTTTGTTTGCTTGAGATAAAACACAAAAATCGGTCCACTATAAATAATTCTAAACTGTCACCTCTAACAACCACCATGACATTTTTAGGATGTGATCAACATATATCAATGACAAAAACTTTAATGGGAGAGAGAGAGAGAGAAGAAAAAAAACCTCGTCAAAAAGAACCTCGATAACCGTTTCATCGGTGCTGAATTTCTCCGCACGTTGCTTGAGTAGATCAACAGCCGAACTATTCAATTGTAAAGTAGATGAGTGAAACATGTTATTAGAGATGGCAAAATGGGCAGGTCAGGTCAAAAAGGGTAGTTTAAGTGGGGGATGAAAGTCAAGACAGGTCAGGTTGACCCAAAACACTTTGTTCACCATATTTAAAGTAATAATAATAAAATAACAATTAATGCCTCAAATATGATAACAAAAACTACGATACTATATACATAATAATAATAATCTGAATTGTTAAATGAAGGGATTCAAGAGACTGTAAGAATCAAGAATTACACTTTGGATGACTTTAAAGCCATTCGACCCATTTCCTTTTAACCTTTTATTCTACTTATTTTAATCATTAAACTTGTTATAGCTAATACATAACCCAAACCTACCCATTTAAAAAGTATAAGGATAGACCAGCTTACTCTAAGAGCTTGTGCCGAACACAATACAAGATGATCCTGGCACATCCCTCATCCCAAAGCTCTGAATCCTGTAATTGACTCAATAGCTGAAGCAATCTGTTTAGCTCACCTTCAGATTTAAGATGTTCCTGAAAGATGTTTTAAGAGTTTAAGTATCTAAAAGAGAACAAAAGAAGAAGTAATGATTACACCGTCTTACGATAAGACATATGATGGATTTTGGCTCCAGATTTGCTTTATCTTGTTTGATTTCATCATATACTTCGAGGGCATCTGCCATTTGGCCTTTTACAGCAAGTGCAGAAACAAGCACGCTTTTAATTTCATTTTTGTTTTTGGCAGGAATAGCCTTGTCTGAAAGAACCTGCAAACGAATTACAACTCTCAGTGACAGAAAAAGTATAACAATTTCAAAGAATTACCGGGTAATAAAAACATAAGTACGTGTAAATAATAGCAGACGTTATATAACTGAAAGCTTACCTGTTTTGCCTTCTCGAATAACCCACAAGCTGCATATGCATTTATGAATGCCATGAAAATGTGCTTTGTAGGTTGAACTTCTGCTTCAAGCAGTTCTTCACGATACTACAGTAAGCATCACAAAATATCTTAAATTATTATTATATGGAGAACTTAAATGATGTACATCAGTACGAAGCACATAAATCCTCTACATTAATTCATGTCACAAAAGTCTGATAATATACAGATTAACCATTATACAAAGGGTGGAGATATTTACACCACAATTATTGATGCATATACCACAAAATCACTCCATCAATGCATAGAGTACAACACACTGATGCATATTGTGTGGTGTATGCGTCAAAAGTGTGGTGTAAAAATCACTACCCTTATACAAAGGAAACTACAATGAGTACATCTGCCAAATCACAGTAGATACCCAATATAATTTTACTGAAATTTTACATTCAATTCAATAAAATTTGCTAACCTTTATGATATCTTCTTCACTATTGCAATTGCCTATGATATAACTGAAAGTATGAGAATCTGGTACGACTTCTGAAGCATCCATTTGTTTGAGAACCATGAGTCCTTTATTGAAGTCTTTCTGAAAATTGTGAGATAACGAATTTAACCAAAAAGTAAGTCAATCATGAACAACCAAGTAAAAAAGAATATGCTACAATATAAAGCAGAATTTATATACAATCATACAGATATGTTGTATGATATGATTATGCCTGATTTTATGGAATGATTACACACGTAATCGTCCCTCTATTTTAAATTTTGTATATATCAACTCATTTTATTACAAGTATAAATGGCAGATTCTTGTAAAGATGGCAGTTTCAACCCATTCATATGTAAACAGGTCAATTTGGATAGAATTTGTTCGAAAGCGGGACAAATAATAAGTAACGAGATGAATTGCTACAAACGGATATCAAACGTTGTTTGGTGTGTATTCAAGTGCTTACAAGGTCCTAAATTGGATTATTTAGAAGAACATATATCAGTATCATAATATCAAAGAGTTTCAATCACATTCGATACATTAAATTAGTAGCAATTTTTCTGAAGGACAAACACACATAATATTACGTCCCGGACCCACTTTGACCCGTTAGTTGACTCACCCATTCATTACATCAAATTACAATTTTAGGATGGACGAAGAAATTACCTGTCTAAAGTATCCACCCATTATAGCATTGTACATGCCAGCAGAAGGCTTTTTCTTCAATTTCTCCACATCTTTTATCATTTCATATGCTCCATCAAACTGCATATGAGAATCAAAGGTAATAAACACATTTTATATAAAATGCTTAGGATTCAGCATGAGAAATAAATCAACTGCAAAAAGAACTACTTACATCCTTCAATTTCACCAACAAGCTTATCATAATGTTAAAGGTCTCCAGATTTAGCTCTATTTTATGATCATTTATCATGGAATTAATGCGACGGACCTACCATCAAAGAGCATCACGTTTGAAGTATCATCAAAAAATGCTTGTGAAAAATACCGATCACCAATTAAGTAAAAGGAGCCCTGACAACATACCAAATTATAATCACAGCTTGCATGACATGCTGTTAATATGGAATTGACGGTCTTTATATGCACAACTAAGCCATCATTCAACATGGAATCAACTAGATCAACGGCCAATTGTACCTATCTCAAACAAGAACATAATTAACTATTAGAAATTTCAAGTAACCAATAATATAAGCAATAGCATTCGTTTGCTTCGAAGACAGTGATTACATGATTTATTTCTTTACAGATGGAAAAACATATGTATGATTATACAAAAAGAGGTACACAGAAGATTAAGATTGTTCCCACCTCTAGGTAATCACATAAGGTTTTAATAAGCTTCTCATAAGCTGTAGATGAAGATGCGATCTTCAATTCAGCTTGCAAACTTTTAAACTTCACAACAATATCTTCAGCCTTCAAATAAAGTAATCATGATCAACAAATAGACGTTAATTACAATTAAATATGAAATGTTTAACATGAATTTCAAACTTTGAGCCACTATCAACATGGTGCTACATACTCATAGAAATGACGGTTCAAAGCAATAAACATTCTTGGACTAAACATAATAGCAGAAACTATCATCTTGCATGCATGGTCTTCGTATAGATGTTGGGGAATAAAAAAGGATTCTCGGATATTGATTATTAATGTACAGAATGCACATGATATTGTCTCAAGGAATGTGATGTCATGAACCCTTTAAAAGAAAGAAATCACCATAACGTATATAAATATGACTGATCTTTTGTACGACGGCATAATAACAACCATGAAAGCATGTGAAATGTTTCTATACTACTAGAGGGTTGCCCAAAGAGCTGACATAAAGTCTTCATCTTTCTATTGGATACCAAACTTCCCATACTTTCTTTTTGGTTTCAGATTTAGGCTTTTAGCATGCAAGTACTAATTCAGAATAATAAGTTTCTTAAGACTGTTGAAGGTGTATTCATGGTACTATCATTTGATTAGTGAAATATATAACATATAAAAATGTTTTCTTTATTGTTGGATATGTTAGTAGCCACATAATCAGCTCTAAAATATTGGTAGACCTCTAGGCTTTAAATGTCCATACTTGCACAATTCTTTGAGCTTTACACACAAATGAATGAAGGCTTCGTCTAAAAGGGTTCAAGCTTCACAGAGGATTCACATACATAAAGATAATTAAATGTCAAACCTAAGAAGATTAAAAATAAGTTAAAGAGACATTGATAAAGAAGACTGTTCACTTGTTTATACAGTACAAGGAGCTTAGACAAAGCATTTTCAACGGGGAAACACAAGCTCTGCATCAACATCAGATGTCTCCAACTTTGTGCATGCACCACAACAAAGACAATTCATTGCAAGGACGGATTCACAAAGATGTTAAACATTCAAGTCAACCAAAAGAACTTTACTAAAATTTGCAATTCTGAACCTAATATAACAGTTACATTCACGACAATACTAACCTGTAGGTTAGGTATGCTCATTGCGTAATTGTAAATCAAGTTTAGCAGATGTTCCCCTCCGTTCCCTGTAATTGAAAGCATAAATACCAAAAAAGAAGGGTAAAAATCTTTCTCCAATGAAGTGGTATTCCTAGGTAATTCAAGAAAATCGTAAATGTGAGATTTATATTTTAGAACAGGGTTCAACTTTATAATAGAAGAATCTACCTTCGGTTTTGAGTTCCTGTATGAATTTCTTTGCATGGAACTCCGATTGAAGCCTTCCCAATGATTTGAAAATCCTTTCCATATTCTCCTTTGAGGAAATCTTCTTCACATCTATTGCTTCTAAAAGCATCAATACCTCCTCTTGTCGATCCGCTTCTAGCAAAGCTACCAAATAACTCTCTGCAACATCAAAAGTGGCATGAAGGTTCCTAATATGAAGATTCTTGCCTATTTATACCCAACATGGGCCAGTTTAGTCATTAAAAATTACATACGAGATTGGCCATTATGAATAATACAATAAAATTTATATAAGAGCTCTGGTGTTCAAATAGATACTATTTTCAATTGAATAACTAGAGCATATGTTTGAGGTAGAGATATGCACGGCTCAATAGGCATGTGTTTAAGATATGATACCAATATTGGGATGGAAAAGCAGATTTTACATTTTAAACATACCACAACAATACTTTAGCCCAGTTACTAAATGTCAAATAACTCAGATTTACATATACTTTTAGCAATAATCCATATATTGAATATAAATGTTCTTGGATATTAAAGAGAAACCGTTAAAGTTGGATTCGTTGTTGTCACATGTATCTGCAATCAGCTTTTGTATCTTATCTTCGTCGCCTACTCTTATCCATAGAAGCATCTCATAGTACGCCAATCTTTTAAGAGACGTGGGATTTTCTTTCTTAATGCTATCACAGAAGAAGTGAAATTCTTCAACCATGCCCATGTCAATAATAAACATAAGAAATGGACCATAAGTTACTTCCCCAATTTCAAAACCGCGCTCCCTCATAGTTTCAAAAACCATATAAGCCCTATGGAACTCTTCTAACGCAACATCCTCATCGTCTGTATTCCTAGCCTGCTCTATGCAAATTTCTATCATGGTATTAAACTCCTTTAAACCCGTTTCACGGTGCAATTTACCAAAAACTTGTATAGTACCATTTGGCCCAAGTTTTTGTGTACACATTTTAACTAGGCGCCCAAACCGATTTCCCTGCGTAGACTTGAACGTCCACTCTTGCTTCCTATCACGGGATCGTTCTTTCCGAGACAACGACTGTTTCACCTGGGTTGCAACTTTCAACCATGGTATATCCAACAATTGTATAGGTCCTTCATTGTTCTCTACGAACTCTTCTAAATCACCTGTATCTTCTGCAATTTTACTATAATAAGTACAAAAGTGATTCACGGAAATTTGAAGAACAACATTCAAGCTACCATATCAACAAAATGTTCAATAAAGCAGTCATATGTAGCTCAATTCAACTTCTAAAATGCTTATTACTACATATAACCACTAATAACAGTAACTTGTAGCTCAACTCAACTTATAAATTGCTTATTACTACACGTAACCATTAAAAACAGTAGCTTGCAGCTCATTCTAATTTCTAAAATTGCTTATTACTACGCATAACCATTAACAACAGTGATTTGCAGCTCAATTTCAGCTTCTAAATTGCTTATTACTACACATAACCATTATTATAGGTAATTCGTAGCACAATTCAATAATACATTCTTCATATAAACAGCAATAGTTATACGAAACACATACCACACATTATCAAACTAAGTTGTTTATGAAGCACTCTCGCTGACTCTGCAAAACAACACGCAAAACATCAATAGGAAGTAAACCCTAGCAAAATGCAGGTACCTCACATCATACTATACATACAGCATTTCTGTAAGTATTTTATAAATAATAATTACATACCTTTAAGCGACCGAGAAGTTTCAACTCTATTGCTCTCAAGTGCTAATACACTTGGAAGTTTAGATGATGAAGGTTTTTTTGATTTCGAGAGTTTAGGAGATGAATTAACGGCGTTATTAATTTGGACATAGGATTTTAGGTTTACGTCTTGACCGGCGGATGTGACGGCTGAGCGGGTTAGGGTTTTGGCCGTGCGATCAGAGTATGCAGTGACGGAATTTAGTAGCTTGGTGAGGGTTTTGGTTTTGGCGGACATTTGACCGTACATAGTGAAGGGGGTGGGTCTGTGTATTTTAAACCAAACGGTGGTTAACTATTACTTTACTATTTTGTCACACATCGACTGTAATTAACTGATTATGTATTGAATGCGCAAAAAGTTAATGATAATTTATCTGTTAAAACAAAATGTTACATGGGTGTGCTTCCTACGGGTGTGCATTTCCCGGGTAAAACCGAAAGAATTAAGAGATCGATGGAAACCGACCCAAATATGCATATGATTGGGTACGGTTTTCAGTTGGAGGTTTGTATTTAGTTCGGATCTTGCATCGGTCCGGTCCATACCCGAAAAGAATATGAAAAAAGAACCAAATCGAAAAATGTATTACTTGTCCTTTTTATTCGGCGTTGAATTATCATCTAATATATTTAAAGTAATACTTAATTATATACAATCGAAAATTAATACCTCATCATCAAACAAACACAAATCTTAATCTATTGTTGTCGTATTCATTTGTCGTTTTATAAGTTTTTCACTTGCAGTCAACACAAAAAGGTAAGTTTCATTTGAAGTTTAATTGTGTGTTTTTTCTTGACTTAAAATTCAAATGTATGTATTTTATTGTGTGTGTCAGTATGTGTTTTCATTACTAAAACTTCTAAAAGGTTAAAGGAGGAAAAGGTTATATAGTGTGTGTATTGTTGTACAAATGGATATCAATGATCAATTATTATTCATTAAATATATGTAAGTATTGTTATGCACATACTTGTTTCTTGGTAGTACATTTAAACCTCAAAATTTGTCACTGTTATGCTATCTTAACTCTCAATTACACACGTTCGTATATATGTATTTATATAGTTAACCATATGCAACACATATCGATTCTAATAACTACCTATTTTTTCCAAAAGAAGATATGAGACCACTTTTTCTCTTGGGGCGGTTTTTGACCCGAACCATCTGGACCAAGAACAAAATCGGATCGGACTAAACCGAACCATTTTTTACTGGTCCGGTCTTCGGTTCTTGTTTTCCTGTTTGTTCGGGTCTTGAGTCGGTTCAGGTATAGGTCGGTTCGGTCCAGGTTTGAACCATGCACAACCCTAATGCTTTGTATAAGATTTTAACAAAATTTTAATTTTATGTTTAAGTAGATAAACTTCTTTGTTTATAAGTTACTAACTTAAAAATGTATGTAATTTTTGAAAGAGTTGAAACTTCTGGTGAATATTATATTACACTAGTACTTTTTAATAAATGATGAATGATTTCATTTTGTAATTATCATTTTTCATTTGTATATATGTTATTTATTCTTTTTCATTTTATATTGTATATTTGAGATTTGAAATAATAATTCTAGTAAATACTTTTAACTAGTTAAAATTAACTAGTTAAAATACTTTTAGTAAATACTTTTTATTTACCGCTTATAATTTTCAAGTTTTAGCTATTTTTGATAAACATATTTAAAATGATGATTGTCACAATAAGTCATTTGAAAAACGAATAGTTACATTGTTGTCAATCGACAAAGTAGTTTAATGTTCTACAAAATCAATAATTTTTTTTTTTTATCAAATGATCATGATCATTATAATAAAACTAGAATAAAAAATAGTTAACCAAGTTCAGTTTCTTGGAGAAAAATAATCTTTACTCAATGATTTATTCCCCATGTACTTAATCATAATAGCAAAAAGTTATTTTAACACCTATTAAAAATTGTATTTGCTTTAAACTAAAATGTAATAACATGTGTATCTTAATAAAAAGTGTTCCAAATAAAACAAGTAATTGTTTACTACTCCACTATACTTGTCATATTGTTATAAAATTGAGTAATATAGTAAATGTGACTGTATTGATTGACACTTGTTTTTGCATTTATTCATTTTTCTTTATTTCGACCAATAATTTATTTATATGAACCAATCATCGTTATAAACACAAAGACATGTTAATTTAGGGATACATATTATTTTTTATTGTTTTATGTCAATAAATAAACTTCATTATAGACATTACATATTCTTTGTATATATAAACTAATTAAAATAACATATTTTTAACCAAAATCCTTACCAATTTATGTTACTCTACATTCCCATAAATCGGTCTCTCTGCCTAACGTGAATGAACCCGAAAGTTTCCAATTTTACCAAATCACAAATCACAAATCACAAAACTACATTAAGCATTAATCATACATCATTATAGCATTGTACATCTCATACAGCACTAAAACTTAAAAAATTATATAAGTACAACAAAAACAAAAGATTCTCTAAACAAACACCAATACCACGGTACTAAAACCAACCAATAACAAACCCACCTGAAACTTCCCGGAAAACAATTCTGGGGCACCGGACTTCAACCTTGTACCCTTTTTCTGCACTTTCTGACCAAATTCACTAACTTCAAAATCAGCCCCAACCATTAACCTATGTCTCTTAGTTTTCCAAAACAAAATCTTAAACCTAATCCTAGTCTCCAAATCCAACTTAAACACCACTCTACCATCCACCGGCAACCCATAACTTTCCGTCCAGTTTTTCCGGCGAGTATGCTTCTTATGTCCTTGATAAAACCCTCGAAGCGTATAATTCGATATCGGAGTTACAATCTCATGATTCGTATTTGAATCTGATTGGTTATAGTAAAGTAAAGTGATGTTGAGTGGATCATAGTAAATACCTTTGTCTTTATTAACGTTGTCGAGTTTAAGATCGATGTAGATTGATTGGTACGAGGTTGAGTTTAAGGTTTGGTTGAGGGCAGGAATGTAGATATCTTGGATTGATAGTATTGGGTTTGAGGTACGTAAGCTTAACCACATGAAGAGTGAAGTAAGACCTAAAGTTAGTATGAAACTGAAACAACATCGGAAACATGTTGGTCCGCTGTCGGTGGGGGTGTAATCGGACATGGTTTCCGGCGAGATGTATGGAGAAAATAAAGAATGAGGTTGTGAGTTGGGGGTGTTGACTGTTGACTTAATTGGTAGTTTCTTTGACTCCTGTTTAAACCCAATATAGGGCAACAGTGGGAAACATTGTGGAAATATACCCAAAGTCGACCCGAACCGAGCCGCCCGACCCGTTTACAAGTCATTTTATATCGAAAAATATATTTCCGGTATCAACCACGGATCTATCCGCTTTTTTAGGGTTCTTCATTCCCCTTTTCCCTCTTCGGTCCAAACTCTAACAGTCGGATAAGGTAATACTCCATATTTCTTTTGATCTTCAATCAATTTATTATTGTATGTATCATTAGGATATTATTAAGCCCTCTCTGGATTTCATATTTTTGTGCCTAAAGCATACCGCTATCTTATATCTGTACCATTTTTCATCAAGATCACATTTTTACATATGGGTTTGCTCTAATTTATATGATTGATTTACGAGGTGGGTATCACCGGATTCGAATTCGACCAGGAGATGAGTTGAAAACCGCTTTTAAGACTAAAGATGGTTTCTATGAGTGGATGGTGATGCCATTTGGACTGTCGAATGCAACCGATCACTTTTTCCCGTTTGATGAATCAGGTACTGAAACCTTTTATTGGATCATTTTTCGTAGTTTATTTTGATGATATTTTTATATATAGCAAAACGAAACTGAACACCTCAAACATCTACAGGAAGTCCTTCCTGCATTATCTAAAAACAAGTTGTATATCAAGCTTAAGAAGTGCAACTTCTTGACTGTTCAGCTGTTGTTTTTGGGTTTCGTCATCACTTCTCGTGGATTGCGAGTCGATGAAGAGAAAGTTCGAACGATCAAAGAGTGGCCTAAACCACTAAGTATTAGTGAAGTGCGAAGTTTCCATGGGCTTGCAACTTTCTAGCGAAGGTTCATTAGGAACTTCAGCACTATCATGGCACCGATCACGCAATGGGTGAAGAGGGGAAATTTTCAATGGGGAGAAGAAGCGGATCACAGTTTGGCCCAAATTAAAGAAAGACTCACAGGTGCACGGCTTCTAGCCTTACCAAATTTTGATAAACTTTTCACTTTGGAGTGTGATGTGTCTATCATTGGATTGGTGCCGTTTTATCACAAGAAGAAAAACTCATAGCCTTCTTTAGTGAAAAGCTTAGTGATGCACGGCAAAAATGGTCAACATACGAGTTAGAGTTCTATGCTATTTATCAATCTTTTCACCATTGGGAGCATTGCTTATTACATCGGGAGTTCGTTTTATATACAAATCATGAAGTTTTGAAGCATTTAATAGTCAACAAAAGATGAATAGGATGCATGCGAGATAGATTGCGTATCTTCAACGTTTCTCTTTTGTTTTGAAGCATAAAGCGGGCCAACAAAATAGAGTTGCTGATGCATTAAGTCGAAGAGCTGAGTTGTTGGTAACTTTAAAGACGAAAATCATTGGGTTTGAACACTTGTAAGATTTGTATGCCCAGGATGACGATTTTAATCAGGTTTGGAAAAATAAAATAGTACTGCCAATTTCAAAAATTGATGGGTACTTATTTTATAATAATCGGTTGTGTCTTCCTCGCACATCATTAAGGGAACAACTGATTAAAGAGTTGCATGGAGGCGGTCTTGGAGGACATTTTGGTCGCGACAAGACCCTTACTATTCTCGAAGAGCGTTATTATTGGCCACAATTAAGGCGAGATGCTGGTAGGTATGTCGCTAAGTGCCTTGTTTGTTAAACTGCAAAGGGTCAGTCACAAAATACCAGGTTATACACACCATTACCCATTCCCGAAGGGCCTTGGGAGGATATTTCTATGGATTTCGTTTTAGGGCTTCCTCGTACAACTAAGGGGTTGATTGAGTGTTTGTGGTTGTTGATCGTTACTCAAAAATGGCACACTTGGTTCCATGTAAAAGACGGATGATGCTTCTGTTAGACTCAATTATCACTTATGAACTAAGTGATATAGAGTTACAATGTATAGTTTAAATTGTAGAGGGGTGAATACAATTTAATACTTGATTGTTGTAATTTAAAATTTTTAACAAATTATTAATAAGTTTAAAAACACTTATTCAATTAACAGAGTATGATTGTAAGTATGAAAACTAGTAACAAAGAGTATATGCTAGTTAAACAATTACTCGTTGACTTGAATTTGCGCTTAGACAAAGTTTATCACTGACAAACAAGTGATAGATGCAAATCATACAATATGTAACTTTAGTTATAGACAAGGTATTTTCCATAAATATCTTCTGAATTCTAGGAAAATAGAGTGACACGTGTCGTTAGTTGATTGACTTCCTTCTAATTGACAAACGGTTAAACATGAATGTTCTGTGGTCCCCTTCTGATCATGCTTCTTATGTGTGTTGGATTTCCATCAATTACAATCAAATTTGATGTCATGCATTCCATCACTTTAACTTAGGGACTTCACACTAGCGAGTTGTAACTTGTCGAAGCTTTATTATTTATTTTTGAAGTCGTTGTGGGAGTAATAAGCTTTCTCACTCATTGCGAACTAACATGCTCTTGTAGAATGACTTGACTTGTTATCTTCCAGTGACCTCCCTTTATTCTTCAGTAGTGACTGCTATGTTTTTTATGTGAGTGAGTAAATCTCTTCTGCATCACCAATGAGCAAAATATACTTAGTTGAGATTTATTCACTCGGTGATCTTCTTCTTCTGTAATGAGAGTTTGACTTCATTTTCATAGCAGTGACTAGGTTGACCAACGATCAGTGACTCAACTTATAGTTTAGAAGTTTTTACTTTACCATTTCCAATGATGGATTCTCTAGTGACAAAGTTAGTCAGCGACCAGTGACCCAACAGTTTCTAATGTAGCTATATTATTTTTTCCTGAAATAATGGGTTTGCATGGGATACTGTCTAACATTACATTTGATTGTAATACTATATTCCTTAGTCATTTTTGGAGGACTCTTTGGTGATTGTTTCAAACCGATCTACGTTATAGTATCTCTTCCACCCTTAAACGGATGGATAAACTCAAGTATTAACAAGACACTCGGTCATTTGATTAGGTGTCTTAGTGGTGATCACCCAAAGCAATGGGATCAATTTTTGACCCCGGCATAATTTGCTTTTATACGGTGAATCGATCGACGGGAAAATCTCCATTTTAGATTGTCCACCAACATCAACCAAAACATGCACTTGATCTTATTCAACTGCCAAAATTACCAGGTCATTACATTGCTGCAGAGAACATGGCTGAAAAAATAGAGAAGATACAAGATGAAGTGAAACAAAAGGAAGTCATCTAATACCAAATACAAAGAAATTTGTGACAAACATCGTCAAGTGAAGTCATTTGAGGTGGGAGATCTAGTTATGGTTCACTTACGAAAATAGAGGTTTCATGTAGGGACTTATAATAAATTCAAGATGCGTAAATTTGATCCTTGCAAAGTGATTCAAAAAATAAATGATTATGCTTATGTCATTGATTTACTCGAACACCTTTCCATTTCACCAACTTCCAATGTTGCATAACTTTTTAAACCTGATGTGCCCTAATGATGCACGTAAGTTTGAAGGCCAAACTTGAAGTCCAAGTTTTTATTTATCGTGAGGTTTATTTATTAGGAAATTAATTTTTTATTATTGTTTAATGATTTTATCTTTATTTAGTTTCCTATTTTGAAGCCTAAGACCGACATATTATGTCATTTAACTAGGGAAAAAGTTTTGATTATGCTGCGGATTGATTTTAATAGAAAGGAGTCGAGAATTGTCTTTCTCAATCCTCCGGTCAGGCAAACTATATCACCCCAATCTCACGTTCAACAATACGTATCATAAATTGCCTAAACCTGTAATTTCACGCTACATGACAATCCGTATCATCCATACAGTTTACTTTAGACACTCACCAATAACTTTTTTACTGTAAATAATTACAAGATCTTTTTATAAAAATTGTCATATTTGAAGAACATAAAATGATGGAGAAGACTAAATAATAAAATTAGATATTGACTAATCTTTAAGCTTATAATCTGTACTCTTTTACAGTAAAATGACTGGGTATAACTCTGAACGTTAAATTTTATCAATTATCATGATATCATCTATATGATAAATAAACAACTTTTCAAAAAAGTATTACTAAAAAGGGCACATGAAAATGACTACTACCTGAAAATATCTAAAAAATATAAAAACAGATTTCAATTAAAATAAATCTCCAAAGAGGACCCCACTCACCAATAAAATATCCAAAAAGTAGTGGCAAAGAGCCAAAGAGTATTGTAGTACACATTTTACACCGTCCACACCCTATCCTTCCTCGAAGTACACTATTCATTTTAGTCGCTATAAATCTCCAAAAACCGTCACTACTACTTCACCACCTTTTCTCATCAATTTTTCTACCATCTTTCCATCAATAGCAACAATGGCTACAACTTTCACAACATCGATATCCACCAACACAAAAACCAGTTTCGTAGATCAATCATCCTTCCATGGAGTTCCTGTTTCTTCTCCGGTTCGATTCCAACCACTCAAATCGACACAAAACAAAATGTCCATCACTATGTCTGCAGCTTCTTCTTCTGCACAATATGATCTTAATTCGTTCACTTTTCGACCCATTAAGGAATCGATTGTGGCCCGTGAAATGATCCGGAGGTACATGACTGACATGATCACTTATGCTGACACTGATGTTGTCGTCGTTGGTGCTGGATCCGCTGGTCTCACGTGTGCTTACGAGCTCAGCAAAAACCCCAACGTTCAGGTAATTATATATACGGTTTTCGTATAATAATGAGCTCATTTTACTTACAAAATCGTACTAATCATACTTTTTAATTATTATGAGAGAAAATTTTTTGTTAGCAACAGCCTTTTATGCTCAATAAAGAATGGATTGTATATATATAAAAACTCGAAGGTTAATATAAACTTAGTAAAAAGAATACTTTTAGTTGCACGTAACTTACATGTTGTGAACAATATGGATGATAGTGCATTAACTTTTTTGTGCTAGTGTGATACATGTCACGTTCAATATTGGATCCGTCACTGAATTAATTTACAGTTTAGAAGTTCGAAAAGTAGTAATTAACTATTCGTTATTATTTTATTCAGGTTGCGATTATCGAGCAATCGGTGAGCCCTGGTGGTGGTGCATGGTTAGGTGGACAACTCTTCTCGGCCATGATTGTCCGAAAGCCAGCTCACCTTCTTCTCGACGAGCTAGAAATCGAGTACGACGAGCAAGACAACTATGTCGTGATCAAGCACGCAGCTCTATTCACATCCACCATTATGAGCAAGTTGTTGGCCCGACCAAATGTGAAGTTGTTCAACGCGGTGGCTGCAGAGGATTTGATTATTAAAGAAGGAAGAGTTGGTGGGGTGGTGACCAATTGGGCTTTGGTGTCCATGAATCATGATACACAGTCGTGTATGGACCCAAATGTAATGGAAGCGAAGGTTGTTGTGAGTTCATGTGGGCACGATGGCCCGATGGGTGCTACAGGTGTTAAGAGGCTACGAAGTGTAGGAATGATTGAAAGTGTTCCGGGAATGAAGGCACTAGATATGAACACGGCTGAGGACGCGATTGTGAGACTTACAAGAGAGATTGTGCCCGGTATGATCGTGACTGGGATGGAAGTTGCCGAAATTGACGGATCCCCAAGAATGGTATATAGATCCTAATTCTCTGATTTTGAATTCTATTCTTTTCCATATGGAATTGTTAGGATGGGTTTCAACAGGTCGGGTCGGGTTGGTTTGTGTCAGATGGGTTGACTTATATATTTTTGACCTGTTTTTGTTGTTAAAATTTTGAAATTTTAGTTTTGATGTAAATTAGTTAATCCTGCATCTTCCAGTTGTGGGGCTTAAAATGTTTGATGAAATGCAGGGTCCGACATTTGGGGCGATGATGATATCAGGGCAAAAGGCAGCACATTTGGCATTGAAGGCTTTGGGGCTTCCTAACGCTCTCGATGGATCATATGTTGGAAGCGGCCACCCAGAGCTGATTCTGGCGGCCGGAGATGGTATTGAGAGTGTTGATGCATGAATGTGGTGAGAGTTTAGGGTGAGGAAATAAGATTTAAGGGATATGGGGGTGGTGGTGTTGGTTTTTGGTGGATTAGATGAAGCTTTGGTTTTTGTTGTTCATATGCTTTAGTCGTGATCTTTTATGTAAATCAGTGGTCCCCCTAATTCCTTCAATAACATGGATCTTTTGGTTGTGGCTTGTATATTTCTTTTGTTTCTTTGGTATTGAAATCCTTCCGTTATACGGTATTCATGCAAAATACACAAATCAAACATGATTATATGAGAGGGAAACTGAATTCAACAAACACACTGCGTTCTTCAGTTTCTTCAAATTCCAATTCATTTGATATATTCCAGTTCTGTTAGAAACATATTGGGAACCAAGCTTGGCCTAAAGCCATACATGATGAATTGGTCAAGTGGTCTGTTAGTTATATATATGATTAGTTGATACGTGTTACTTTCTTTAACCTTATTGTCCAATATTATTATCTAATTCTAATTATATATATGATGATTAGTTGATACGTGTTAATTAATTCTAATTCTAATGAATATTAAATAAAAGTTGAAAATTTTGTATTCATAAAGTTTTTCATATATGCTTTGTAATACCACCCAAGAAATGTGTAGGGAAGAAGAGAATAAGTGTAACCAAAAGCTTCATCACCACTTCATCTTTTCATCCTTAATTTCCCTACAAATACTCACATACCATCACACCAATTTCAACCCTCACATTCTGCGTTGTCTTGGCAATTTGGCATTGTTTCTAGTACTACATGGCAAACATTTTTGCAAGCCATATCCAACAACGATTGCAATCATTTTTAGGGATATTAAATCTTTTATTGTTGATTCAATATGGTGATGCATATGAATTTAAGGTCGGAGTTTGGGGTGATTGGAGCCTTACATCTACTTCATATAATCAATGGGTCGACAAAAGTCAATTTTGAGTTGGAGACAGTTTGTGCGAGTTTCTTCATAAAAAGGGAAAGCTTTATCCTGAATTCGTTTTGGTTTTTACATACCCGCCAAACCAACCATTTTGCCGCCTTCATTTTCAAACTCTACACTTGATATCAACTCCTTAGTGATCATATGGCCATTTGAAAAGCCTTACCCCTTTACAATTACTATTTTAAACTTTGCAGTTTTTAAGTACCACGGTGATAAACATTCGGTTACTTGAAGTGAGCAAAGACGATTATAACAATTGCAACACCGCATCACCCATTGCAAAATATGATGACGGTCACATCGTGATCGAGTTTGACTGGTCCAGGCCCCACTATTTCATCAGTGGAGTCTCTGAACACTGCAAATACAATGAGAAAGTGTTGATTATTGTACTTGCAGACCGAAGTCACAAGTCATCCGCAGGATCTCCACCATCCCCTGCTCCATCAAGCAACGAGTCTCCATCTCGTCAAGTGACACATCACCATTTTCTCCATCTGATAAGAAACCGCCACCATCTTCTCCAAATGGTGCATCTTCAATTGCCATGAGCCTACTTTGTTTCATTGGAGCTTTTGCTTGTTTTTGGAGTTGAACATTTGCATAAAATGTTGTTTTTTTTTCCAGTTCTGTTTTTCCTTTTTGTTTGTGTTGTGTTGAAGTGTCAAGTATGAAAAGTGTTTGTATATGAGACAATAAGTTGGTATTTGTCTTGTATGTTATATAGTTTGTCATAAAACTACGAAAATTTTGCACTTCTCATTTTGTAAGGTGTGTGTGAGTTTGCCGTTCAGAAAAAGAAAACGTAATAAATGATTTTTAATTGAATCTGATAAGTTTTGTTTATCTAACTTCAAAAAATGTACTAATATACCACTTAGCAAGTTATGCGGTATCCATACTAGAAGTTTTTCCCAGTTCAACTTTTTGCACCAGTCTCATTGTGTTATGCAAAACTGAATCCAATTTCCCGGCAACCTGAAACCATTTGTATTTCTTAAAATTTACAATCTAGCCATTAAATAATCTAGATCGTTGATTGCTAAATTGAAAGACCCAAATCATTTCTCTCCCTTCTCCCAACAAAAAACCTTCTCCCTGGATCCAACTTACATATATATATATATATGTATGTATAATCACTATCGTTGTGTCTGACTTTTCGTTTTTAATGGTGGATGGTGGCGGATGGATTGATGGTGGATGGCGGCGTTTTGTAAGTTATAAGCTATTAGCTATATATTTGAAATTTGGCATATATATGGTAGCATGATTTTTGCGATAAAGAAGCTGTCTGAATATGGTTTGAAACTTTGAACAGAGGATAGTGAATGTGTTTGTACTTTGTATACGCATAATCATTTGACTAGTCTGACATCCGCGTAATCCAACTATTATAAAGAAAAAATATGATAACCGTCGATAATAATAATCGTTTTAATGATAATAGTTGTAAACTTTTGTTTTTAATCTTATTTATACATTATATTATCACGATAATTGTATTTTAATTATTACTTATTATATATTTCAAATAAAGAGAATTATGACAAACTAATAGAATCAATTAAATATAGATTGATTTGATTTTTAATTTCTATATTTATGTATTATTGAAAGAGGCGTCAATATAATTTCCGATCTTTCAATTTTTAAATATAAACCTTAGTAAATGTTTTATAAGGGTTTAAAATATGTATTTAAATAATTTATAATTAAAACTAATATTTGAAATCATTTAAATTAAATAGAAAATGAGATAGGGATATGTTAATCATTTCAATTAAAAAATAATTAAATATAAAATAATATTTGAGTTTTTGAACTGGTGATAAAAACAAAATATAAAAATCAACGATAAGTATGTGTTTAAACCATATCAACGAGAATGTATCTAAACCGTATACATGATCCATGCAGTTAACATCTTAAAAAATAATATTAACAGCTAAAAAAGATACTCTAAAATCTAAATTGTCGTTCTAATAAAATCTTTTCTAAGACTAAAATTTCTAAAATAATGAAAACAAAAAGATAACACCAACAATTGACTGCGAAAACATTTAAGTTCATGAATGAAATGAAAGCAGCGTTGTGTACGACTCTTGAATCATAGAGCTAAAGAAATCAACTCACAACAACACAATGCTCCGAGCTGAGCTACTACTAGATTCAGACACTTAATCACTCATTCTCATCGTTCAATCGCATTGTCTAGACACGTAAGCAACTCTTGAATCTTGAATTTATTTTCCAATTATAAAGTTTTAATCTTTTTTCTATTTGGGTATCAATTTCAACTTGGGTTTTCGTTACACTCGATTATTGATTATATACGTTTATGTTTACATCAGTTTTTAGGTACCTAATGTAGTTTTTATTATTCATGCAACAAGAATGTTCAATAGAATGAAATTTCAAGTATTCTGTAAATTCAATTGTTTTGTTGTAATTAGTTATTATCTGATTAGGGGAGCTTGCAATTTGGCTTTTTTTTTCTTTTTCTTTTAAGTTGAGTGATATCATTGCATGGTATAGATTCAATTTTTTATTCAATAAAGCAAAAGAGTCATGTGTGGGAGCATGTAATTTGATGGTTGTAGTTAAAGTTTAAAATGTGTTTAGTTGAATTTACTTCAAATTAGTGGGTAGTAGGGATTGTTTATGTAAGCGCTTATTTGTACGGCAGATAAACCATTCTAAACACTCACTTGGAAACTGCTAATATAAATAGATAAGCACTATATTATAAGCAATTACAAACTCCCCTGTTAATTGTATGCCATATTTGACATGGTGCCAAACCCTAAACAAGTATTTTTTGAGATATTTAGTTTTCTAATGGCTTAATGTGTTGAATTGTCAAGAACATGAAATTTAGGTATTCTTTAGAAGAGTGCGGAGATATTTTTACGTGTAAAGGCTTAGCAATAGATAACGAGCATGATTGTGAATGGGCAATATTATCTTCTTACTATTTTATTATTTCTAGAATGTTATGTACTTATGTAAAAGTGCTTTATGTGGTTATATGCACTATTACCTTTTTACCAGATTTACCTGTATATTTGTCTTGTTATTGTTCATGTGTGAAGTACTTGTGTTATTCAAGTATGCTTTTTTTTATACATTCTTGCTGATTTGTTTCGTAAATTTTGTAATAGCTTGGAACATTAGTTATAGCAGAACATGAAGCTGGTTCACTCACTACCACTTCCCTGAGTTCAGTAGAGGCGGCTAGCAAGTTTGATAATTCTTTAACTTTGTTATTGGCTGGGTCGGGCCCTTCCTTACAAGAGGCTGCTGCAAAGGCGGCTTCATGTCATGTGTCCATCTCTCAGGTCTTTTGGATGTTCTATTCATCATTTGTTATGTTCTATTAGTTGATAGTAGAGGCTAGATGGGCTGGTCAGGCAACATGTTACAATGGGTTAATTTTAGTATGGGTCAAAACAGCCTTGGCGTTTCTCATCAATTTTTTTTTTTCAAGTTTCTGTTAGATACTTAATGCTTAATTTATGAATGAAAAAACAATAATATTACAATAACTGTATAACTTTGAAGAAAATGATTTAGGAGGTTGTATATGCATTGATGATGGACTTTTGGTCAACTTTTAACCTGTTCATCCCATTTGACATGTTTGAGTTAAAACGCAACCCAGATCAGATTAAGTCATTCATAAGTGAAGGGGTTGAAATTCCCTCCAGTATTAGAAGGTATAATAATTGGAGTATTTCTTGGATAATTAAAGTCTGTCATGGTAATTAATCTTTTCTTTTTCTTCAAGATGTAATCTCTTTATGATCTAATTGTCAGAGGTTGCTTGTTCAGGTGCTGGTAGCAGATTCCGATACATTTAATCACCATTTAGCAGAACCATGGGCCAAATTAGTTCATTTGGTGCAACAGAAAGGTGAATACTAGCATATAGTTACTGCTTCTAGTTCTTTTGGAAAAAATATATTACCTCGTGCAGCTGCCCTTCTTGATATTTCACCAATTACCGATGTCATTGAAATATCAGAATCTAAAACATTTGTGAGGTAGTTTTTGCCTTCTTATTCCATACATTAATTGTATAAAAAGAACATCTTTTGCCTTCCTAAAATTTAATTTCTATGACAGGCCAATATATGCTGGCAATGCTCTATGTACTATCCGCTACACTGGTTCTGATCTGTGCATGTTGACCATCAGAACTACCTCTTTTCCAGTGTCCTCAGCTTCAACTGATTCTAAAACTAATGCTGCACCAATACACCAGGTTGACTTATCAACATTTGGCGAAGGTGTGTTGATTTATTATCCAATACAACCAGAATATTTTTTGTTCAAAGGACGATCATTCATACAATTATGGGTAAACTCGGGGTATTTTATTGATAACAACTCAAACATGTAACCTAACAAATTAAGTATATAGAGAAACAGGTTGAACATGTCAAATGGCTCGAAAATCGCCTAAGGTGTATTCAAATGCTACAACCTGTTGCTTCAGTAAAATAGTCCTTTTAATGATTAAGTGCTTTTTGTTTCCTGTTATTATATGTATAGCCTTAGTTACTATGTAAAAAGTTTAAATATTTAATATATGTAGGCGGGTCAATGCGGGTCATAATGGTTGAAAATTGCTTAAAGTGTATTTAAAAAATTTACAACGGCTTTTCTAGTTTTAGTCAAACTAGATAATAATTTTGGTAATATACTATAGGGAAACGCGGCCTAACCATCACCAAGGTGGCCTAGTGGTAAGGCGTCCTGATATCCTCACAAGAGGTCTTAGGTTTGAACCTCATTACGTAAACATCTTGGCGGTGGCTAGGGAAGAGGTAAAAAACAGTCACGGGACACCCCAGTTAGGCTGCGTACATGATACATCTGAGTTAAAAACTCGCGCTCCCCAGGTTAGTTGAACTGGAAAAACCTCCTCTGTTTATCCGTTTACTATGGGGAAACTATCCCTGCTGTTCCCGCAGGGATCATGTATAAAGAAACAAAATTTGTTCGTGAGTCAACCTGACCAGACGGTTTTGACCCATGTGACCGCCTGTTTTGCGAACTCTACACATTTGAGTATTTGTATTGATCTTATCTACTAATAGATGCGAGTTCTAGACATGTGAAGCAAGTTTTTCAAGAATCAGCACGTCCAGATCTTGGAAACGCACGTGTTGTTATATCAGGGGGGCGAGCTCTTAAAAGTGCTGAAAACTTTAAAATGATAGAAAAACTTGCTGAAAAAATTGGTGCAGCAGGTTTGTATTCTCATTTCATCATGTATTTCAAGTAGTTTTTGCATAGTTAGTTGCTGAATCCAATGAGAATTATTTATAACTTCAACTTCTTTTAAACTATGAATTTCAAGATTTTGTGTATGCTAATAACTTGTAGTTTCTAATCTCCTCCTGTTGTTGTTTGTGTAGTTGGTGCTACTTGTGCAGCTGTTGATGCAGGTTATGTCCTGAATGAGCTGCAGGTAACATCCATAATGTTTTTAACCTTTTCTACCATCGTAAGACAGTGTGGTTTGCATTTAATTGTTTAAACTAGAGATACAATTTCAACCCACATTTATGTTTGATCTCTAATGTGGAAAACGTAAATAAAACAAGTTAATTGTTCTAATCATTAGGCATAGTTAACACGCAGTATTTTTATAAAGTTCAAAGAAATGTTTTGTGGGTGGACAACCCGACCCACCCCGCCCATTTTGCTACCTCTTGATAAAATTAATGTCATGGTGATATATATCATATGTGTGTATGTTAGGTTGGCCAAACGGGCAAGATTGTTGCTCCAGAACTGTACATGGCTTTTGGTGTCTCTGGAGCTATCCAACACATAGCTGGTATGAGAGATTCTAAAGTCATCGTTGCAGTAAACAAAGACGCCGATGCACCAATTTTTCAGGTCATGGTTAAATCCTTTGTACATTTGCTGATTCTTTTGGTACTGATGATTTTGCTCAATCTTGATGATGTCTTTTCAAAATGCAGGTTGCTGATTATGGACTTGTAGGTGATCTTTTTGAAATAATACCTGAGTTGCTAGAGAAGCTTCCCGAGAAAAAATAAATTTGCTTAACATTTTAACTCAATTTTATGATGTACTGAATAATTCAATTCGTAGTGGCCTCTTTGATTTTTTGAGCCAAAATGATACAGAAATAAAGCCTTTGCCTTTTTGATTGATTGCCATTTGCCATGAACAACTGAACAAATCCTACATTGTATACATTAGCGGCTTATACATTCTGTGGTCCGTATTGTTTATTATCAGGGATTCACAATGCATCTATGGGTTTAAATAAAATATTTCACCCTCTCATGTATGATCTTTTGGGATTTTCTGATTTTACACGACAACGTTAGTGTGGCTTAGAAGTGGCAAAATGAGCGGGTGTCAGGTTAGATAACAGTTTGGGTCTGAACGAGTAACTTAGTTTGGGTAAGAACGGGTCAGGGTTGGATTATATATATGATAATAGTTAATATGCTACTGTATTGTATATATGAAATCATAATCTGAATAATTTTCTTGAACAGCAATACTTTAATTTCGTTTATAAAGATATCTGTTAAAATATACTACTAAAAAAAAAATCGGTTGAAATTGCGAACTCTAGTTATGGTGGTTTGACATATAACCAATTGTCTAATGTGTTGCTGAGAAAATGGCTAGTTGCAGCTTGCCTTGTCTACCTAATTTCATGTGCCATCTTTTCTATTGCATGTCTACCTAATTACAGAATCTTGAGCCCAACTTTTGGCTTTTAAGAGCTGTGCTACATGATTTGTTTAGTTTATTTAATTTTTACCCCTTATTCTGCATATCTTTTTACTTCTATAGGTCTTACTTTCATGTTGTAAAGATACATCAGACATGAATAAATATTCTGGTCATTTAGGGAACATAACTTTAGTTACGAATGAAGAAATAGAAAATATGTTACTGTTTTATATAAAGTAAAGTAATGTAAAAAGTAAACATAAATTAAGTATATATATATGTATATTTTAATTAGTTGTTGAATTCGAACTAATTATTTGGTTTTAAGAAAAATATATATATATAGTTTGCAAAAGTAAGTAGACAAGAAATAAGATATAAATTCCATATATATTCCATACTCTTGACATTCTTTTCATCCAAAATCTCTTACTTATTTGCTTTATTTTTCTTATCAATTAGATTAGATTTACTTACAACAAATGACAATCTATTTGCAAGAAAACTCAAGAATAGTAACTAGATATAAGAACAGGATGAAAAAGAAAAGATATCGTGTTCTCTAGCTCTTTCAAGGAATGAGATGAAATGAATAACAAGGGAGAAGATGCAAGTTTCAGATGCATTTTTCGTACAAAACTTTCCTTTCAAATATATGACAATTGTAAAGGAATTATTTCACTTTCCTCGTTTACCTTCCAACTCGAAAACACAATTAACTTAAATAATTTATCTCCATTTCATTTATCTTACTTTCTTTTCTTTTATCTTCCTTTCGTTTTCAACTTAGAGATTGTTACAACATTCAAGAAATATATTAGATAACCATTTGCGACGTATGTAATTAAGTTGGAGATAGATAATCATATTTCTACACGTAAAAGATCATATATGTTGAGCTTACATGTTTCTCGAAAGGGGGTTATTTTGCCTCTAAACAAGTAAAAACTTCTTCGATTCAATTTTGCAACGCATCTAACAACATCCCTCAAGTCAATTGATTTGTCTAATATCAGAACCTTGAAGTTAGGTGATCTAAAATTCATATAAGAAAGAATTGAGTGAGATGATTTGCGACTAATTGCCTTCCAGCGATAGTTTAGAATAATTTATAGAGCCAAACCACAACACTCTAACAGCTAAACACTTGTTATGGGTTATGATTGATTTCCTTTAAAACATAACTAATTATCAGACATACATTAATCAATGGATGATAAAAACTTCATCTTAGACATAGTTATTTTGGATCTTTTTAGTAAAATGTGATCCATCATCTCTTAGATTCTGTTCCAATACTTGTGGATCATATCCAAGTAAATGTCTTGTGATTCAAGAAAGATAATTGGCCAACGAAGACAATGGTACTAAACAAAGCCCTCTTTTCTTCAACTCCGTATTTGAACCCTCCCTTCTTGTCTTTTCTTCTTCATAGGTGCCAACCTTCTCCTACAAAATCCAGAATTCAAGAACAACTTAGTAACCTTAATTTTCAACCACATATTACAATTGTTATTTGTCCACTTTTCGTTACAAACAAATCATTGTTTCTGTTATACAAGAACAACATTACCATGGATTGTGAACAAAAACAGTCAATTAAGTATAATAAATGCTTATAACTTGTACGCTCCTATAAGAGATTGTTTAACTTACCTCTGAGATGTGTAGGGTTTTCTTGTTCTTTTTCTTGAGTTTCACTTGATCGAAATAAGTACTAACCTGCTTGAAACAAAATGAAAAGGGTATTAGAAAACATGTTGACATCATTATCTTCCAAGGCGAAATATTAAATATCAAACGGACATCCCAAAATCCTACGGATTGAATTCTCAAATGCTTAATATTTTCATTTTGATATTCTAGTTTGCAGTACAAGAAAACCAAAGGTGTCAAGATGAATGCTAAATACATCTAAATCCATTGGTAGTTAATAAAACCATGCATTTAGCCAGGCAAATAAGCAATCAACCCATTTGAAGATAAAGAAAAAAGATACATATATAAGTGCATGACAGCTTACCTTAGGACTGCTTAAAGGAGAACTAGCAGTGTCTTCTAAAGAATCGTCAATAACTATTCCTTTAGTTCTCCTCTTCTTGAACCTAAGTTTCTTAGCTTGATCATCTTTAAAGTACGATGCTTTCTTAACAATCGACGAAGGAGAATTAGGCACGGACGAATTTACGGTTTCATTACAACTCATGGCCATTTCTTGATCATTTTGCCATGAAAATTCCTCAAAGTAAAAGGTCCAGCTGCTTTCTTCAGGCATATCAGCTTTGTTCATGGGTGTTTCTTGAAAGTTCTAAATGTTTTCAAGAAACAGAAGTAAGGTTTGTTAGTCACTTTGCAAAGTCCTATTGGGGTTGTATATATAGCTAAACTTCATGAATTTAAAGAAAAGTAAACTCAAATTAATCTGTTTTGGAATCTTGATTGTGGGCCTTGGAGAGTTTGGGTAATCATAGAAGGGAAGTTTTGACCTTTATTGTTTGTCATTTTTGAATATGATTTATATATACATCACATTTCAAACCCATTTTCTTTCCACTAATAGGTTGAATGAGTCCCTTTTTAATCCTTACATTTTAAGAATTAAAATAGACGAAATTTTAGTATAAAAATTTAAACTGAAGACTTTTCCACCTTAAAGAATACAATAGCAATTGGCATGACATCATTCCTACAAATTGCATACATGATGCCAGTTCTAGTGAAGGCCTATGACTTTATGAAACACTTGTCATAATTTGGTTGGTATTGGTTGACATTTTATAAAATTCTTGTATTGATTCTTTGTATCCATTCATCACTCTTTGTTTATATCATGACCATCTTAAAGGAACTCCACACCTCATGATTCATGCATTTACTGGATAAACCTAATTAACTAACAATTGCTTATTTGGTAATATACATATACCAACCACCAATACTATACTAAAGTATATTATTAAGTGTCATAATTAGCATTTTTCAATTGTAGTTATAGGAAGAAATTACAAGTTTATGATTAATAAAGTCGATTACTTGAACATATAAGAATTGTTTTCTTCTTCATATTTTGACAAATTTATAACTAATCAAAAAATAAATACACATGTGTTAAAAACATGCATGTGAACAACTCAGTATGTATATGATGTTATAGTGGTGGGAGTCCATTTGAAAATGACAATATATCATTATATTGAGAGCAAATTGAAGGCCGTCATGTCTTTTCTTGCTCCTCCTTCCCATGACCTCTCTGCTGCAAATCTAATTACTCTCACAAATGCAATGTTCACAATATTTAATTTATCAGTGGGCTCATAAATAAGAGAAATACTTTAGTTACAAAAATTTTATAAAGATTTTGCTATCAAATGATGTGTGGCACTATTAGGATAAAGAAGAAAGAAAAAGAAAGAATGAGAAAAAATAAACCAATATAAAGATTACAAGTCATTTTATTAACTCTTTTTATAAACATTGTTTGTAATTATAATATTGCTCAATAATTGATTAGAAATACTTCTCACTTTTTCGAGAAGAAAAAGTCTTTATTCTCATGTAATCATGCTTCTATGCCTTTAAATACACTTTTGCCAACTTTAAACATGTTTAGCTATTTTTATAGTAGGTAAAACTATCATCTACCATATCAGTTGACTCGTTAAAGATGAAATAAAGAACCAATTGACAATCACCTTATATATTGAGTTGAAATTGTTACATCATATCTAATATATAATCAAACACACAAGCTTATTTTAGTAACTAAAGACAAGATATATAAAAGTTTCAATCATCTGAACGTGGTCATTTGAATCTTTAAGAAAAGTTTTGGATAAGAAATCTTAATTAAAAAATTCCCATATAAGACAAAGTATACAAGAAAGTCTTTAAATGGCAACTACATGTGCGAATCGGAGGGGCCAATGACTCGAAAATGTAGTAAATTGGTTAAAATTTAACGATAAAGCAAATATAAATTGCTGATGCCCTAAAAAGATTCATATTTTTAAATTGTGTCATAAAAAAGATTTAAGTTGCGAAAAAGATTCAATTAAAGGTAACATTATCGTTTAATTTTATTATTTTTACATTTTGATCGATTTTAACTTATGTAAATTTTATATATCATATATATTTATTTTAAAATGTGGTTTTTATGACCTGACAAACATACTATATAAACACTAATTTTACTTTTTGAGTGTTTAAAACCTAATTTATTTTGAATGGGAAAATGTTTATACAGTATGTTTGTTAGGTTAAAAAAGTCATGTATTAAATAAATATATGATGTATAAAGTCTACGTTAGCTAAAATCGATCGTAATGTAAAAATAAAAAAATAAAACGGTAATTTTACTTTTAATTAAACTTTTTAAAACTTAAATCTTTTTATAGTACGATTTTAAATTATAAATCCTCTTAGAGCATTGACAAAAATCACATTCATACTTATTGTCATATTTTAAGGAAGTGATTATCTTTTCGAGTCATATTTCCTAACAAGAGGTATATAGTAGTGTTTATTCGAGAAGCTTAATCAATAATGCCTCTCATTTTCAAGAAACATGGTGGAGAATAACTAATGTTTTAGGAACAAACCTTGTTTTTTATTCAGTAGTGGGGGTGGCGGTTTAATTAAGCCTCACACGATGACTTGTTTCCTTAAATCTCAAATGAGTCAGAATCAAATGATGTTCTTTTAGGAATTTTGGTCAGGCAACTATGTATTTCATCTATCATAATTCTAATGAATTTTATAACGAGATAGTTACCATGTTTAGCGATAACATATTCGGAGAATATTCCGTATTGTAACTTGTATATAACGGTTTTCGTCATCATTTGCGGGAAATAGATTCACTTCCATGGTACCGGAGCGGTTTATCGCTCGTGTCGATAACCACTTGTTTCCGGCGAACCTCTCCTCTCTCAATATATCTCTCTTAGAACCCTCTAACTCAATCTGTCCGTTTAAAAATCGCTCACTTACAGGTCGAATTACGGTACACCACCGCCATCATTACGTCCATAATCGAAATCCGAACAAACCCTAAAAATTTGGAAGCTGTCGGACCTACGGCGCAACGCCACGCGCAGATCGAGGGAATCTGCAGATCCATCGCTGTTTAACGATTTTCCGACTGTTTCCCGGCGAGTGAACATCACCGCTGCCACCATCAGATTCGTAATCAAATTTCGAATCAACCGTAACATTTTTGGATTTTTCGGACATCAGACGTGCCACCACACTGCGCTCAAAATAGTTGCAGGAATCTACAAACGCCATTTGTTTCTCTCCTCTGTTCAAAGTTGAAGATTACTGTAGCAGATTTGTCTCTAGTTTGTCTTGTCATCTAATGAAAAAACGAGAAAAAAAAAAAAGATTAAAAAAATTAGCAGATTAGTTTGTAGTCTATCTTGTCTTCCTGTGAGAAAAAAAATATGTTCATGACTTCGTATTATCAGTTCACGCAGCCGTGGAAATTGACTTGCTGGTCAACCTCTCTATTTCTATCGTAACATCATGCAACGCTTCGTATGATGGCTCCATCTGACCTAGGATGGATTATAGATACTGGGCCACCACACATCTTACTTAGGAGCAGGTAATCTCAAACTTACTTTTAATATTAACACTCGTTGGTCTGTTACATTCGGTTATTGATTTACTATACCCTTTTCTTATACGGTGATACATTCAAGTTTCCAACCCTAAGTGTCCCTTACGTCTTACAAATATTCTTGTCACGCCTAGTATAATCAAAAATCTTATTTATGTTCGTCGATTTACCACCAACAAAAAGTTTTTATTGAATTGACTCTTACAGCTCTTCTATTAGAGACCTAAAAACCCGTCAACTCCTTCTACGATATGACGGTACTGGTGATCTCTATCCAGTGTGGCCGGTTCTAAGGGTATGTGACCGCACAGGGCTCCGAAAAGAATATGACCCAAAATTTAGCCAATATATGGTATATGTTAATAAATGTTATCATATATCACTTAACGTAAAATATAACATAAACTTTGAGCAAATCTATAGTATTATCGTTCTTTTGTTTTGATTGTTTTTGTAACAATTATCGTCTTATCGTAGTTTTAATGAATTTTGTTTATATAGAAAAAAAAATTAGGGACCCATTTTTATTTTTTGGACAGGGCCCTCAAAATCAACAGACCGGCCCTGAGTATCTAGTCTCTGTTCACAAGGCTTTCGCTTCTAGTCTTCTCACTCAAAGTCAATTTCTCTGGCACCATGCCTCGGTCAACCCGGTGACATTGTCTTGAAATCTCTTGTTTCTAATAATTTAATCTTATATTGTAAAGATCAAACCACCATTGGTGTGTCATGCATGTCAACTAGCAAAACAAATAAAGCTTTCGTTATGTTGCTCTAACAATAGTTGAATCTCCTTTTGACATCATCCATTATGATATATGGACATCCCCTATCCCTAATATTAGTGGCATTAATTACTATGTATTATTCCTCGATCATTCCTCTCACTCTCTTTGGGTTTATCCGTTATATCAAGAATCATATGCATTCTTTAAATTCTTACATTTTGTGCATGTGTTCACACTTAATTTTGTGAAATTCGTGTTTTTTAGTGTGATCACGGTGGAGAATTCG
Source organism: Logfia minima (assembly GCA_963921325.1). Classification (NCBI taxonomy): domain Eukaryota; kingdom Viridiplantae; phylum Streptophyta; class Magnoliopsida; order Asterales; family Asteraceae; genus Logfia; species Logfia minima. The sequence goes on from OY992768.1 coordinate 3,826,998, forward strand.
ATAACAACTCCATGCATGATCTTTTCGCTACTAATGGCATCCAATTTCGATTCTCTTGAAATACATTATCATTCACATGAAATACATTCACTTTCACTAACAAGTAGTATCAAAGCTACAGTTGTAACCGATATTGATGTGGATACCCGTCGACCTCAAGTTCGATGATCTGAATGGAACAATGCCTTATCTGGACTTTGTGATGGGATCTCGTAAATATTGTTGAAGGGAGGGGAGACCCAATATGTGGCTCCGGTCAATGATCTGAGTAATTGTTTGGTCTCACCTAGACCTAAAATAATAAGGCTTGATCTTTTAAGGTTTATAGTTCGTACATCATTGAATAGGCCAATTTGTTTATTCAGTTGAAAGTTTAGAATATTTTTTATTTTTGTTCAAATTTTTGTGTTGTGACCTAGCTAGGCTCATGTGGTTGTTTTTTTTATCATACGGTTGAAATTATTGTCTTTGAAGTTTGGAATTGAAATCATGATAAACATGAACATTTTGGGAAAACATGAACAAGCTATTGATTTAATTTTGATTAGGTATTGAAATAAGATCGTACATATATAAGGTATGTGTCACATATCATAGCAACTCGAAGAGCATGCACGGTGGAATTGTAAACCGCGATCCTATCTTCCACATATTCGTTAACGTGAGCATACGAGAACCGTCACATCATCACAGATCATATTCTTGGTACTAAAATAACATAAATGGTTCTAGCTAGATCAAGGATTACGATTTGGAAAACACATATCATGAAGTCAATCAACATCAAATTTAATGTTTCAAATAATCAAGGTAAATAATTTCTTGGTTAAAAACAAAAAGAATTATAAATATATATGGAAAGCCAATGTAACCCAAGCATGGGTTGGTAGTGCAATGTCAAATAAAACATGCATCTTAGGCATAGATGAAGGTATTGTCTCAAGACAAGTGTACTCATCAAGAATTGTGGTACCAATTCACATGCAATCTAGATAGCAAAATGTGTTCCATTTTTGCCCCTATATGAATGAAAGGCTACAAATAGTACTAGGTAGGTGTTGCATATGATATGTTGGGAAATAATCACCATATATACATGTTTTTTGACACTCTTTTGGTAACGCATATTTTCGTAAAAGGATTCTGAAGGCTTCTTTTGACTCGACGAATAATCGTTTTCAACCATTACATAACAAGATCATTGGTGAACACATAATATTGTCACTAAGGCCGAAATGAGCCTCATATGATATGCTGGAGAACAGTGTGTAGCTAATTCATATATGTATATTCTTCACACTCCTCTAGGTAATATCAATGTGCATCTTGTAAAATGGTTATTCGTCATTAAAATTAAATATATCAATCGTTTAATATAATTGAAATTTAAACGAGATCAAATCGATAGCTAGTTAAGCTATGACACCGCTTACGAAGTGCTAAGCACGCTCGTATTAGCTAACTGGGGGAGAAATGTCTAGAAACGCAAAATTAGTATGATGGTTAGACTAATTTGTTGATCGATATCATCTCATTTAATATTTAATTATGAATAAAATTAAAAGTTGGTGAGTATAAGTATAAGTATGTATATTGTACTAGCAATTTATGTACAAACCATGACATCGAATGGTCTAGTACAATCTATGCACGGTTGCACATGGGTTATTTTCTCATAAATGTTATTGCTTTTGAGTTTGAACTAAAAAGTACAATACTCCATAAAGATGTAATCATATCCCAGTATATTCTTTATATCTTGATAATTATTATGTTACATAAGTACAACTTTATTGTCTTTATTTTGTCTTGATAAATTGTGAATTAAAAAAACAACAAAAACAATTTATTATTTGTTAAAGTGAATTTCTTTTAATGTTTGTGTGAAATATAAAGAAACTTTCAAAAATACATTAAACATAGAAAGTAATTTGTACATCACAAATTCAACTTATTATAAAAAGAGTACAATAACTTATGTGAACAATTATTCGGTTCACTACTCGGTTCATTTAAACTTTACTTTAAAATTTTATTTTACTTCTAGTATAGTCATTAAAATTCGAGAAATGGTTCACCATGAAATTTCGTGTTTTATACATACATGTGCACGCGCGCACACTTATATATACGAATTTGGGATAATATTTTAAGTTACTCTCTTGTACGTCTTGCATACGTTATTATTTAACCTATAGTATTTGTCTTATGGAAAGTATAATAATATATGGCTAATAAAAATATGTTGTATTGTCATTCATGGGTCGAGACAAATTCAAAGCGTACTCAACAATGTGATACTAAAACTTCAATACGGAGTTACGAACTATAAATCAGTTGATATTTAGTTCCTACATTTCTCAACAATGTTCTCTCTCCTATTAGGCTAATTGTTGGAGGCCCTTTTGGAGTTGCGCCCATCAATGTTCAAAATACCTACAAAGCTTCAATCCATGAGCTTTACATTAAATCGAGTGTTTTGGCGATCGATATAAGTCAACTCAAGTTCATTCAGTAACTTATTAATAACTAAATATATAGAGCAAACTGTAAAGAGGCAATGTGTTAAATAAATAGATTAGCACATGAGAATGTATTCGACTATAAGATAATGTTTATTGTGTGTATCTAATTTCACTTTGCTCTATTGTGTCTATTGAATTTCGGTAATGGCTGACCTCTTATTAATTGTAATTGCTGACGTGGTACATGTTTTTGATGATGTGACATATAATGTGGCATTTTATACAGTTGTCACGTCATTAACGATTATCGACTATTGAATGAGTATTTCCTTGGATATAATACAATAACAACAATTGAAAGCTGGATACACACACTAGATCATGAAGCTTGATACATAATAAATATCTGTTACTCATAAAATGGCACTCAATTCATATATTTAATTTAAGTTCGATCGTTGACAAAGCTCAAAGAAAGGGTCTATCATTATACATTTCCATCCCTTAAATAAAATGTGTGAACTCTAAAGAGACAACAAACTTTTAGCTGCAACCAAGTGCCAACACATATTCTTAGATGGGTTCCAACTTTAAAAAATGGAACACCCATAATACATAATAGATTATATGAAATCTAGTACTATACGTTTATGGGACGCAAATTTTTTGTTTGGTATGTGTATATGTGTCTTCGGATACAATTGATTTGCATATTTTCTTCATTATTCGTATGTCTTTTATTTTCTTCACTTGGTGGCTTTTGTTTTGACTTTTGATAGATCATATAACCAAATCCTTTCACGTAGTACAAACTCATGGACCATAAAAGCAAAGCTGCCTATGTTTGAAGAATCTCTTTTCACCTTTTTCTCAAAGCAATCTAGAACCACACACTCGGTCAAGAATCTCGTATAGCAAGTCCTCGTGTTGTAGTCATGTGAATCAAGCTTTCTATTGTCAGGGGCTCGAGTTGTTGGATTCATCCCATATTGTTACCAACCAATATCTTTTAGTAGTTTAAGAATGACAAAGAGAGTTCCTTAATATGAATTATAATTAAAGTTCATTAGTAACAATGTTTGCATACAAAAACATTCCTGTATATTTTGAATGACCTTTTTGTGCTCTTTTGTTGATAAAGTATAAACAAAAATGGTGAACCCTTGAGTAAGGTGAAAGGGTTCTATTGTATTGGTGAAAGGACATCCATTGGAATATGCTATTTGGAGGTCTCACCCAACCTAACCCCGCACACCAATTGAAGAGTCACCCTTATGTCCCTTTGATAATTATTGAAGCTTGAAACCACTTGCTAGAGAATTAAAGTTGTTCCTTTCTCATGGTTGAGGATATTTGTTTCAATAACTAACTAATTTAACAAAGATATTCCCATTATTATTTATTTTCTATTCAACAATGTACTAATATAAGTACTAAACATTAACTGATAATCGACATCATTCATATTTAACCGGGGCGTTTGCTTAGTGTTAAGGATTCCCGATGAGATCGGGTTTCATTTCCATTCTCTAAATTCATCTTTTTGGTTGGGTTTTGACATATGCTCAATATTAGTTGTTTCATTCCCAATTTTTGTATCTAACACTTTATACGGAACATGTTACTTTGTATATCAGTCCCAAAGCCATTCCTAAACCATCTAACCAAATACTTCATTAGTTTTGAACAAGCACAGTCATCATAATCTAACTCCATGACTTTGTTATATCGACCAACTTATAAAACCAAGTATATAGGTATCATTGACATATAAAGATCAAATCCATGAACAATAATTTATCATCTTATCTTATAATCTCATTAGAAAACTAATATAGGTAGTAATACTTATACAACAACATATCACTAAAATATTCAACATTGTTACCTCTTCATGATTATATAACTTGTTTGACTAATATGACTTATATTACAAGAAATGCTACAAAAGGAGTATTCAGATACGGCATTAGAGTCCAAATCAATTTGCTTCGAAGAGCACACACGTGAACCCAATAAATCTCTATTCCTTCAACCAAAATTCAAAGATCAAAGCTGTATTAAATTCCTTCAATTCTTATAAACTTGTTAGTCAAGCCCCAAAATTTTGATCTTGAAAATATCATTGTAACACACATTCACAATGATCTTTTCATTGAAGCAATCGAATATAACAAGTCCTGTATGTAATTCCAAAATCATTGATCATCGGAAAAATTCTCAAGCACAATTCTTGGTTTTGCCGCCTCTTTCTAACCCTAAAATTAACAAACTTTCTATTCTATCAAATTCAAAACCTTTACATCTTTCTTCAATTCAAAATTTTGGGTCATTACAGAAATCTAGTGTTGCATGTAAGGCATATGAAGCTGATAGATCTGACGGGGAATTACTTGTTGAAAAAGTTGAAGCAGCAAGAAAGGCTAAAATTGGTGTTTATTTTGCAACATGGTGGTTTTTAAATGTTATTTTTAACATTTATAATAAAAAGGTTTTGAATGCTTTTCCGTATCCATGGTTGACTTCACTGTTATCTCTTGCTGCTGGATCAACCATCATGTTGATTTCCTGGGCTACAAAAGTTGCTAAAGCACCTAATACTGATCTTGATTTCTGGAAATCTTTGTTCCCTGTAAGCAAGTTTTGATTATTTTTAGGGTTTATGATATGGGTACTGTGTAATTGTGTAGAAATTGATCTCGTTATTGTTCAATTCATCAAAAATGATCTGGGTATTATTTATTTATGTTGCTTTTGGGGTTTATGATATTGGTTCTGTTTAATTGTTTAGAAATTAATCTCGGTATTGTTTAATTCATCAAAAATGATCTGGGTATCGTTTATTTTTGTTACTTTTAGGGTTCATGATCTCGGTTTTGTATAATTGTTCAGAAATTGGTACAGGTACTGTTTGATTATTAGAATATTGATATGGGTATGTTTATTTATGTTACTTTTTAGGGTTTATGTGCTGAGTTTTGTTTAACTGTTAAGAAATTAATCTGGGTATGGTTTCATTATTCAAAATTTAATCTGAATATTGATTATTTATGTTACTTTTTAATGTATATGATCTTGATTTTGTTCTGAATTATCTTTAATTTGTCTCCATGTGATCTGGGGTATGTTTAATTGTTAATTCCCTAAAATGTTTTTTTTTTCTCTTTAATTTGTGTTTCTGTGATCTGAGACTCTGAGTATGTCTCATTTACTTTAACAACTGTTAAGTTTTTTTTAATTACTATATATTCTACAGGTTGCGTTGGCACATACAATTGGTCATGTAGCAGCAACTGTAAGCATGTCAAAAGTTGCTGTTTCTTTCACGCACATAATTAAAAGTGGTGAGCCTGCTTTTAGTGTTTTAGTCTCAAGATTCATCTTGGGAGAAACGTTCCCCATCGCGGTTTACTTGTCTCTTTTACCGATCATTGGTGGTTGTGGTCTTTCCGCCCTTACTGAACTCAACTTCAACATGACTGGTAATTACATAACTTTAAATATGGAAATAATTACTGGTTCTAAAAGGAATTCTAATTGTTGTTTCTTGATATTTCTTAGGTTTTATGGGGGCTATGATATCCAATTTGGCTTTTGTGTTTAGAAACATATTTTCCAAAAAAGGCATGAAGGGGAAGTCTGTTAGTGGAATGAACTATTATGCATGTTTATCGTTGCTGTCACTTTTAATTCTTACGCCATTTGCAATTGCTGTTGAAGGCCCAAAGATGTGGGCTGCTGGATGGCAAAACGCTGTCTCTGAGATAGGACCCCATTTCGTTTGGTAATTATTATATGATACAAATACCTATTTCGTTTGGTCATAGCTATTACTTTTGTAAATGGTCAGATATTTTCAGAACTCAAACATCTAATTGTAACAACTTCAAACGACATAAGTACATCCAAGCACTAGTTTTTTAATGCCTGTATACAGCTGATTTTCTGATTCTGATTATTCAATATTGTGGAAGCATTTTCAAAACGCACATCTATATTCACCGTTAGTTTACGAGTTTATACTAAAATATTTGAGAATTTGTATCAAATACAAAAGTGAAGGGGACAAACGCACCTGCAAGTCCTCCTTGCTTGTTGTGTAGTTATGCTGATGTCATTAAAGACCACTCTTATATTGGTTTGTATGTTCTATTTGTGGATGTATTCCTTCATGTTTGTTTTTATTGTAAGATTAAATGGCTTAAAGATGTTTATATATGGCTTATATTTGTGAATGATAGGTGGGTGGCGGCCCAAAGTATCTTCTATCACTTATACAATCAAGTTTCGTATATGTCTCTTGATGAAATCTCTCCCCTGACATTTAGTATTGGAAACACAATGAAACGTATATCCGTCATTGTTTCTTCTATCATCATTTTCCGTACACCTGTTCAACCAATCAATGCTCTTGGAGCTGCAATCGCTATTTTTGGAACTTTCTTGTATTCTCAGGTACCCTCTTACTTATCATTTACAAATTAGTTATATTCAGTCTTCATACTTTCCACAATCTTAAGACTATATGTAATCCACTGGTCTGATATTATGCATTGAGTGGACTCCATTGACTCAAAAATGTGTCTTTTGATATTTCATTTCAATTCGATAATTTCAGTTAAAGGTGGCAATTTCTGCCCGTTTATTGTAGACGGGTCAATTTTGGGTTATATCCTCTAACGGGTCAAATGGTGAAAGTTTAAATGATCATTTAAAATGGTAACTGGTGGAGTGGGTGAAACAGGCCGAAAGTCACCCAAAATGTATGTAAAATGCACAGATTCAAAGTCACACACAAGGTTAAGGAGAGCTAGAAACCTAGTATTATGTTTTGGAGGTTTTGAAGTTGAATAACGCTCAGAAATGGTTCTATAAAATGAATGGCTAATAATGGGTCGTCATTTGGCGTAGACCATCCAAATCCTATACTAAAATACTCTATAAATAGTTAATGCATTAGTTATAATAACAGAAACAATTTTATTATAATAGTAAGTTAGATACTATAATGAAAGAATTAAGGAGGTAGACTTTAGCCGACTTTTAATAGATTTGACCCGATCCCCTTTTAGCTGATTATTTTTTCTTTGATTCATTTGAGAATTAAGATAACAGACAACCTAGATAGCCACTTCTATCTATACCTAAGTGAATGCGTAATTTTCGTACCTGAAAACAAAGCCATCAGGCAACTGAATTCTGACGTTTGGAAACTAGTGAAAGTAGACGAGTTCTTCTGTGCTTCTTGAAAACAAAGTAAGAATTTAAAGATTCATAGTCTTTCTTTGAGCCCCTTGAAATGCATGAAGTGAGGAAGAGTAAGTATATGGGGTTTCATGGTTTCTTTCGATGCTTTGGGTGTTTATATCGAACTTTATTTCTTGAGTAATTATTTAGATATTATGAAGAAAAGAATGGGACAAAATCATGATTATTTTGCACCACTACAATGTGATAAGGTTATAGTCTAGGATATGGTTGTGTAAGTATATTATTTTGTACCAAAATGACTTTGATCAGAAAAGTCAAACATTAACCAGAAGTTATACACACATTCACATCATCAGTTTTATGGTTACTTGTCAGTTTACCTTAAGTCAAAAAAATCTCAAATTTGGTCACCTCGAAACAAAAATCTTCGATGGTTTTTTAGCCTAAATGAATAGTGGATTGCCTATAATAAGAATTACACCAAAAGTCTGTCTTTGTGTTATTTCCTTTTCTTATTATAGGTTTTTGTAGTGTTTCTTCTAATATCTTCTTTGGTTAAACTTTAAAAGACGAATCAGTGAAGAACGAAGAAGAAAGATCCGGGAGGTTGTAGTGTTGATATTTGATGTAATATCATCCATGATGGCAGAACAGCAAGGTGAGATAGCAGGTTGCTGATGTTGTAGATAATAAGAATGGATGAGTATTATTACATAGATACTGTAGAAAGGATTAGACTTTTTTGCCCCCAAGTTTGTGGGTGGTAATGAGTGAGTTCTGTTTTTCTTTCCAATAAACATGGGCAAATTCCGTATTTAGTTTTTACACAAGACAACTTCTGCTTTGCCATCATACAATATTATTAGATCTTTGATCACTTGTAGTATCCTTTGGTATCTATTCTTGTTAATAAGAAACATTAAGGGTAACATCCTAAAATGTAACAAGCATACATGTTAAAGTATTACGGTTCATATCAAATTTCATTTGTGTAGATTCTTATGTGACAAAAACACTGCCTTCTTGAATATTTGTATTATCTTTATCAAACCCAGATTCATAATCATCTTCAAACACAATACACCAGGTTCTAGTTTGACAAAAGTTGATTTTTAGGATCAGGGTTTATTTTCTAGGCCCCTTGTTACAATGATTAATTAAGGGTCGGGGACATAGCAATGTAAAGTTGTAGTTTTGGGTTCAAATTCGGGCTTTGTGCCACTTGAAGTGTTAAACTATACAATCATTAGTTTTAACAGATGGACTTATTGTTAATTGTTATACACAATCTGTTTTGGATTAAGATTGAAGCCTTTAAAACTACTTGGGCTCCAATTAATTAATGATGTTGAACTGAAAATGCAATTTGAGAAGTACCACAAGACCTAGTTTAAAATTTTCTCTCTTGTAATCAGAGTCCAATTTTTCTATTCAATATGTACAAGTAAGAAAAGAAAGCATAACAACAAAATTTGTATTTCATTAACACTGTGAAGTACAAGAACAAAAAAAAGTAATCCATTAACAAAACTTGGCATTTTTGACTATATATTTTTCATTATTTTCTTCATTTAATCTGTCTTCTTTCGTCAAGATCCTTATCTATGCAACCGGTGGGCAGGTTAGGATTGGTGGTCAAACCAAGTCAAGCTAGGTTTGGTTGAATCAGGATTCGGCTATTCTAGGTCATTCCGGTTCCAACATTTGCACTATGTACAAGTAAAACAACACATCATGGTTGCTAGCTAGTTAAGGTCGATAATTGGTTCGCCTAAGTTTAGGTTTGGTTGAAGAGACCACTCTAAGTTGAATAGTCGAGCCATAATGAACTTGAAGATCTTGTTTACATTAATGTTGTGTGTCGAGCTCGAAAAGAACAATGTCGCTTTCATAACCTTCGCATATGTCCGTGCCTGCCACATCATCAACAATTCAGTTATATTTCATGTGTTATGTAAAATATTTCGTTACATGATAATTGAAGAAAGAGATATACCATCTAACCAACGATTAAATATCAAAAAAGGGTTAGTATATAAATGGAAACTATTTTCTTAAGATGATTGTTTATGGGACAAGGTTAAGTGTAAATCAAAAGCTTGACAAAACGAATATTTTTGTTATTTAAAAATAATGTTATAATACTTTCCATGAACTATTATTCGAATAATTAATTATTCCTTTTGTCAAGATCATCCTCTACCCCATCTATAAGTCTAGATGTAGAATATATAGCATGCTTGTCAATTTGTTGTCATAATAGTTGTTGATGCAAGGCTGACAAGGCAAAGAAGAAAATAAAACTATGGTGTCAAATTGAAATTGTTGACCTAAAATAAAAAGAATTATTTAACTAGCCTTACTAAAAAATTTAGTAGACATACTCAATATGAATAACTACTCTTCAATCCTTTAGAAATGCAACATTTAGTGTGATATAATATCATATTTCATAAAATACTTAGACTAGTGGTAAACAACTAAACAAAATATAAGTTAACATTTTATTTTAGGATAACCTCTACCGTTGAAAAGAAAAGAAAAAGAAAAACAAAATATAAGTAACTATTTTTTGCATGGTTTAATGCTAGGATAATATAAATATATTACCTGAGTCACAATGGTCCATTGTAGATCTGGTGGTAACTTTACAAAATCATCAAATTTGGTCCCTATCAGTATGGGAATTGCAGTCTGCATGCAACAATTTAATTCCAATGTTACCAATCAATTTGTTAATGGTAAAAGACTAAAAGTTCAGAAAAATAATCATAAATCTAATAAAGAGGAAAAAAAACAGTGACAACTCTATGCACTTAAACTGATAATCCAACTTGTGAAGATGATGATCAACAACCCAAGTTGTGTAATATTATTCCCCTACCCAACCCTTTTCACTTTTATATTTATTATTTTCTACAAGAAAATTATTTATTAGTTTTTGTTACATACCTTATTCCATTTCTTTGCTTGCATATACCAACCTAACACACTGAAAAATAATTTATTAGAGTTACAAAAACTTGGAAGTGAAATAACTAAGATAATGAAAAAGAATTAAGAATAGGTAATTTACTTGTGAAGGGTGCATCGGCTCGTAAGATCAAACATAAACAAAATTGCGACCGCATCTTTGCATGCTAGCGGGACTTGATCGTTCGACCTTCTATCGCCTGCATTTGTTAAATTTTCAGGTATATGTGTCATTTTTCTTTGTTTATACTTTTAGCTGTTTGATTATTTAAAAAGGTTCAAGAAAATAAAAGGAATGTGAAGAAATGAGAATAAAGTATAAAGTTAGATATATACCTCCAACGTCCCATATACTAAAAGCAATTCTTGCACCACCAAACGACAGCGTTTTGTCCATTAGATTTAATCCAGCCATCTCCAAGCTTCTGTTCTCTTGTTCATCTCCTACGTATTTAATCTAGAAAATATCGAAAAAATAAAGATATAATTTTCTTTTTCAAAATGGTAAAATAATCAACCTCATAATTATAATTATATATTTATATTATATGGTTATAATATTCAATCCCCATTATCACATTAAATATTTAATACTCGTATCCTCATAAATCATTTCTCTAATTTATTTATTGTTCATATTTAATCTTGAAAGAAACAAAATTGCAAATACAAAATAAAGTTTTTTTAATCAAAATTGGAAACTTCGTCAACCCAATATGAATTCAACAAATATATACAATACCCACAATCCCTATAAAATATATATCTAGTTTATTCGTGCGTATATTTAATCTTGAAAGAAACAAAAAAAGCATAGAAAAATTAAAGATTTTTTTAATCAAACTACGGAATTTCATCGACCCAATAATAAATTTAATAAAAATATAAATTACCCACAAATCGCTACAAAATATTTCCCTTGTTCAATATTAGACAAAAACAAACAATAAAAAAGAATTAAAAAAAATAAGGAAAAACCACACATTTGAAAAGGTCATCATAACTCTTCAACTAAATCACAGAATACCCATCATTCTTTTTACCTTTCTTTAAGAAAAGAACAAAAACAAATTAAAATACTTTTTTTTAAATCAAGAAAAACAAAAAAAAAGTAAACTCACCATGAAACTTGTTTTTCCAATATGACAATCACCCAATAAACTAATCTTGAGAGTAACTAAATCTGAATCTGTTTCATATCCATTAGCAGTAATGATGGTGGGGTCTTCTAAATCAAACACAGATTCCACCGGAGAAGACCGGCGAGACAATCTCCGGTACCTGACTGGTTTCCCCATAGAACAAGCAAGAAATCTATTCCAAATAAATCTGAAAATATCACTAAAGATTGACACTTTTTGAAGTAAAACACTCCACCGGATTTCTAACCGGAATATTTTCCGGTAAAGCTGAGTCATCTTTCCGGTGACTTCTTGTAATCTTGATCCATGAAAGTACAAACTTCCTTCTTGGTGTCTCATAGTGTGTGTATGTGTAAATTGTGTGTGTATGGCTATATTTGTGTGTGTGATTACGTGTGATGTTTTTATATGGGTAGGACTTAAAAGGGTTCACGGTTGACCCGACTCTTGTCCAAAAAGCCGGCTTATTTGTTATCTAAGATGTGAGGGTATTTTGGTCGATTCATCCGTAAGTATATAACCTTTCTGGTATATTTCTATTTCTATTTCTATTGAACTTTAAAAAGGGATGATTAATACACCATATTTTTCTTCCGTACACTAGGAATGGTGTTTTACGATGTACAAAATTATACCATCAAACACAATTAATAATGTACGAAGAAAAAATAGTAACATACAAATTATCAATTATCTAAAAACCTCTTATTTATTCGGTCCATAAAAAAGGGTAAATACATATTTTTCAGAATATAATGTAAACTAGCAAGCAATAGTGATGATTTATGATAGAGAGGTGACCATGAACATATGACGTGTTTGTATACCTTTTTACGCTTGTATACTACGTGTTTAGTCATTGTTAGGGGAAAAATCAAGATTTACATGAAAAAGAGCATTGCAAAATTATATAACATCAAAGTAATGTTTGTGGTGTTATTAGTAAGAGGTTAAAGTATTCACTAATCATTTAAAGGAAAAGGGGTGGAAACCCATCTACTAATACACAAATGGACTAAGAAACCATGATTGTATCTTGAGGGAAAAGAAAGCAGACAACAAGATTTGCAACTTTATTAGCACAAGTACCTAATGAAATCCAAAAGTTTCGAATAATTAATTGCCTTTCAATTTTCTTTGTTTGCCCATGCCTTTCTTAAAGTAGCATAAACCTCCCCGATCGTTTCCGCAACTAGATTTATGGTCTCAACTCACGATATAAACAGTCCGTCAACTATATTGTATATTTGTAGATAACCTATTACGATATGATGGTTGATGGTATACAAACCAATGCGACGTTATATTAAATTGATAACCATCAAGTTTCTTTAGTAAAGACCTACATGATCATATATTTTAGATGATCGTTGTCCATAATTCTCTTGAAAGCGTTTCATTGGATATTATCGATTGAAAAGATGCATGTAAGGACTTATCAAGCTTTCTTTCTACACAAATATATTAGTATTGTTGAAAAATAAGATTATAGAGGGAAAAAAGAAATTGGAAACAAGAAAAACATAGAAGTTGGAATGTTGCAAAGCAATGGGGAGTGTATTATCAATGATAAAAGTATAATGGGTGTTTTGGTCATTAAAGAGAAGAGAAGGTAGATCAATGTAAAACAAGCCCATTAGGATAAAGCAATGTGTAATGGTGTATTTTGTTGGACACGTGTTGACAACTAATAGATGGATCTGGATCATCATAAGTTAATAACAACCGATGTGAGATTATAAAGTAGAAAAGAAACACCATCGTCACAACATATATGAGTATAATAAACTATGTTCCATATGCTAATTTAATTTAACTCTTTTTACTCTTAATCACAATTTGGTAGTTTGCAATTCATATATGTCATTTCTTGTTGTTAAAAGAATATAGTAATCTTGATTATTCATTATTGTTGTGAAAAATATACGTAGAACTAAACTTGTAAAGTTATATACAGATTTAAAGATTTAGTAGGTTAATGTAATAAAATAATAGATACAAATAAAAAGAGATAAATTATGAGTGACATGTCAAATGATGAAGTGTTCAATAATAATTCATGTCTATTTGACATTATTAAGAGTGTCACTTTTATCCATACCCAAATAATCCATCGGATCCAAATTCGAATTGGATTAAATGGACCGGATTATTAGGATTACATATTGCTCAAACGGACTACACGGATTAGATAATGTATTAAAATTAAAAGTTTTGGATATATTTGAATAATCTAAATAAGGTTTGAGTAAAATTAAATCATATATGTTTAGTAATATATATATACCATGTAATAATTAAGTGAAAATATAATTTTATATAGTAATAGATGATAAATATCTTGTTAGGCCAGATAGGCTAAACTAGTAGTTTGTAGTTCATCAGGCTAGCGGGCTTGCTATTCAATCTTATAGTATCCGTAAGTATGATTTATAAGTTTGTACTAAAAGGTGAGTATAGTGTTTTCATAAAACTTTAAACACGAACATTGTGTTAAATTTAGTTCCAATTGATATCACTCGCTCAACTTAAACTAATTTGGATGAAACCGTTTAATCTGAACACCAATTCGAAACCGCTTAACATGTATCTTATTAATCCATTTTTTATTCGGATTAGATTACGGTTTGATTTTGTGATTGTCCAATATTCTAGAAAAATCCAAAATCGAATAATCCGTTTGAATAACATCGCTATGTATTATTATAATGTAATTATTTTGTTTCGGTAGGTTATAAAAGTATAGCACATTTCAATTTAGTAAGTACTCATTTAATTATAATCACAAGCATTTAAAACATATAATTTTTTTTTTATTTTGTTTTTTTTTTGACAAACTCCGAATAAATTTACAACTAAATTATATATGTAGTGGCATATATGTTATATTTTTAGGAATCGTATATAAAATAGATTTAGACATGTAGGACAATACGAAAAGTGAAAAAAAGAACCCTATTCTCCATGATCACAAAAGCACAATTCCCTGAAATGAACTCTTGTGAAGTCACAACACAACATATTAAATTTATTTGCTTTTTAACATTATTTTCCTTTTCTAATAAGCTTGTCTTTTTGACATCTTTAATTGTAGGCTTAAATGGCTTAAAACTAGAGATAATACAAGTACAATTGTTGGCATTGATTGATAATATTAAAAATGACGATACTTTTGGGGTTTAAACTTTAAACACTACATTTGTTTTGAAGGTAATTGAAGTTGTCTAAAAATTAACACAATTTTCGAGTTTTACACAATTTTTTTACCCCGTTAAACTGTAATTTAATATCTTTTTAGGTAAAAGAAAAAGAAAAAATGAGAAACGATCAACAATCAGACATATTGAATTAGATTCTAGAAGAAGAATGTATTGTTTAAATTCATTTTGATGAGCATATTTTATACAGTAATTTATATAAATAGTTCAATGATGAAGTTTTATTAAATTGTAGACACATGTGATGAATTGAAATGAACTCCGCACAATTGATAAAAATAAATTATAATCAACCGCAATTATGGATCAAGATCCCCTTTGTCTTTACTTAATAAATACATTTTAATTTTATGCACATAAAACCAAACATGATTCCGTACAACAAACCGACCCACTATCACACTCGTATTCTTAAATCTTAATTGCCCACAGTAGAGGCATATAAAGTTTCGTAGTATTTAGGTTGACTATAGTCGTAAACTCGCGATTTTCGTGATTTATAATCATAAATTTTAATTTGATTTATAGGAATCATAATATATATATATATATATATTATATACATATAAAGATTAAACACTAATAAGTATTAACATATTTTATAGATTTATATTCTTCAAAGTTAATAGACAACTTTAAATTTAAAAATTCTAAGAAATTAAATTTAAGTTTTAAAATTTAAGTAAATTATTTGTATTTACTATATACATATAAAAAAAAGTAGTACTTTGAGATTAAACATAATAATCGAGTGTATGATACTATTGTAAAAAACTTGACTATTCAATTAGACATCTATTCTCAATCGTTTCTCTAATCACAACTGCTTATAGTCCTTATAGTTTTTTTAAGATATCACTCACAGATACAACTAATGTGTAAGATTTAAATTCTCAAGAGAAGTAGAGTTGTATGAGAGTCGATTGTGAAGTCGTTGACTAGCAAAACCACTAATATTAATTCAAAACAAACTTTATTATTTTATTTGTCTATTTTTTATTTTAATTTTTATATTACACTAAAAGCTTATATAATTATAGACTCGTAAGAGTCACAAGTTGCACGACTTGGAAGAGTCGATGGATGACTCGTAAGAGTCAAAGTCATTTAAGAGTTGAACACTGACTCACATTGTTTTTGAGATTTTTGACTCGACTCGTTAAAGTAACAACTATGGGTTGAACCCATTCTCGAGTAAATAGTTTGACAAGTATATTTTTATGCGATGACAATGTTTTCAACATTATTTATGGTGCAATTTTTATATTTTTTTGACTAACCATTTGTGAGATATTCAATTTTTAAAAGTGTTGGGGGTATTATTTTTTTGATAAAATGGATGGTTGAGATTGATTCCTCCATTCTCATAAATAATTATCATTCTCATTTGAACTTAATTTTTATTGTATATTCAATAAAATTATATATTGAACATTTATACTGTTCATATAAATAATGTATAATTTTAATACAAATATCATCACCTATTTTTATATACTTTGATCATCCTTTACAAATATGTTTGATTTAGTGTATTTAATTCCAGTTCAACCAAAATATAATAATCAACTCCTACTTTGGATTAGTGGTTGATCAAGTACATACATCCACGCATGATAAATCTATACTATTTGACATTTGAGCTTCACTTTAAGCATTTTATAAAATTCCATATTTTAATAATTTTATATTTTAAAAAGAATTGTGTAATTCTCAATCTTTATATCATATGGCATTTACTCACTTTTTTACTCCCACATCATATTTCTTCAACCTTTTAGACGAGTTAAAAGAAGCATATTATAAAAACTCATTTAACGTTTTAGACGAGTTAAAAGAAGCATACTATAAAAAGTCATTTATTATTTATTTATTATATGACTAATAAGAAAAACAATGACATATTATTATCACCGATTCATAAATTTATAAGAGTTTATTTTCACTACATTAATCCTAATCGTCCCACGATAGTTGCTTAGTGGTGGATGACATATAATATAAAAGTAGGAAATTAAATTTTCTTTCATGTTAATTGTGAGACTGATCGGTGAGGGCCATTACTCGGTGGGAATTTGTGGGGTTATGCTCCAAAAATGCGTCGATTCGAGGTTGACAGGAACTACCTCCTGAATAAGTACTGTAGAATCGAATCACTAACTATAGTTGTGTACTAACTTGCCGTTTAAAAAAAAAAAGATCAATTACTATTTTCATTTTTATTTACTTGACCTGGCTACCTAATTTTTTAATCCTTGAAGTAGTTGTACTTAACAATAAAAATCAAGTATATTCGTAAGGTAATGAAAATTACTACTTTACCTCATAAATCTTGATTATTTGATCGTTGGGAGAGATGTAATGAACATTTATTGATAAGAAAGTCTATTCGTAATAAAATGAGTAAGTAGTATATATTTAGTTTTTTCCAAATGTCTTTCCATATAAATTTAGCTGAGAAATAAATTGTCACTTAATTTTACCTACCTATAAAAAGTAATTAGACACTCTTGTTGTTTCTCAAAGCCACAAAGCATTCAAACACTTGATCCCCGTACGTTATTACGTTTAATACACGTATACATATACTACTTACTTTGACTTAAATTAACAAAGATTTAGAAGTAGAAGGACTATACATGTAAACATAGAGGCTTCCATAAGAAGAAAATAAAGTGATAATAAATCGTACTCTATTTATCGTAATACTAAACTTGTAGACTATGAACTATTGAACCCTTGACCCTTGTCGCTGTCCGTTGGTTTCACCGTCGCTATCACTATCAACTTCCATTAGGTTAAAATTTTCTGTTACAACCAAACTGTCTACGTGTTACTTTTTTTTTGACACAATACAAAACGTACTATTCGCTCCTGAGCTCGTGAGAATTATATTTAGATGTTTATTAATATTTTTATTTTTTTCCACAAAAATAAACATCTTATTGTATACTTACACCTATCTATCTTCTATCCATATCTATATTTATAACAAGGGTAAAGTGAATATTGGGTTGTTAAACACCTTAATAGCTGTAATTTTTATAAAATAAATTCATCTTCCCTTTTCTAAATTGAATATGGTGATGTGAAATACCTAATTTACAAGTTAGTCCATATTTTGCATAAGTTTTTCTTCAAAAGTTACATCAAAACGATATTGTTTTAAGGTGTTCGTTACATGCACTTAGATGTTTGACACCTAAAATACATTGTACAATCCGACTTTCTATATTAAAAAATGTCTTATTCTATCCATTCCAATTTAAGTGTTTATAATTTTATTTTGGTATGTTTTAAAATAGTTGTTTATTTTCAGTTTTGACCAATCATAAATGATTTAAGTGAGAAGGAAATAATAAATTTTATTGGTTAAAAGTGTGATCATTGTAATTTTTCTAAATTAACATGTAAATTTATAGTGAATATTTAAATTGAAACAAAAGAAAAAATAACATCTCGTTGTTAAAATTTAATAACATGAAAAATTGATTGTATTTTAAGAGTTCTACTTATTTTATTACAACGTTTGGCAAAACTTCAAGTATATTGAAAATCTAATCGATTTGGTAGTATTGTCATTATGTGGCAATATTTTGAAAAATATCAAGCCTTTATAGGAGAAATACTTTAGACTTATTAGCCATCAAAAGCCACTTGTATTAATCTTGTGAATTTGTCTCTTCATGGAAATATAGAAAAAATCAAGGCAGGCAGGGCACTCCATCTACCATTTTTTTTTAATAAAAAAAAATCAAAATATATTGTAAAACTTAAACAAAATCTATCTAAAAATACATGTGTACATACATCAATCGCTAACAAACTTTAACAACACAAACGTTGCAAAAAGCGTAGCGGAAAATTGATTGTTAGTGCAACACGAACTATATATTATGTAAATAGCCATTTTTAAGAAGTTTTAATATAAAAATCGTACACTAAAGTATTTACAACCTTGAATTATAACAACTTACAGTAGTTTATCAGAGATTTTTTATTAACAAATAAGTTATCGATTCAAATCACATTAGATAAATGTGTAAATAATATATGTAATTAAATAAAAATCTTCGTTGCAGTAAACTGCACGAACTGTTACGTGTAATTAGATATAAAAAAGAAACTATTTCTGTATATTTAGAATTCATGAGAACTAAACGTCTAAATATATATTTAACTTTAAACGTACGATGCATCTATCGTATACACTCTCAAACTACGTATAAGTTTTAAATAAAAATTTTCTTGATTCGTAAGGCTGCTAAAGAACTCCAACTAATAAGTTAGGTAGGTTTTGAATTGGCCCACGAATGCATGTACTCGTGTAAAATATCTGCATTTCCTACCCATAAGTCCATAACTGTATTTAATAATCTGATGTTTTATTTTTATTTTTATAAGTTATTGTAAAACCTTGAACAGCTTTATTTATAGTATTTCATTTGTTAACATATGCAGCGACGTTAATTAGATAAATAACTTGTAATATAATTTTGTTAACTTGGTCTTCACTTTAAATATCTTTTTTGTAACATAATTATTCAATTGATCTAGATATAAATTTCCTACATCTATTTGGTTTTATAATTAATGATACTGTAAATCTTTACATCATTTTTGTTGCTAATTGTTAACAATTAATTAATGATAGTAATGGTATGTGTCTAAGAAGAACACTTATAAACTCTATAGTTCAGACATTTTTTCCTAGTTGCATCTTATGTCTTAATCATTTTACTAAATGCATCTTCTAAATCTGTTGTTTAAATATACAAAACAATTCTTCCTTACTCAATGGGCCGATGATACCAAAACTTTTCTCGTTGCGTATACGAGTTGTTTTTGTCGACACATTTTTCAAATAAAATTACGAAATTTATATGTTTTTTTAAAAAGCCTTTATGCACAAAGTAACAACCTTAGTTTTAAAATACGTTGCAGGTTCTTAAACCACCTAAAAAAGTTGTTCAGTTACTAGAAAATAGAGACTTTATAAATACGTATCGGTGGGTCTTAATGTCATACTAGTTAATTGTTCGGTCTTTCATTTGGGCTTTTTATTTTAGTGGATTCTTTACTCGGACTACAATAAAGGCCCGTAAGTTGTCTGTTTATTCACTCTATTGGTCTTGTCAACTTATATATTTTATCTTATCATTATTTATTTAACGATCCCAAAAAAAACTTTGGGTATACATGTACAACATGCAACAAAGTTAAAATTTGAGAGTATACACCATCGAAATTATCAACTAAGATGAACTAGTGCCATCTCGAAACATTTACATGATGAAATCAAAGCCTTTGATTCAAGGCTCTTGAACGATGAAAATTTGAACGGAATCTAAAGACAAACGATAACATATTAGTTAAAAGCTCATACTTAAATATCAAATCTGCCAAAAACAAATTTCAAATAAAGCAGAGCCAGGTTTTGGAATCCGAGTTCTTTTATAACCAACCAAACCCAGTGGTTTATTACAATGACTAGTTTTTCTTTATCAAAGTAATCGCACAATGACTTAAACTTGGTCACATTTACTTATTTGACCTACAATCACATCGTTTGTGGCATTTTATTATAGAATATCATACGTGTAACACTTCGTTACGACTTTTTTGGAACATATAAGATTGCAGTCACATTTTTCTATGCAGATAATTACTTAAGATTTTTTTACATGTCAAAATGTTTCTTTCTTTTATAACAACATAATATAAGTGAGAATGAATTAAGTATATGTTTGACACAAAACTTTTAAGAGTTTGAGTTTCTACTTTAATAAGTCCAAAACTCATAAGCTTTGTTTGACAATACAATAAAAATTGAGTTTGTTGATAAAATAAGTTTTCAAATAAAAAACACTTAAATAAGAAACTTTTTGGATTAGAAACCCTAGCCCCAACTCCAACTCCGATCCTAACTGACCCGTTATTCAAAAATACACTTTAAATTTCTATAAGAAGTCAGAAAAGGCTAAAATATATATAATCATAAACCATCATAAGTCTAACCATAACCTTACCTACTAAAATATTGGTATCTTTGACCCACAAATGACAAAGCCTACACAAAGACCCAACAACATATCATTCAAAAATTAAAATTTGAAACAAGAGGTCCTTGGTCCATTAATTTCCAACGTAAGTCCAATGTGCTTAATGGATTTCACTCAAATGTTTACCACACTCTACATACATATAAAACCTATGTATTCATGAAGTTTTCTTAATGGGTTTTGTAAACTCAGCTTAAAAGAATCCTTCTTTGGAACCTCTGTCATTTTGGGTAAGTTTTTCTTGTGTTTCCTATTAGGGTTTTGTTCATAAACCGTTAAAGAATAACCGTTAAAAAATTGTAACTTGATGCTTAACTACCAGCAATTAAATAGGTTTTCCTATTAGGGTTTTGTACATAACCTGTTAAAAATTGAATCTTGATGCTTAATTTCCAGTACTTATTGCTCATTTATGAGGTTCAATTTTATTTGTGATTCTTTATCTTCTTTATGAAGTTTTTATGAACTTTGGCCCACTGATTCTGCACATTCACACACACACTCTCACCTTCAGTGTAGGTGGTTTAAGATCAATTTAAGTTAGTGGGCACTGGACACTAGGATTTTTAAAAGTTTGTTTGTGGGTATTGGGGTATTTCCATAAATTTTGCAGTTGGGTTTCTTGAAATTGTCTCAAATTTATTGAATGTCCTTTGATAAAAGATTGAATTTGGTACCTTCTTCCAGCTCATTTCTGCTTTCTAATTATTCAAGTTGGTGCATTTTGTTAGCTACTGTATTTAATACTGTTATGTGGGGTTTTAGCCATTTTTAACCTAGTCATGTAAGTCTTGATTTAACCCTTATTAATGTCTATGTTTTATTTAGTTATTTGTATTATGGACTACTAAATGTGAATTTGATTGATCATGTAGTAATAAAATGTTTTTTTGCTCTTTAATGCGTTGATTATGATGTTTATGAGCAGCATTTGCTATTTTTTCCATGTAAAATCTTACCATTAAGTTCTCATTTTAGATTTTTAGTGGATTGTGCTGGTGGTCTTGAAAACGGAACTTGTTTAGCATTTAAAGAATCTTAATATTAATGAGATTGGAAATTATTATTTTTTTGCTCTTAGTGACACTTACACTCATACGTCCTAATATGTTAGGTGATTATTATCGTTCTTGAAGAGGTTTATCTCGACAAAAATGTTGATAATCAGTGTAGACATATGTTGCACTAATTTGTTGTTTCACCCTGTTATTTCAATGCCTGGCCTTAATACACCCAACAAAGCCCTTAATCACATAAGGCTACGTTTACATATGGTTTTCTAAGTGATTAATGCAACCTTAAGAACATGACGATGAGCTAATTGTTGATGGTAGCAATAGTTGGGTTGTTTTATATTTGTTCTTAATACATGGTTTTCTTATTTTGACTATGATCTGAGTCAAAGTCTGTTTTTCCAAACACATAACTGATAATCATTTTAACTGTTGAGCCTTAACACATCTGCCAATTTGGCAAATGTGCTAAGTTGTCAACAAAGGCGATGCTTGGATGTGCGTCTCCTCCTTGCAGCAACCTAACATGATTCTCCAAATCAGAGTCAAAATCAGTTTTGACGCTAAAAAATTTAAAATCACTTTTTGTGCACATCCAAACATCCTGTATATTCCACAAATATTTCAATAATCGTGATCCTTTTATGTGTCATGTGCTTACTACTTCTTTTTTATATACTCGTAGCATAATTGGTGCTGTGACTTAACCACTGCATTCAAGAATCGTGAGCAAAATTTACCATTGATATCAAGATATTAAAAAAGAAAATGGTTCAGACACTCGAAGATATCAAGGGTGGCGGAGGATCCATCAAAATAGGAACCACCGGTACAATTAGCGCCTTAATGTCAAGGGAATTACACAGAATCAAAGATGCAACTCCCAATCCTGCCATTAGTACAAGTCACAAAGCAGGAGTACAAGCAGATGAAGCAAGCTCCAGTAACACTACTAATGCAAACGAAAAGACCAAACCTCACAAAACAAGAAAAGCTACCCGAAATCCTAATGGACGAAAGGGTTCTTACACAGTTGAAGTTGTGGATATAAAGTGCAAAATGCCCGACCCAATAACAAATCGTTTCAAGAAGCTTAATTTCTCAAAGCTTTCGGAAACAAATTGCTAAATTAAGAATCTTTTCGAGTTCTTGTAGCTTTTAACCCTGAAATCAGTTTAGGCCCGTTGTTGTTCTCTACTTCAATGGCTGAACAAATGCTTGGTATGAACTTGTTCCTTCTTCTACTGCTTGTGCGTGTTTGAGCTGCTTCTGAGAGTTGTAAATTACGCTTGTGAGAATGTACCTCAAGTCTATTAAGGTACTCGATCTCTTGCATTATGAGCGATCCAATTGTTCCTCTGGACCCAATCTCAACAGGAGGTTTTGCAGACATTTTTTCTGGGTTAAATGGAGAAGATTGTGATGCAGAATTCGACATTTTTGTTGTTCTTTTTTTCTTTCAGTGTTAGAATGTTTGATGAACTTGAAATGTTTGCCTTATGATCTACATCCAATGAGGAAATTGAGGACCATGTCTTGTTTCTGTGAAGAAGATTGGGTATTCAGTGCAATGAACATTAAATTTTGGACCAACTCTCAACATGTGGCTTAATACATCTATGATATTTTCTAATATATTGGTCCAAAATAGAAAAACTTGTATAGGGGACCATGCAAAAACAACACACCTATTCTGACTGTTAATGTATGTATAACTGAAAAAATGTGTAACATTATCATGAAAATAATATAACAATTTATCTAAGTGTGAAAAATTTGTGGTTTCGGAAGCCTTTCTCTCATATCAGAGCCAGGTTTCGATCCTGGGACCTGTGGGTTATGGGCCCACCACGCTTCCGCTGCGCCACTCTGATTTGTGATTAACTAATCAGAAATAATATATATATCCTCTATATTATTTTAAGAACTGTAGTAATTTGATACGGAGTACAAGATATATGCCACTCTGTGGTGATAAGAGATTTTCTTTGGTTCGTGATACAACAACAATGGCGACAATTTCATGTACTAGTGCTCAACTAATTTTTGCAAAGTCAAACACAAAACCCATTAATAATTTGACCCCAATTCCTTATAAACTAAATTCACAGTTTATGGGTATGCAGAAAAGGCTTGGCTTTTGCAAACCCACATCAAGAATTGGGCCTAATGGTGGTGGTTCAAGAACCATATGTTGGTTTAAATTTGGTAAAAATGGTGTTGATGCTGAAGGTGCTGGTATCTATGGTAGTCAATCTCGAGATGATTTTGATCGTGATGATGTTGAGCAGGTACCTTTTTTGGGATTTTTTTTATTGTTTGTTGGTTAATTTTATGTATTGATGAATAAAGTTGCAGAATTTATTTATTTATTGGGTTTATGAATGTTTTGATTTTTAGTTAGAAAGTTGTGGTTATTGGATGAAATGTAAAGTTAATTGAACTTAATAGGATTTGGGTTTTGTGTTTAAGTGAAAAAGAAGATTCATTTGTGCTAAAATTTGATGTGAAATGAGAAAGTTGCAGTCTTGAAAGCTTTAGCATGACCATGATTCATATAGAGGAATTGGGTAGGCTTAAAAGGGGAACAAATTTACAACTTTGAACTTATTAGGATTTGGGTTTTGTGTTTAAGTGAAAAAGAAGATTCATTTGTGCTAAAATTTGATGTGAAATGAGAAAGCTGCAGTCTTGAAAGCTTTAGCATGACCATGATTCATATGGAGGAATTGGGTAAGCTTAAAAAGGGAACAAATTTACAACTTGATCATCAATTTTGTTATTTTATGGGTAAAACTAACAGAGGAACAAGATAAGGTTTTTATACTATAACCTTGTTTGTGATGAATTCTTTGATTCTTATTCTATTTTGCTTTAGTTTTTGTTAGTTGATGCTTTTTGTTGTGTGCTGATAATCAGTGTAATGACTATAGATAGGGATCAGTATACTCTATATACCAAGTTTTTCATAATAAATTCTAGCAATCAATGGGAAAGACATTTACAACCAATATCATTAGATGCCAAATGCCAATTTCGACCCATTTACTAGTGAATGGGGCAATTCAGGCTATGAACTTATGCTTTATCTTTAAAGGAAATGGACCAAATGGGTTGAACAAGCCGAAAGTTGCCTCATGTATACTTTTAATCATAAAACCTTTTAAATCCTTTCATTCATTAAATTAAATTATTCGTGATATAGTATAATTTTTGTAATCATGTTTGACACTAATTACTTCTAGAAAGTTCAATATTTTTGAGAATAAATGTCTTGGGTAAACCCAAATCAACCCAGTTAGATCCGAACCTATTTTGACCCATTACTCAACCAGCCCATTTTGCCACTTATAGTTGCTTCTTGATGATTCATGGATACCGACTAACTTCGTGAATCAAGAAATCTAAATTCAATCATCATGCTGATTGTAACCTTTTACCAAAAATTTAATGCAGTACTTCAATTACATGGGCATGCTTGCTGTTGAGGGCACATATGATAAAATGGAAGCTCTTTTATGCCAAAACATTCACCCTGTTGATATTTTGTTGATGATGGCTTCCTCAGAAGGCGACAAGCCCAAAATAGAGGAGTTGTTGAAAGCCGGAGCAAAGTATGATGTCAAAGATGCAGATGGCAAAACAGCAGTCGATAAGGCATCAAATGATGAAATCAAGAACTTCATTTTAAGTTATTCCGTTCGAAAGGCATGACCTGATGTTAAGCACCCAAAGATTGTTGCTATATTCCTGTTCTTTTTTAGATTAGATTTATAATGTAGTGCAGTTCTTCTTTATAAGATATAGCTTCCATTGTTATTGATTTGGTTTCTAGTCATATGGATGTTTCTTAACTGGGAACATAAGTTTGTGAGCAGGAACGGAAATGTAATTGTTATTTTATTTATTTGATTTTGATTTAATGGGCTCTCAAATATCAATCAAGCGTGGCATGTTTTGTTAATTTATGTTGTCTTAATAATTAATATGATATGATTTAGGCTTTGGTTTTGATAACCCATTCTTTTACTAGTTATCTATTAATTTTTTGGTATAACAGAATGTTTTTGATGTATTTCATAATGCTAAATGATAACTAACTTTCATAATTATTCAACTTAATAAACTTTTTAAAGTGGTTTAACCACAAGTTATTTCTGATATTTGAAATTACAACTTTTATTACTATTTAGGTATGCTAAGTAATGTGACATATCAATTATATTTGATAACATGTTATGTCAATCAGTTTTACACAATTAACACTACACATCAACATTCAACATATGTAATGATAATATAGAAGTTTGCCAACCTAAATAAAACAAGTACGAAACTTAAATATCTCTCGATGAAATTAACCCTTACATAAAAAGATACATGTCTAACTTATGTTATTGTTAATTTACATACAAATTTAAGACATTACATTACATACTAATAAAATAATGCATTCAACCCCTTTTCAAAAAGTGGTATATATTCATATTTTAATTTTAATTCTAATTCTAACAATTTACAAGGACAGTTGGAAGAATATCAATTTAAAATTTCAATTTTCGATTTCCAATTTCAAAAATCTCATTTTTCCACTTTTGATTTGTTGCTTTCACCACTCAACTTACAAAAAGGCAGTTTGTGCTTCCATTTTCCCTTTTAAACTCCTTTCTTCTTCACACTCATCACCACCGTAAACCACCACAAACCACAATGCCAACAAAATCCTTACACAAAACTATAATCACTGCTTACTCATCTAGCCACCATTGAACTCAAACAAAGAATCTTGAACTCACTTTTCAAACTCTCAGATAGAGACACTCATCAGTATAACGATGGTCCTAAACTCCCTTTATGATGCCACAACCACCACCACCAACAAACCAACCACAAAGAAAGAAGCAATTATACTGCTTTCTTTTATGTGTGCTACTCATACTGATTTAGCAGCTACCCATTTGATAAAGATCATAACCACATTGTAAAAAGAATTAAAGATTCTGATTCAGGTGTTAGAGATTCATGTTGTGAATCAATTTGACATCTTTCTTTTTTGTATTTGAAAGGTGGTGATTCTGATGTTGGGTATGTTGTTTCTTTGTTTGTTAAGCCTTTGTTTGATGCTATGAATGAATAGAATAAATGGGTACAAGCTGGTGCTGCAATGCGTTTGGGTAAAATGGTGGAAATGGCCACCTATTTTGACTTTTCAAAAACTTTGTGGTAGGATCTGCAAGTTTCTTAATAGCCCTAATTTCTTAGCAAATGCTGCTATTTTGCGGGTGGTTTCGAGTCTTTCTCAGGTTTGATTCTAATGTCTTGAAATTTGGATTTTTACATTTCGATATGAAATAAATATTTGATTTTTTTATGATTGTGAGTCTCATTAATAGAAATCTGTTCGCCAAATGGAGATAGTCAGGAGGTTTGGATGTGCATCTTGAAAGGGATTATAGAGCTCTAATAATATAAATCAGATAGCTAAATTAGAATCAGATAGTCAGCTTCAATAAGTTATGTTGTCGAAAATAATGTTTAAATGTGCTTATGTTATAGTCAGCTTTAATAGAAATAGGTTTTGTAACAGTTGGTATGGAACTGATTATTTGATCCCTAAATAATCAGGTATTCGGATAAGCAGTTCCAAAACCAAAAAAAGACCCTCTAAATGCACATCCAAATACCCTTGATTTTCATATTCTATCTCCGGAACAAACACTTACTTTGTTTATGTATAATCCATATCAGCTTTATGTGGAATAGCTTGGGTCCTAATAATCCTAATTTATTATATAAAACATCTCATATACTTGATGTAGATTGGTGCTGTATCTACACAAGCCTTGGACCCACTGCTTCAAAGTATTCAGAACTGTATTGGTAATTCTGACTGGACAATTCGAACGGCGGCTGCCGATACATCGAATGCCTCGGCTTTGCTATCAAATAACTTGATATTAGAAAAACCAACTTCTACAATAACATTACTTGAAGCATGCCCTTTGATAAGGTCTGCTGTTAAAAACTACCCCTGCCATATAAATTTTTATTATGTTATTTCTTTTGCAAGTTGATTACAGTTGCACCATTTTCTACTACTGATTTTGTAATAGAGTTTTTAGCTTTTACAACGATATCATACTATCAGAATCTGTTTTGGCCCGTTGCAACTCATTTTGACCCATACCAAAAATGCCCATTTTGACCACAGCCTGTTTGACCCGTTAACATGTTTGCGTACTTCTGCAGATAAAACCTGTGAGAGATAGTATAACGGAGGCACTTATACCATGGAAGTTTATTGCAGACGGTTCTGAAGATAAAAAAACGCCTGGTAACGATCAAGATTCTGAACCAGCTAAAATATCAAAAAAGGATCTTCCAAAGTTCGACGATAAACAAATAGAGACTCTAGTGAAGAACGGTCAAACCAAGGGTCAACATACATCAGAAAAGACAATTGGAACGAAGAAAAAGTCTCCACCTTTAAGTGATAAAGAGCTGAACCCTGAATTCTTTCAAAAACTTGAAAGAAGGATTTCAGGTGAACTTGAAGTCATTGTCCGTCGTCGATTCAGCAAGTCCATTAATTTGGAAAATGAAGAGAATCCAAAGGTCAATAATGATGAAGTGGAAAAGTCGAAGTCAAAAGAGAACCACAAACCAGATGGACTGGTCAACCTGCAAGACTGTAGTTTGGGAACAGGACATGGTGGTCCTATTTCTAGGAGGCGAGAGTTTGATAATAATTAAAATTTTTTGGGCATTCATAGGCGGTTACTACAATTGGAGAAACAATGGACTCATCTGATGAACATGCTATAGGTATGAATATCGATCCACCTAGAAATTGAGGCAGACAGAAACAAACAAAAGTGAAACACAAGCTGTAGAAGAAAAACTAGCATTTCCAGATAGTCTTTAGGTAGAGGTTGCAAATTTGATCGATAAACTTATGAATGAGTCGATTCCCTTTATATTTTATCTCTTAAGAAAACCGAT
This sequence comes from Logfia minima, assembly GCA_963921325.1. Classification (NCBI taxonomy): domain Eukaryota; kingdom Viridiplantae; phylum Streptophyta; class Magnoliopsida; order Asterales; family Asteraceae; genus Logfia; species Logfia minima. The sequence continues at coordinate 3,856,084 of OY992768.1, forward strand.
TTTAATAATACTTAGCTTCCAACGGAATGGGTCAAATCAGCCAAATGAGTAGCAAGGCTCCTAAAGTTTACCTATAATGCATAAAGCCTCCTAAGTGATTTTACTCCAAAATTGTATTTCTAATGAACTGTTAAGATTATTGTAATCATATTTGATACATTAATTATTCATAAAAATCTAAAACTTATACAATTTTGACTTGTCACCCAAACCACTCATTTTGCCACCTCTATCTCTTGGCACACAAAGGAGCTCCTTATATAGGATGTTGCTAATTTGGGAGGTTTAGCCCAAATTCAAATACAAAACTGTTCTAAAGTACTGAAATTATCTACCTACAATAGCGTGTGATTGAATTGAACAGCTTTTTATCTCTGCCGGACTTTAAGGATGGATCTCCTAATGGTATGGTAACTTTAGAGAACAGAGTGTGGGGCCTAGAGAGTCCTTGAAAATATGGCATGTAATCTGTCATTATCAATGAATAATCTAAGTAGTAGTTATTATTCAAACGACTTTGACGACTCTTCAAAAAGATCATGTAGCAAGTACAACACGTTTTCTGACTATCCTAGTACAAAATTTGGGAGAAATGATGATGTGATGTCCTACAAAGGTAGGGGATATCATGCACTTGGCCGAAACACACAATTAGGTTCAAAGAAATGGGTCGGGCCAGTTAGGTTTGGAGAGGGTCCTTCTGCTAGAAGTTTATGAAAAGCTTCAAATGATGAAGCGACATTGGAAGCCATTAGAGGGACTGCACCTGCAACGACAGCAGATTCAATGGGAAATGAGAATCTAATACGGTACCCATGAAGAATTGCAATGGATGGAGTTCATGTAGGTGATAGGCTTTTGGTGAAGTTTTGTCTACTGGGGATGATTTTTTGTTTGTGAAGTTGATGGATAAAACGGGACCGTTGATTGATCGGCTCTTGAGTGATGTAGCATGTGAAGTTCTGTATGCTGTTGCACAGTTCCGTCATGAACCAAGTTTGTTTGACATCTGTTTATCTTGGATTCAACAGGTATAAATTTTTTATTTAGGTATGATACTTATAGGGTGTTTGGATTTGTATTTTGAAACTTATTACCTGATAACCACATTATTAGATGCGAAATGCTGTTTCATACCAGCTGCAAATTTTTAAAGAAAAGAAAAAAGAAAGAATTTAACTCATGTTTTCCTTTTGACAACCATGTCCACTTTTTCACAAGAATGTCATTATTTTGGTGATTTTATTAGTAATTCCTAAATAAACAGCGTTTGTCAAACAGTTGATCATCTAAAATATTGACATCTTTTCATTTCATTATATTTGCAGTTGCTCAATATTATGGTAGAATGTGGAACGGATGCTGTTGAAATCCCTGAGAACTGTGAAGGTTTGATGCCAGATAAACTGTTATTGCAGCTGGCATCAGTCTAGGATATTGATCTGCAACAACTTAACAAATAGTAGCTCGTTTATGATTCGTGCATATTGATTTATCAATTAAATCATAGGTGGTTAATTACAAATTTACGAGCTTTGACATTAGAATTTGTATAGGAGACTTGAAGTTTATAATGTTATACAGTTACTATAGTTTGGGGTGGGTTGGTTTTATTTTGTGGTTTTGGTTTGATATTATTAGAACATAGACACAACTTGATGTCCTATATTTATTTAGACCATTTAAAGGTTTGTGTTTGGGATTTGCATATCGGAAATAACTATCTAATTATTGCGACTTTGATTTGTACTTGAGTTTTGAATTTACGCTTCATAATTAAATTCTGGGTTTTGTTTACGAGTGTCCTTTTAAGGTTGCTATGTTTAAGAAAAAATAACCAATATGCATTGCGTAAAAACGTAAGAACAATGAACGCCATGTACAAAGACTGCCTTCAATATCATTTTTACAATTAGCAAGCAAGTTACATATTGTCGCTGATTCCAAAAACTATATACAACACATGAAATCTTTGCAAAATCAAGACTACTCTACAAGGAGCTAAAATCACCCATCAAGCTCCAACGAGACCACCGGCCAGTGATAGAAACAGCAAAACTTCTGTGACCGATCAACTTGTACACTCGAAATATCGAGGGGGTGGGTCAAATGTGGCATTTAGGGACTCGGTTTCTACTTGGCAGAGTACCAGTTTTTGGCAAATTTAGCATCAACCGATAGCCCAACTTTGAGAATGTTCTTTCCATCAAAAGGTTTTGACATGCACTCGACGACTATTGCTTTTGCAACTTCAGCCGACTCTGTTGGCCCTTCCAATATTACTTCATCATGAACCTGTGTTCAACACATCATTTTCAAGGTGACCCAAAACACTTCTTTCCAAAAAATAAAAAATACTCAATAACTAGTGTGTAAGTTTTGATTACTTAAAACATATAGTTAATGATAATCTAGTTATTATAATACAATATAATAAATGGTTTTCAGGGGTCGCAAATAAACTACGGGTGATTTTCAACCCATTAGACCCATATCCTTTTAGGCTGGTCTCTTTTATTTTGCATATTTGACCCACTAGAGAGAACATAAACCAAACCGACCAATTTATAAGTACATGCATCGAAACTGGCACCTCGGTTTAAAATTTAAAATGGAACCTGTAAAAGCAGCTTCCATCCAAGCTCTCTCAACCGAGCGTTCTTAGAAATTTCCAACATGGCACACATAGCCACATCAGCAGCACTACCCTGTTCGTAATAATAATTACAATCAGAACATTTATTTATTTATTTGATTTTTAGGTGATGAATTGCATTATAAGCGTAGAAACAAAACCTGAACGGGTGTATTAATGGCAGCTCGTTCAATGTGATTTTTATGAGATTGAGTGGCATTTTTTGTAGATGGGAAAGTTCGTGCACGTCCTAATAATGTATATACACATCCAGTTTTTCGAGCTTCCTTTTTACGTGCTTCTTGCCACCTAAGAACTTCTTCTCTATCTCCATACCATCGGGCCACTGTTTCTCTAGCTTCCCTTACCGAGACCTGCAACAATCAACATCATCTCAAAATCCATCAAATATTAAATTTTTTATTGACAAATAATAATTTTACCTTCCAATCACGTGCAAGCCCAACAGCGGTTTTCCCATATGCAATAGAAAAATTAAGCATCTTTGCTTTTCTTCTTTCAGAAGCAAACATATCCTTAGGAAGGAAAAATAAATTAGTTATTATTACATTAAAAGAAAGTGGAAAATATTTGCAAAAGGCACATAATTCTATAGAAACTATCACATTTGGATGTGCGGTATGACTTCAGGTCATAATAAAAAAGTTTTAAGTGTTTGAATGATTCTTTGACTATTTAATAATCGGTTTCTTGTTACTATAATGAAAAGAGAGGATTTTCAAAATTTTGAAAGAACTTTTATATTATTATTAATAGATAATATATACATAGTATCATTATAATTAATTGAAAAGAAATTATCATATTAATACTATCAATTTTTAACTAGCTACAAGGATCCATTATTATTTTTATTTTATTTTATATTTTTATTTATTATTTTTATTTTTTTGTATAAGTTACTTAAATGATCAGAATTGCCAAAACACTATTAACCCGTTCCATTAAACCTTATTACCTTACTTTGATTATTTATCATTAAATTAACCCTGTAGGCCTGTTCTCAAAACGCCATATTGTTAAGAAGATTTCTGATTACCTTAAGGAGAGGAACGGGGGGACTTTCTTGACCGGGTTGAGGATGCCACTCAAGAAGAACCTCTTTACTGTCAATTGCATCACGAATGTAAGGATACATATTCATTGCAGTTCTTGAATGAAAATCTCCACCAGCTTTGAAGGCTTCCAACATGCTCTTACAGTCAGCAAGATGCGCTAGAATTCGAAGTTCCAACTACTCGTACATAGAAAATGCCTGAATTAAAAATCCCTGTGGGACCCAGTTGAACTAAAGAAATAGTATTTAATGTTACCTGCCCATAATCAGCAACAATTAGAGAGTTTCCAGGTGCTGCTATAAATGCCTGACGAATCTTGTATCGATCCTTCTCTAAAGCAGGTTGATTCTGAAATAAAAGATATGAACATTAGCATCAACCAACGTTTCAAATTACCAATGTTTAATGTGAAAACTGAAAACTACATATTGTCAAACTTATGTAAACCTGCAAATTTGGTCTCCTAGCTGATAGGCGCCCTGTTTCTGTGTTAATATTTAGTGAACAATGAATACGCCCATTTTTGCCAGAAATATGGCTGCCCTGTTGAAAAAATACCAATATACTCGTGAATCTCTATAACCAATATATAGAAAAATATTAACCAATAATAATACTTGAGTTCAAATATTACCCTTTAAATTTATAAGTACCTATGCAATAAAATGTTGGCCCTTTTGCAACTTTTGAATTAGCATATACAGTACTCTAGAGAAGCCAAATTAAATACCATCTATTTGTTAGAACCTTTACAAACAAAACAAGCATGATTCCAGGATCTTTGACCAGAGTACACACTAAAATAACCTTTTCTATTTACTTTAATTTTACACTACTAGAGTTGTAAAAGATTATAACCTGTAAAGGAAGGATGAAGTTGGATATCAAGGAGTCTATAGAGCAAACTTCACATAAAGCAGCAATGGCATGGCAAGCTTCATGTCCTTCAGAGCCCCCTCTAAATGCAGCATAAGCAGTCCCATAAGCAGTGTCTGAATTATTAGTAGAAATTTCCTTTTTTGTCTCCACCAGCTCAGCATCATCCACATCATCATCTTTTTCATCTAACTCCTCATCTATAAAATCATAATCCATAGATACCTTCCCAGCAAGGGTCTTCAAAGCAGCTCCACAAACAGATGGCCACCCCGATGCAGTGTACGTTTCCGTTTGTAGACCAGAACAAATCGTATTAAGTTTGATTTTACGAAATTTAGTGGCAATTTTCTTGCCTTCTTCGATTATATTATCAACATTAGGAACTTTGAACTCCTTCTCTAATGGAAGACTTTGACTTGGATCTTTGCTGCATAATACATAATTCAAGAAAATAGTTATGCTAAAGTTACTAATAATTAAATTTTGTTCGTGAGAATAAAAGTGAATCAAAGGAAAGATTCAAAAACTTTCAAGTTCTTAAGCTTTTTTACGAGAAAATTGATTATTTTCCTTGTTATACTTTTTTCTTTCCAAACTCGTGAGACAGACCAATATTTTTTTTACTGCAGCATTAGATAAAAAGTCAAAACTCATACTAAATAGACTTCTTAAACTTTATACCTATTACTAATGCCACCAAAAAATAGTTGGCGTAACTGTGTATCACTCCCAACATTCATAAACTTGGCATCTGGACAGAGTTTTGATGCCCAATTACGGAATCTATCAGCAGCTCTCTGCTGTTCGAATTTAGCCACTTTTTCAATCTCATTAAGATAGGGCCGATCAACCAGCATCCCTTCAGTTTCCATTTTCACCAATAGCTCACCAAATGGACGCCAATATTGTTCATAAAAGTCAAACAATGTTCCTTTTCTAACACCATTAAACTTCCACTCCCTGTTTGATAATTTACTTTCCAATCTTTCATAAAGCTTGAGAGTGCTTATTGAATCTAAAGCTGAATAACAAACCCATGTTTCCCGTTCTACCTTTTGAAGCTCTTCAACAGGAGGAATAACGACAACTTTGCCCTCAGTACCATCTTTTTTTAGCTTTTTTCTCCCGAAAATATTTTTCATTGAAACTTTCCCAATTAACTCTTCGTTAGGACCTAAATTAGCTCCCGACATTATTCCTTTTAAATCACTAGTAAGTGCTTCTAGAGAATATCCACCTGACATCCGTCTTGAAGAATCCCATAATCGAGCCATATGCATTGTATCAGCATGAAAACCAGAAAGTTTAAGCCCGTAATTCTCTATAACATGGTTGTCAAAACTATAGTTGTGCCAAACCTACAAAAAACATAACACCTTTTCTACCGTAAGCTAATTAATTAAACGACCCCTAGAGGTGGAAAGATGGGCGGGTCAGGTAACACATTGAGTCCATTCTTACATTTTTTAGAAATAATGAATGTGCTGATTATGATTACAAAAACAATAAATTTACAATGATAGTATACCTCTTAGAATAAAAATGTTTTATAAGGTTGCATGCATTAAATTTAGGCTTTGTGCGACTGTTAGCCCGTTTGACTTGTTCGACACATTTGAGCCGCTTGAGATAAAACAAAAACCAAATTGACCCATTCATAAGTAAATGGGTCGATATTGCCACCTCTAAATTTCCCTAATTAGATACAATGAAAGAGTTAGCAAGGTGTAACCTTTTTAATGAACGGGTCTTCAAAAAAAGGTGCGAACACATCCAATATACTCTTGCCACCGCCATCTAACACATCAACCCAGATACAAGATTTGCCATTTCCAAAATCTGCTCCATGTCCAGAATAAATGCTGAAGCATATAACCTCTCCATGATCAACAGGTGTATCTTGTTTCACATCAATTGCAGCCACCTGAAAATTACAATCATGGCTACATTAAAACAATCAAGCAGCGTAACGACTAGAAATATAGAAGGGCCAATTTGGGTCTATACTTTGCCTCTAACAGGTCAAATACGTAACCTTTAAAAATTAGGTATAATGAAAATAGGTCGAATGGTTCAAACAGGTCAAAAATCACCAAAAGCATATTCACAATCCATAAAACCTCCTAAACCATTTTATTTTTCAAAAATGACTATCAATGGAACAACATGTCTCAATAAAAAAATTAAAAATAATAAAAAATAGTTATACCTCAGTGTCACAAGCATGGACTAGATGGCGGTACTTAGTTGTGAGTTTTTTTACTACTTCTTTGGCTACAGCGATATTATCAACTACAAGAACCTTGTCATAAATGCTTGCAAGCCTAAATCTTAAGTGAGTCGAATCCTTATCATCTATCGGTACAATGTATGTTTCATTCAAATCATCAACATTATCCACTACGTGGTTCTTTGATTCCGAGTCCTTTCGGTGAACACCATTCACATGTGTATCTTCTGGAAACTTTTGCTTTGACTCTGAAAGTTTTTGCCTCGGGAAATTTCTGTTAAATGGTTGACTAGGGAACTTCTCATATACACTCCTGCCTTGTGTCTCGTACTTACGAGGTTCTGTTATGACAGATTCTGCATACCGAACATTAGAGGGTTGACCCAGGGGTTGACTTTTGCATTGTGTCTCGTGTTTACGAGTCTCTGTTATGAAAGATTTTGCATACTGAACATCAGGTACGGAAACACTCATTTGATTATAAAAGAATGTGTCTTCCTTACTACTTTTTAATGCTTGTGTTGCTTGATTCCATGTTTGTGGGGACCCATCTTTACTGCCACATGGAACCATCCGGGCAATTGAACCACCTCTTTCTGATTTTATTAGAAGCCTATAGTCAGCATATGATTGACTATGTGTCATCTTCGTATATCTTTGACTTTCATCGAAGGACATGGTACTGATACTTGACCATGAGTTGAATCCAAATGGACTAAAAACCATAGAGATGTTACAAAAACGGTCTTTTGTACTATGCGGATTATGAACTTGCCACCTGCAATATCAATCAGAAACCAAAAGGAGCATAAGGAAAAAAAGTTAGATAGAGGCTCAGAGCTCCAACTTTTGTGAACTTGAGATCGACTATAGTTTTGAACTTGAGAATAATTGTTATACTAATCTCATGAATAGATAGGTAGTTAATTTTACAATTGTACCAGCAACCTCTAACTGGTGTCTGGATGTGCGTTTTGTAAATGATTATATTCACTAATATTGTTGTGTGGACCTGTTAGTTGCCAGTTCTCAATGATTTGCGACTTACTTTTTATTAGAAAGGAAATTACCCACACAGCCCACTACCACGAATATATACAATTATCCAATCCCCAGGACTTACTTTTGACCCTAGTTGAAACTATATATACAATCATATTCACTTATACTTAAAACAATTACTGTAAAACGAATAATAACAGCCTGAGTTTAAAGCACTCTTACACTCCCTATATCTACTGCTTCTTTGTAACAATAAATCTTACAATTGAAACTTCAAATATTATATTCACTAGCAGAACAACAACAAAAGATAAATGCATCATTTATAAACTCATAATAAACCTTATAACACAACACATCTTAAGAGCAAATGAAAAAGAACGCCAACCTGTAAAGGGGTTTATATGACACCATAGAACGAGGGCAAGAATGACGAAACCAGAAACGAGAAGGGGGTTTCTTGAAACTATTAGTCGGTGTAGTGAACACCATTATCACTTTAGGGTTCTTGTAATCGAAACCCTTTGAATCCCAGGTTCTTGCAGAGTGAAAAAGCAGCCGTCTTGATAAGCTTTTTTGGTGTTCTAAAATTAGGGTTTTTAAAGGGTTTTGTTGTCTGCAACTGAAAAACCCAAGTGGGTGTGAGAGAAAACGAGTTAGGATGTGTGTGTTTCGTGGTTTTTGAGATAGCGTGGGACTGAAAGTGATTGTTGTGTTTGAGTTAATGGTTTCATAAAACTCACAAAAAATTTCATCATTACTTCCTTCTAATCTTTCCAAATATTTAGTTTCATATAATTTATTATTTTACATTAATTATATTATTTTACATTTTAATATAGTACTATCAGATACCCGCACAAAGCAGCGGAATAATTATTTTATTTAGTGATTTTATGAATATTTATTTCAAATGTACACTTGTTTATTTATGGACTAAATTGCGTTTAATTTAATTAATGTCTATATCGTTTCCAAAATTAGATAAGGATATTTTTGTCATTTCCGTTCTTTAAAAATTAAACTTATTGAAGAAATGGTTAAACAATTTATAAGGGTGTAAGATTTAACTTTTTATCCTATCTTTTTATTTTCTTTCAATTTCATATTAGGACATAAACTCGCGATAACGCTAGACAAATTTAACTTTTATAGATGAATAAAAAATTGTAGTCGATTTGTAGCCCATTTTTTTATGTTATTTATAGACCTGTTTTAATAAGGCGCGACGAATTTAACTTTTATAAATGAATAAAATATTTGGTCAATTTTATATAGTTTATAGACCTGCGATAAAGTCGAACGAATTTAATTTTTATAAATGAATAAAATATTGTGACCGATTTTTTTATATAGTTTGCGGGTCGAATTTAATTTTTATTTGGTTGATTTTTTTATATAGTTTTCTGACTTGCTATAGTGCGGAACAAATTTAATTTTAATAAAATGAATAAAATATGGTAGCCGAGTTTTTTATATAATTTGTAGACTCTTTAATTTTTATAAATAAATAAATTATTTTTGTCTATTCTTTTAATTTAAATAAGTACCTCATATATTTAAAGGGTCAAAAATGTAATTATATGAAAGAATTTAAGATCGTTGGATCAAAAGTGGTAAAAAACAATGAAGTTTCAAATTCCTCCATCGTATTTTTTTTTAATTATATATATATATAAAGATTTATATTATTTTTATTTCTATTTACAAAACAAATAACATCTTAATTGCTTAAACCCTTATCTGCTTTGTAATAAATCAATCATTTTGATTGAAGTTGTGAAAGAACCCGAACCTTTTGATAAAATTTATCATAGCTCGATTCTTTTCGTCGCGGTAGATAAAATACACTTTTGGATCTACCCCACCCCCCCCCCCCCCCCCCACACACACAATTTTAACCCCTCCACAGTAGTTATTTAACCTCATATTCACTTTTTTATTCTTCAAACAAAGATAAAGATATCTATATACTTTAAAATGAACTTACGTGGTGTTCAATAAAATTCAGTAAGGTTTTAACGTTTATTTTGGGTTCACTTTTTTATTTGACCAATATCATGGTTACAAACAAATTATATAAACAAGAGTTAAAGTTGAGATATCATAATTATATTGATTAATTTTGTCTTATTCATCTTTCTCTTATTGTATCTTATTAGAGAACGGTGATACATCATTTCGTATCTCAAATTTTGTAAATTCTCTGTATCTATATCATTTCTCCTTTTATTTTAGTATAATTAGTCAGTTGTATAACTTTATGATATTAATAAGAATGACCCGTCTCATTTAACATTTTGTTCTTAACCACGTGTAAGGTTATTATGTTTAAATGTGTTCTTAACCGTCAGTAAAATTATTAGGTATATATAGTTTACTGCACTTAATAGATTTGCTAAAACAATGTACATAATTAGCTTGTTGAGATCTTGTATGACATCATGGTCATGATCTAATGTTATTATAGTACATATAATCATAATAACATCAGTCTAGTTGTAAATCAAAGTCTCAACTCGATGTCAATGATATGATGTTACATGTACATATATACTTGATAGTTCTTTTATTTATTAAATGGATTATATGATAAGGATAATAATAACAATTAATAAGTACTCTGTATCACATAAGAGAAGTCGTCGAAGAAGCTTCCTCAACCTCCTTCCAGTTGGAGTTTAATTCATTCCAAGATCGCGGTTCTAGACCAAACATGAAGAATACCACAATTTCTAGAGATTCAAACACCTTATTCTCATCCAAAAACTTGTTCCAAATACCACTCATAATGCAATAACTTTTGCTATACGGTGGCAAATGATGGGTCGCATGTTGTGATCGAGATAACAACACTCGAGCATCTTGTAAAGCCACCACTATTGACGGTAGATTTGTCTTGGCCACATGAGCCCATGAATGAAACTGCATGCTAAACATGACGCACCCACTAGCAATCGTCATGAACCCCATCACCACCAGGTAGTCATGAAATATCAAATTGATTGGTAATGATGCAAATGTAACAACACGAGCTATCACATGTAAATGGTTTGCAAATTGATGTTTAGTAGTTACAACAGGCCACTTGTGGTGGCGTTTGAAAGCCTCAATTTGCATACCAAATAAAGGAGTTGATACATCACCATAGTTGTCAAGAGCCCAATGGTATACACCAGAAGCAAGATCTGCAAGCAAGTAGGCAACGAATCCAGCCAATATGGGTTCGAGCCATATATGTGAGTCAGATTGATCCAATAATGGAATTGGCTAGGGAAAATAGTATTGTGGTGCATCCGGTGGCCACCCATGCATGGTGAGACCAACTCGATTTATAGCTCGCATCATCAAATTTAGGTGGAGTTTCACATGTTTTTTGGTTGACGTCTAGAGGGTACTTACGGTCGATATCGTTGGCATGGTGATGGACTAAGTTGGACATTATTGGTTTGACTTGGGGTGGCTATAGGTGGAATGATACATATAGAATAAAGTTAAATCTATAAAGTTTGGCATATGTATCTAATGAGTTTTTTCACCCGTGCGTTATGACAGATTGTAAAAATATGTATTTGTGTATGAATAAAATTATAGGCATATATGAACATATAAAATTCATATTAATATACATTATGCGCATACGAAGAAGTAAAATCATTAACTTTTTCCAAAAATATGTTTTAAGAGCTCTAGTTTAACAAAATATGAATATGATAGCTATAACATGTAGAATTTGTTGACTAACTACGAAGGATTCAATTTCTTTACGTTTTATGAACAATTGATTATCCTGACATAATATTTATAATTTTTTTAACATACTACGTAAACTACACATGTTCATTTCACTTCACATTTAAATTTAGTAACTTTATTTGTAATGATTTGCTGTTAAATAATGATATATATTTTTGTATACTAGGTATTTCTACAACTTTTATGCTTCATCAATATACATCTCCATCCGTTGCTAGGAATATGTTGTTATATATATATAAATATATATATTATATATAATGGGGAGGGTTTAAATAAAAAACATAAATATAGTGAGAACGTAAAAATGACTTTGAAATCACTTTTTAAATTTCCAAAACACATTTTTCTTCAAAACTTTTTCAATGATTATTAATAAAATAATTTTTGCAAGCTATGATAAAAATTTTAATAAAAAATATTAATTTTTTTTACAGTCCTTATTGTCGTGATTATTCAAGATAATCACAAAAAATAACTTGATAATCATATATGATTATTCTCTAATACAATGTGATTATTATGTGTTCGAGATAATCACAAAATAGGGTTTTGATAACCACATATTTTTCATGTGATAATCTAGTTATAAAATGTGATTATTGTGAATAAAAAAATTAATAAAAATTAATTAGAAAAAGAAAAAAACGTCGATTTTTTTTAATTTTAAAAATAGCTTCTAAAAGTTATTTGAATAAGGAGCTAGGAAGAAAGGTTTGTAAAATAATGTGTTTTAAATATTTAAAAATGAAGTTGAAGTCATTTCCTACGTTCTTACGATATTCGAGTTTCTCATTTGAACCTAGATCTATATATATTTATTTATATATATATTTATATATATAGTTGTTACATTTATTTATGGCTAGCTAGAAATTATTTGAAATATCTTTTAAGTCTTGTTGTGGAGGCCAATTAATAAATTTAACAGATGAAGTTATATCTATAATTCTGCATTTTCCATAGCACGCGTACTTTTGAATATCTATGACTAGCTAGAAACTATCTTTTAAGTCTTTTTTTTTTTTTTTTTTTGAACAGCCATGTTTATAAAAAACTTCGGAAAAATGCCGAAGAGAAAAAACAAGATTACATCAAATGCACGGGGCTAATACAACATAAAGATCACGACAACTTAAACTTCTTACAACGAGACGATAACCACAAAAAAGACAATGAAACGATAGACTTAAAAACGTCTTCCGTCGACTCCACCTCTTTTTCAAAAACCACATTATTTCTATGTTTCCATACGGACCACCACCACACAAAGCAAATCGCCTCCATCAACTTTTTGTATTTGCTCGTTGCATTGAGGGTAAAAATTTGATCCATCGTCTCTTTAGGGTCAGCATCATTGAAGTCTAACTGTAACCAAGCTTTCATATGCCGCCCTATGTCTCTAGCAAATTTACACGATCCAAAAAGATGTGAGGTGGTTTCAACTTCAGTCGAGCAAATCGGGCATCTGATCGTCAACACATCAACTCCGCGGACTAATAAGTTCATCCTTGTAGGTAATGCATCTCTTACAAGACGCCAAACAAAAACATTGATCTTTTTAGGAACATATGAATTCCATCTAGTGTATGAGAAAGAACCTGACAATGTTGATCGATCGATGAAATGTCTCAAGTTTTTAACAGTAATCTGGTTAACTCCTTCCAAGTTCCAACTCCAAGTGTCATTGTCGCTTGATAAGGAGATCCCATCAATAACATAAATCATCTCAGAATACTGGTTTATTTCGTGGCCATTTCGTAGTGGACGACGCCAATCCCATGACCACTCTCCATTAATCTGTCTTTGGCTTATCTTACAAGATGGATCTCGATCAATAGCATATATTCGGGGAAAACTAGTCGCTAGAGTCTGATTGCCAACCCAAAAATCTTCCCAAAATCTAACATCATTACCATTACCAACTTTTCGGATAATAACAGAATATGGAACATGTTTCTCCTTGTGAACAATCTCAAAAGCTTTACAAATGTTTGACCACACACCATGACCTTTTGCCTTAAACGAGTGAAGAGAGTCAGCACTATGAATTGATAAAATTACCTGACTCCAAAGCGATGAAGGAACCGAGAGCACTCTCCACCTCCATTTATAACCAGCCATGATTGCTTCCCACTTAACCCATGCCATTTTTCTGTTATTTTTATTCCCTCCCCAAAAAAAAGATGCCCGAGCTAATTCCAATGCTTTAGAGACCGATTTAGGCATTCTAAACATGGAGCACACATACGTGCCTACCGCACCTAAGACTGCAGTTAGTAATGTGAGGCGACTCCCAATAGATAATAACCTTGCTTTCCAACCCGCTAGTCGTTTCGTGAATTTATCAATTAAGGGTTTCCATTCCTTTGTGCGAGTCATGCGGGCACCAACGGGGATACCAAGGTAATTCATGGGAAGGAATTCTGCTTTGCACCCCGAATATCGAGCTAACTCCATTACTTCTTCGCGACCAACACTCACTCCAAACACCGTAGACTTTTGCAAGTTGATCTTTAGCCCCGCAATAATATAAAAGATTTGGAATGCTTCACGAATAACATTCAAGTTTTCCCTTGACCATTCCCCCAAAATAATAACATCATCGGCGTAAAATAAGTGAGAAATATTAAGAGAATTAATAGACACCCCTCTGAATCTACCAGCCTTTTCCAAATTTTCAATCAGAATATGTAAACCTTCCATCTCCAGAATGAATAAAAAAGGAGCCATCGGGTCTCCTTGACGCAACCCCCGCTTAATGTCAAACTCAGCGGTTGGATTTCCATTAATGAGAATGGACGATCTAGATGAATTAAGGCACGCCAAGGTCCAGGACACCCATTTATCGCCGAAGCCCATAGCTTTCAGAACCGAGATAAGGTACTCCCAAGATAAAGAATCAAATGCTTTTGCAAAATCGATCTTGAAGAGCAACATTTTCTTTTTCTTTCTCTTATACCATTCAACAACTTCATTTAATATTAATGGCCCGTCTAGAATTTGCCTGCCTTTTATAAATGCCGTTTGTACCGAGCTCACTAAAGAATCAACCACCATAGCCAACCTATTTGCGAGGAGTTTAGCAATGATTTTATATTGCATTCCAATTAAACTAATTGGTCGAAATTCAGTGAAATATAAAGGTGATTCGATTTTTGGAAGGAGCGTAATAAAAGAAGAGTTACACCCATTCGGAATGATACCCCGAAGCTGAAACTCATCCACAAACTTATAGACATCTTCTTGCATAACATCCCAAAATTTCCTAAGAAATGCGAAAGAAAACCCATCTGGTCCAGGCGATTTATCGCCACCACAATCCCAAATCGCTTCCTTAATCTCTGACTTTGAAAATAGAGCCTCTAAAAGGTCTAACTGAACCATCGACAATTTCTGAAACCGATCCACTGGCCATTGAAAACGAGCTCCTTCAAACCTCTTAAACTTATTGGAGAAATAGTTCAGAAAACAGTCTTTTATTTCTTTTGGATCTTCAACCCATCTACCTTCATGTTTTATACCCCTTATAGATGAAACCCGACGTCTACGATTAATCATAGAGTGAAAGAATTTAGAATTTTCATCTCCTTCGATTCCCCATTTAATTTTGGCTTTTGGACGAAGATCTTGGTTTCCTTTCTCATCAAACATTCGGATATCATGAAGAATTGTGGCCCGTAAATTCTTAAGATCTGAATTTCCATGATTTGTGCCCACTTGTTTATCTACTGCTGCTAATTGAGCAATTAAGTCGTTTCGGGATCCTTCTTTAATTTTACGTTCTCGACTCCAATTCTTTACCGCACCTTTGACTCTTTTTAGTTTTTCCTTGAAATTAATACAATGGTTGTAGCCACTGGAAACTGAATCCATCCAGCTATCCTTAACACATTATTCGAGGCCTTCCATGCCTAACCAAGAATTGTAAAACTTAAAAGGCGACGGCCCAAAATCTATTGGCATTTGTGACAGCAGAATCGGTTTATGATTTGAAATAACTTCATCAAGAACAACAGCTGACAAATCAGGAATCTTGTCATAAAATTCTTGTGAAACCAGGAATCGATCTAATTTACTAGCCGATGTACAATTAGTAGCAAAACGCGTAAAACGATGACCTCCCATCGGAATATCAACCAAGTTGCAATTTGAGATAAAGAAATTGAAGTGATCTTTTAAGTCTTGTTGTAGAAAGCCATGAATAAATTAGATAGATGAAGCTATATTTACAATTCAACATGTACCATCAAAGGTGCACACGTATGAAAGTAGCAAACTTCAAAATAAATTAAATAAATGAAGCTATATCTACAATTCTACATGTACCATCAAAGCTGCACAAATATGAAAGTAGCACACTTTTGAAGGATAATTATCCAACTCAATTAGAGTACGATTTATTCATAAATAATGGCTAGTATTATGGTTGTTATTAAAATTAATTGTTAGCTACTTTTGGGTTGAACAATTAAAGGTTAGTTATGTGATTAATGATCTTTTTCATGCAGGGGGTTAAGAAAGAAAATAGTCGTTCTAGAGAAAAGGAAAAGGTCACCCAATGAAAAAATCTTTGTCTTGTGTTTGTAACAAGTTTGCTCATTTGGATAGTCAATCATGTTTTGTGCAAAAAAAAACTTGAAAACTCGATCGAGAGCTAATTGTGAAAAACTAAAATGAATTCGAATGTCTTATGTATTACATGACAACTATATATGTTTATAAAGTATCGACATATATAAACTCAAAAATCATAACACGTTTTTAAACAATTGCGTGGTGCCATAAACACTAAATTAATTTGAATCTAATGTCTATTTCTTAATAAACCTGTAGTTGGAGCGGAAGAAAATCACACGATCAAATCACAGCGAGAAAACAAAAACAGAAAAGCAAAATATATTTTTTTAGAGTTTATTGTTTTAAAATGTGTCAACTTTATACCATTTACTATTGTGTTAAAAATTCACATTGTATGTATTTAAGTTCTAAAAATGTTTACCATATGTATTTAACTATATAAAACTCATCAAAAAACGTCTTTTCGTGTAATAAAAAGCAGCAAAAAAACATACAAATATACATTTTTACGACTCAATACACATAATATAAAATTTCAAAATTCTAACTCATACACAGGGACAGATGCAGTTAGTAACTATATTTTACCTCCCACGATTAGAATTTCTGAATCCGTCACTACTCATACAATAATGAAATACGTAAAGTTTGAGACAATAAGTCATCTTTTTATATAGAAATTTAAATTTAACTAGGAAAATGCACGTTTTAACAACGTGGAGAAGTCATGGTCGTTTGGGGCACTTAACTAAATGTGATGGCGAAAAAGCTACGACTCAGAGACGATGAACACGACAACAAGGCTGCAACTGTTAGAGAGACGCATCGATAGGAGATATGACTATTATGCAGCGACAACATATAGGGAAAGAAATACGTAAGAGAAGAGATCGAGAACGACATTAACCTATGTGTGATACCATATAAATATTGTGAATAAATTTCACTGCGAACTATTTATTGAGTAACGAGAAATACAAACATAGATCCTAATATACTCTACCTCATCTATACAATCGAGTTTGAGCATATGCGTTTAGAATTTTTATAACCATTACCCTACGCTCTCCAATATTAAATGTGAACTGACTAATTAACATCAAGTTTTCATGTTTACATTAAATTTCAGAATAATATAATTGTGATTATCAGTAATTATGAAATGTATGTATTATATATATGAAAAACGTGTATATAATAAATAGTTCAAATTTTAACGTACATGCAAACATTAACCATGTGTAATGTTTATCAAAATCTGTACACTAAAGTCTAAACCTTAATTTGATGAGTATTCGTTAACACTAACTGCATATACAAAACTGGTAAGAAGTGACGAATCTTGAACAATGTTATTGATGTGGTTAAAATCGTTCTAATATTTTGGAGGAGTCAAGATAGAAAATAATATTTTTTTTTGTAACACATGTGATATAAAATTACACTAACGACACGAATTTTTGAGGGGCCGGGACCCCTCCTTGCCCCTTGTAAGATCCGCTAGTGCTTGTAAGTTGAGTCGTATAATAAATGAAAAAGGATTTTCCTGATCAGGTTAACAGAGGAGAGCGAGTTTTTTTACTTAAATGTACACGGTCTAATCGGGGTATTCTTATGACGGTGGTCTTCGATCATTTCTCTGACTACCCCCAAGATGTTTACCTAATGAGATTCAAATTTATGACCCCTTGTGAGAAAATATGACGCCTTACCATTAGACGATCTTGGTGATGGTTTGAGTCGATATGATCTTTAAAATATTTCAGGCATCATTTGGTTCAACTTGCAGTTTGTTTGGGTTTTTTTAAGAGCAGACGAAACCATCTATGTATTGCAAAAATTCCAATTAGTTCTCTCAACGACTATAGAAAACTTTAAAGGTCTTGTAGAAATTACTGCTGGAAGAAAATAAACCTCTTAGTGAATGCGTTTGGACCAAGTGGTATTAGTAACTCCCTTCAATAGATAAAGTTCCATTGTAATTTTATATTAGTTTCGTACCAGTAGTTAATAATTTTGCAGTTTGACCGTTATAAAATGTTAGTCGTAACAATAATATATAGTCGCATAACTATTCCATTCAAATCAAATTTAAGAATTTTTTAATAAACTTAAATTATGAGACATAGTTGATCAGAATACTTACCTTGAGAGGTTATTACATCATATGATCACTATATATATGTGGCATCTGGATCTACATATATATCTAATAACAATGTATATTAAGACTATAAGCACTTACAAGATAAAATCATTTGATTAAAGCTAATGATAGTTATATAACGGCTATATCATATTCCAGATATGGATAACTGTAATTATCTTAATAATAGGCTTTTATGGAAGAACATTCTAGCCATAGCTTGGTTCGATCCATGATCGTGGTTGCACACCAAGTGTGAAGAACACTATCATTTCTAGAGCCTCAAACACCTTATATTTGTCCAAAAACCTATTCCAAACCCCACTCACGATGCAGTAGTTATTGTTAAACGGTCTCTTATGGTGTGCCGCATGTTGTGATCTCGATACAAGTACTCCAACGGCTTGTAACACCACTACGATTAATGGGAGCTTGCTTTTACTCTCATGAGCCCATGCATGAAACTGCTGGCTAAACATGATGCACCCACTAGCCATCCCCACGAACCCCATAAATTCCGGTTGATCATGATACATAAAGTCAATTGGTAGCACCAAGCACGTAATAACACACCCTAACACGTACTAAAGATACATGCCAAACCGGCAAATTGCAATTTTTTAACGGGTAGAGCAAATTTTTATAGTTTTTTTCTTTGGGGAAAAGTTTTACATACGTTCAAAAAAAAGAAAATAACGAACTTCAACTCTTCTGGGAGTGATTCACTTGAAATTTCCGAGAGCAATAAAAAGTTAAGAAAACTTGTGAGCTAAGAATGAACCTACATCTACAAGCACCATCAAAGCTACTAAGTGCATTATTATCTTCCGTTTCTTTTGTCGATTTGATCGATATAAGAGCAAATTCAAAAAGAGGTGACAAAAGTCTTAATAAAATTAGATCAAACTAAATTGTTAATGCAGATAGTTTAAGTTTCAATCCTTATTATAACACAAATATAAACTTATGTTCATCAAACTTTTATGTAACTTTAGTTACCCTTTTTCGAAAATTTGACTTTCGTATATGAATTTTGAGTGCTCTCGCATATTAAATCAAGCAAAATTTGAATAACGGAAGAATTGGTTTCATTATGATTTGAAACTGGAAGAAGTTTTTTGTGGGTTTTCAAGTGGATTTATTACTTTCAATTTCATTGTATGCCAGCCATGGTACTATTTTTTTTTTTTTTCGATTTTCAGGCTTTACGGGCCTGACCTGACTCACCAGATAACTAATTTGTTGGGCTGTTGAAAATTGAGTTTGGTTTACCGGTGAATGGGTGATAGACATCTAAAACTCTATAAACCCGAAACAATTAACCCATCACTATTTTAAACAACCGAGTTTGAACTATCAATTTCTCCACCAGTTTCGGGTTAAAGAAACAAGAAAGTATGATAACCTTTTTATGCTGATTAATGTTTGATAACAAAGAATGAATGCAATGAGCATTGAGCAATGGTGTATTCTATATACTTCTTTTATTTGTCAATATAAAATATTTAAATAAATAAATAACAAGTATCATGGAAGAGAAGTCGCCGGAGAATCCTCCGCCGCCTCCGTCCAATCGGCGTTTGGTTCACTCCATGACCGCGGCCGGAGACCAAACTTAAAGAACACCAACATTTCTAGAACCTCAAACACCTTATTCTCATCCAAAATCCCATTCCAAACGCCACTCACAATGCAATAATTGTTATTATATGGCGGCCGGTGGTGGGCCCCATGTTGAGGTCGAGACACCAACACTCCGGCATCTTGCAACGCCACCACAACCGGAGGCAACTTGCTCTTGGTTCCATGAGCCCAAGCATGGAACTGCTGGCTAAACATTATGCACCCACTAGCCATCCCCACAAATCCCATTACTACTGGCTGATCATGAAATATCAGATCGATTGGTAGCACAAAATAAGTAACTACACGAGCTAACGCGTGTAAGTTATTTGCAAACTGACGTTTGGTTATTGTCCAGGGCCATTTATGATGGCCTTGGAATGCATCAATCTGCGGACCAAATATTGGAGTTGAGGCATCGCCATAATTGTCGATGCCCCAATGGTATACACCGGACCCAAGGTCCGCAAACAAGTAACCGATGAACCCAGATAATACAGGTTCAAGCCATATGTGCGAGTCTGCCGATTCAACAACGGAAGCGGCTAAGGAAGCGAGTACGGTAGTGCACCCGGTGGCCACCCATGCACGGTGTGACCAAGTCGATTTAAGACTTGGGTCGTCGTTTTTAGGTGGATTAACGAGCGGTGTGGCGTTGATAACTAGTGGTTCAAGTTTTGGTCTAGTCTTTATTGGAGTTGTGACGGCACAATTGACACGGTGGTGGTGGTGATGGCGTCGAGTGGTTGTGGTCTGGTGGAGGTGGTGGTGTTGGGGTAAGATGGACATTATTTGGGTTTGAATTGGGGTGGCTAGATGGGTGGGTTCGGGGTGTTATATGTAGATTGGGAATTTAAAAAGAAAAAAAAAAAAAGTGGTTGGTGTTGCTTGTTGGTCTACGTGGGTTTGTGAAGGTCGCTAAAGTGTTGGATTATGGTTTGTGGTACACAATAGAAGTTGAATATTTGTGGTATACATCTTATATTTGTTGTGACTTTAATTTAAAGCTTGTTGTGGACAGGAAAATAATGGAAGTATATTAGATAAAAGACAAGTAGGTTGTATTGGGTTGGAATAGGATTCAACTGGAACCAAGTTGAAAAGTTAGAAGTGTTGATGTTCGAAAATAGTATTAAGAAAACATAGGTCTGCTCTGGATGTTAAACAATAAAACTAAGAGCTACAAGTAAAATAACAAGAATTTAGTCTTGTACAGAAATAAAATTTTTATTATTATTTTGTTCACATTAATTGTCTTGACTGCTACAAAATAAAATCTAGTGAAATAACTATAGACATAACATTAAAAAATTAATTAATAAATAAATAAATTCCAAACGAGTCACTTATTAGAACACAAAGATAAATCACTTAACTTTCAATAGAAATGTGATCCGTATATCATCTAAATTGCTTAATACGAACACACAAGTACAACATCATATCTTATACCCACTTATAACACCAATAAAAACGAAAGCCAGGATAGTATATAGTAGTTTTATTGGTATACATTTACTTCCAAATTTAACATTCTATGAACATCAACTTTAGAGGGAGACAGTGTTTGGAGTTGTTCTTCAAATTGTTTATCTGTTAATTACATTGCCGATACGTAAATAAATTATTTCAAGTGTTCTGTAACAAATTGACAATGTATCTATCTTAAAATCAGTCCCTGTAACATGGTAGGCGTGTTTGGATCTATTTATTTGAAAAATGATAATGAGACATGATATATATTTATCGTTTTATTAAAAAAATTATAAAAGTTAATAATCTAATTACTTATCAGCTTGTCAACTTTAACAATAACTTATACTATAAATTTTGATAAGAAATTATATATCCAAACAGAAAGTGTATATTATGAAGTGAGACGACGACTGAAAGCTGGATATTTGTCGTCAATTGAGAGCATTGTTTATACCCTCAAGGCGATTTGGAAAGAAGATGCTGAAGGGTTGGATTGTGTGTTGGATGTTTTTGAGTCGATGATTTGTAGATCAAAGGAGATGCAAGAATGAAAGATTGGAATCTGAAAGCAATAGTAGTAACATGTAAAGTTCAAATCTTGTTGTTATACATGATTTTGAGATTGTGATTTACATGTTTATCTTTGAAAAGTATAAAAGATTCAATGAGTTTTATGTTACTTTCAGAATCTTGAAGGCTTAGTTAAAAGTTGCATATTCAAATCACACCTTTTATTGGCCATACAGCACATTCTAGAGAAGATTGTATATCCAATCATGCATCAGAACTTTAAATTGAAGTTCATATCACTTACTTGTGTACTGTGGCATGAGAATGCATATTTAAGTGCAAAAGCATGTTACAAGCAACAATCTCACACATCCTGAAGATTCTACAATCTGTTGTGTTCAAAATTGTAATATACGAATATGCTCCAAAGATTGTAAATGGATTCCTCCAAACCCTACTATATCCAATTTTGTAACTATTATAACTAGCAATTAGGTTGGGTGTTTTGCAAATCCAGGATTTAATCAACATATATTTCAACTTAGCTGAGGTGGTAAAATGAGCACATATATATAGATTGGGTCACACATAGCAGTTGAATTACACGCTTTAATAAGTTACATGCCTCTACTTTCAGAATGTCATAAAAATCATTGAAGAAATCCAACAATTGGTATCCAAATTTCAGTAAATTGATAAGCCTAAAAGATAAAGTTAACCAAATTCCTATAAATGTAGTAATGTTCCATTTCTTAGTCATTTAAAAGTTTTAAACTATCTTTAGACTGTTTGGGATTGCTTATATTAAATGTTTATGTGTTTATTATCTATTTTGATAGCAGATAACTAAACAAACACACTCCTAAAAATTGTTCAACTCATTTCTCAAATAATAATAATAAATAAACTTTTAAATATTTTGTCACCTGCTTTAAGCAGAAGATAGGTTACAAATAACCATCAAATGCTAAAACTTATTTCCCGGCAGCGCCACCACCAAGCCCCACAGCCATTCCTTTTTCTCTACCGTCACATAACAAAATCACATTTTGACGACGACCCACCATTCTCCCCACTCCACAAATCCCCAAAACCCCAAATTCAAAAACCTCACAATAAAAAAAACAAAAATACTGAATCAAATCATAAACCTAAAATCAAACTTCCAATAAAGTCCGATTTACCCTTTGATTTCAGGTACTCATACTCTTAAATTTACCCAACTGTTGAACCAATTGGGTATAGGGAAACGCCCAAGTTTTCACCTTTTGGGCCGGGTCGACTTGATCGGAAATGGACCGGGACGGCGGCTTTGGCGCAGAAGGCGGTGGATGTGAAAAAGGTTGAAGAAGAGAAGAATGTGTTTCTCGGGGAACCCTTGTCAGATGATGAAGTGCTGGAGCTTGTTGAAAGATACAGGCATAGCGATTGCTCTCGACAAATTAATTTGGGTAAAAAATATGACATATTTATGATTATGATGTTCCATTTTTATATATTTTTAATCAGCTTATTTGAAGAAATGTAGAGGTGGCAATGGGTTCTGGTCGAACAACTGACGATTGTGTGTCTGTCAAAATGGGACTTGATAGGCCGACCCAACAACTGTTTGTCCATCTTACCCATATTTTGTAGATAGTTGATGTATTGAATAATACTATAATAATGCTATATTATAAAACTGATTTAGGACATTGTAAGCATTCGTATACATGGTAAGTGACTTTTGACCCATATTGTCTTTTAAGTTAAATTTCTGCACTTGACCCGTTATCAATGAAATACAAACCAAATTGTCCGTTTCCACATAAATAGTTGAAATTGTAACCCTTCAAGCTAATGCATTCCTCCAACGCTAATGTTAAGCCTTAACATTATAAAGATTGTGGCCTTATGCTTACCTTTCATGTGCCAGTTTTAGGCCATGATGTTACCATGTCGGGTCATGTATGTATTACGCTATCTCTCCCAAAAGATGTTCATTCTTGAGATAATTGAACAGTAGTGTTCGTGTGCTGAAACTGTAGAAGGGAACATCTGATCGAATATAAATTTTATGATAAGATGTGATTACTAAAACTATTGATGTGATAGGAAAGGGCGGAGTTACTCACAACATGATTGATGACATCCATAACCATTGGAAGAAAGCCAAAGCTGTGAGGATCAAGTGTTTAGGAGTCCCAACCCTTGACATGGACAACGTTTGTTTCCATCTCGAGGTTTGAATCTATTGTTCTTTTACTTAGAGGTGGAAATTTTGACCCATTTACTGTATAAGGTTTGACTCTGGTTCTTACATTTATCATTTCTAACGGGTCAAATTGGGTCTAAAGTCGCTAGAAGTGTATAGTTAGTACATGCAACCGACTACTTCATTGTGTTTAAAATATTATATGGATATTGTAATAATGCATCTTTTGTAATCATATTAACATGGCTAAGTTATATAAAAATTGGGCAAAATCGTTTTTGGTCAAACCGAGCCGACCCATTTTGGCCCACTACACAACACGCCTTTTTGCCACTACTTTTACTGAATTGGATTCTCTAAGCAGGCTCTTAACTGATGGGTTTGTAGAAATTTGCAGGATAAATCAGGCGGGAAAATTATATGCCAGCAGATTAATATCTTGCTACTGTATCGGGGACGAAATTATGAGCCTAAGAGTAGACCGGTTCTTCCTTTAATGCTATGGAAGCCATATCCTCCAATTTATCCGAAGCTTATAAAAAATGTTGCTGACGGGTTAACGTTTGAAGAAACTAAAGAAATGAGGTACCGGGGACTTAACTCTCCTCCATTAATAAAACTAAGTATGTAGTTTTCAGGTTACTTGAGAAAGAGATTTCAGCCACTTCTATGTGACATCCCAGACAATATACCGCAAGTTTTATGGGATAATTACCGAAATCTTTTCTCCTCTATATGTACTCTGCTTTCTTTCCGTTTCCATAGTTTTCATAAAGGTGGCAAAATGACCGGGTTGGATAATTGCCTAATTGGTCAAGAAGGGTCATATTCATGTATGGGTCAACATAGGCCAGTTTGGGATGAGGGTGACCCATCAACACCTATATGCCTATTTGTTGTATTTTGTTCATAATTAATGTATTAAATATTGATTACAATATCTAACAGCATAAAATAATAGATAGTTTCTTTTAAATAACACGATAGGACTTTGGAATCGTTTGAATACAAGTTAGATAAGTTATGACCCATTTAACCATTTGACCTATTTCAAGTTTTGCTAATTTTATCCATCTGACCTATTATTAAAGTTATACACACTTAACTGACCTATTTCCATGTAAATTCACCTCTAACTTTTCAGTTGATGGAAATTTGCTCCTTGTGCAGCAAGAAACGGCGTGTACGCTAATGTGGTCGAGAAAGTGAGGGAGGCCTTTCAATATGAAGAAGTATTGAGGCTCGATTGTGCCCATGTGGGTATGAGCGACTGCAAAAGGATCGCTGTGAAGCTAAGGGTATTTGTTTCCCACCTTATAATCAAATCTTGTGGTAAAAAGTTTTGATCTTTACGTTTCTTGAACACAAATTTGATAGTATCGTTATGGTCTCCGTGAAAGGATTTGGTACCTTGTGTCCCCATATTGTACAAAGACAAACAAATCATTCTCTGGAGAGGGAAGAAAGCTGTTGAAACTGCTTCAGATCCAAGTTGAGATCTTTGGGAGTTGCAGCTTATATGTGTTTCAAATGGCTAAATGCCTACATGCAGATAGATGGTTTTGTACATTTTAATTGTTGTTGTTGATTAATGTTTGGTTCTTTTGATTAGTACTAAATGAACTTTGTGTGATTAATAAATCTTCTTGTTCACGTATGTTATTGAAAAATATGTGAATATGTAATGACTTCTTGTTTAGTTTTGTTAATTTGATATCATGATATATAATCATTATTTAGACGTAAATGTTGATTGAAATGTATCAAAATCTCATTATTTCGTGGCTTACGATGAGATTAGAGTTTTCCCAAACATCAGTTTAATCATTTTCTACCAACTAAGAAGATGGGGAGGAAGTATAATCAAAGTTCTTAGAGGTTGAATATATAGTTAATGCCATTTTCTTGTAATAATAAAATAATAAAACATAAAATATCAAGATCAAATAACGTAGTGATAGTAATTATAATAAAAGTCTTGATTATTATTGTAGTAATGTAGTTTTAATAATATTTATTAACGTGTTCGTTAGTTAGCTCGTAATTTTTGTAATTAATTATAAGTGTTCCGATTACCTTCTCACGTTTATGATAAATTACTTGAATATAATAAATAAATATAAGCAATCTTGGGTATTATATAAAGTACAACATAATAATAAACAAACATTATCCTTCACATTTATGGGCGTATAATCGAATATTTAATATACCTAAAATTCGTGTTACACTATTGTATACATGGGTCAAACTGGGGTTGCCATTTTTAATGTTGGCTAATACTATCATATTGCATGTTGTTTAGGGATCTCCTAAGTTAGTTGTGTTCTTTTATTTCAAGAATATTTTTTGGTGTCTAAATATATTAGGAGTCTAGATGTGATTCTATTATTTGCTAGTACTACCACTAAAGTTGACTATCTTATACGTGGATATAAGAGTGCCCACTATGAAGACAAATAATTTGAAGACACGCTCTTATGTCACCGTCACATGGGCCCTGCATTTATCCAAAAGAAAAATATAAGCTAGCCTCGCTTCTCTTCGTTGCTTGATGGCCCGATCCATGCGAAAACGGACGAAGGACATAGTTGTGCCTATGGCATCCTCCCATCCTTGCTCGAAGACAGGTGGCAAAGGACGCCACCATAGACATTGCTCTTAGAAGTTCCAAATATTCATATTTGGGAATAAAAGAAATAGCATATTTGATCATGTATGATTTTTTTTCATTTTTATGTTTAGTAGATGAGGATTAAAAGAATAGCCTTCCTCAGTAAGAAGGTTTCATATAATTTTTTAGAAGTTGATCATATATTTAGGTAAAAAAAGAAGAACAATTTCAAGGTGATATGAAATTCACGTACACAGCCTTATTTGATATAAATGGATAATTATATGAGGTTTTTCATAAAGTTATTTAGAGTGAGTGAATTTTTGACTCAAAATGTTGTTGCCTAGTCAAGGTAATTATGTGATTGTTTATGACCATTTTCCTTATTACTTTCAAGATTTGTGACTACTGAGATTGGAACAGATCTTTTGTGAGAGCATTAAACCGCCTTACCACTAAACCACCTAGACAACGCTCTTCCTTAGTATGTTAAACCTAATCGAGTTATGAAAATGCCTTCATTTTTAAAAATTAATCCAAGTTCGAGCAAAGTTGATAAAATTGTCAAAAATGACTTTTCCTCTTGTTGTGTTATTACATCTTGCATCAATCTAAAAAGGAAAAAAAATATAACTTTGCATCACCCATATATAGATAAGTAGCTAATAACTTAAAAGAGAGATCGAATGAAAAAAATTCAATACTTAACCTTAAAAAGAATTTACTAGTATAAAAAAATATGTAAATTTAACCATATAAATAGATGTAAATATAAAAAATAACACAAAATATATAAAATCGAAACCCGTGAACAAAAATATGTAGAGGTTGCTAATAGTGGTCAAATATGATAGTTATTTGTAGATGTTGCTTGAAGAACATTATGATATTCTTAGTGAGTTGGTGTAGATTATATCACTTACAAAAACTATACTAAATAAATATTTAAGTTAATCATTTTAATTGTCAAAGAAAAAATAACAGTTTCAATAAAAGACATTTAAAATAATTAAATTAAATCGAAAAGCTTATTAAAAAAACTAAATTAACTAAATATATTTTTAAAAAATATTAAGTCTAAATGAATTTAAAATTTGAAAAATAAAAAATTACACGGATGGACTTTGTGGTTTATGAAATTACACTCGCAATCTTTGAATTTGCTAAAATGACCATTGGACCTTCATATACATGACACATGCCAAAGTTTAATAGACTTGAGTAACGTTTGTTAGGAAAAAGAAATATATGTGCAAGATCTTGCAATCAAAGAGACGATCAATGTAAAAAAAAAATAAAAAAAATTGTAAGGACAAAATGTATATTGAGACAAACTACATGGACAAGTTGTGTAAGTTTTTCACAAATAAATTAGTGACTTTTACATAATCTCTGCATTTTGATTTTTGTGCTCAAATCTCATTTTGGTGAAGAAAAAAAAAACTATAGAACCGTCAAAAGTAAAATAAAATAAAATACTCATACATACAAATATATGTGCTTTTAAATCTTGGATTCAAGAGTCTATATACGCCCAAGAAAAAAAGAAAAAAACAAAAGTCAAACTAAAAATATGTGCAATTACTAGGCCTCATCGAACTTGCTACTATTTCATTAAACATAAACATAGATGACTACTCAGGTATACTCTGAAGAGCAGGTCTCCATGACTGTTCATTAGGATCAAACGCTTTATCACCACCGTTGATTAACAAAGTCAACACCTGTTGTAAAGTCAAACCTTGCATTTCCTTCATACCCAGTAATTCCTCTAACTGTTTTTTAGTTATCTTAATCTTCACCTCTGTTGTTGGTCTTTCACCGGAATCTTCATCTCCGGCGACTGTATTTTTTCGAATTTCCCGGCGAGGTTCGCCGGAAAGTAAGGATTTTTCCGGTGATGAATCCGGTGATCCCCAGTAATCGCCGCCCCATTGTTTGTCGGAATCTTTTCTTACGCAATTTCCCATAATGAGTTTGTTAATTAGTGAAACGAATCAGAGATTATTTTGAATTAAATGGTGGGTACATACTATATATAGATACTGAAAGGGTGCATGTAATAACATGGAGAAGGAAGGGTCAAATAAGCGATATGGATTGCCACGTTGGATGATGGAAAGGGTGTCCTACCTGGCAGGTGCAGGAAGTATAGTTGGTTTGACACTTTGACCCTGTTCCAACTACCTAACTCAATAGTTTTTTCTTAAAAGTAAGAATACAAAATATTACAATTTAATACGAAGTATATTATTTGTTTGTTTATAATTATTAAAAAAAACTAGTTAACCATTTAGAGCATATCCAATATAATCACTATTTTAATACAAAAAGATTTTTCTTAATAATATGTCTGTATAAGAAAAAGTTTTTCTGATGTATTATATTTTTTAATTAATTTAAAATATACAATTAAATAGTATAGTATTATAATTTTTATATAATACTTAAATTGTCATAATAAATTTTAAATCAATATATTATTCTATTTAAATTTAAAATGTAATGAGAAGCATTATATTTAAATTTCAAATATATAAATGAAAATGTTATAAAAATTTGTAGAGTTTTTTTTAATAAATTGATAGCAAATGTTATATCTAGTAAATTTTAAAAATATTAATACCAAATTTTTAGTCAATATATCATATTAATACATTTTACTTATTACTATAAAACATCTAACGTAAGCGATGAAATTTAAAGTTTATTATAAATGATGTCAGTACTTCGCCGATTATACTATGTTCATCTAACAATTTTTGTAATATTAAAAGAACTCGGTAATGGTTAATATGTCATATACTTTTCATAATTTCAATATGCAAGGTGTTTCAATTTGTTGATTATGCGGTTTATAGTTATAGTTGTAATATTTTATAAGTTGATAAAAAGGGTATGATAAGAATTTTTCATCTTTGAACTTAAAATTATATGAAAAAAATGTAAAAACCCTTTATAAGGGTGTTAGATATACATTCTTATTTAATGTGAATAGTGTTTAGTGATGCACCAAATTTAGTACAACACTAAATACATTTGTCTTTACATTAAAATAGTTTAATATCTAGTGTTAATATTGGAGTACATATTTTACACTTTTACGCTATTTTAATACAAAAATATACGTTTAGTATTAATATTGGAGATGCTCTTAGATCGTAGATAGTACAAATTTACTATTTTGGAATATAATTTAATTTTAGATCGACATTGTTGCATGCATCCATGTCAGTAGCGGTTAGTAAAATTTTTCTTTTTAATGAGAAAATATTAAGCTTACTAAGTTCTATAAAACAAAGATAGAGAATGAAAAAAATGGCATTATAAATCCACCTTACGTGTGTTTTGGATTAATTTATTTGTAAAAGTTTTGTTTTAGAGTAACATGTCTCATAACTATAATTTTATTATTACTTTATCTTCTTTTTCTTTTCTTTTTTGCTATGCTACATGTAGATGCAATGAAATATGTTACCGTCAATAATGAGTGTTTCATACATTTATAGTTATTACTGTGTTAAAATAAACATGAAAATATGGTGATCATAATGTGAAATAGCTCGATCCTAGTAACTCTTTGTAAAATTCAATTCTTGGTCAAGTAGGATTTGATCAAGCTTGGTATACTTTTTGAATTGGTCATACAAATATTGAATTTCAACATATTTGTATTTTTAATTGGGTCTCAATGATTTAAACTACATTGAGATATTATCCATACTTTTGCAACAAATTGTAAGAGCAATAATATGTTTATAAATTACCCACATCTCAATCGAGCCGATAAACCGAAAACGACACGTTTAGAAAATTACTATAAATGTTTGAAGACCAGGTAACCATGACTGTTGATTTCAATTCAAATTAGTCGACACCGATTAACTTAATCCTGGTTATCTTTTTTAATCCCGGTCACGTCGACGTATTCCCGATAAGTCTTTTAATATTGTCACTAATAAGTTTAAACAACAATAAATTATTATACTTCAATCAATATCTAAGTATAATCAACTAATAGTTAAAAAACATTAATTTGTAACACAATATAAGTACAAATATTATTACATATTTTAAGGTCTTAATGTGAGATATTATTATCATATTACATAAAATAAAAATATCGATTGAAAAGCAAAAAATAATAAAAAATACATCGTGTTAAAAATTATCGATAGCGTAAATGATGTTATAAGAATATAATATAAGTAATTTCATTTAATCATTTAAACGTGTTACATCTATAATGATTATATAGTGGACAAACATCAATATTATCGACAGTATTAAAGATAGTGCAGTTAACCAATTAACAGATAAAATATGACACTTCAACTTTTTATGATACATGATCATCTCCTCTTTTAACCCCAATAACATCTTAATAAGTGTTGTTAGCCGCATATTGTAGTTTCCATTGTATAATTAGTCAAAAACTCGCAACGAGCAGAAAAGTGACTTGCTTAGTTGATCTGGCTTGAAAATCAATAAGCCGGCCTAACGGTGAACCGGATTTTTGGTGGGTGTGAACACAAATTAAAAATCGGATCTACAAGTGTGAACATGAATCAAGTAAGATGATCCCATTTTATGTCCGTGGATGTGTAGTGCACCTCTTACCATGTGGTGGTTCACATGTAACTAACAACCCAACTAAACCAACCATGTTCTCTTTGTTAAATAATTTCAATGTTCTTATCATTATTTTGTTTAACCATGAACATTCATTAATAAAATAATAAAATTATGATATATACATAGAAATATACAGTATGCGAATAATCACCCATGATTTGTACGGAGTATAATACAACACAAATCGACTTGTATGAACAAAATGTAATCGCTATTTCTAGCACATACCAACTAATTGATTTAACTGTTGATAACATAATATTTCAATTTAATAAATAACAACTATGCATACAACATCCATGGTGCATCTCGCAAATTATAAAAAAAATAAAAAATAAAAACACAAATAAAGAGAGTGTTGAAAACATAAGGAATAAGCCGCAACAAAATTCCACTACGATTTCCAATTAAAATTGTCGCCCATTTTAACTGCCTCCTGCACGTGAATAGTTAACTTGGTGTAGTCACCAATCAATGATATAGTCGAACGGTTTAGACCATCAGAATTCTCAATCAAAGTGGCCATTTATCGGTCTTGAAAATTAAGTTAACTAGAACAAATATACATATTATTTATTTAAGTACATTCGTTTTAACTTTAACTGTGAGATTTTAACTAAAATCTAATAGTTGAAAGATAAGTTATATACCGCTAGCCAGTTAGAGTGATGGCCTTTTGAAATTATTAGCTGTGTTCACAATTCAGTTTAGTTGTTTTTGACAAAATTGAGTCGAATTGAATAATTTAGTTGTTTTTGACAAAATTGAGTCGAATTGAATAATTTGATTGTTTATTAATTAAAACCGTTCAATGTTGATTTTATCTATGATTTGATTTAGTTTTTTGATTTCGCTTTGGTTTCTTATTAGTTATTTTGGTTTATAACCGAATTTTATGCTATGAGCTCATTAAAATATGTGGGCTACAATAATGGATAAAATATATTAAGAAGTATTTTGTAAAGATATAAAACACTAAAGTAAAAATAATTATACCATATAAATTAGAATACGTCAATAAATATTTTCAAAGATTTGACAACACACTTAGTCAAATATATATGCTACAACATTTCAATATGTTACAAAAAAAAGTGAGTTAAAATATACTTCATTATAGTAATAATAAATTATGTATGTATTTCTTAAGTTCGTGGGTCAGTAATATCATTAAATAACTTAATATAATATGAATTGTACAGTGAGTATATAATAAACATATTTTTAATTAATTAGTAATTAAACATCGGTTTGGTTATTAACGGTTCGATTAGCTCAAATCATAATCAAGCATATTTTATGTTGCGTGCAAAATATTGAGGGGTTTATGGGTGATTAATCTTTGACACTCCGATGCACGTGCAAACTTGGTTCGAGATTCACTCAATCGAAGGTGGTCAAGAGATTAACCCTCAAAATCAAACAGCGAAGTAATTTCGAGTGTATGAGCTGCTTGAAATTAACGAGGGCAAACACTAGTTTATATAGTGAAACCCTACATTCTATAAAGTTTTAGAAGGACGTCAATTAGTGTGTGAGAGTGTAGACATTCTATGAGATATGTGCCGATGTAGACGAATCAGATGACCTACCAAGTTAGTTGGGTGGCCATGCAAATAACAACCTACGTGAATATTCCGTGTTGTACTATTGTCAGGTGTTGTTGGAAGATCATGGAAAGTGTATGTTAGCCGAGCTCGTGAATGATGACACTTGAGCTCAAATGTTAGCTAAACGGATTTCAATTTTAGGAGAATAACCGTAATGCTAATGGGAACTTGTTCTGGAAAGTGATATTCAAGGTCCGAGATCGGATATGGCATAGCACCGGTTCAACTATGTCACTTGATAGCAGTTTTATATGATCATGATGTTATATACATCATTAAATCCGAATCGAATTGAAACATTTGATTATTGCATTATCAAAAATCAAACTATCAATATTTCTTCTAATTTAATTTCTTCGATTAAATTATTTCGGCTATAATTCGAATTTTTGATTTTAATTCTCAACCCTATAAATTATAACATGACATTTATTAAATTATAATTTAATAACATGAGAATTATATTATATACCTATATATATTAATATTTTCTGGATACTATTATATTTAACTTTGTAGAACTCACATGATTCAACTTTATAGGTTTTTAATTAATGAAATGCCGTTCCCCGTTATATTCACCGTCCATATTGCTAGATGCCTAGATGAAAGCATGATAAATAAATTGATAGGTACTTCATCATTCAATTTTATCGCTTCTTAAAAAAATACATTATCATTTGTGTACTAATGACAACAACAATAATAACAACAACAACAACAACAATAATATAATAATAATAATAATAAGTTTACTGTTTTTCACTTTTAACTAAATCATGTATCGTTAAACGAGCAAGATTTGTATGTTATTAATTCGAAAATTTGAGATGGATTATTATAGCATATTATATAAAAATTAATATAATATATACTCCGTATTTGATCATGAAGCTAATACAATATTTTATATGGTCAGTTAGTAAGTGACCCAACATTTGTATTAAGCCCGTCCAATGGGGCCCTTTGGGTCAATGGTGATATAAATGCGTTTTAAGACGTTTTTGAAGGCCCAGGTCATGACTAGACAGCCCATCTAACTTTTTAATGCTTTTTTAACGTTTGTATCGTCAGATAATTAATTTTGCAGATGTTATGATATTTAATTTTTCATCAACTATTTATAAGAGTAACAAACAAAATATAAATAGAATAATGATACACGTACTATATAGGTATGTATACTGAATTTGCACACAAGTACTATTGTTTGATTATTAATTCTAAAAAATAACTAACAAAAGTATTAGTAATAGTACTAAAATTGTACTAATAATTTATTTACTATTCTAACAACATGTTATCTCAAAATTGAGAATAAGTATAACGTGCACATAAAATACATTTAAAATATTAAAGAAATTGAAAGGTTTACTGATAATTTTAACAGTTAATTTTTATAATCAAATAATAGTTTATTTTTATGTTATGCAATTTACCTATAAAATTTAATTAGTTTCCTTAAAAAGGTTTTATGAGTTATCCATGAATCAAAATCCACATTGATCTATTAGTGTACTAGCAATTGATTACATAACCTCGATATATACTTTAATGACCTTAAATAAAATATCAGTATATTAAATGAGATATATTACACGCATATATAAAAATTAATGTTTAATCTCCTTTTAATCTTGAACATAAATTTTCAATCTTATAAGTAAATAAATTCTATTAGGAATAAAACTTGAATAATCAAGTCATTATTTTTATGTATATGTATTTAATGCAACTGTAACATCTTAGGCAAATTTCATATCGGCCATGGACACGAGAGATTTTAGGTTTATAAAGTAAATCTCATCCTTATTAGACACAACGCGTTTTGGGTCACAAGTACAGCAGATCCCATGAGAACTCTGTAGTTAAGCGTGTTCGAGCGGGAGTAGTACTAGGATGAGTGACCTCCTGGAAAGTCCTTGTGTGGTTGTCAAAAAAAAGCCGTGCGCTAATGGCAAAACGGACAATATTGTGATCGTGGTAAGGCGAGATGTTACAGCAACTCTTGTATTTGATATTTGAAGTCAAACAACAGTTGTTCATAGAAATAATAAAGTGACATGTTTAAAAACTATGAATCGAGTACTTTTACCT
Organism: Logfia minima; assembly: GCA_963921325.1. Taxonomy (NCBI): domain Eukaryota; kingdom Viridiplantae; phylum Streptophyta; class Magnoliopsida; order Asterales; family Asteraceae; genus Logfia; species Logfia minima. Next base: position 3,891,151 of record OY992768.1, read on the forward strand.
CTAATTTTTATTGTTTTAATCGGTATAAATTATTTTTAAAATTTAATAAATGGTACTTAATTATACATTCTTTGGTGCTTGATATTTAATATACTAAACTTATAAATTCAGTGTACTACACACTCAAATTTGGATCTATTAACATCATTGCTATCTATATTGTTGACTTTCATAAATTCATAGTTTTTTAGACAGTCTTACCAACTTTAACAAGAGACCAATGACGTACATAATCATCATATAAATAATTAAAGTAACTTATGAAAATTACTTTATGAACAGTAATGAGATTAAATAGAAATTTAACTATGTTGTATACGATAACGGTTAATTAATTGATTGATAAATATAAATATCAATGTTGCTTTAAGTTATTAAAACTGGAATGTTGGAAAACAAAATTAAAGTGCATGAGATTTACCATGCCTCAAGAAATAAATGATGGTAAACTAGTACATTACCCGCATATTATATTGAAATATATAATTTTTTGATATTAGTTCGACTTTTCAATACCTTATTTTTTTATCATAATTAAACAACTATTAAAAGAAAGTTAAATAATAAGAAAAACATTATTTTTATATAAACAAACACGATAAGATAAAAATTGAATGTAAAAAAGTAAAAGGTTAATTAAGAATGATCTTCAATTTAGTAAAAATTAATATTAAATTGTTTAAAATTGATTCCATTTGAGATTATTTTCGTTTAATTTGAAGTTTTATTTAAGGAGTAATATCTTTTGTCATTAAATTTTTATTTATTTTATAGTTGCTAATCATATGTTTTCTTCAAATTAAAATTTAATATTATAATTGTCAATTAAATTTACTAAATTAATTAGTGAAAAGGGATATAATAGTAATCTACACTCTTCGAAATTTAAAGAGTTAGCCGTAGATCTAAATCTATCTAAATCTAAATGCTTTATAAAATAAAAATAAAAATATACGATAACTGTAGAAAACAATTATTAAATCATGAAAAGAGTATCCAAGGGGGAACACAACATGGCTGCATGTTCCAGATGCACACGTGGCGGTATCCTCGTGGGGCCTGTCCCCATACATCTGCATGTAACGGCGTACTCTTTGTCTTCTTTTTCTTAGTTTTTACAATAGTTTTTAAACCAATTTTAATTTTAATCTTTTAAATTTTAACTATCTAAAAGAATAAAATTTGACCGCATAGTGGTCTGTTATTAGGTACTGCGTAGTAACATTAATCAAAGTAGTTAAGGTAACAAAGATGATTGTTTTGAAATTAGATATGAAGTTAAACAAGCAAACAACCTAAATTTATTATTTGACCTAACATATTTATAAATTATTTTGATGATAGCGAATGAAAGAAAAACCATGCAAATTATAAAAATAACATAATCTTAGTATTAGAGACAGCAAAGCCGATACGTTTCTATCTTTGATATCGGAGACAAAACAGTGATACATGGGTTTAAAATATACGTCTAATTTATTTATCATATATACATGGATCCCACTTTTTTTTTTTGCTTTTTGCCAATCATTTTATTTTATTTATTATTTAAATAATTATGTCTAGATTTATACACACATTTTAAATCACATGAAACATTTTGTTGAATTAGGGATTATTGTGAATGTAAACAATTTGTATAATCTTTAATTGAACAAAATTTCATTAATTTTCTTGAAGAAACTTTATTTCCGTTTGAGTGTAATCTCAAAATTTTATATTATTTATTGCATGTTGGTTTTTTCCTTCTAATTTTAGATAGCCAATTAGCAATAAACTTTTCCTGAGATCTAGCTGGTAGTCATTTGTCAATGTCATATCATATGTTACACGAAATGATATGTTGGTAATTACTGCTCTATTGGTCTTTCCTTTTATAGTGTCGCAAAAAATTAATTATTTTAATGATAATATATAATATATGATATATTTCTGATCTTACCTCATAGAATATATGTTTGCTCTTTAACCCCTCCAAGAGTTTTATGTGGCCTAGACATGATTAATTAACTGAATAAGCAATGACATAAATAACCAAAATATACAAGAGACAGTGACAATTTATGCTAATTTTAATTCTAATTCTAATTCTAATTCCATCTAAATCAAGATCTTTAAAAGTTCTTGCAACTCAAAGAATTGAAATTATAGATACATATTTTATTTGCAAAAAGACGATAATTAATATGATAGATTAATCAAAGTCAAGTGTTTAATAATTAATATGTCACATTTAATCATACTTAGTCAATTTTGTTGCGTCTATGCATCCTTTAAGGTATGTTTGATGAAGTAGCTGTAGATTGTAGTTGTAACTGTAATTTTAGATTCTGAATTTTTCATTTGATTATAAAGTTACAGTCTGTACATAATAAATAAAATTTTATTTTTATAAAATCTTTTTATTAAAAAAATAAATGTTAAAACTCTTAAAAAATTCATGTCAAACGAACTCTTAATATCTAAATAATAAAATATAAATCAACACTATAAAAATCAATAATTATGTGATAATAGATTTCTAAATATCCACATATAAATGATACGTTTTTACAAAACCCAACATGTTAGCATTAAAACCAAAAGCCGACAATAATGTATAATGTATAAATAATTAAATTAAAATTAAATTCCCTATAAAGGATAAAGGATACATAATTATTGTAATTCACTAATAATTCAAATTTTACATTAAACCCCCTTCTACTTCAAGACTTAATACACCTAACACCCAATCTCTCTATTTCCAACCGTTGACCGTACAATTATTCGTGTAATACACACACTAACAGTGTACTAATAGTGTGTGACTGTGTGTTATAATCTATTCAGTGTGTTTGTAAGAGAGAGAGAAAAAAATCATTACTTTCCCAAGAAATCTCTCAAAAATCTTTTTGCTCAAAATACATTGTTTCCTCTGTATTTTGAGCTCCATTTTCCCAATCAACCGGTTCATTCTAAACCGGAAATAATAATAATAATAATAATAATGGGGTTTATAAAAGGCCTTTTCTAATGGCTGAATCTTGCCGGAAAAGATGAAGATCACCGGGAAAACAGATCTACCAGCTATCATTTCTTCAAAAGTTTTAAACTTTATACCAGATTCGGATCTTTTACAAAAACCCAGTTCAAAAAAACAATCTACTCGGAAAACCCGGAACTCCGGCGGTGGGGTCCGGTTGAAAAGAGACGGAGCTCCGGCAGCCGGAAAAAGGGGTTCTCGGCCGGAAACCCCGTTGCTCCGGTGGAAGTTTGTAGAGGGTAAAAAGGAAGATGAGGAGGATAAAGATGTTGATGTTGAAAGTGAAAAGCAGTCGGATTCTGGCCGGAAAAATGGCCGGAAAGTGAGGAAAGGGAGAGATGTGGTGGCTGTGTCGGCGAGGAAGTTAGCTGCCGGTCTTTGGCGGTTGCAGCTGCCGGAGGTTGGTGTTAACGGCGGTGGTGAGTTGTGTAATGTTCCAAAGAGTAATGGGTTTGTGTTTCAGGTAAATAAACCATTTCATCATTCTGTCTTTGTTTATGAGTAGGGTTTTGTAATGTTAATTTATTTATTTGTTATTGAAGTTTGATTACAAACCCTAATTAAAGATTAGGCTACTTCACTTATTTTCTCCCAAGTTCAACGTGGTTTGGGGTTTCTTAATCTTGAAACAAGATTTTAACTTTGTGTGTGTGTTTTAGATGTTGAATAGAACTGACCACGAATCTATGTTTTTTCTTGATAAAGTCGTTCACTTTTAAATACCTAGTAATTGACTTCTTGAACAGTAATAGGGGTTGCTTGGATTAGCTTATTTTCAAAGCTTATAGCTTAACCTTATTGACTTACGTTACTAACAATAGGCTTCAAAACTATTTTGATTGCGAAGGTACTAAAAGAGTGCTTATTTAGGGCAAACTGTGAAAATGTAGATGTCAAAACTCGGTGTTGATTCCTTATGTAGACATGGTTTATATCGATTTATATAACAATGTAATTTCATCAAAGTTCCACAGATAAAAGGCCCTTGCTTTTAAGATCTGTAGTGATAATAAATTCCAGTTCTCATGTAGATTGTGTATTTGTTCCAGAAAGTCAACATTTGACTTCTGAGTATTGGGTAGGCTTCTTTTAGTTTCAAGATTGATAGAAGTTGCTTCTTTGTGAGATAAACTGTGAGTTTAGGTTCAGATACTGAGTTGACATTGACTTGAAAAACTCAGTGTAATCTTGATGTTGACTTCTAATGATCTCTTTTAGACTTGATTTATACATTCTTTACTTAATCATGTAGCTCAACATTTCGTTTTTAAAATGCAGCCCACAATCGATCATTCTGGAATCCATTCACCAGCTCGTCATAATAGGAAATCCTTTGATTCTCATATGAAAGAAGTGCCACAGAGCCCTAATTCTGTTACTGGATTAAGAAATAAGTTTCATCAAAAGGTAATTATAATTATGACTCACAGAACATTCTTAACGTCGCTGTTCATTAGTTAACTAATTAAATGCCTTGTCTAGTACTTCTACTTTGAGTGTCAAACTTGTCCCAACTTCATGTTTTTTATACATATTTTTTAATCAACTTCAATTCTATTACCATATGTAGCGTTCATACTTTTTGACGTACCAATCAACTTTCTCTCAGATTGATTACTTATATATCAATTTGAAATAGAAAATCGTTTGTTTGACATTCAAAGGTCCCTTATATGTTATACCAGATTAAAAATTTGGTTGACAATAACATAATATATATATATATTGCTTGCAAGTTTCATCTTTTAGTTCTTGAAAACAATATTTATTGACTAAAATCGAATGAAAACAAAAAATTTTGAAATTGATCTGACCTGTTGTCTACTTTCATGATCTTATAGCTTGAACCAACGTTTCATTTTTCAAATTCTGCAATGGAGGGTGCGACAAAGTGGGACCCGGGTTCATGGAAAGCATCAGAAGATGTGAGACGAATCTATGGTGAATCAAAGCAATTGGATTCACAAGTAGGTGTAGTGTCAATGGTGTCGGTGCTCCAGTCAGAACTCGAGACGGCTCGAGCCCGGATTAATGATCTTGAGAACGAACGACGATCATCAAAAAAGAAACTTGAACAATTCTTAAAGAAGCTTAATGAAGAACGAGCTGCATGGAGGAGCCGTGAACACGAAAAGATTCGTGCAGTGATTGATGATATAAAAGGCGACTTAAGCAGGGAGAGAAAAAACCGACAAAGAATGGAAATTATGAATTCGAAATTAGTCAATGAGTTAGCTGATGCCAAATTATCAGCCAAACGTTACATGCAAGATTATGATAAGGAACGCAAAGCAAGAGAGTTAATCGAGGAAGTATGTGATGAATTAGCTAAAGAAATAGGTGAAGATAAGGCGGAAGTTGAAGCTTTGAAAAGAGAATCGATGAAAATGAGAGAAGAAGTTGATGATGAAAGAAAAATGTTACAAATGGCTGAAGTGTGGCGTGAAGAACGTGTGCAAATGAAGCTCATTGATGCAAAAGTGACACTTGAAGACAAATATTGTCAAATGAATAAGCTGATTGCGGATCTTGAAACTTTCTTGAATTCAAAAAGCACGAATCTTGATATAGAAGAGATGAAACGGGCCGAAACCCTTAAACAGTATGCTAATTCGGTTAACATTCAAGAAATTAGTGAGTTTAAATATGAGCCCGGGAACCCGGATGACATATTTGCGGTTTTCGAAGAAGTTAATTTCAGTGAAATGAATGGGAACGAGATTGAAGAAGATGATAAACGTGGACATTCTTCTGGTTATTTTGATCAAAATGGTGAAGTTGAAGAAGAAGAAGACGATGAAGATGATGATGAAAGCGGGTGGGAAACGGTGAGTCATCTTGAAGATCAAGGATCAAATTATTCACCCAATGGAAGCGATCCATCTGTCACAAACAATCATCGTAGAGAATGGGAAGAAAATGACGGGACCCCAATTACAGAAATAACTGAAGTATGTTCTGTACCGAGCAAACATCCCAAAAAAGGATCTTCAATATCTCGTTTATGGAGATCGTCATATTCAAGCAATGGTGATAATTGCAAGATAATATCAATGGAGGGGTTAAATGGGCGACTCTCAAATGGGACCCACCTTTCCAACGGGACCCATCTTTCACCTGACCGGAGTTCAGGGGTGAGTGGGTCCGAGTGGAGTTGTTCACCTGGGTCGGGCAGCAACCTGCACATTACAAAAGGGATTAAAGGATGCATCGAATGGCCACGTGGTGTTATGCAGAAAAACAGTTTAAAGGCGAAACTGTTGGAAGCGAGAATGGAGAGTCAAAAGATACAGTTGCGTCAAGTGTTGAAGCAGAAGATATGAATGTAAAACATGAGTTCGTGTGAATAAAATTGTACAAGTTTTAGCAACCTCGAGCTCTTGTTGTGGAATAATGGGAAGGAAGGAAAGAAGGAAGGTGGTATGATATAGGCTATTGGTACGTTTGTAAGTGATTGAGAAGGGAAGTTCCGTACAATTTTCAATCTTGAGCATCCATTTTGTGGGAAGATTAATTCATGCCCATGAAGCTGTAATATTGTTTTCTTTTTTCCTGTTGTAGGATTATAATGTGACATAAATGAAATCAGGACCTTTTATCGTCTTATAAATCCAGTCATTTAGCTCGTTTCATGTCATATATTATGTTGTCACTTAGTCTTCTGTTATTGTTCAGATCTTGTGCGTTGATGAAATATCGCCATATGTAGAACTAAATATCCTCAATTTCTTCACGACTGAGGTCCAGACTAGTTTCAACCTTTTAGATCCTGAAATTTTAAATGTACTTTCATGACTAGGATGATTGGTTAATGCACTTTACCGTTGTTATCAAATCAGAACATTTGAAGCCATTTAGCTGTGCTGTATGCTAACTGCTCAGTGAACTAAAGGTTAACCGGTATAATGTTAATTGCAAGTCAAGAATAGCTTTAATGTTATGCCTTTTCGTCAAACCATTAAGTTCAAAGTTTCTAAACCGTTAAGTTGGACTTGCAAGTTGGGTTCAAATCCCTGCAGCCTTGTCATTCTTCCTGTCCTTGAATACGTTGCCACAAGGGAATAGAAAAACATTATGTGACCTATCATCAATCTTTATGGCAAAATGATCATAAATATCATAATTACATCTTCACCACATGAATTCCATTCAAAAGATGCGATAAGTGAAAGATGACCATCAATCTTCGCTGAAAGCTCGGTATCTAGCTACAGAATAAAATGTATGACAAAAACAATTTTGAACACAAAGCATAGTCTAAACACCAGTTTATAACTAAATATGGTACAAAGGTTTACAACAAGTTGTGTAATTAACAACACAAACTTATTGGTACCGCACAATCCAATAACACATAATTCACTGATTAAATGCCATCCAATTACTTAAATTCTTGAAAATTGACATGCCCTGTTGCTTGTGCATGTTCCACAGCTTCCTGCATTGTTTAAATACAGAAGACAACAAAAATGAACAAATAATAAGGACCGAAGTAAACAAGGAACCGTTTTGTTTGGGTTTATATATCTTTGAAAAGAATAGATTTTTCTTAAATGCCTAACCTTTTGACCAATCACACCAATTTGGCAAACTCCGCAGCGCAATGTAAAGTTGGCAGTGTCAGTATAACTCCGTTTCCTAAAATGTATCAGTATCAACTGTTATTTTCTCCATAAAACAGAAAATGATTTAAAAAGGTGAGCCTTATCAACTCCACAACATTCGGTGTACCTTTGCTGATCCTTTACAAGATTTAGAGCAAGTGATTCATATAACCCAATGGACCTATCCCCATTCACAGCAAAAATTGTCTGATCAAACTCTTCAGGAGCTCCATCCGCAGGGGAGATCTATGAACACATATAGATTATTTGAAGCAAGAATTGCCAAAAACACAAAATAGAACAATGGGCCTATTTTTGATTTTTTTCAAATATGACTAAAAGGTTGCTTCCTCATTATAACACTACATCTTAAAGAATCAAAGTTAACCTAATTGGAAAATGACACAATGTATATTCGTCCTTTGAGGTCATCAATGGTGGAGGTTCAATTTGTTTGTGCATGTAACTATTTTTTGGGCCCCGTTTTGTTTCTCACTAAATACTGATATGGGACTGCATGCACATTTTTTACATCTACCCATGAGAAAAATGTTCATATTAAGATAAATACAAATGGGTGTTATACAAGAATAAGGTGAAGAAAAAGGAATGGTGAGAGAATGACGTACAGCTAAAGCATCATAATGGAGTCCATCATATACCAACATGACTCTTTCTCCGTACTTCTTTTCCTGTAAAAAAATACAGCAAAGATGGCCAACCAAGATCTTACACAAAAAAGGTATTATAAAATGACCATGGTGCTTGACATAGTTATGAATGCTGACCTGTCCATACAAGTCACATCGTGTTGTTTGAATATCATATGCTGCAATTTCACGGCCATAATAATCCGCTAATATTGAAAGCTCTATGGCACCTTCATAGGAGTGATTTATAAAGAAATTCTGTAAGAGGGACAAATGACAAGTAGAAGAGAAGTACACTATTCCTTACTATCTTCAACCAAATTTTTTTAAGATTATATAATTTTACTTCCTTAAAAGCACTTTAGAATGGGGGTCTAAGATAATGGAAATATAATAGTCATGCAGCAATTCTGAAACTATAACTGAACCAAATTCAGTAACACATTTTTTGAAATTTAGCAAATCTAATAATTATTAGGCTAAAAAATAAAAAATGGCATTAAACACCAAAAGACAAAATTAGTTGAAATGAACCTAACTTGGTTATAGGGACCATTAAGGCATCAATGAATAACATTACTCAACCAACTGTGTAAGTTGACGGATAGTCCAAACAACTTTCTTAATTCACTCTACAATACGTAAATTTTCTTTTACACTTTGAACTCATTCCTATCAAAGCTTCCTGTTGTGTCAAAAATCAATAGGAGTGCAACAACCTATTCTTACATCATAAATTCAAAAGAGAAGTGTGTTTTAAAGGATAATATGAGAAAAGCAAAACAGCACTCTTTGATTGGGGAATAACCAAGAAAATAGAGGGAACTGTGTTCAAGTATCAATATAAACATAAAAAGGCCGAGCTGATGAGCCAAATTTAGTAACAAGTATACTTTATTTAGATTGGATAAAAAATAAAAAATACATGAACCTCTAAGACTATAGGTAGTCAGGCAGCAGTACACACGTAATAGGTGGAAAATCATGTGACATGTTTTAGGAGATCCAAACTTGCAAACACGATAATTATTCAAATGCAAGACTTGGACTCACTAATTGTTATAATATCTGAAGTAAAATATCCTCTGTAACAAGATTGTAGCACCTATAAACTTTTTGGATGCAAGAGTAACCGATAATAAGTCAGAATTGTTATCACATTTAATTTGGTTTGTCCCAAGTAGGAAAACAGCATATTCTGATTTCATATGTTTATATTAAATGTTTTCCGTTATTGGCTCTTAAACTCAAGAATATATTAGGCACATAGATTATGTGTGTGTGTGTGGTGTGTATTCCAGGAAACATAGGTGATGGAATATGGATAAGAGTAAATGGAAGTTTTGAATGCAAAAAAGGTGACGTGTGGATGAGGATTTCCTTTAGGTATATCTGAAAATCTGAATGTACATCTGAAGTCAGCGAATACACGAATAACGAATGTTAATAGGGCTCTCCTGTACACTTGGTGTATATATATTTGGACAATGATACAGATTTAAGACAGAAGTTTACTATGTAGAGAGATTCAAGTTATAATGACTCTAAGCATATGCATAAACCTACGAATAGCGTAATTTTACTATAAAATTTATATAATCATATCCAAGTAATGATAAGGTGATCGACACTATAAAGGTATTCAATACCAAAATGGATCAACAAAATTCCACAGTATGTTCCACATTCCAGCTAAAAACTATTACTTGTATGACTAGAATACGGTTAGGGGTAGATAATTGGAACCACATTCATTATTTACACATTAGCATATATGACCAAAAAATTCTTCTGTTCCGCATATGATTCATGGTAATGCAATCCATATCAAGAGAGCACAAAGCATACCTCCCCATTTCTCCGGGTTAAGAATCCATGCACAATATTCTTCATTAGTTTTCCCAAGAAATGCTTCAGAATACTTCATTGGATCACTGGCTACTGTAGCAGCTATAACCTTAATAATAAATAATACACAACAGTTAACCACATAATCAGATGTTCTACTTTAGAAAGAAAAGCATCAGCCTATTAGAGAATACTTCAACCCTTGCTAACTTTAAACTATCCATGAATTACTTTTCATAAAAATATCACGACATAATAAACCTCAACTTCAAGGACTTCCAAATATATATAAGAATGACTAATTCGTATTCATAAATACACTAATGCTTAGAATTATGTAATTTTATGATCAAGATACATAGTGAGGCAAAAGTTGAAAAATAGCAGACAATCTAAATCCAACCTGTCTCAATTCCGAAGCCTTATTTTTGTCATGGTCCATGACATACCTGTATACATATAGCCAAATATGGAATAAAAATCATAGCCCGGCAAATAAAGATAGAAACTTGAAAATAATAATTCAACGTTTTTGAGCTTCACCCAACGGCATTGAAAAGACAACTATTATCTGAAGGAATCACTCTTCTAACTATACTACCTTCCATCTTATAAATATGCACCTGCAAACCATCCAAAATTCTTAACAACCATACTAATTCAAGATTTTAATAATAAAAACAAATAAAATAAAAAGCACTATTGAAGTTAACAACTATCAAACAAGAGATAAACACAAACAATTAAACAAACAGATAGTATGCATAATCATTATCATACAAATTTACAAACTATATGTCACACCCAATTTGAATATTATACAACCCTAATCTTGTTATTGATTATTGATTATACTTCAAAGAGCAGAATCAAGATTCCATTTTTATTTTTTTTATGTCTCAAGAATTGCTAAATTGAGTGTTCTGAAAGATAAAACTTTACCACAAGCAACTTCAAATTCGGTCTTCGGTAAGCATAAATTAATCAAAAATTAGTAAACTTTATATAAAAATTTGATATTTCAAGACAAAATATTTATCATATATCGCTGAAGGCAATTAATTTAGATCTGGGGAATTAAAGGGTACCTGAAAATCGCTTGCAGAAGTGAAAGTGACAATTGGAATGACAAGAACAGAACTTAAAGAAGCAAACTCTATTGATTTTTTAAATAGCGGAAATATAGCAAATCAATAATTGTATTCCAAGAAACACAAAGCACTTTTGGGAAATTTGGGATTATAAAAGGATTTGGTGAGACCCTGTAAATTTAGGATTTTTCTTAAATTTGTTTTGAATTTATTTCGTGTTTATATACCTTCCATATCCATAGTTGAGTTTATGCGACCACCCCTTAAACTTTCACCTTATAATAAAAATAGTCCTCTACAAAATATGGCGTTAATTATGATTTTGTAAGATTACTTAAAGTAATTAAATATTTGGAAAAATTCATATATCTCACTTCTAAATCTTTTAAATAACTTAGGCATAGAAACTTATGCTTTGAATGTATATGATATTTAGGGGATTACCCTTCGTTATTTTTATCTCTCAGTGTCACTTCAAGCATAGGTTGTGGTTAACATCGAGTGCTTTGTTTCATGCATAAACAAGAATGTCACTAAATGATAAAACGAAAGATCTCAGATTTCTGCTCCAGAACCAAAAGCTCGAATGAAGCATCTAAAAGAGTTTATTATAAGTTGCAACACTGATAATGTCAAAATGAATCCTTTTATTACAGAAATCATTATTCCAACCTAAGCACTGAATCTTCCAAGAAGAACAAGATTCACTACACTAAACCATTCCTCTATAGTACTGCTATGCATTCAATCTCGATCCTTGCATCCAATGGTAATGCTGCAACCTGGTATGTTGAACGAGCAGGTGCTGGTGCAGGAAAATCTGAAAATCCACCATTTTCTCAAAGTTAAGTTCCGATAGCAACAGTAACAGCATCAGTAAGTACTATTGTACAGAAGGTATTAAAGGCATGTAACAAAACCTAAATAATACATTATGAATGGAGAGGGTTATAAAGAATAAACGATCTGGTAATTTAAGACTTAATATGTAAAGTGAACTCACATTTAGCATAGATATCATTCACCTTCTTAAAGTCCTTCAGATCAGCCAACCTGTGACAAAGATTAAAATCAAGGTTCAATATTTTTGCCAACTTAAAGACAACGATGCTATAATGGCAAAAAGATGAAGCATGTTTACATGATTGTGGTCTTAACCACTGAGGAATAGCTAGCACCACTTGCTTTCAATATCTCTCCCATATTCTTGAGAACCTGAAATGGCAAGCCAAGTTACAGCAAGGCAACAGATGTTAGAGGTGCCAACATAGGCAGGCAGGTAACAGATTAAACAGTTTGGGTCGGTCTAGGGTGTGTTGACCATCAAACACAACTAACTGATTCATTGATAATGATCAGAAAAACAATATCAATACATTAATCATCTAAATCTTAGGGAAAAAAAAAACAAATTAAAGAGGAATATGCAGTAAAAATTGACTTTGGGGGACTTTCAACCATTTGAATTGATCGACCCTTTTGGGGTAGAGCTCAACTCATAACGACCATTCACAAGTAAATGGGCAGAAATTGACATCTCTAACGTATATGCAATACCAAGACTTGACATGAAGCATCAAGTCCTATACATTATGGTCAGTTAGTAAACTTGATTTCCAGGTTTCATTTCCTTAAAATAACAAGAAAAAAAGGAAAACCTAACCATCCCAGTTCCTTCTTACTCGTACTTTATAAGTTAATATGTCGAGAAATAAAGACAGAAACTACAAAATAGAGAACTGAAAGAAAAGGTATAAACAAATGGAACCTTGAAACCCGGTTAAAAATGTACTTGTTTTTTTTTTCTCACGTTACAAAATCTTCGTATCACTGGCAGTGATTAAATAATGAGATAAGCTGACTTAATCAATTAGAATCAAGTCTGAAAAACATGCAATGAATATAACTCCTAAAACATGAATACAATGTGAATCAAACTACTTTATCCAACTAAGATAAGTTGACACAAATAGCATGAATCCAGGTTATGTCAGAAGTTAAATTATCATGTGTGAAAATCTTAAAACATGAATCGAGAATAAAGGCGTCTACTTTCTGAAAAATGAGTACATTACCTGCTCCGTTTGTTCCTCCACGTTGTCTGAGACAAACTTCCCAGTCTGCACAAGTACCAAAACATGGTTATACAAATAAAAAGGCTAACAAAGCATCAAATAATCGCGAAAACACTGTAGCAAAACCTCAGGAATAAGACCAAGGCAACCGGATACGAATAGAGTATTATTGGCCTTAATTGCTTGAGAATAGGGACCCAAAGCAGCTGGAGCCTTATCTGTTTTAACAGCCTCCTTTATACCTGAAGTATCCAATACCAACAACAAAGTTATCATTTCAAATACTCAATTTAACGTTTACAAGCATACATTATAATATCAATCTCTTTCGAGCATGTTAGTAAGCACCAATTTTTCGTTGACTTAGGAAGTCAATATGTAATTAGCATCAACAATAACCCAACTATACACTTTGGACACAAGCAACAAAAAGTTTTTTACCATCCTAAACAATCTGTACAACAACTATACAATTAAGTTAATTAATTTTAAGCATCATAACTGCAAGTAACAACATTGAAGTGTAATTTGTCAACGGAATGAGGTAGTAACTAAAATTTTCACTTAATAATAATAATACATTTGATAAATAACAAAAATTATAATTTATAATATATCTTTTATATAATAAAAATAATACAGTAATATTAGGGCTTACTAGTGTCAGTAGAAATGGCCAAGCAAGTAAGTGAATTAGATCGGTGAGGAGTAAAAGATACAGAAGAACTCCGAAATGCAGCTAACGCTTTAGGTGAACTGATAGGGGCCAGGCGGCGGAGTGCACCGATGTTTGTCGCTGGAGAACTTAACGACGGTGTTAGGGCGGAGACGGAGAACGCCATTTTGTCAATCTTATTCGTGGTGTATCGGCGCTCACTGCGAAAGTCAAAATTAAAGGTGAAATGGTCAACTAAAGACAGCTTTCGTGTCGCCCAACTTTTTTAATTTTTAATTTTTAATTTATATATCTTACTATTATTTATTAATTTGCCCTAAATCACTTTCAAAAGTCTATCATATCACTTGTACGCATTATCTTTTAAGTCATATATAACATTATTAATAAAAATTTTGTAATTTGTTCGTCATTAATATTTAGTCATGCATTAAATATATTTTAAAATATTAATCAGAATTTTGTGTAATATGATAGTTATAAATAAATAATATAATAATAATCGACTATAATAGTCGTTTTAATGACAATGATCGTAACTTTTTATTTGAATTTTATTTACACTTTATTTTATTAAAATAATTATATTTTAATTATTATTTATTTTTATATTTAAAATAAAGATAATTAATGGGTGTATAAACTAAAGATTAAAATAGTTATATTTTATTTTATTAAAATAATTATATTTAATTTATACTTTATTTATCGGACATTGAAACCCCTTTAACTCGGCTGGTTTTTAGTTAAGGCTTACAATATTATTACCTTTTTAAAATAAAATGATTCCCAAATTCCATCCTTTAATAAATGGTTCACAAAGAAGTAGATTGAAAGAATAGGAGACTAATTGGGAAGCATGAGGGATATAATACAAACCATTATGTCTTGGTTAGGAATGTACTCGTTGATGAGTACATGATTGATGGCAGAAGGAAACAGAGACGATTCGTTGCTAATCTATTCAGTAACTTTCGTCAACCATGGTGGTAATACATATACACAGAGAGAAGATAGAAAAAGAGATTTAGTCTTAATTTAAACAATATACGGCGTAATAACAAAACATACTTGATTTTCAAATAACATGGCAGCCACTTTGAACCAAAGGCCTGACTTGTGCGTCAATTTGTACAAATGCAAGATCTCATTGCAATAATATTAACTTTAATGAAACACAATTCAAATATATGCCATTGATACATATATAATTTAAGCGTATGAGATGGATTAGTTAATTAGGGCTTACAATTTTGAGGAAAACAACCCTTTTCATGAACAATCCCGCCTGTTATAAACAAATTGAATCCCTCATCAACGATGTGAATAAAAAGTCATCAATGGCTATGAAATTGATGTAATCGGAAAAATGATTTAGAAAAACTGATCAAATTTCAAGCAATTTTGTGAATCAAACGCAGTCTTATCGTTTTTATTCTAAATTAAATATAAATTACTTACTTTAGAAAATAATAATAAAAAAGTATTCGTAACGAATTTAGACGTTTGTACGATTCAACTGAAAAAAATAAAAAGGATAGATCTAGACGTTAATTACCATTTTATCGTTTATGGCAATTTTAACTGCTTAATTTAATACGTTGATGGTTTCTGTACTGTTTCAAGGTTCAACTTTTACACCTTTATCATTTAAACTGTATCTAGATTTAAACTTGTGTTTACTATGGATTAGATACAGATTACCCACAAGTTAAGATATAAGAAAAAAAGACCAAAACCCAAAACGGGACGTCACGCCAACTTGTAAACGGTCGTACGACATATAATTTTGACACGTTTTATTCATTGTGATATACTCCTACCGATAAATTATAACACAAAGGCAATTTCAATATCTACCCTCGTATTATTATTTAATTACAACTTTTTACCTTGATTTTGTTTTCTTCTCGAAACATCCACTGATTTTATTAGCTTCTACAAATTAAGTTTCATCCATCTCCGTTTCAACTAGATAATAATTTCATTAAATTTATAATACCAACAAAAAGTAAACATGGAAATAATTAATGATGTGTAGGGATGTATAAAGCTAACCAATAATTAATTTTGTTTTGCACATGCTAATTTGAATTTTGAGAAAATAATGTATCACGTATTTAGATTGTCATAGAATGAATACTATTATGACTTGCTTTTTCATATACAAATTGTGATTACTTCAATCATGATACATGCAGAATTCTAAAAGTGAAGTGTTCTTGTTACTTGCTTTTATAACGAGATAGCTAAAATAAACAATGAGTTTGTAACTAGTCATACTTGAGTTCTTTCCAAGAGTAAGCAAATTTCTTTTGGCTAGTTAACTTAGTTGATTTTATTTATCTATTTTTTTGCTTCAACCCCGCAACTTTTAATAATAAATATAGTTGAACATGAGTTGTTATTGCTAGACCTATAGAAGAGGCACGATATGAGTTGCTAAACACCTATTTCTATGTGAAGTTATGATTATTATCTTTTGTTTGCTATATAAATGGCCGATCAAACACAAGAGATCTAAGAATTATGTAACTTGTGTAAACTTTAAAGTATGACTCAACAGTTGATAACTGATAGTTAAATAGGTGCTATTTTTCAAGCACATATTAGGATCTTCTAATATTCATGTTATCTCACACGCGGCTATTAAATAAGTTAAAAGATAAATTTATCTAAAAAATGTAGGACATACTGTAGTGTTTATTAGGTGCAAAATATGAGATGATGGGCAAAATAAACAACAATCCTTCATTTAGGAAGACTTATATCTAATGAAGAAGATATCAAGGGGTAAAGCTAAAAGTTATGAAATAGTACGAGGACATTTCTTCTCACTAACTAAAACTAAATATAATAGCACTGTTTTTTTCATTTCACTATATTTTATCATTAAAATGTCCGCCATTGACGACCTTCAAGCAATTGATGATGACGATGAGAATTCGCTTCGATTAATGAAAGGTATGATTTTAGATTTACGTAATATATGTTACTTTTTACATTTCTTTTTTAAATGTATGATAATTAAATTATACATATATGATATATTATATTATATGGAGGTTTGTTGTATTGAATTAATCATATAATAATGAATACTTACGTATTAGATGTAAATATGTAGCTCTTCCGGTGATATGAATGTTTTTTGAAACTAGATCATAATAATTGATAGAATAAGGAGGTGTTTGGTATTGCGTTTGCAAACTGATTATCTGATTATTGCATTGTCAAATTGCTAATGTTTTGTGTGTTTGAATAAAGACAGTTATATAAACAGTGAAATGATCGGTTTTGGATAATCAGTTTGAAAACTGCTTATCAAACCGATCATTCCAAAATGCATAATTACTTTAAAACGCAACGTTGGATACTCTTACATGATCACAATCACATGGCCGTCATGTGACCACATAGGACGTTTAAATTATGAGAAATAATCATAATCATATATGTAAAAGTAAAATGTTCACTATATGTCTAATTTGTAGTAGTGTGCGGTTTGATTATCGTTATAAAAAATTAATAACTAAACCTTGATTAGGCCCTGAAACTTCCGTGTATGATTTGTTTAAAGCTATTATTGGTGTCTCTGAACTTATTCTAAAGTTCAGATAGATGTCTTAAAATGTTAGGAAAGTTTTAAGTCGATAAAAACATTGGATTTAAACTATCTTGTTACATTTAGTAGTTAAAACTTATAAGTAACAATATTGTAATTGTTGCAGAGATGGAGTTGAGTTCACCAGATAATGGGTTTCAAGAGTTAAATGCTATTTTAAAGGAAAATGAGTCTTGTGGGACTGATGAATTACTCCAAAGTTGTATTGTAGATAAAGAACAAAACTCACGAGAGTATGCATTTGGTAACTTAGCAACTAATAACGAGTCCGTGCCCAATGATTTTTCATATTATGAAATTTGTGCAGCACCACAACAGATATTTTCGCATCTGCAAGTTGGATTCGCTGAAAATCTTGTTTTATGTGACGATCAATTTGTTGTTGATGATGAAAGGTTATGTAGTGATTATCTATCAAGATCGGCATTCGAAGTTGAACTTGAAAGTATGCACAATAATATGGACGTTTCTGGACAAATTATAGCGTTTCCTTTAAATAATGATGTTACTGAAGAACGAGAAATCAAAGATAGGTTAGTGAACAGTGAGGCAGAAGATGAAGTTTTAGACGTTGCAACAGAAAAGGTTAACGAATATATGAATAACGATCCCTTAAGAACCGATCAAAACATTCCCAACAGAAGTCCTGAAATACCCAAATCGCCTGTTCGAGATAGTCCAAAAACGATTACTTCACCACAACATATTAGTGATCAACCTTATTCTCCTGAGGATTCGAATCAATCGATGCAGGCAAACGATAAGAAAAATCATGTGTCATTGAATGTGTATCAGGAAGAAGAGCATTATACAGAGCATGTTTCTGAAAGAAATATCTCTGCATCGCCAAGAAATCATCATTCACATATAAAGGAAAAGAGGTCAGTGTCAAAGTCACCTAGTAGGCGAAAAGAGATCACTTCTCGACACAGGAGAGATCATCGTGAAAGATCACGATCAAGGTCTCCAAGTAAAAGGCAATATTACAGAAGATCAAGATCCCCAAGGTTATGCTACTTCCTTTTTCAGCTTTTTTTTTTTTTTTTTTTTTTTTGAGAACACAACACTCACACACATACCTATTGTATACAACCATACGTAGTATACACACATTCGTCCCAAGTGAGATTTGAACCCACAACCTATTTGTTGAGGGGTAAATCTACTGCTAGGCCAAAGGGCTCTTAGGTTACCCATAAACCATTCGCTAAGCAGTAGCGTCTAGTTACACGTTGTAAACTATTTTGTTCTTTGACTTTAGGAGGAGGTACTCTCCACGTCACAAATCTCCTGCATCGTCCTATCATTCTCGCTACAGATCTCCAAAACAGAAACAATGGTCACCGCCTCATAATAGGAGCACTGGACTAGGAAAACCTGGGAGGAACTTGTTTGTTGCTGGTTTTAGCTTCTTGACTACAGAAAGAGATTTAGAAAGGAAGTTTTCTAGATTTGGCTGTGTGCGAGATGTGCGAATTGTTCGAAATAAGAGGTAAGTTCATCTCATATTTCGTTTTCTAAGGGATTTATTGCATAAAAATGTAACCAGTTTTGGCCTAATCTATGTTTTGAGTAACCCTCTTTGTTTTCACGTGTAAAAGCTAACCAACTTTGTTTTGAGTAATCTATGTATTTATGAAATCCTGACAAATTATATTAGTCTTAAATCTTTATCTTCAAACTGTTTGTGTTCGAAAACTTTATCTGCAGTTGAGCTATGCGATTGCAAATATTGAAATCTTCTTTTTGTTGTATGAAAAGGTCAGGGGAGTCTCGTGGATTCGGGTTTTTAACACTAGAAAGAGACAACGAAGCCGATGCAGCTATCAGAGCTCTCGATAAAACCAAGTGGAATGGGCGGGTAATCCTTGTAGAGAAATCTAAACCTCAATCATGAAAGCAAAAATGCATTGTAATGTAAGCTAACAAGATGCTCTTTAGGCAGTTAAGTTTTGTTTCCCTTTAATCTTAATAACATAAAACTTTTTATAATTCAAGTTTATGTTTGTTGAAGGCTTGAAGCAAACATAGATTAATGTTTTTGGTTGTTTTCAAGGTTTGTTGGGCTTGGGCAAATTGGGCCAAACAATCTTTTTACTGTAGAATTTAAAACTTTTTATGATGGTATGAATGAATTCCATTGGGAAATAGTTGGTTGTCATCAGTAAATTTTATTGCGAGTAAAGTATTGTCTTTTTGTGTGTGATGTTTTAACTATTATTAGTGATTAGTTCACTTTTGAGGTACGGGCAAGCTTCCCCGCCTCTTTCGTATTTTGTTTTGCTTAATTTTGTTGTTGTGGTTTTATACCTGTGTTTGTGTAGTTACTTTAGTTGGTTCTATATATATTTTGAGTATTAACAGAAGTAGTTTTAGTTGTATCAAATGAGTTGATTCTGTCTTGCCCATTGTTGTTATCTTTTTGTAATAGTATTGGTGTAGCTTTCTAGAGTTGTATATTATTGATGATTTTAGTACTTTTGTTTTATTAATTTAGGTATTTACATTATTAACTTGGAAAGACATGGAAAAATTGCAAATAGTCTGCTAGGTGATTGTTGTTATTGACAACCCCTGGGATATTATTCTCCAATCTGCTAGGCCATATGGGTAGAGAGCTGTGCTGAAGTTTGCACAGTATAGGTGCTCATGCTATCGTTGGATCGTAGTACTTTTGGTACTTTCATTAACCAGCTTCGAACCTTATTCACCGAGACAAGAGTCCTCATCTTGACTGACCAACGTACCTAATAACTAGGTCTGTTTTTTGGGGATCAAGTTTGTGGAATATTTTGACACGTCGTAATTTGTTTTAGTCTTTGATCTAAAACTATTGTTGATTCTTGTCGTTAGTTCAAATTTATTTATAGATAAAATTTATTATTAACTAAACAATGTTGTTAGAATAGTAATTCAGATCTTTGAACAATTTGATGTTATATGCATTTAAGTTAGTATTGGATGAATTTCAACATGTTTGCACCGTGTGACATGTTTTCCTTTTAGCCAAAAATAACTTGGTCGCCTGGGAACGTGGTTCAAGTGGGTCTCGTGGTAGTTGGGGGATAATAGTCGATTCTCATCGGGTGATGATGGGGATAACTTCAGGCGAGGTTTTAGGAGTGGTGGGGGCAGATGAGGCGGCAATACATGATCAAGAATTGGTGGTAGTAGTTGGTCAAGTGGAGGCTCGAGAACTGGTGGAAGTGATTGATGTTACACAATATTCACACTCTCCATCATCTGGAAATCGGGATAGATACTATACATTGCAAAATGGGCCAGCTGGATAAACATGTTTCGATTAAAACGTGTCATTTTTTTGTCAAAATGGGCCGGCCTGGGTTGAGTCGACGAACAAGCACTTTTACAAATTATAATTAAGTTTTTATAGATTACTATCATTACAATAGAATAATATATCTGAGATGGTCGCCAAAAATTTGACTCAGATATGTAAATGGGTAAAAATTGTCACTTTTAATCTTATCTAAGAAAAAAAATGCCACCTCTAATCATCTGTATGAACTAATAACTAATTATAATTGTTTTGTAAGCTCAGCTACTTAGACGCACGTCGACCAGTTTAGATAAAAGCTTCTTGTTATCTTTTACAATGCAAATTTGTCATTTCTGATGAAACTAAATATCAGCTCCATTTTACTTAAAACTCCAATAATGTAATTGGTCTAGAAAGGTGACAGATATCTAATGCATTTTATTTTATTTTTTATTTTTTTTCACAAAAAATTGATAATTTGCGGCCATGAAAAATCGTAACATTCCTATATGAAAACCTTCATCTATCATGAAAGTGTCAAGTACCTAAAAATAATTGAAGTTAAATGATGAACATTAACCAAGTCTTTAACCACCATCATTCAACTGCGACATCAAAGTTATAGCCTTAAAGGCAATCATGAGTGAAATTAATTCTTAAATCATGATGATGATTAAATTTAACATCGTTTTAAAGGTTTTTATTTGAATGTTAAGTCGGATATAATAGCTTTGTAAACTTTGGTATCTCCCAGTCTACTTTCATCATAAAATAAGATGATATGTTTATATAATCATAATCATATTCTGTTATGGTCATATCAAAACATACATAAAACATTCTTATAGTAAATTATAACATTATACTAATTAATAATACTTAAATTTCTACACATATAACCCCTTATACACGTAATTAAAGGCTTATATTGTTAGACCATTAGTTTATTTCTACAGAATTCGTAACCACCCCTTCAATAGATTATTATATTGATTGATATTGATATTTAATCATTATTGTTCATCTATAATCATATCACACCTTAAAGTATTGTTTAACTATTACACTTAAGGGTATCATATCATATTGATCAATCAAGTCTTAATGTTATTCATATATTATCATTAGCGGCATCGCAACTCATATGCACAAAATGAAAAATAATATAAGTACATTTATTATACGAATGGCCTCACTATAATCAATGTTTATAAACAAATACACATTAATATGAATATACATGAATATCAAATTATATGTATTGAAAAAATTGTGTTATATTTCATTACATGAAGCGAGTAATTAATAATAAATATTATGTGTAATCTTACGAATTCACGTGTTATGAGGTAGTATGTCGATAGTATGTCGATACTGATAGTAATAGGGATAAAAAGGTGCTTTGGTGATATAGTTTCTATCCCTTTTCTCCACTCTTTCCATTTATTGACCCCTACTTTTTTTGTTATTTAATTAGTTATAAATAATTTATAATTTGATGCAATTAAGAAGAGGACAAAAAGGACAACTGGCAACAATCATCGAGTTGAACCTGAAATAAAGGATAATACGAAAAGCTATTGGTCGGATTATTTATTAGCACGATATGCGATCCTCGCCGGTTAACTATTACAAAAATGAGTTAAGTATGTGATAATACACATATTTAATTATGTGAGGTGAGTTTAAAAAATAGAGAATGAATGAATTAATAGGATTTTTTTTGTTTTGTTATAAAATTTATTTAATTTTAATTTTTAAAATTAAATATTTGATAAATTGTAAGCCACTAAATTATAAAAATTATATATTCAGAATTAATGTTCTTGTATTTTTAATTTTAGATCCCACAAGCTATACTTTCGACGATATTTTTTCTTTTTTGCCGAGTATTAAAACTATAATCACATGTGATTTATGATAAAAAGTTAAAATTGGTACATAATTATTTATTCATGGTATACTTCTATTAACACATGATTACAACTTAATATTATTCACATGAATATTATAAATAAAATTTAAAAAATACTTTTGGTTTAAACAAAAATCACATGTGATTGCTAGTTTGATATTTAATCATATATGATTTGGTATATAATAACATGTGATTTTCAATTAACAATTGATCTTCGATAATTAACTTACCAATATATGATAATTCATATATGATTATAATTTAAAATCACATGTAATTGGAGATGTAATCGCGCGTGATTATTATTTAGTATTTAAATCACATATGATTTAACATTACGAACTTTTAAAACCCATTAAAAATAGAAAACAAAAATCCGTTGAAAGTATATCATGTGAGATCTTTAATTAAAGATAAAATGACACTGATTGTAATGATGTAATTTTTATAATTTATTGATGTACGATTTGTGAAATATTTAATTTTAAAGAAAAAGATGAAAATAAATATTTAAAATAAAACAATCCTATTAAATCTCCCGTTTCCTATTTTTTTAGAATTTTTTAAAAACTTTATTTCTTAATTATTTACCTTCAAACTCCCAAAGGTCTATCTGCTGATGGATATTTTCTGTTATTCAGTTATAACTTGCACCATTAGAAACCTACTATATTGTCAAGGGCAAATATTCCTAAAATATGATATGATTTAAAATTAAACTATATTATATATATATATATGTCTTAAATAAAAAAGCTATGGATTACTTTGGGGTTGGTTTGAAACATACAAGACACCACATAATCAAAGTGGGCTGACCACATGGTTATAAAATTAATGTTAAACTCTGGCCTACCCCTTACCAACCTGGGATGTATAAGAGGAAGGAAGGGCATGTTGTAATTATTATATATACACAAAATAGATTAAATTGTTTTTTTAAGTTTTTTAATTTCAAGAATAACTTAACATAAATACATCATATCATATATTATATTACTACTAATGATTTGATAATTCTCGTCTTTAACAAGTTTTGAAATTAAAATGTATATGTTGTGTTGGTAAATATTTTAATCACGTACTAATCATTCTCGTAGGTAAGTCGTAATGCACTATTATTGTCATCATAAATGTTTTCACTCATTATTATGTTTTGAGAAGTGTTATCTGTTGATTTCCTTAAATCTCATGATTTTATTTTACAAGGAAAAAGATAAATCAAATTTGTACAACTAAGTTAAGGTGAAAAATATCATAACTTTTAAGATATTTTATTCGTTAAATCTTTTATTTAAAATACTGCTTTTGATATTAGAGGCTGCTAAGGTGTATGAATAAAGCCCCAATAAAATAATGCACAAAAAAATATATAAAATTTGGAAAAATAATCAATATCTTAATACTCAACCCTCCTTTTGTTTTCCTCGTATATAAATCATTGGATTATATTATTGAAAAAGACAAGATTAGTTATCAATATGACAAAGATACAAGCTAGTTGGAAATTTAGACTAAACACTAGTTGTATTTCGTATCAAAACCCAATTATATCATTCTCACTTTATACACTAAAAGTTCTATCTTCTTTGTTTTATATCATGATTAATGATTTTTGCAGATCAGTTTTCGTTTAAGTATATATATTGTTTTAGATGTTTTAAAATGGTGAACAGACACAACTATTTAGTCAATATAAGATAATTAGTGGGGTATCACATAATGCGACAGTTACAAATATAGAATATGATAATGATTGATAATGCTAATCATTTTAGTGACAATGATTATATACTTTTATTTAAATTTCATTTATACTTTATATTATTACACTACTTATATTTTAATTATTATTTATTTATATTTTAAAGAAAGATAATTATGAGGTGTATTAATTAAAATAACAATTAAGTATAGATTAATTTGATTTTTAGTTTTTAGATTTATGTATTAGTGAAAAAGGAATAAATGTAATTTTTGATCTTCTAATTTTTAAACATTAAACTTTATAGTTAAATGATTTATAAGGGTGAGACCACTCATTATGGGAGCATTCGTCCTTCGTCTTCGATGCCACATCATCACCGTCTTCTGTCCTCCCAAAGGCACGGTCCCATCTTAGGGACCGTCTTGCAACTTCACTTCCTGCGCAGAACGGAAGGAAAACGCGCGTTGTGGGTGTGTATGTGTCCAACGGCTAGTCAAACATCTGGAAGAAAAATAAAATCTCAAACACCTTCTATATAATACATACTATTACCATTCTTTTTCACAATCTCTACATTTTTACACACAAATTATATCAAAAAATTACCACTATTTTTTACACACAATTCTCACCAACTCTACTTATATTTTACTAACAAATTATATCAAACACAATCACTTAAAAACGCATAAACAACACCACAACAATTCCCAATCACAATCAAATGATTTTTTCAATAACTTACTTAACAATCCAATTTTAGGTACGAATTATTCACCCACGGGTTCGTCTTATGCACCATAATCGAGCTCAAGTCAAATGGGTTTTTCTCCATATCTACATATCGTTAATCCGTTTTCAATACCAACCGACGACCCACGATCCCAATTTTATTTATATATGTATCATCAATCACAACAACAACCATACTCATCATTTGCATACCCACAAAAAACCACTATCCTTAAATCAATTCGAAAACGTTCACACACCACCCGAAGAGGAAGCCGCATTTGTACCCGAAGTCGAAACCAAATCGGCCAAAAGGAAAAAGAAAATAAAAGGTAAAAAAGTGGCCAAACCAAGCGCACGAAGAAAATGCCAAAAAGTGTTATGATCTGCCGAAGATCACAAGATTTTGACGAAACAGTGGGTCGACGCTTCTCAAAATGAAGCGATCAGAAATTCGCAAACGATAACTCTTTTGGGAGAGTCATACAAGAAAATTGCAACCATTGTATTGATACTAAACGTAATATTGACCAAATAACGGGAAAATGGTCAAAACCTCAACGAGACGTTAAGGTTTTTCAAAACGTCTACCAAAAATATAAAGATGAGTGGTAAAGTGGTATGACCGATGTATACATTATGTTGGCAGCCCATGAAAGATTCAACGATCGAACAAAAAATGAACTTCCTTTATGAGTCTGCATGGCTTGTTTTAAAAGATATCTCGAAGTTCTTTTTTTCGGAAGGTGTTATGAATAACAAACGACCCATGCAAGACCAAGATAACGATCGGGTCAATATTGACTATGAAGACAAAGATCCGATCCAAGTGAACACGCCTAACCCGAACTTTGACCATTAATTCTCTGACGACATGATTTTTCGTCCACCCGGTCGGACACAAAGTCGAAAAAGCCCAAAAAAGTTCGGGTTTTTCGAATGCTACTTCCTCATGGTGTTCGGTAGATGAGGTCCGCGCCCAACTTTTGAGAACCGCACAAGCTCAACAAAGAACAATGGAAACATCAACCGATGCGTCTAAAAAGAAATTAATGTTCAGGGCGTTCAAGGTTCTCAACAACCCGATCAATCCAAGCTTGCCACCCGAGGGACGAGCATTTCTCTACAACATTTGAGAAGAAGTTAAACGCGATTATGTATCGTCTACCCAACCAAGCAACGTAAACACCGACGAGGAATAATTGTATCGCCTTTTAATTATTATTAGTGTAACATGTGTTTTTTTAATTAATGAAATTCTTATTATTATTATTACTGTAACGTACTTTTTTTTAATTATTGTAATTTTTATTATTAATGTAACGTAGTTTTTAAAGTATTGTAATTTTTATTATTAATATAAATGTATTTGTATTAATATTTAAAAATTGACGTGGTGCTGAAAAGTTTAGTTTTGATATTAAAATAGACAGAGTTCTGGATCATTTATTAAGTCATCATGTTAACGTGACACTAATATAACTTTTAATCTTCAATTCTAAAACATCAGTATCAGTATAGCGACTGGTCTAATTATTAGATGGTAAAATGATAGCTAGAAGACTATTTGACTGTCTTAGCGGGACCACTGTTTCGGTTTCATATACACACTATACTTTAACAAACATTTTTATTTATATAATACTCCTACTCCTATCATTTACAAAACTACAAGTCAAACTGAAACAAAACAATAAACAAACGCGCTGTGAATTGTGAATGATTCTCCCACACACAAATTGATTATTTGATTTATTTCAAGCTTTCAAGCCATCAATTATAAGCTACCCACGTTCTTTCCACTCTATTTCCTTAAATACTTTATATTTTTTTCGATTTCATCCCCATAAAAATCCTTACTTTCTATCTGGGATTTCATTTTCTTGATTGAATTTCCAAACTTTTCCATCTGGGTACCTCTAAATCAATAAAAAAAAATGGGAATATGTATAAGCAAAAACAAGAGTCCTTCAAGAACTTATGTGGGTGTTCCTCATAACCAAAGATCCGGTGAGCCAAACATTGTGTACACCAAATCTCCAGCTCCGGCAGCTCTGTTTCCAGCCAGAAAACAGCCACCACCACCAAGCCCAAAAAGGGCTATCAAATCGGATACAATATTAGGTAAACCACTTGACGATGTTAAAGATCACTACACAATGGGAAAAGAATTGGGTAGAGGTCAGTTTGGTGTTACATATTTATGTACACAAAAATCAACTGGTCAAAAGTATGCTTGTAAGTCAATATCTAAAAAGAAATTGATTACAAAAGGTGATAAAGAGGATATGAGAAGAGAGGTACAAATTATGCAACATTTAAGTGGTCAAGCTAATATTGTTGAATTTAAAGGTGCTTATGAAGATAAACAATCAGTGCATTTAGTTATGGAAGTTTGTGAAGGTGGGGAGCTTTTTGACAAGATTATATCAAAAGGTCATTATAGTGAAAGAGCTGCTGCTTCTATTTGTAGATCAATTGTTAATGTGGTTCATGTGTGTCATTTTATGGGTGTGATGCACCGCGATTTGAAGCCGGAGAATTTCTTGCTTTCGGATAAGAGTGATAATGCTTTATTGAAAGCAACTGACTTCGGGTTATCAGTCTTCATTCAAGAAGGTATTGACAACTTGATTCTATTTGTTATGTTTTTATTATTATTATTATTATTATTATTATGGTTTTTTAAGTAGAATTCTGGCAATAGATTTATTGGATGATGCAAATATTGTGTGTTAATATACATGGTCTTTATATATGGATCTTGAAGTAAAATTCTTGCATAATCGGCCCTTTATCCATGGAACTTCAAGTAGAACTCTAAATGTATTGTTTAGTACTTGATTGAAGATTTAAATCTGTGTTTATCACTTTATCCATGGATCATGAAGTAGAATTCTAGCAGAAGAACCCTTTAATCATGCAATACCTTATGCTATAGTACATGGCTATCAGTTGTTAACCATGGATCTTGAATTAGAATTTTAAGCAAATGAACCTTTTGACCCTGCAAGATTTAAAAGTATGCTAGTTTCTTTTAGTGGCTTTCTTCGTTTATCAGTCATTACTCATCTATGAATCTTTTAGTAAAATTCAATGAGATGAAAAATTAATTCATATTAATTAGATGTGGTAAAGTGAGTGGGTCGGGTCAAGGGTCAATACAGGTAATAATTGCTGGCGGGTAAGATGGGGTTGGGTTGACATGAAACACTTCTTGTCCAGATTTTGGTTACAAGTATTTCAAATGAAAGTTTATTTAAAAGAATAAAGAATCCTTTCTTTTTTGAGAAAAGTGCAGACATTTTATTACCAAAAAGAATCAACGTACAAGAATAAAACCAAAACACAAAGCTACCCAACAAACTGCTAAAAAGAAAACACCACCCCATGCTACAAGGACAGCAACAAAACAGAAGGAAAATGACACTACATGAACTATCAGCACTACAGAACAAAATAAAAAGGATCAAAGCGGCCATCTATAAGACCCCATATGAATCCGAACAGCAGCGAACAAGACAGAAATTAAATCAGCTTCTATGACAACAGACTCCCTTCCAATGAGACTGAGATGAAGACCATCCAAAAGCCATGATAACTGGAACCAGAATCTGGGAACATAAAACAGAGAAAACCAGTAGCCACCAATGAACAAATGAAAAAGATCCATAACACCAAACATTAAACTTTGGATCATGTAATTTATGCTTATTTTTCTGAGGTAGTCGACATGCTAATCTTTTTGTGATTTTGAAACAAACTATTACAGGAAAATCGTATAGGGATATTGTTGGCAGTGCGTATTACGTTGCACCAGAAGTGTTGAAACGTAAGTACGGGAAGGAAATAGATGTATGGAGTGCAGGTGTTATGCTGTATATCTTACTCAGTGGTGTGCCTCCTTTTTGGGCTGGTAAGTTGCAAACATAACCAATCAGGTAACGAGTCAAACTGGATTCGCGGTAGTTTGGCTCATTCTTTTTGTACAGGCAGGGCTGGATTGGGTTGACTTGCAAACACATTCTGTTTTTTAAATCACTGAAATGTTAATCCTTGAATATAAAAAGTTTGTTTAGGAGGTTGTATTCATTAGTAATAGACTTTGGGCTACTTAAACCTGTTTGAGACAAAAAACGACCCAATTCAACCCATTAATAAGTAAACAACTCGAAGTTGCCATCTCTAATTAATTTAATTACGACTGAAAATGGCTACCAAACTGCAGAGACGGAGAAGGGAATATTTGACGAGATTTTAAAAGGAGAAATTGACTTTGAAAGTGATCCTTGGCCATCAATTTCTGCTAGCGCCAAGCACCTTGTCGAAAGAATGCTTACACTTGACCCAAAGAGACGAATAACATCTGCTCAAGTTCTTGGTATGCTTCAATCTCACTTATTTCTGCAATCTTCAATCTCCATAGTTATTAATTGTAAATGTTTGCGTTTTTTTGAACGTGTACAGAGCATCCATGGATTAGAGAAGATGGAGAAGCATCAGATAAGCCAATTGATAGTGCAGTCCTATCTAGGATGAAGCAATTCCGGGCTATGAACAAACTCAAGAAACTTGCTCTCAAGGTTTTCTTATATGACATAACTAATTTGTATTCTGTTGATCTGTATGCATCTTAACTTATTGAGCCTGAAACGATCACCATTTTGTACACCTTTTGTTGATTTTTTAAGAGAAATTTTCTCAGGTTATTGCTGAGAATCTATCAAAAGAAGAAATCCAAGGGCTAAAATCGATGTTTATGAACATGGACACCGACCAAAGTGGTATGATAACCTATGAGGAACTTAAAACCGGATTGGCTAGACTCGGGTCAAAACTAACAGAAGCTGAAGTTAGACAACTCATGGAGGCTGTAAGATTCTCTATTGAAACATTTTCAAACATTGAATTTGAACTCAAGGTTTCAAGATAAGATTTTATGTTGCAGGCGGATGTAGATGGGAACGGGTCGATTGACTATATCGAGTTCATCACCGCAACAATGCATCGACACAAACTAGAACGTGAAGAAGATTTGTACAAAGCATTTCAGCATTTTGATACAGATGGCAGCGAGTATGCACCTAAACTACAGTGACAAGATGGTTGGGGTGGGCAGTGGTCAGGTGGATTGGGTAACCGGTCAAAACGTGTCGGGTTCTCGGCATTTTTTTGGTTAGGTTCAAAACGAGCCGGGTTGGGTTGACCATCTGACACTTTCTGGACCTACAAATTTCCCCTTTTTCTTTTCTAAATAATACTTGCTCCAATCATATTTACTAAAACAAAATTATTACGATAACAATCAAAACGTTGAATAGAACGATTTATGAGACTTTATGAATGGATTGGGCGACCCTTAACCATTGTTTGTTACCCAAATCGACCCATTTATAAGTAGATGGATCAAAATAGCCCCTTGTAATCTAGTCCTATTTCTAAGTGAATTGAACTTTTATTATAATGAGTTTTCTTTACTTATTTGTGCTCTCAATCCAGGTTTATTACAAGAGATGAACTAGAATCAGCAATGAAAGAATATGGAATGGGTGATGAAGCTACCATTAAGGAGATTATAGATGAAGTGGACACCGATAATGTGAGTTCCTTCTCTATAATTATCCTCCATCTTTTTTAACCTTTTGTTTTGGTTCTTAATGAGAACATATTTGCAGGACGGGAAGATAAACTATGAAGAATTCTGCACAATGATGAGAAGTGGAACTCAGGGACCAAAGCTGTTCTAATATCATTTTTCTAAAACGAATCAATAGTTGTTAACAGGATGAGTTGTAATGATACGCGAACCAGATCCAATAAGGGTCCTTGCACTTTGTCAATTGGTCAGGCTCAGTTGCTAGGTTTGAGCTTGCTTTTTTTTATTGTTGAACTCCTGTAAATCACCTGTATAATGTTTACTTGTATCGATCCTAAACATCACATGTACAATGTCTGCTTCAATGATCCAATCTTTTCTATGTGCATCATGCGCTTAAATTGATTATTACATTTCCATGTACCTCGGTAATCGATTTCAAAACGCCAAATCGCTTATTCAACAATATAAATTGTGATTCCAGTTCTCAGTATTTAGGTGAGATGATATCCTATACATGTGGAACACAAAGTGATCAACAGAGCTAAGCAAAATTTTATACAAAATATGATTGTTATATATTACCAAACAGAGCACATAGGAAGAAAGATATTTTTAACACACCAAGAACTTTTATTTCATTATGACCAGCCAGATTGGCAAACATCATCCAATTACATATATCATCCATTACTAGGGAACACACTAAACATCAACCGAAATTCAGAAATTGTAATAGGCATCAAAAGTAACACAATAATTTTGCAAATTAAACAACTATGTTTTTAAAAACCATGAATCTTGATCTGATCCTTCTTGACAATCCCTGCGCGAGTCAAAAACGCAGAAACGTTTTTGCGTTGATCACCTTGAAGCTGGATCACTTTGCCTAGTTCTTTGTCTTGCACAACAGTACCATTGCAACAGAACTCTTTCTTTAAATCTTTGAGAATTTTTTCGTAACTGAGCTCCTTTCTAAGACCCTGAACTGTTGTCAAGCTTTTTCGACCATTCCTTTGTTGTACACGAATATGAACATACTCTTTAACCCCAGCAGCACCACCACCAGAATCTTGATCAACGTCACTAAATGGATCGAAAGCAGATGGGATCTGAACGTCTATATCAACCATGAACTTTTTTTATGTGAAATTAGTTTCTGTTCATAAAAGGAAGACCATGCATCAGTATCAAATTTAATGAAACAAATTTTTTCCAACCCAAACCTAAAAGAAAGTGATTTTTTATGCTTTCTCAAATTTAATGATACAAT
This sequence comes from Logfia minima, assembly GCA_963921325.1. Taxonomy (NCBI): domain Eukaryota; kingdom Viridiplantae; phylum Streptophyta; class Magnoliopsida; order Asterales; family Asteraceae; genus Logfia; species Logfia minima. The sequence goes on from OY992768.1 coordinate 3,923,252, forward strand.
TGTTACCGTGACCATTATTAAGACCAAAATTTCAAATAACACGCATGATTTTAACCCAAATTAAAAAGAAGAAAAAGTATTGAGCTTTCTCATTCATTTATTTTTTTTCTTTAATAATATTATTAGGATCGGCCGATCAGGTTTAAAAACACACACAGAAATCAAACTACTAAAAAATTATCGATTTCATATTAGGGCAAAAAGATCCACACATGGATAACCTACAAAAGCACAAATCAACGATAATTGAGTTCTATGATTGATCAAATATCTATTAACCTGATCGAATTATTCGGAAGAAATCAATAATTGAATCAAACAAACTAAAAGGGAAAAAACGCTGTTTTTCGATGACCATAACAACATAATTCAATCACCGTAAATTGAATTAATCATCAGATTCGACGACTATCATAACCAATCAAATCACCAACTAAAACACAAATTCGTGCGTTAAATAGTCATCGATCAGTTAAAATATGAACAGGAAGCAAAATCGACTAAACAAAAATAAATCAATGAATTCTTTCAATTCAAAGAAATTAGATCAGAACATACCGATAATCGCAGATTCCTTGGTAACAATCACAAAGGGTGAAGAAAGATTGTAGTGTTTATGACGAGAAAATATAATTAGGGTTGAGGATGTTTATATAGAAAGGGAACCGGGTAAATTTTATGGCGGTGAGTCTACGGGTTTTCGGGTCGGGTTATACGAGTGACGTGACGAGTATTTTCTGGAGTTTACCGGTTAAAAATAAACAAAAATTGAAAAAAGGAAACCAAGCTGGGTACGAGCTAGCGTGACGCATGAAGTCAAAGGTAGCAAAAATAATTTTGATCGTATAATTAAAATAGAAGCGAATTAATAGAAGAAGCTATTATACCATCTATCTATCTATGATATAATAATAATAACACCATTTAATTTTGTCGAAAGTGAAAAAGAAGAGATAAGATGTAATAATTATATATTTATTTAAAATTAAATAGACTGTGTTTTCAGATTAAAGCATCTTCAAAGTACATATTATTTTAGTGCAACAATTTGCATTATTTTAGTGTAAAAAGATAATTCTTTTGAGAATATACTTGTACTAAAAAAATTGTTTGAACATGTTGCACTAAATCTTGACACTAAATCTTTTTTAATTGATTTAAAATACACAATTTAACAATATAAAATTATAATTTTAATATAATCACTAAATTCTTGTAATAAATGTAATAACGATCATTACACATAATAATTTGAAATGAAAATTTTAAAAGATTATGGAGCTTTTTAATAAATATGATAGCAAACGTTATATTTAGTACTTTTAAAAATATTAATAGTAAATTTATAATCAGTGCGTCTTATTAATATATTTTAATCAATATATATGAATATATTTTTTAATGGAAATACTATTTATTGCGGTGTTTAGTATTACATCAAATTTTGTACAACACTAAAATAACGTTTAGTGCTAATATTATAGAGTATTATTTACACTTTTATACTATTTTAATGTAAAAAGTAGTACTACTACTAATAATAATAATATTAAAAATATTTAAAAATACAATTAATTCAAAGACAACACTATATCTATTCATTTACGGTCATCTCCAATTTTATGGGGGAACTAGATTAGAAAAAACATAACTAATAATTTCGATCTATAATCCTATCAAATTCGAAACTGTTCTGAATAACTTGTTAAAATTCATCTTCTGAAATTAGATCGGTACTCGTAAAAGCTAGTGAAAGTCTTAATATTGAAACCATTATTAATACATTTTTCAGAAACACTAATATTTCAAACTGTAATTTTTAACGGATTACGTACATTAAAAATAATCAATAGTTATGAGTTGGATATATATAATAATAAGCATCAAACATAAATTAAATGTATTTATATAATCGCTATTCTTTTTAGCAAGTTGTCCAAATTATACGCTTCAACATGAACAACAAGAACCCACCCACCACCTGTCTAAAAATGGCATCTAACCTGGCATTTGTTGTCTTTAAATTCCCCATATCCCTTATCCATTCGTTCAAATTTTATTCAATCAGTCAACTAGCACCGTTGCTTATATTCTTTAAATTAATGAAATACAAGTTGTAAATGTCATCCGCTTGCTACAACATCTGTAAAACAACTTTTAATACATCTGCTAAGGTGAAAAACTAAAATTAAAAATGGTAACTTATGATTAATACTAAATAAGAAAAATTAATGAATTTTGTTTTGGAAAAATCACTAATCTGCTTCTCTCACACACATATATTTAATAAGAGTATTACTAAACATACTAATTTAATAAAGATAATACCGTATTAAAAATTATGATACTGCATTGAAAATTGTGTTATGTAAGTAATTTGACTTGGTAAATTGAATAAATTAATTGGTATTTTGAGCCTTACCCTTTACCAAACTACTTTACATTTAGTGCTCGTTAGAGCGAGAATCACAATCATGAAGCTGTCGAATGTTCAAAGCCAATTAAGAAATGACACCTAAAAACAAAAAGATTAACCATTGATCCTTTGTCTCACCAAATAATCTTGTCAGACAATGAATATCATGTGCCCATAGATTTGTCGTCGCGGGCTACCAACACGAAAGTCCCTCGCTTATTTCTTTTTCATATGTATATAATAGTAGTATTTAATTTAATATTTTATATACAAAATAGTACTCTATGTTACCACAATGACTACATTCATTTGAAAACTTTTTAACAGATATTAAATACTACTATTATATTATATTATATTACATATGAAAAACAAATAAGTGAGGGAATTTTGTATTGGTAGCGCGCGACGGGGCTCGTGACGATAAATATATGGATAGATGATATTTATTGTTTGACAAAATTATTTAGTGAGACAAAGAATAAATGGTTAATCTTTTTGTTTCTAGGTGTTATTTTGTAATTGGCTTCGATTTTTCAACAACTTCTTCATGATAGCCATTCTCACTCTGACCATCACCGAATATGAGATTATTTCGGTAAAATAAAGATTAAAGGAGTAATTTATTAAATATATATGTGTGAAGGGAGCATATTAGTGATTTGCCCTTCTGTTTGTTTCATTTTAAAAGTATTAGTAAAATATGAATGACTAAAGATAATAGTTCATTCATCGTTCAAATTACGATGCAACCCAAAACTTTAGCCCATAGGCTAGCAATACTAGTCCAGGAAAGTACCAACTGGTTCCAGTGTTCCACTCAATTTTGGGCTACAGAAAGGATGTAATAACAACCATGAATATGGGCTAGATCCAATACGTGTATCTCAAATAGAATAAGAACAAAAGCCCATAAATTGGTTATGAGAATTAAGGGTGAGTGAAAAACCAAAAACTCTAACCGTGAAGAAAATAACAGAATTAATTAATTGAAAAAATAAACTGATAGTTTAATTTTTAATAATGTAATAATTGAAATATTTTGATTTGATTCGGATTATATCTGAAGATTGAACCGTTACTTTTTCAATCAAGTAAAATATTTATTTACCATGTTATATACAATATTATTAATTATTGGTATTACTATAACACTGTATTTTCGAGTTTTGTAAAGAAAGAAAAGGAGAGAAATGAAGAGGAAAGAAAATAAAGGAATTTAAATCTTCTCAATTTAAGAGGAAAGATAGGAAGGAATATCAGACAAAAATAATCAATTCATTTCTTTTCTATTCTTTCCTGAAAAACTAGGGAACACATTACTTTCTTTTTTTCTTTCCAGTTACCTTCTTTTCTCTCTGAAATAAAACTCTGAAACAGAGCCTAACACTATGTTCTCGAGTTGGAAATATGATGGAAAGGAAAGAAAGTGAAAGGAATCAAAAATGAAGTTGTATTCTCAAGTTTTTTCATGGAAGGAAAAAAAAAAAAGAATGGGAAGGAAGAGGAGGGGAGCTCCCCTTGTATTTTTTTTCAAGTCATTTCCTCCCATTTTTGAGATGAAGAAGATGGATCACTTCCTTCATACTTAAGAACACAAATAAATAATTTATCTTCTTTTCTATTCTCTTCTTTTCTTCTTTCTTCATTTCTCTTCCATTCCACTTAGTTTTAAACTCAAGAACATAGTGTAAGTCTATATTTGTAATAATAATAATATCTAATAAATTAGTCAAGGTTCCTTTCATTATAGGTGTATTATATTATGTAATAGATTAAGGAAAGCTATCCAACGGCGTTCTAGAGTCGGATTTTTGTTGAGAATGATATCACTCTGTATGCTCTAACTGAAAATTGAGAATTGAGAATAGTATTAGGTCAGAAAATTATATTAGCATGTTAGTTATATTTTACTAATGGAAAAGTAAGTATTAGATATTTTAGTTATATTTTCAGGATTAAGATGAATAAATAAAGTGGTGATCTTGAACTTTCTAAGTGATCCCTATTTTCTTAACATGAGTTCATGAAAAGTTTAGATATCATTTGTAAATATCGTTCAACAGTTTATTACTTTCAAGTTTGTAGAGTTCGTTTCCAAATATGAAAAAAAAAACCTTGATATGTATAACAAGCCGAACTTGAGTCTCTAAAAACTCAACTTCAATTCCATTTAAATCAAGTTTTTGGACCCTTATTTATTTTTTAATATTCTTGGATCGAGTTTGAAACGGGCTTGCGTAATTGGGTACTGTTATAATGTTCAGGTCTTCAAGCTTCCAAATAGAGTAAGTTTTTCATGGATGTTTTTGAGTCATTGAATCATGTTCAAGTTAATCTAATACATATGAAGCAAAGTTACCTTATTCATACATAGACACCAATAAAAAAGTTCCAGTTCATATATAAGTTTGCCTTCAAAAACATTAATTAAATGATAAAAGGAAAATGGTGACAAGTGCCAAACATGGTAATGGTGGTTGGGATATTAAAGACTAGTTAAGAGCTATTACCAACCTCACAGTAACTATTTAGTACAGCTTCTAATACTATGAAGATGCAATGCTCAACCCATTTTATATAGAAAGGTACAACTCTCAATGCAGTTACTACAACTCACAAGAACCAAAAGTGTTTCTATACATCAGGCTCAAGTCACTCCCACACTGGTTAGTGCTGTAGTAGCTCAGAACAAAAGCCTTTCTGCCACTTGGAACCCATTATCTTTCTTGCACTTTTTACCAAACTCAAATCATGATTCTTTGGCCTTAAAAAACCACTACAAATTTCCCAAATTTTATAGTATTAAACCCATTGTTCTTGAAAACTAATCCATCCAAAACGAAAGCTGCTTTCTTGAACTCCTTTTTAGTTTTTCATTCCTTTTCTCACCTCTTAAAAAGTCAAAGTCAAAATTTTATCACTTTTAGTTTCTTGTAGCAGATTGTAAGTGGGGCTGTCTTGATTTTTAAAGATGATGATTCTTGGTGAAAATGTGAATAATCTTAAAGTTATAGATTCTTCATTAAGGTTGATTGTGATTCCTCTAACTCTAACTTCTATGTGGTTGACTGTGACCAATCATCAAGCTAATGAGATTTATGGCAATTTGGAATTCAGTAATCTCAAGGGTCTCAGGTAATTAATCTTCTAACTTCTTATCATGCTTCACATCAAACTTATTGTATAAAAATTTGAAATTTTAGTGTTCTTTAATTCCAATATTGCTGTTCTTTGACAGATTCTTGGTCAGCATTAGTGCAATTGCTGCTGGGTATGCTTTGGTTTCTGTTATTTCTTCATGGGTCAAGAACTTGATGAACAAAGCTTGGATTTTTTTCGTCTGTGATCAGGTTTAACTATTACAGTAATATTGTCATTCCTAGTAACTTTTCTTTGCATTATACGCTACTTATATTTAACTGATAATTGATAACGGGTTAAATTAATAATAATTAAAAAAAACATTACGAACATTTTGTTTAAAATTTGTTCAAAAGTGTAACGATGGGCATTGTGAGATAACTTGATGTGATAAAAATTTGAATCTTACCTCATAGATCATAAATGAGTATGAGAAATTATTCATGATTAATATTTTTATTAGTTGACATCATATCTTGAAAGATTCAAGTTTGGGGATCATTTCAAGATGACTCAAATGGTTAAATAGCCCCAATTCCATATATTAAACCATGACGAGTGACAGAAGATTCATACTATTGTGCATTGGCTTTTGGGCCTTTACAAAAAATTTGACATAAGTCAAAAGTTAAGAGGTTGAATCTCATATATCATACCACAAATCATACAAAAATAAAAAAGATTCACCGGCATTTTCATAATCATATCATAATTGTAAACGTTCCGATTGTATCAGCTTTTCTAGATAACACTAATCTCATATATAATCCCATAAATCATAGTAAAGAGTATGACAAATAGATTCTTTATGTAGTTTGGAAAGATAGTTTAAAATAGTTAATCACAAATTTTCGCCCCTTTAAAATTATAATATGAACAAGTTTGTAAATTTCATCCATTTTTCATCAACTTTCCATCTCCATTGCTAGTTGTATTAATCTTCAAATATGATATATATAGGTGGTGGCATATTTGATGATGGCATGTGGAGGTAGCTTTTGGGAGATAGTATATTTGGCTTACTATGGCAACCAAAAGGTGACATGGAGTGAAGCATGTTCTTCATATGGAAGGTTTTGTGGAAGATTAAATCTCATTTTGGTTCTCCATTTTATTGCTTTGTTTTGTCTCTTTGTGCTTTCTTTGATTTCAGCTTTTAGAGTATTTACAAGATTTGAGCCTCCTCTTGCTTCCAAATAAGTTCAAGATGAAAGGACCTAGATTTGTGCATCAATGGATGTTATTGTACAACATTATAGTTTACTTGATTTTATTAAACACCCATGTGTTTAATTCGTTGATTGATCAAGTCTCTGAACCTGATTACCTGAGTGTTTTTATTTTAAATTTCGGTGTCAAATGTCATAGTAATTCTTTTAAAGAGGTTAAACAGAATTACAAGTTAGAAAAATGTACTAGTTCATTATGCTCTATGATTGTGCTCTTGTGCCTACTTTTCTTTTTCCCACTTAAAATGAAAGTATATTTTGCTTAGAATCCAAGTGATTGTATGTGTGTACGTTAGTTTTCTTTCATCAATTATCCATTTTATCTTTCAATGTTAAGCTTGTTATTTTGATTCACATGTATTTTTTTTCTTTTCATCTTGTATGATAACATGTTTGGATTGAAATAAAAATAAAAAAGGTGTACCAATAGTGCCAATTATGCATATGAAAGTGTACCTGGATAACGGTGACAAATCTATAATTTGAAGTAAATGGGAGTGTGCACTGACAAACCTCACCTAATAAAATAGTCTCATAATCTTGACTAAGCAAACAATAAAAGCTCTATTCGATAACCGTCCTCATCGTATCGTATCGTATCATACTACTATTAATGGATCAATGGATTTTATGAAAAGAAAAATGGAATTATTAATCAACGGATTTTGAGCACAAGATAAATCATCATGGATTAATGGGCATTATAAACACAATATAAATAATTGTGGATTAATGGGCATTGAAGGTACAAACGGTAAAACACTTTACATAGTGAGTCACTTGATGCATCACAACGTTAAATTCAAGTGCATTATATTTATAAAATGAAATGTCAAAGTTATAGATTTTACGTATATATACTATCTTTTTATTTATTTTTTAAAAATAAGAGTTTGACTTGGTGAACTGTAGTTACGAAGTTGTTGCATCGAAGTTTGATTTTACAAAACAATAATTTATTTATACATTTCATCAAACACCTTGTGTGAACTTAAAAATTTATATGTTTTGTATTAGATTTAAAAATCTCAACTTAAATAAATCAGATGTAAGATGAAGATGAAGATGTATGAATTATACTTCAGATTTCTTTGAAGATATTTAAATCAAATCTTATTTTATATATCTTTTTTCATTTTTTGACTTGATTCTTCTTTCTTAGTTGTATATCTATAGAGAGAGAATGGTGGGTTAGATGCTTTTGAAGAGCATTAGAGAAGAAATGTGGTGGTTGAACGATGGTGATTGACAATGGTGATTGGCTGGAGGTGGTGACTGGAGTTGATTGTTGAAATATGGTGACGAGATGTGTTGATTGTAAAGAGGAGAATAGTCCATATATGGAATGAAGATAAGAGGTTTAGTTAATCTTAAAGCTTTATATATCATTTAGTTATAAGGCTTAATGTTTAAAAATTGAAAGATCGAAAATGACATTTACGCCTCTTTCAATAACACATAAATATAGAAACTGAAAATCAAATCAATCTATACGTAATTACTTCTCTTAGTTTATACACCTCATAATTATCTTCATTTGAAATAGAAAATAAATAATAATTAAAATATAATTATTGTGATAACATAAAGTATAAACGAAATTGAAATAAAAGTTTACAATCATTATCATTAAGACGACTATCATTATCATATTTTCTAGAGTAAATTACAGTCCCTGCCCTTGTGGTCCTTCGTTTTTTCACGCCTCGTCCCTCCCAACTTTTTTTCACAATCCATAACCTTATACTGGCTATTTTGCAACATTCCCTATCTCTCCGTCGTTAACTCTAACGAATGACCGTTAACTCAACAAAAATGACTAAAATACCCTTCTTCTTCCAAGTTACTCTTTTATCTTCTTCAAATTCCCACTACTTATCCCACTTTCTATCTCCAGATTCCCTTTTTTCATTATATTTCATCAACAAAATGAAGGAAAAAACCTTCGTCAACAGATACGTGCATTTCTAGTAGTCAAACATCACATTAAACATATAAAATACTTGCAAAAGAATAATGACTAAATCAACAATAAATATTTTAATATGAACTTGAATACATAATCAATCAAACTTCAAACACATTTAACGTTACTGAGAACTCAATCAACAATTACAGGGATCTTAGATTTCAAAATCAAAACACAGTCACTTAATGTCAGATTAGCGACTAAATATGCATTTATGATTTCTTCATTTCTAGCCAAACCCACCATTTATGGCCACTTGCAGATTCAAATATTGTACCAAAAAGAAATCAAAATCAAAGGAAAACTTAATTACAAAAACAAACATACATCATTATAATACAAAAACAGATTCAACGCAATCGCTTTCTTAGATCTGGCCGGAAAACGGAGTGAGACGAAAAAGGTTGTCGGGATTCGCGAATAGATCCGACGAAGAGCAGCCGCAAAGAGCAGATCTGCGTTTAAAACAAAGGAACCGCCGCCGTAATAAGTCTACCAAACCGCCTACATTTATTAGCGGATCTGTAATTTTTGAAATAAAAAGGTCGGGAAACGGCCAGATCTGTTCGGAGTTGACTTGCCGGCCCTTTCGTTTATTCCGGTTATGGATAATGTTGTTTTCTTTGTTTATTCGTGTTCAGATCTAGCTACCGAGTACTTTTCGATTAATTCTGCCATGGCTACAGCCGTTGTGCTTTGATTTTGGTGATGATTTTGTGGTGTTTATTGCATCTTCAAGTCGCAACCGAGGGTATTTGTTACAGGTTTTGGGATGAAATAGGTTTAGGGATGAAATAGGTTTTGGGATGAAACGATTGATGATATAAAAGTTTGTATGGTTTTGGGTTAGTCAAAAGGATGATATTTGTGTATTTCAACTAAATAAATTAGGCTTAGGATTATATTAAGAAAAGGACAGTAGGTTTTATGTGTTTGGGGTCAAGCAGTGGGAGTTTGAAGAAGATAAGGATAATTAGGAAAAAGGGTATTTTAGTCATTTTTGTTGAGTTAACGGTCATCCGTTAGAGTTAACGACGGAGAGATAGGGAATGTTGCAAAATAGCCAGTATAAGGTTATGGATTGTGAAAAAAAGTTGGGAGGGACGAGGCGTGAAAAAACGAAGGACCACAGGGGCAAGGACTGTAATTTTATTTATAACCATCGCATTGCGCGGAACCCCGACTAGTTTAATAAAATCGACATGTGTCACCATATGATTTGTTTATCTCACTTCTCAACTAAATATCCATTCTTACATGAACCAATCTTCAAAAATAAACACCTTACTACATACAACCATCTATATTAAACTTGCTATCCATATCTAAATGAGATTTAATAGAAAAAAAGATAAATAACCCCTTAATAATATTCGACTTCCCTTCGACTCCAGCTCTTACAAATGAATTAAATAAAACATCTATGAGCCTTGAAACAACTTCTTCGAACTCTCACCAATATTTTATTTTTTTCTTCAAAAAAATTACTCCTTAGTAAAAGAGGGACAGCACATAGCCCGTGGATAGAATATTGGGCCTTTAATGCCGGTTGGCCCATGATGTCATGATTGGAGTCCATACTAAACGGTGCCGTACAACCCACTTTTCTACTTTTCTCCATTATATTTACTCCTTTTTGCCCTAATTTTGGGTATATCATCAAACAAATTTGAGGCACCGATCGGCATCGAAATACTGAATTCTCCGTCAATTTGTCACCAAAATTCTATTTTCACACAATTTTGGTACGATCTCCGTTTGTTTTAATCGAATTTTACTTGTTCAGTTAAAATCGTTTACTACAATCTGATATTTTTGATCAAAATCCTAATTCGATCTGTTGATCCGTATGTTATTTTGCAGTTATTTGCATCCTCTTGTTCGCCATGGCTAAAAGCTCATTCAAAATTGAACATCCTCTCGGTACTCTATCTATCGCTTTGGCCTTTGCGTGTGTATACATGTCTATGAACTCGTATTACTTTAGCTTATTTGTTTATTCAATTATTTGTTTCTTCAGTTGTAGATAATTAAATTTACAGTATTGTTTTACTGGATATTGTAAAACATATATGCATGTGTGTCTATCTTATTTGATTAAACTGATTTGATTTCTCAATACATTTTTGACCTAATATTTGAAGGTATTACTAACTGTAGTTTATAGCTGCACGTATTGAGCTTAGTGAAGTCGCATTGCTATAAATTCTATGCTATACAATCAGGAATTATGTCTTGTAGTTACAATTATAATAATCGAACTTTTAACTGGAACATTACAGAGAGGCGCCAAGCTGAAGCTGCGCGTATCAGGGAAAAGTATCCTGACAGAATTCCGGTATATGATGCAAAAAAAAATTCAATTGCACTTATATAGTTATAAGTTACAGGTTTCATTTTTGTTATTTTCCCTTTTTTCGTCTGTTTTACAGGTTATTGTCGAGAAGTCTGAAAGAAGTGACATTCCTGACATTGACAAGAAAAAGTGAGTTACATCTTTATATTCTTGGCTCAGTGTTAATGTTGTGATGTTACTGTGCTACATGTATCTTGGTAGATTGTGTGCTGAGTTCTTTTGATCACCTACATCGAGGTTGAACGACCTCAGTTTATTGCATTCTTATCACAGAAGATATTGGAATTATATAGCTTCTGATCTGAAGTATCATTGTGATATATTGTTTGGTTGCTATATGTTCCCCATCTGATCTTATAGCTTTCACTTTTCACCTGGTAGTCAATCTTGGGCAGACTGTATTTGAAGAAATATTTAGCCGTCCAGAAAAACACAAGAGACTACCAACATCTTCAATTTTCAGATATCTAATAAACGAGAATCACAAAATATATGCAGTCGGTCTTGTTGACTTATTTACATTATGGGATATGCAGATACCTGGTTCCTGCTGATCTCACTGTTGGACAGTTCGTCTATGTTGTCAGAAAGAGGATCAAGCTCAGCGCTGAAAAGGCTATTTTTATCTTTGTTAAGAACATACTCCCGCCTACTGGTAAGTGCAAAATCTTTTGGACTCTAATTAGAGGCAGAAATGTTGACCCATTTAGGACACTAAAATCTGTTGAATGGGTTGATTCTGGTTATCATGTATACTTCTATACTTTTATATCTGTAACGGGTAGAACTGGTATCCTCACATTTAGATAGGATCAAACGAATCAATGGTCGCCCGAAGTCTATGTATGTACAAAACCTCAATATTAGATGATTGAAACAATGTATCTTTGGTAATTATATCCAACCTGCTAGTTATTGATAGTAAGCATTTAGAGCTTCTGAACAAAAAGTTCTTTTGGGTCGACCAAACTGACTTTTTTTGACCCGAAGTTATTACCCAACTGCTCATTTGGCCTACCTTTGATTGATAGTTTGTATGTTTGAGTGTTCTGACAACCATCTTTTAATACATCTACAGCTGCAATGATGTCTGCTATCTATGACGACAACAAAGACAAGGATGGTTTCCTCTACATGACCTACAGTGGTGAGAACACGTTTGGATTGCTCTGAAACTGCCCTACGAAGAAGAAACGATGTAAATATGGCTAGAAGATGACGATGAATGTGTACATTCTTTTTTCATTGTTGCTTGCTTTGTTTAGTATCCGCATCTTGGCAAATTTGCGTGAATGGTGCAATAGTATATAAACTAATGGTGTCTGCATGGAGTCATCTTGGGACAATAGTGTGTGTTCGTGCATCTTAAATCTCTAGTTTCTTTTAGTTTGGTGATCACAGTTTTTAATATTTGCTTTCATTAACAGTTTGATTCTATCATGTTTCTGTTTCTATAATATTACAAATGTACCCAAAAAATTGAAAAAAGGTTGTAATATTTTAATAACCTGCTGTTGATATTCAAATAACCATCCGGGCTAGTTTTTGTCAGACATACCTTTGACATAAATGCAACAATTCACCCTCATTTACACTGTTTTTGCTATCATTTTCGGTATACGTCATCAACAAATTCTAGATAACTTCAACATGTTAGCCCATTCCGAACCAGGTCACTTTAACCTTTTGTTTTTCCTTAACACTCACATCGACCTTTAATCATATTACAAGTTTGGTAAAAAAGAAATTTTTTTAAGACGCTTAAGATTTTGTAGGAATCAAATCCCGGGACTTGGCGTATGGACTCACTGACAAAAAGTTTGTCATGGTCGAAACTAGTTGATGAATAATGAAATCCAATGCAACTACAACTATAAATTGCTATAACAACAATCTCATCTATCAACCAATGTGCAACTCGAAGATCTTCTCTACTAAAAACTCCTACCACAACACAAACTCTTACATTGACTAAGCAACTCGCTAGTTCTGATAAGATTCAGTCCATTAGCCGATAGACACATTTTCTTGTCGTTCTACACACCCGGTCACAGTTTAGCCAGTGGCATACCATAGACCGGTCTCATGGTTCAGATTGTACGTTCTAGAGTTGCAAAGCTAAATCAGGTTGCTGAGAATCAACCAACATAGCACCAGATTGTCTCACGGGAGAACCGATTGATTGATACCCAATGTTTAGATCAGGGGGCCGCGACTCTTGTAGTTTTGGTCTTGGCTGCTGTTGCGGCTGCTGCATTTGAGGGTTGACACCTCGCCAACTAGACTGTACCTGAAATCTTGATAAATCTGTAGGTACCATTTGAGGAAAATCGAAATTTCTGTTTTGGAAATGCGCTTGAGCCTCATTGATCGTTCTAACTTGTTGTGGGGTGAAAGGATTGACTGTATGAACTCCCGGAACAGGAAACTCACCACGAAACCGTGAAACTTGAGGTTGCTGGCGGTCACGAGTTGGGTTATACATAGATTCAGGAGATCTTTGTTGTTTGTGGGGGTCCGGGTTTTCTGTTAATGGTGGTTTAACGAACCCTCCGGCTCCTAATGACATCCATTGCTGCGCAGCTGTTAGTGCAACATTGCTTGAATCGTCGCGTCTTGAGCCAATTTGGAAACCGTTTGACTGGAATTGCTGAATTGGTGAGGCAGAACTATTTAAATCCTCTCTTTTCGGGACAAAACCAAAACCAGTTGAGTTATTCTGTTTATGTTGACTTTTCTCGGCTAGCATTTTCATCATCTGAACTGGGTCGCTTAGGACCTGTTGTTCATGTTGACGGGTAAAACTATTGTCAGGACGAACCATTCTATTATAATCCACAGCAACTGGTGTCGGATTTCCTTTACTTGGTCTCGCTGGGGCAATTCCATCATTGTTACTGTTAGGGTGCTTAAAAGATGCTAACGACGCAAGATTTCCATTTCTTGAAATGGGATTTAATGGTCTAGGTGATGGGATATCAGAAGCATTGGAAATGGGTTTTCTTGCAACAAAATCAGCAGGACTTGCATGTATCGGGGGAGGATGATTGAGTTCAACTTGTGGCGGACCCATCTTTTCAGGTCTTGTAAAGTTCATGGCTTTTGCTTTCTGATGCACAAGATTTGAACCAGAAATCGCAGGATTCACTTGCAATGAAGAAAAGAAAGGAGGTCTTGGGCTCAGGTCTTTACTGGTTTCCCTAAAAGACTCTTGCTTTACAGGGATCCCAGGGTTAAAACCATCATTTAGCCTTTTCCCGTCAACAAGGCTTTTAGGTGCTTTATGATGCTTGTCAGAATGTGTAAATGTAGAAGTTTTTTCATTGCCTTTGATATCAGAAGGAATCTTGAAGTGTGCAAGAAAATTGGGTTCCTTTAAGGAGCGGTTTTCAGGCATTGGAACAGGAGTTGGAAGTGGCTCATATTCTCCCACCCATCCACGCCCAAATTTGACGCCTTCGGGCAAGGCTTGTTCTATAGTGTGAGAAGCGATTTTCCAAGCAACAGATCCGAGAGTTGCAGCAAAACGAGCCAAGCTTCTAGCATACGAAAGATCTACATGGAGCCCAACCTGATGCCCAAAGATAATAACCATAAGAATGAGCAAACCATAGTTACTAATTGATTAGGAGATAATACATAGTGTATCGTGACATACAGGAATGAAGTGCTTGCTTTCACCCTCGAAGGTTGACAATACAGAGCCTGAATCAGTTACTGGTTGGACATCGATGTTGTATGTCGCACGTCGATTTTCATCATGTACCAATGGTTTTCTTCCAAGTTTAGGCATGAAACCTTTTTCTAAAAGCAATTTAGTATATAAATAAGTCAGCACGGGGAATATAATTTCTAAATGAGGGCTTTAATATTAGATGAAGTAAACAACCAAATACCACTAAATAAGTTTTCAGTTACAATTACTCAAATCCTGCATGAAATATTTGTATAACGTGAAAATGTGTATTTAACTATAAGCAAATCGGGTGTTTCCTGCTGAAAATGTGCAGTAAACACTGTCCATCTAAGAAGTATATGAATGAGTAATGTGTCACATATTATTACAATTTTTTCTATTACGAAACAAATCTAAATTAATAATGTAGGAGGTTCCCTGCATCAAAAATAGACTATGGATGACTTTCAACACGTTTAACCCATTTGAGGCATTCAAATTGTTTCCTAGTTTACCTATTTTTTTTTATTTGACCCGTTAGTGATAACACAAAACCCAAATGGCTCATTTATAAGTAAACCCAAATCTGCACTTCATAAATCTAATGTGAACATCTTTACAAGCATGGAACTTTTTTCAGAAACGAATGTAGTTCATGCAGAGAGATACCTGGTAGTAGTTCTTGATCTTTATCTAAATTGTCATCAGGTAAGGAAGAATTTTCAGCAACATCACAACTACTTTGTCTTACAGGAGTCTGAGCAGATGAACAGTTTGGTAGTTCTTTTGTTCTAACAATGGAACCAGAGAAACTATTTTGCCTTACAGGAGTCTGAGCAGACGAACCATTTGGTAGCTCACCTATTCTAACAGTGGAGCCAGAGAAGGTTTCAGAGCCAACAGGGTCTTGTGCGGTACGGCCCACTGACTTCTTTAACTGTTTTTTAGGTAGCGAGAAACTTGGTAACTTTTTCTGCTCTGTTTTGAGTTCTACCTCAGATCGATCGACATTAGCCCTTAGCCTCTGGAATCTCAGTTTCGCCTGCTCTTGAATAGAGCTTGCCTTCCCAAATTATTAGAGTGGTGAGATTAAAAACTGAACAAGATTATTACAAATCAGCAGGAAACATGGAAACATTAAAAGTGAATACCTGTTTATAGTAAATTGTATCTGGTGCATTGTATTGCATTGCATTTGAGCAAATGAGATAAATGTCACTCTGAGTTCAAATAAAATCACGTGTTAGAATTATTCAGATAATTGTTGAACATCGAAAAAGGAAAACTATGAATTCAATAATTTCTCAATAGCAAGAAACCAAATATTTTTAGGAAGACCTAATGAGATGTCGATAAGCCATCATCAGGTGTTACTATAAGAACTCATAGAAATCTTTTATTAACTCCATAAAACTTCATATCAAGTAACTGGACCCCCTCATTCACTCAGACGTTTAACCCCTTTATGAAAAAGATAATAAACTAACCTCAAATTCTTTTAAAGTTAAATACGATCCTTTCGCTAGCTTTTTCCTCACAGTGGCAAAGTCCATTGGATGCTTAATCACATCATGATAATCCGGAAGCTGAAAGCAAACAACAAAATTCGTTATATCAAATTTCAATCATCCCAAAAACGATACCAAGAAGTAAGAGTAACTCACTACCTCATCAGGATCAACCGGCTCAGCATAGACCCCATAAATATCTTTTCTGCCACAATCAATCCATCAGATAGTTACACATCGAATGAAACCAAACTTAACATTTTCCAATTAATCAAACTAATTATACTTACTTCTGAAGTTTATCCAGGATTAACTCTAGAGTCTTTTTATCCGGCAGACGTACCACCTTCGAACGATCCGACGCCATCCCTAAATTCAATATCCCAATGAACAATAAGAAAACAAGTACCAAATTAGCACAGTGTTGAAGCAGAATGAATGAACAAAACCCGAATTAACGAACCACAATCGTAATCCGACCCTCCTGCTTCTTCTTCCTCCTCCTCCTCCTCCTCCTCTTCGTCATCATCATCATCATCAAATTTTCTTCCTCTAATCTGTCAGAATGTGAAAATTAAACTTCATAATTTTGAAGCATATATAATAGACGTAGACATTAAACAACAATAGTCACTCAGCTATATTTAAATATTACATAGGGCAGCAGAGACCTATACATACAGATAGACAGAGTGAGTGACACGAAATGAGAGAGAGAAAGGTGGACAGCGTGATTATATTCTGTAGTGTGTGTGTGAGAGAGTTAGTTTTTTCTGTTATTACAGTTGACCCGACCGTTACATGCATATAAATACACATCTATACTGGACACGAACATTTCGTTTAAAATTTGTGGAAAAAATAATCACAATAAACTCCGGCGAACTGAATACATATAACATATATACATTTATGCATAAATCATAAACGTACACACAATGTTTTATAAATCACAATAATCTCCAGTGAGGTGAATACACACCTTCAAACACATTATACGTTTATATGCATAAATGTCAAATGTGCATACAGACAATGCGTTCATATTTGTTGTGATTTTTGTTCACAAAAATTGACTATGAATTCCGGCGAGCTGAATATACACACTAAAAAACACACCAGCAGTTAATCAAATCCAATCAACTGAATTCAAATATCGACTATAAATTCCGGTCAACTGAATACAAACACTAAAACGAAGACCTCAGCAATTAACCAAATACCTCTTCAATTTCATTATCTTCTTCATCAAGTTTCCGTTTCTTCAACGGATTAAACTCATCATCATCGTCCTCATCTCCGTCGTCATCCTCCGACGAAGACGGAGGCGCGTGATGAGCGTGAGAAGAGTGGGGCGCGTGAGGCACACGCCGATTTGACCTAGAGGCGTCATCATCATCATCTTCCAAAAACGATAACCTAATTTTTTTCTCTCTCCTTCCAATAACCACATCTTCATCATCTTCATAATTATTATAAAACTCATCGTCATCAACATAATCATCGATGTCAAAGTTATATCTGACGTTCCGTCGTCTACGGCTGCTCCGACGGTCAACGGGTGACGTCGGAGCAACGGCGGTGTTAAGGTGAGCTCGATCTGTGTTTGCTGGTCTTCCTTTCCTCTTTCTTCTCACGATCTGACCCATTTTTTTCAGCTATTGAGCTTGAGCTTAAGTTTCTCTCTCTTCTTTCTATCTGTGTATCTCTGTGTGTATCTATAGGTTTTTCTCTCTCTTGTTTTACTAGTGCTGTATTATTTCCCTAGGTTTCCCGAGCCAAGTTCCGAACCTCAGGTTCAGGCTATGGTTACCAGAAGGTTTTTGTCTTTTTATTTGAATAATCAACCAAGCAATATTTAACTTGAAAAAACTCAAAACACTACTTTTTTTTTTTTTATCTTTTTATAATTAAATTGCTGTACTTCCTTCCCAATAACACAATAAATATTACCATTTGCCATATCATATAAACGTAATGTCATTTAAATTTGGTACTCCGCAGTATTTACTTTACGTTGTCTTACAAGTTAATGGTAACAACACGTGGTAATAACAACGTGTAAAAGATAATTAGAGTAAGTCATCTAAAATGATAATGAACATAAAGTAGGTATAATCATTAACTACTTAACTAGTTATTGTATATGTTTTTAACATCTATCTATACTATATATAAAGTATGTCTAAATTGTTGAGTCTTAATTCTTAAATGGTAATTAAAATTACTCATTTACCCTTTTACATTTATAAATGAAAATTACTTTAAATAGGAAAGTGTTTACTCCAAAATTACTCATTTACCCTTTTACATTTATAAATGAAAATTACTTTAAATAGGAAGATTGATATCATTACTTTTTTGAACTTATTTTTATCTATTTACAAAATTGATAACAATTTTGTTCTATATAAAAAAAAATCATTAACTTAAGCATATAAAATCAATGCAAACATATCGATACTTATTTGTAAAGCATTTGACATGTTATTTAACCAATTGAATCATTATCTCTTAAACAATGATAAAAAATGTTATATAACTATTCAAAGATGAAACTATATATAACGAACATACTATTGTACGTAACCAAAATAGATAAATTAAATATTACTGCCGCATTACGCGGACAATATGCTAGTACACAAAAATATTGCTTGTAAAACATAAATGGTTATTCCAACTTAACTAAACGCAACAGCATACAAATATTTGTTTTCATGAAAACTAAATTTTTTCTCGACAGTTCAAGTGTTTAACTGATATAGTAAAAAGAAAATCAGCAGTTGTTTTGTCAACACAATTCAAAATATGATGACACAAAATTGACACGCAAATAGATATGTTTGAACGGAAATTTTTGACCCGTCAACCTATTAATCAAATACAGTATTATATCTCGACTTCTAATTCGAGTCGGGACATGAGTCATCAGGTTGAGCCATCATCCAAATTCTTTTTATTAACTAAACTAAAAGTTTGACACAACACAATCCCTTTTCACATAGCATATACCAATTCTTTTTGCATGACATATATAATTGAAACTAATTATTTAAAATATGTTTCTCGCTAGGTTTTTAGAAAATGTGCTACTTATATATTCATATTCCAAGTTTAAAAAATCAACAATCAACAATCATCCTTATTTGCTTCCTTGAATGGTTTAATAATAATAAAATAAATAAAGCAATCTATCTCTTGTGTTTCCATTAATGCAACCAATAAGATTGTATTGATATTGTATCTTCAAAATTGTGAACATGTAACTTGCTGAAGTTCATTTGTTTTTGAAATTTTATACGCAATTATATGCTTTATTTCAATGATAATTTGAAATTTAATGAAAGGTCAAGTGTTTATACAATTCGATCCATTTGACCGGAAAGATACTCCTTTCATTTGTAGTTGATATATTAATTTAAAACTGACCCGCGAAATTATTGACTCATTTCACTAGCCATGTCTAGATTAGAAGGTTACGGGTCTGTTTGGCATGGAGCTTTTAGGAGCTTTTCAGAGCTTTAGCTTTTAATTTTTTAACAAAAAGCTCCTATGAAAATAAAAGCTCTGTTTGTCATGTACAAGCTTTAGAATCCAACGAAAAGTTCAAATTTTCAAAGCTACTAGAAGTAGCTTTTCGCGAAAAGCTCCAAACGTAAAGCTATAGTTACAGCCTACAGCTTACAGCTACAGCCTACAACTACTTCATCAAACATACCCTACATATTAGGATTATAAATTTAAAATACTCAAGTCATTTATCTAATCAGGAGAGGTTTAAATGAAAAACATTCGACTCGTATGAATTAATTGTGTTGCGTAATTGATATCTATCTATTTTGAGTATAAAATGGTGTGTATTATTGTCCTTTACAAATTCAGAAAAGTTGTTGATGGCTTACGCAATATGTCGAAAACTAACTCCGTATTATTTTAATTCCGAAAGAATAAAACAACGATGACGACGACTAGTGCTCGTATATTAAAAAATTGTGTTGATCATATATACTTCTAATAATAATAATTAATAATAAAATAATAATAATAATAACATCCGTTCTATGTGCCAAAAGCGTGCAAAAATATTGTTGACGCTAAAAATCACACCCTTTCACGTACTTTATTAGCAAAATATGTATGTTTCATGAGTTTTATTAATATGTGCTTCGAAAAACACGATAAGTTTTATTTACTGAATTCAAAATATTTTTAAATATTAAGTTTGTATTTATTATGAGTACTGATATATTCATCATTATTTTCGATAAATCTACTAAAACTTTACATCACTAATAAATACAATACAAATTTTTAATATATAAATTTAATAAATCTATAAAAAAATTATAGTAAATATATCACCACCTATTTACCATTCGCTAATTCAATCTAAATACATCTTTGTCACGTGCATCCTATCTCTAAAAGAAGTTCAATGCATCTTATCATGTTTTAGGACACACGATTGAGAAACTTTCTTTTTTATAACTACGAAGTAGCATTTACAAATCTTCTATCTATAAAAATTTTAAGATACATAAAAAGTATTTATGTAGTTGGGTAGCATTAATGATAGAGCTGAGAAGATACAGATGATGATAGTGGTGGGTCCTTTACCCCACTAATTTTGAGGTGTGGGACCCTCGTGATGGGCATCCTCCAACCACCGATTACCACGTAATAACGCCAGTGTTAAAAAGTCCAGCGTTAAATTTTTCAAAGCGCCTTTTATTTAAATTCAAAATAACGGTGCTAAATTGCAGATTTGCAATTATTATCGATTTATAGCCTCTCTAAAATCATCATTTTTAAAAGGTTAATTTTAACATTAATTTTATTATAAGTTTTATTTGTCACTTTAAATAAAAAGGAGTAAAACAATAGTATCGAAATTGTCTTGTTCAAACATTTTAAATGACAAATTTACCCTTTTAACCACATAATTATACTAGGTAATCTATGTAAGCTTTCATATTAAATAAGAAATTCCATTATGTCACTTAACTAAGATTAGGTATTGCTCTAAATAAGATTACGTTAGAAAGGAAGCATAGTGTTGACAAGCGTTTTGGGACCATCTAACTTTATGTGTATGTTAGTGAAAGTAGTATCAGTTGTGCAAAATAATATAAATTCTCATTATGTTTTATTTGGTTCGGATCATGAATATCATCGACATTACTAGTATTTATTTAAAAATATCAAATGACGGAATATATAATCAATATTAGTATTTAAATTCTCATCTAACTTTTTCTTTTTCTTCTTCCGTTTCTTTTTGGGTATCCAAATTCCAAGTGTCGTTAACACTTCAAGCAATGTGAGCTGGGCTTATGGAATTTTGCTTTGCTGCGAGTGGTTCAAGGCCCATTGAACAATTAAGGCCCAATCCCATTGGATGACTAGTGACCTAGGGTATAATGTGGCATAATTTTATGTTCTTTTCACGAGACAATGAATTATTAAGACTTAAGATTCAATGTCTAAGAGTTGTGTCTATTGTGATTTATGAATTAATGGTTCGATTAAATGGCCCATGCACATAGTTGCATACTACTCCCTAGTAGTAATAATATTTTTCTAAATTTTCCTACATTAACTAATCGTCTCAACTCTCTTATTATGAATTATTGTAATTATATTCTTAATTGTATCATCTAACTTCTCATTATCTTATGAATAAGGAATGGCTAATACTTAGAATAATATATTGTTCAAAAGTTATTTTAAAATATGTAATTAAGGTTAACTTCGGTTCCTAGAATAAAAGTATTCATCCTTAGCCTCTATATGCAAGAGTGGAGCTAGAATACTATATACGAGTGAGTAACTTTTTTATTTTATTTTTTAATTTTCTATATGAGAGGACGTAACTAATGTCATTAATACATTTAAAAAAATAATTACGTAATTTTGAATTTCTTGAAGGGGTAGGAGTTGCCCCTGTCCCATTAAAGATCCATATATGTCTGCGTGTGTACTCAAAAATATTAAGTTAGACTTATCAATGGCCGACGTATTTTACATGAAATAGGGTTTGCTTGAAATCGACATGGTTTGTTGGTATTATGATTTATGAAATATATAAAGAATACTATTGGGTGATTGACATTCGTTGTTAAAGGTTGACCCGGCCCATGAAGGACGGAGACAAAGAGCTCTGAAAATGAAGCCAGGGTGTCACACTGTTTGAACACTTGAGTCATACTTATGGCCTCACGGGTCCATGTCATTATCCATTTTTTCGGTTCATCCTACTTCCAATTCACATAAGGGTTCAAACCAAATATAGCACTTACTAATTATACACGATATTTATCTCAAATCTTCAACTAATGACACTTAATTAGTTAATCATGAATCCTCTGTATATATATAATCAACTCTCACAATAATAAATTCATTTGTTAGTTTATCATTTTACTTAGTAAGATCATCTCCAATGTTCATCTATACTTCTATATATATAAATAGAGGAGGAAAAATACACTTTCAGTTACTCTATATTTAGAAATAGAAATAGATGAAGTCAGATTTCCTCTATATATAGATGAACACTATTCATCATTTAAAAACTTTAAACTATACTTAATATATTTCTTAGTCATCTTTATATGTTTTCTTATAGTTAATATTGTTAATAACTAATTAATTAATTTTATTAAATTAAATACATGCAATAATACAAATAAAAGGACAACATTCATTAATCATAAACATATTAAAATAATAAACTACAACTTAACGATTAGAATTAGTTAGGGCTACGATCACTAGATAAATAAAGAAAGCTAGACACAAGTACTCTTACTAATTTAAACATAAATACTAGTAGTTGTTAATTATAAATTAAGTTGAATAAATATTTGTTACATATTTTTAATACTTTCAAATTTACTAAATATCATAAATATGTTTTCAATTATAAATGATATTTACAATTAACTATTTATTGTTTAATGATTTTAAAAAATATATAATATAATTAAATAAAGTGGTTGTTAACTATAAATTAAATTGGATAAATATTATAGAGGTGGAGTTTTAGAAGAGATGATTTAAAATTAGTGTTTTCTAAAGGATGAATATGTTAAAAAAATTTCCTAATTCTTTTATATATAAAAATAAAAATAGAGTTATAGTTGAAAAGAACCTAAAATACAATAGATAAATTAGTGTACTGAATAGTACGTGAACACTTTGTTTTCTCAAATAACACGTTTCTTAACTATTTATGGGGTTTTGGTTTAATGTCAGTGGAATCTAAAATAATAACGAATAATAGTGGAAGGCCTGAAAGTTAAATATCAACATATATTTGGTGATAAATGATAGTGACCTGATATAGTATCGGGTGTTATCAATTTCGGTAGCATTTAATTAGGAATGTTATTGGTGCAGTTAACACAAAACTCAGGTGTTACGTTAATCAGTCGTCAACTAAATAAGTTTTTATATTTAGTGTTCTATATGAAACCAATCTTAAGCGCACATTATGTGTGTGTGAGACATGTGGCATAATATTTGTTTAGACCATGTGTTAATGATGATTTGATTTTGATATGAGTTAATTAAAGGAATGGACTCCCCACCATTATTGGATCTTGTTTATACCATCATTAAAGATGATTGATATTTATTCCAAGTTAAAATACCCGGTCAATTATAATACATATTTAACATGATTTCGTTTTCACATATATATATATATATGGGAGTGATCAATAGGAAATGAGTAATTTTGAAAGAATGGAAAAGTAAATTTGAGTCGTCCGTTAACATTCTTTAAAGGAAGTTAACATTCATGAATGTTAATTTCAATTGGAAGCTCCAATAATGGTGAATGTTAAATTTTAGAGGAGGAAGTAAGCAAATCTTAGCCCTTGATTTTTTCACAAATAAATATTTTTAACATTCATTTGTGATGAATGTTAAATTTTAAAATTATTTGTGATTTTTAAAATTTATTTATAATGAAATCAGTAGTTGAGATTTGCTTCACTCCTTTCTAATTTTTTTATATCCATCTTAATCCCGTCCCTATATACATATATATATATATATAATAGAGTATAATATGTATATATCATTTTATAGATTATCTAGATCTATATGTGTAAGCAATGCTTAGTTGTCTTCTTGGGTTTATTAATCCGCAAATATTATTTGGCCACTTGCTTTGTTTTTGAAATTATTTCTTATCGAACACTATCAAATTATAATGATAGTACGTTGTATAAAGTATAAACTATATATGCATTTTGGATGAATTTTTAACTTTGTTTTTTTCTCAAACTCCTTTTTATTTTATTCATCGACTCGTTTCAAATTAGTTATCAAAAATCAACTAAATTTTTCAGATTAGTTATAAAAAATCAACTAAATTCTCTTGATCCTAATTCAAAGGTTATATATTATTATTATATAATAATAATTTTGGAATATGAAATAAAATTTACTACCTGATTAATATGTATATATGTGTATCATTACGATGGTTACTTTAAATTATAGTGTATATAACTAATATAAAAGTAAAATAATATGTATCATTATGGTGGTTTATTTATAGTGTAATGGTAAAATGATATTCGATGAGAATTGACACAAAGTCACGTATGTAACCATATAAGTGTTAACTAATAAACTAAAGGTGCATTATAATAATACTTACTTATATTATATTATAGTAGGCAATAATTAAGATATAAACTCAAACACTCAACATATACACATTGTTCCGAACAACAACGAAATAAACAAGAGTTACTTGAATTGCTCTGTAGTTTTTATTAGGGGTGGCAATTTGTACATTAGTATATTTTAACAAATACATCACCAACCATACATTACATTATTATTACGTACAATACTTTAAAACTAATTAGTGACGTATATCTAAAATGTGATGATTAAGAAGTGGAATATATAAGGAATTGAATATTAAATATCGAATTGTATAGTCTGAAAGTACTTTCTTTTGTTGTTTCGACATAATAAATGAGGTAGCTAAGCTAGCAATTACTCGTAGTCGACACGAAAATACATTTAACCAATCCTCATTGTTTGGCACTTGTTTCGTTGATGTCATTTTTCTGTTTACACCCCAAACAACAAATTAATACTTTACGATTTTGGGGTCGTATATTATAATATAGATACACATACAAATTACAAACACATGCAAATTCGTTAACTAATTAAATGAAATGGCTATGTCTAGACTGTCTAATCTGATTAATATTATTGTTTATTATCATACGAAATTTATTTAACAAATTAATAGGAGGTCAATGCAAGCACATTTTTCCTTTCAGAGACATAAATAAGGATGCTCTCATTGTGGAGTCAATGACTAAAATGGTGGGGAGGAAAAACATATTTACCAACTTGGTGTCCTTTTGAAGATATTTACATATAAAGTGTTTTTCTTAACAAATATATATATTTATTTCTCTTCAATGATTTTTTTAAGTAAGATTTTAAATAAATTATATTTAAATTATAACCTTTAAATTCTTCTCTTTAATTGAGATTGTTTTATATAATATTAGGAACAAATGTTATTCATATTGTGTAGTTAATAATCAATTTTAAATTTTATCATTCATGATAAATAGCATTTGGTAACACGTTTTATAATTATATAAAAGGTATCGTCCTATGAACAAATCATAATTTCAATTGAAAGACACAAATCGAGACCCAATCAAACTATATATTTTCAATTGATTCTTCGTTCTAGACTTTCTAATGATATTTGATTCTATATTTTTACTAAGAAATCATAATTTCAATAAAATAATTCATAAGAAAAAGTCATCGATTCAATCCTATTATATGTTATTAACGTATGATAACATTGTTACACAACTTATATCTTTCCAAAAAGAAATAATTGATGTTTTTAACTTTCTTTCATACTTATCATTCTAGTATAATACCATTTATTTAATCATAAAATGTGTTATCGAATTTATTTATCATGAATGATAAAATTTAAAATTGATAAATAACTACACGATATGAATAACATTTATTTTTAATATTATATATAAAAATCTCATTTAAAGAGAAAAAGTTAAAGGTTACAATTTAAAAAACTATTTAAAAGAAAAAGAGTATATTTTTATTAAAAAAAATACTTTATATATAAATATTTTTAAAAAGATACTAAATTAATAAATATCTTTTTTTTCTCTGCCATTTTGATTATTGACTTTCTCATTGTGTGCCAATTAATAATGAAAGAAGAATAAAAATGATTGGCACTTATGTTGACTTTTTGCAATAATCCAAATTCGAATGTTAACTACACCATATGTAGAGAGAAATGATATCTCACAAATATAAAGTCATATGTTGACTCCAAATATTATATATTTCATTTACATTAGAAGCAGATAAAATTGTTTTTCTAATGTTGAATCAAGACCAAGTAATTTATTTTGTTTCATTTAACAATAACTAGTATAATACTCATGTTATATAGTGATATATAATATTTTAATGTAAATAATAATTTAATTTAATGATAGCTATAAAATTGTTTGTAATAATGTTGATATTAAATTAATAGCTTGTATGTAAAGTTTAAGATGGTAAAAAGTGAAAAAATAATGTAAAATTGATTTAGTTATATTCTGAAATAGGGAAAAATGTGAAGTATATATATCAATAGACATTATAGATAGTATTTATAGATAGTATATATATAGACGATTGTATAATTTTTTTACGTATGTAGACATTATAAACCTAAAACGACATTGCGAGATTAAAACATATGAAAAGAGGGAGAAAACGTGTTAAGAATATAATTGTTGGAAGTGACAAATAATATTTATTTTATAATTTATGAAAAGAAGTCTCCACGTAAATTATGGTTCCTTTACTACGGAGTAATATGTTGTCGGAAATAATAATAATTAACATAAACTATATATGTTAAATTTTGGCCATTACGAAGGATAAGTTAAACGTATTAAAAAGCGACACAATTACTACCACAATTATAAAAACTAACTAATTACGGTACATGATTAATTAGTTAGCATTTACTCGAATGTGCACATATCTTTAGAGTCCGATGTTCATTACCATGTTATCAACAACAACAACAAAAATGTAGGGCAAGTAATGTTACATCTTACATTCAGCTGAGTATATATATATATTACTATACATCATTTTCATTTTCTATCAACTCATATTGATGGTAGGATTGATGGATGTGAATCGTTAGAGGGTCGATTATCTTTTTTTTGTTTCTGTACTCGTTATTTAACTCTTCACTTAATTTGAGTTAACTTATTTATTAAACATACTCATTAGTAGTTAATTACTAACAATTAAAGAAAAAATTCACGACCTTGCACATGGACCGTTATTTAGAAATTTATTTCACCATACGATGAAGCACGCACACGCTAAGCGTACAACTCATACAAATCAGAATCGTGCCTTCTATTCTCTTATTTTCTTCAAATCGTTCACACTCATATTTTGTCCTTATTTCACTCTATATAAATCCCATTAATCTCAACTCCTTCAAACTATCAATCAATACACGCACAAACTTCAATTCACACAAAAAAAACACACGGTACACTAGCTAGCCAAATACTCATGGCTACTAACCATTCATTTAATGAAGCACCTTTTAGCTTCATCACCACCTTTTTTGTGTGTGTTTTGGTGTTTGTAACTTGTGGTACCATGTGTGAATCAGTTCCGGCTGTTTACGTTTTCGGGGACTCATTGGTTGATGACGGAAACAATAATTATTTGTCGTTATCTCTTGCCAAAGCTGATTTTCCTCACAACGGTGTTGATTTTCCTACTGGAAAAGCAACTGGCCGGTTTAGTAACGGAAAGAATGCAGCCGACTTTTTAGGTACGTATAACCTGAATAATATCTATGCCATGCAGTTATTCAGAGTCGTCTACGAGTTTTTTAAACTATATGCAAAAACGTTGTACTTACTACTTAATTATCTATTGAAAAGAATACCTTAAAATTACTCCGTAATAAACATGGAAAATGTCAAAGATTAAAAACCACATTAACCAATGTCTGTTCTATAAATCACAGGTTATTATCTTGAACTTGTATATATGAGGTAAATTTTGAAGCCTTGTACGGTCGCACCTCTAATAAAAGTTGAACTTTGTGATTTGGCAGCTGAGAAGGTCGGGCTACCGTCGGCCCCACCGTATCTATCACTAGTTTCTAAATCGAAAAAGCTGAGCAGCACCACTGCGGTGGTGACCGGAGTGAACTTCGCTTCTGGCGGTGCCGGTATCTTTAATGGAACAGACGAACTATTTGTAAGAATACATATATCTTGAAACCTGATTAAACTCATTCACTTCATTCGTTTGTACTCCTTGTAGAACATTTAATTTTATATACATTGCAACATCACGGTTAAATATAGTAAAAATATAAGGATACGCACTAATGCACTATACAGGTTAAAAAATTTGACTTCGTGATTCATTTTTTTGTTTACAGATAGTTTTTATCAACACAAATGTGGTCACAAAATCTGACAAAACCACATTAAAACCTGGATAATGAAAACACGGTGTAGGAAGAAAGAACTACGTATATGCATGTGGGGTTGATAGTTATGTTTGGTCTTTTTTGGTTACTATTTAAAACGTAGACAAAAAATAATAAAAAGAAATTCAATGAAAATACGATCAGAAGTGACATGACATCCGTCTCTTTTATTTATTGGATATATAAATTAAGTTGAACAAAATAATTATTTAATTAATTAAAGTCTATTGTTGGTAGTGATTATACGTAAAAGATAGGTATTAATCACTAAGTTAGTTGTATTATTAAATAGACTAACAAATTATAGTGCTCTGGTACATGTTAAATGGAAATTTGTTTATACGTGTATAATACGAAAATGGCCGGTACTCAGCATGTTAGATTGAATTGAAACAAAATTTATAAAAATGATTATTAAATACTCAACTGTAAACAATCTTAATAATACATGTCACAGATTTTAATTAACTTCCCATTTTTATAATTCGTAACTTATTTAATTTAAACGAATTAAACCCATAAAAAGCTGAAAAGTAATAAAGCATGCACTAATTGATACACATTTTGGTGAAATCCACTAAGATCTGAGATTTAATGAATCTGAAAGAAGCGAAATTGTTGCATTCTTAAGAATGGGAACTCCTCGTATTCAGATCTTGAGATACCATTTAGATGAATAAAATGGGATAACTCAATATGTCAATTTGTCAAAGCTCTGGATATGCTGCTAAACCATCAAACTTGAGGAAGGAACGAATGCTAATAATAAAATGAACATGAAAAGAACTAAATCAAAGGCTCATGTTTCTTCATCGTATCTATTTTATATATTTATATAAGATAAGATCTAAAGTGTGAGATCATAAGAATATCTGTATTTTTGAAGGGAAAGAGGGACATGCGATCTTAATCGTGATCTATGTGATCAACGGCTTGAATTTATAACATTATTTTTTACGTAAAATATTATATTATTAAAATTAAGGTACAGCAAATCTGAACCACAAATCTGAACCATTAATGCAGTTGACCCTCAAAATTTAAAACCTCACCCTTAATTTGAAAACAAAGTGTTTTGCGTTAGTTAAATAGGAAGCATATATAATGCCATTCACATGTGTATGAAAACAACAAAAGAAAGAAGAATAAATATAGCATGCTCAGGTGAAAACAACAAATGGTTTATTGTGAAACAAAAAAGAAACACAAAAAATATATGCGGTGAACGTGGATCGAACACGTGACCTTCAGATCTTCAGTCTGACGCTCTCCCAACTGAGCTATCCCCGCATTTGTCATGTCTCTTCTAATTAAATGTATTATATTTGTTTAATGCAGAAACAATCAATTCCATTAACAAAGCAGGTGAGTTACTATTCTCTAGTCCATGATGAACTCGTTCAACAAATGGGGTCAGAAGGAGCCCAAGCCCACTTATCAAAGTCCATATTTCTAATTGTGATTGGAAGCAATGATCTCTTTGGCTATTTCAACAAAGACTCTAAAGTCTCTAAACAATACACCCCACAACAATATGTTGATCTCATGGCCTCTACCCTCAAAGGACTTATGAAGGTAACGAACTTCTTAACGTTTAACTGATTCACAAAAAATCGAATTACCTGTTTCTAAACCATTGTACATTGCATACAAATTCGTTAAATCTAATGGTTTTAGAAGAAAGATGACTACTAATATGGTTGTAAGATTACAAGTTTGCACAATCTTGCAAATGATAGTTGTTTTGGTAGTTTTTAATATGAAAGGACTAATTCGACTAATGAAAAAGTTGACATTTAAGAAATGGGCTTTTAAGTAGTATTGATATTTACTTGATATGGTTGTAGCAAATGTATGGAATGGGAGCGCGTAAATTTGTGATAAGTGGAGTTGGAGTGATTGGTTGTTGTCCGGCACAAAGGAAGCAAAACGCCTCAAGTGAGTGCAATGTTGAAGCGAATTATTGGTCAACAAAGTACAACGTAGGCCTAAAGGCTTTGCTACAAGAATTGAAGACAGAATCATCGGACATCCATTATTCTTATTTTAACACGTACGATGTTATGAATGGCCTCATGCAAAATCCTCAATCTTATGGTACTTAATCTTATCTTACACTTGATCTATTGTATAGTTCAATACATAACAAAATATGTACTTGTGATGCTGTCAATTATCCCAAGTTATCCCTTTTTAATTAGTTGTCAAGTCTCTCTGATGTTGAAAAATGATTAAAAGTTGTAATATTTTTTTCTTTTCTAGGTATTACAGAGATAAAAGCAGCTTGTTGCGGACTTGGTAACCTTAAAGCCGATATCCCATGTATCCCAATTTCAACTTATTGTTCCAACAGAAAAAACCATCTTTTTTGGGATCTTTACCACCCAACGGAAACTATATCAAGTATCTTTGCCGGTTTTATCTACAGTGGATCACAACAAGTTACGACTCCAATGAATGTAGAAGAACTTGTTAAAGTCTAAAACATGAACATGATGCAGAGATATACACAGTCAAATACATATTTATACAACCATTTTGGGTTTCTGTCAAAAGAGCATTGATATAGAACATGTATATATGTTGAATTGATGTGTTTTTTCATGTAACTCAAATGTCAATGTTAGTTGATCTAGTAGTTATTGTAAGTTAGTTTTTGGTAGTGCTGGTTGCTACTTGCTCTATTAATTTATATTTTTGATTATGTCATGTTAATGATATGATTAGTGTGATTTAAATATCCTGTGTAGGCACTTAAATGATGACATATACTTATATCTTGAACTCAAGGTTCAATTCTAAAAGTTTTGAGAAGAATGGTAAAAATTGCTTATGTTGAGAGCATTCCATTTTAATTTTGTTTGCTTTCATTTGGCACGAATAGTAAAAACGTCAACTGACCCATGACAGTCTTCGCCAACCAGTCCGACATATGAAATAAATTGCGTAAATTTATAGTTGAAGGGATATAACTGAAAACTGAATCTATAACTTCCGCTTTATACTTGATGTCCCCTTCTACTAAACCACCGTTACTCAAACACACAAACAGATATATAGAAAAATGCTAAGTAATTAAACATACATTCGGTAAGCAAACAAAATAAATAAAAAAGAATCATAAGTTGGTGATTAGATATCCATATAATGAAAAGTTAATCATAGCTTAATGATTAAGTAAGTATACCTAATTTTCAAAGGGTGACAAACTTGACAAAATAATTTGGAAACTGTCAAATGCCTCTTGATAGTTGATGTATTGGTTCGTGTTATAGGCTACACCAAGTTTTTGAGTACACCTTATTAACAATTGGCAAACAAAGTGGCTATTTTTTTATGATAAATCTAAGGGCAAATGAGTAACTTTACTATACAATCATGATAACTGAAATTCCCATGAGATAATTTAAGGGTACACATGTCTTTTAACTCCAACATTAATTTACATTATTATATTTCAACTTTCTCCTTATCACAAAAAAAATTAATTGATAAACAAAATTGTTTGACACTATTTAAATTATTAAAGAATATTGTTTTAGTTTCAAGCATTTTTCAAATATTAATAGGTTTCTTATACTTATTAGAAATGAAAGTAATTTGTTATCTATAAACAATTTGCTACAACAAAGTTAAAGAAAATAGTACAAATAAAACACAATTTATATAGTAGTTTTATCTCGATGTCAAGCGCAGACATTTTTAAACCTCGTTAGTTCAAATCAATATGGTGTTAAAGCATTAACTGGTCAACAACGACAAAATTCCCCGTTTCTTATTTATATTTTTGAAAAGAAAATTGTCTATATTAATATTTACCGGTAGGTAAATTTACTATTTTTTTAACAGTTGATGTATAGTGTTTCACTCATGTGAAAATTTACTATTGCTTATATGTGATGATTTAATTTAATACCATGAAAGTTGTGTCCAATAACAATTTCCACCTCTTGGTTTCTTCTATTCAAGAACCAATTTGATCTTTGAATTTTAATTTTAATTTTTATATTAATATTAATATTACTGATTTATTATTAGATAATTTATTTTTGGTTAAGTGATATGATTAATTTTTCTTCAGAAGATAATATTGTTTTTTTATAGAAATTTATCAATTTTTTGCTTGAGAAAAAACACAAAAAATTAATTTGAAAAGTGTACGAAGATATTTTGTCATTTTAGTTTATAACTAATACTAAAATACTAATACTAATAGCATTAAATGTGGTATTACTCTTAAATTCGATTAAGATTAACTTTTGTAAGTGTACATAAGATTACCATTTCTACAAACTTTCGCTTTGTATTTAATGCTAAATTGTTGTCTACATTTTACATACTATATTATAATTTTAATAATTCTTGACACTGATTTTTTAAGTGATTGTTGAGATTCATACATCCTTTTTGAGATTTATACATTCCCGTCACATTATCAATATTTTATTATTAAGATTAATTTTAAATATATTTGATTTTTCTCTTATATCTTTTATAATATAAATTTTAAATAAAATTTCAAATATACCATTGTAACATGCTTATTTTTATTTACATTTCAATATAAATTTTATTCAAAACTGAGTCGGGTAAAAATAATGTATTTTTTTTAAAAAAATATTAGTATAATTTTTAAATTTATTTTTATATCTTATAACTTTAAAAATATTGTCTTGGGAACTGTTTTGCGAAAAGTCTCCTGAAAAGTCCTTTCGCATTGTTTAACTCTATGAAAAGTCTCATGCGAACAATCATTTAAAATATTTTAAAATATAATGTTTTGACCTAGTCAGTTTTGAATAAAATTTATATCAAAACGTAGATAAAAATATGTCACAACGGTATATTCAAAATTTTATAAAGCATTATATTTTAAAAGTTATAAAAGAAAAACAAAATATGTTTTATAATAAATCTTTATAATAAAATTTTACAACACTTCGGATAACCACTTGACATTGGTACCTTGGCCAGGTAGATCCGTTCCACTCACATGACCAAATTTGACACCGGAATATCCAGTTTGATTTTAAAATTTTATTATTAAGTTTTATTATAAAAAATATTTTGTTTTCCTTTAATAACTTTTAAAATATAACGCTTTATAAAATTTTGAATATACCGTTGTGACTTGCTTATTTTTATCTACGTTTCGATATAAATTTTATTGAAAACTGAGTCGGGTTAAGACATTATATTTTAAAGTATTTTAAATAACTATTCGCATGAGACTTTTCACATGAGTTAAACAATGCGAAAGGACTTTTCACAAGACTTTTCGCAAAACAGTTCCAAGACAAAATATTTTAAAAATCATAAGATAAAAAAGTACGTTTTAAAAAAATTATACTAATACTTTTTTAAGAAATACATTATTTTTGACCCGACTCAGTTTTGAATAAAATTTACATCGAAACGTAAATAAAAATAATCACGTCATAACGATATACGTGAAATTTTATAAAAAATTATATTTAAAAAGATATAAAATAAAAATTAAATACATTTAAAATTAATCTTAATAATAAAATAGTGATGATGTGACAACCGATGAGGATGTGATATCTTAAATTGAGATTCATGCATCTCATTAACGAGGGGTATTTCACGTTTTCACCAAAATAATCGCTCATTAACCTTTCGTGTGCACGAACCTAATCACGATGTATGTATCAGCGTGTCAATGACCGGTGGAACTTTCGACTTCTTCTCGTGGAATTAAAACTTCATTACAATAATTACGAGCTTGAATGAGGAGTTGCATTGTTATTTCTTCGCCAGATGAAATATCGGAAGAAATTATTTTTTAATGAGTGTTTTTGATTGAGATCGAAGATAATGTATAAATCGAGAGGTGGATTGTTTGTATGAATTGTATGTGTATATATAGAGTGGTAAAAAGAGTTTTAAAAAGATTAAAAGAATTAAATTTTAGTCGTTGACAACAGATATAATTTGAATTTTTTATAAAAAAAACTTTTAGCCGTTAGAAAAAAAAAAGTAATGGAAAACGAGCGAGCCGGACGCTAAACGGTAACGCTGTTCGAGAGTGACGAAACATCGCTAAAAATATTCTCGGTCAGAAAATTTTGTTGGCAACAACTTAACTCCTCTAAGGTCTATTTCTAATGTCTCTTTTGTAATATAAAGTTATTTCTAATTAATCATGAATTCTTAATGTTTATCTTCGTCTTTATATATTTTAAGCTCCCGTTAAAAAGTAAATCTTGGTAGGTCATTTGTTTGACAAGCATGGAGGTCTTGCTAATAACCAAATTTCAAAGTGTATCGACAATATGGATGCATTAGGTCAACTGAGTTGTGAGACATGGAAGACTAACATAATCATTAAGGACACCGTCTAAAAATACAATTATTTAGGAATCAATAATCATCTAGGAGACAAATTGGATTTTATAGATTAATTGTTGAAGAGATAAAGTTTAATAAATTATAGATATATTTAAATTTATCCGACCCGTATTAAGTCAGATATAAATTCCGCTATTTTTTATAGTATTGTTGTATACTCCATATTCTTCAAGTTGAGTCTAGCAATAACTTGATGAGAAAATTGATTATGTTTATAAGGAGATCTACATGCTATATGAAGTTCTAGTAACACATTAGTAAGTTGTTAATTTTTTGTTGACTGTTTTCAAGATCAAATAAAGAAATAAGTTGATTCGTTTATATTTTTAATCATCTAATAAAATAAACGATCTCAAACAATCAAATTGTATTCTCAAATCGTATCCTGTACCTCTAAACTAGAGTATAGTTCATGTTCCAAATCATCAAAAACTAAAAAATCTAGTCTATATCAAACCTCATATAATATTTCAAAATCTAATCATCTACATCACAAAAAATAAAGTAGTAAAATTTATTAAAACTTGTATAAAATAAAATGGCCAATCTAAGGGAAAAGATAAAAAAATTGGAATATCCGTAATCCGTTCCGAATTGACAGTCGCAACGGAAAACGAGACGCGCACTCCCTCCACTGTTTCCTAAATCTTCTATAATAATACATGTACAGTAAATACATGCATTTTAGATTTTGACTAGTTATTATCATTACTGTATATGTATATTTTGTGCCTTGATCTCAATTTCAATTTCATCTTCAATTGAATCCTCTTTACCAATTTCCCTCCAAACGTGGACATGATACCTTCATTTTCGTAAGCAGCAGAAAATGGCGGCGTCATCAACTGGATTCGTATCTAAAGCTCGTACCGCCTTTCATTCCGCCGCTGCTAAAGCCGAAAAAGTCTTCACTGATACTATTAAGAAATCGGATTCTTCCTCCGATCTAGGTTTACATCTTCTATCTATCTATCTATTCTATTTATATATTTACACGTTTTTAATTTCATTTTATTATCAACTGAATACTCCAATTACAATCGCAATCGCAATCGTTATGCTATTATTTGATTGGATCTTATACTGATTATTTGAAATTGATTGATACTGTAGATACTCTAGATGATTACCTTAATCAATCATCAGTTACTGAGAATACTGATTCGACCACCGATGTGATCGTTACTAAGGTCAGTTCACATTTATATATCTCAGATATGCGTAAAAAAATGCATCAACCTTTTGTTATATCTAATAAGTTTACAAGTTTTGCGCTATTTGAATTTGTGCATCTATCATTTAATTGACTTATATAAGTTTGGGCGTATGTGCATCCGTTTCTACTCATAGTTAAGATGTATGAATCTGAATTTAGAGAATTTGTCAACTTAGGTGATGCCTTCTTACCGTGTAATTACTGGTTCCGTGCTTTTACAGTATGTTACTATATGTACGTATGAAGAACGATTGATGGATAACTTTTTCCTCTTTATGCTATTCAATTTAGTTAAGTAAATTGTGTGTTTTGCGATGAAGATGTAATTACGAAGGAAGTACGTACCTAGTTTACAAAAGTTGATTTTATCCTTTCTTTGGTTGTTGAAATTCGAATCGGTGATCCTGACTACAGTGTTACAAAAGTTATTTCATATTTAAGATTTATGAAGATGTAAATTTAGTAAATTTGTTGACTTTTTTTTTCTATCTTTTTAATTACTTCAATTCAGTAAACAGTAAGTAAAATGAGTGTTTTCAGATGAAAGAAGTTTGTGCCTAGCTTATAAAAGTGAATGCTTACCCTTTTTGTCTATTTACATACGAATTGGTAATTGTCTATGGTGTTGTTGACAGGAAAAGGATGAAAAGTGGAGACCGGAGGCAATTAAAACAAAGCAAGATTGGCAGGAGAGATTTAAAAACATAAGGTTTAGGAAAAAAGGAGCTCAAGAACCTGATAAAACCGATGATAATACAATGTCTTTTCCGGTATTTGATGAAAATATGTTTGTACCAAGTAGGAGTCCTATGTCAAAGGTAACAAAAGAAGTTAACTTTAATATAGGTTTTCTTAAGAGGCTTTTGTATGGTGATTCTATTGGTAGTCACTAGTTTTAGAAAGTGAATCAGTTTCACTGTCGTAGTTGGTAGAGTATAATATTTCTTATGCTAGCTTTATTGGCTTAGAGTTCATTTTGGAGGCTGGCTAAATTTATGAACAATGCAGAAAGACTTTAGGATGTGGATTAAGTAAGTATCTTCGTTGTAGATGGAGTTACGAAAACATCACCAGGCAAAGCTGTAAATGGAGTTGGATGAGTTTTGCTGAATTCTGTATGTAAAATGTATAGCTGCTGAAAAAGTTGCAATTATTGACTGGTTTTAAGCTGAAAGATAATTCTTTTTTTTTTTTTTTTTTTTTTTTTTGGCGATTCTATTTTCTTTGTTGGGTAGTGCAAGAGTTGTTTAAAAATGTATATATATAGACTCTTTGTGATCTTTGCATTTATCAACATAAAGTGCTAATAATAATTTAAAAACCACAAGAAAATGAAATAGTGAGATTGATTCCTGAACTTGTTATAGGTTACCTTTGAGAAAATATAAGATATTTTCGTTTTATTTATGATATTAATCAACTAAGAGTGATATACTCATGTTCATACCTTCTAGGAACCAGAAGGTGCTTTATTGGGTTCTGACAACTCAAATGTTGATATCATGCCATCAGCGGCCCTGCTTAGGCAATTGGCTACTGGTGTTGAGTAAGTTCTTCCTATTATTTGAGTTTGTCACATTTCCAGCTGATTTATGTGAAGTTTGTGTACAAGAGATTGTAGATAAACTTTTTTCTTTCTTTTTATCTGTATGCTTTTTATTTCTGTCATGTATTAGGAATCTTGCTATAGTTATAAATTGGGGTGAAGTGAATATATTACGAAATATATTATCTCTCATGCTGTATGAGAAACTTGAATAATCAATCAATCATATTTTAGATAATCCAATGTTACATGAAGTAGTTTAAATTCAAAACACGATGCTATTAGACTCCTAAGTTGATGACTTGATGTTGACTGCAGGACCACCAGAATGGTCAGGTCAATGAAAGATCTCCTAATGCCATCTAGAGATTCTTCAACTGTCAGAGAGAAAACTGGTTTGAACTTCTCAACAGTGAAGTCATTAGTACTGAGGGATAAAGAAGATAAGATTGATGGCGAGCTTAGTGCTGATGAGAAAGTTACGTCTCTTATAAGCTCACTGCTTGGGGGAGGTAGATTTTTTGTTTTGGCGAAGGCTTGTAGCTAAAATAAACCTATTAGCTACCTTTCTTGCATTGTCCCATGATAATGTATCAATTTCTTGCAAGATATTCACAGAAGGACATCTTTCTGGAAGGAAAACTAGTTGTAAGTTGGAGGCAAATGCAAATATTACATCTTTTCTTAAAGACCTTCATGGTGCTCCTCCTGACAGCTTCGTGGTAGAACTTTCTGAAGCCATTGGATGTTTGAAAACTCTAAGGAGAATGGCGTCATTTTGGTGCAGGGTTGTTGCAGAAGTAAGTGAGTTCCTCTAATTTTTAACCTCGTACTTGGAACTAATTATCAATCAAAGGGCCATAGTTAGAGGAGACAAAATGGCAGGTAGGGTAATTTGTTTATTTTTTTTTGTGTGGCATATTCTCTATTTTAACCAACAAATAACATATATCTAACTTTAATATCAGATAAATGAATTTAAATATGTTATATAATAATTAAATCAAGGGAAATTTACTAGAATTTTTTTTCCGCAAAATCGTTATTCTTGAGAATTTATTTATTTATTTATTTTTGCTAAACTATTTTTGGCTCATAAAATAGAAAATTCTGTTTGCAAATCTTCTGTTGTTCTGGCATAATTTTGCGTAAAGTCGGCCCAAGTCGCAGTAAGGAAGTTCTTTATTTTTTTGCAAAAAACATTTTCCTCCATCAAAGTGAAGATTTTGTCTGTGGATAAAGCCTTTTGGTGCTTTGTTTCATTTTCTTTTTTCATTCCATTATTCCTCCAATGGTTCATGATTATACTATGGTACTACGGTCACAAGTTGGTAGTTCTTTTTATCTACTTCAGTCTTGATGCTTTCTAAACTTTTGGTGTGCAGCTGAGACGACTATGGAGTGAAGGACAACATATTCCTGGCATCCCTGCTGATCAAATTCCGGATTTAAATTGCTGTTTATTGTATCAGCAGTTGCAGGTCATCAATTGCTGTATATCTAGGAAACAGCGCCGGGCAATTGCCACAGAGTCACTAAATTCCGTCTTAAAACAAGCTAATTCCTGTGATGAAGTGTCATCTTT
Source organism: Logfia minima (assembly GCA_963921325.1). Taxonomy (NCBI): domain Eukaryota; kingdom Viridiplantae; phylum Streptophyta; class Magnoliopsida; order Asterales; family Asteraceae; genus Logfia; species Logfia minima. The sequence goes on from OY992768.1 coordinate 3,962,840, forward strand.
AAATGGAGAAACTGCTCTCATGTATGCTAAAGTTAGCTCAGGAGAGCTTGTACTTCGATTAGGAGCTGCCAAACAATATGAGAATTTAACAATGTTGGAAACTGGTGAACCTGTGTTTGCCCCCGTTATGCAGGTTTGCTCAATATTTGGATTTTGGATTTTCATTTTATTCTATTTTTTTTTTCAGGATGGCACCTTTTCTTATAGAAGTATCTATCGTTTTCGGTTTGCAGGAAGAGCCTTTGCTCACAGAAGATCTTGTCAAGGAAACCGAGGAATTTATATTACGTACAGGGAGGTTAGTTGATCAAGTAAAATACTCAGTTTCTATTTCATTATTTGTTTTGAAGAACTAGTGTTCTGGCAATCTGAAAAAGTTGACTTTTCTATGTGGTTAGTGTTTAACTTTGTAGAACCAGTATTATGGCAATCTAAACAAGTTGACTTTTCTATGTGGTCAGTGTCGGAGCAGGGTGTTCTCAACTTCTCTCGGACATGCAGGCTTTCAAGGTGAATTAATAGGCTACAAAGCGCAAGTGTATTCTTTAGTTGTATTAATGACATGTTTTCTACTAGCTAACCCTGTGATCTTTTGATCACTGTTTCGTAGGCTGCAAATCCGGGGTGTATATTGGAGGATTTTGTTAGATGGCACTCACCCCCTGATTGGATGGATCCCACATCAGATGATGAAAGCAAAGAATCTGTTGATGGTGATAATTTGTCTTCCAGAGGCCACTTAAGTATGCGTATGCAAAAAGAAGGTACCTACCCCTGCCGTTGAATCATATATGGTGTGCAAAATGTTGGAGTTTTATTTGACTTATTATACGTTTTTTTTTTGGTGTGTCTGTGTGTGTTTTGGTTCTTTAGGGAATTTGTGGAGAGAGATTTGGGAAACCGCAAAACCGATACCAGCTGTTAAACAGTCACCATTATACGATGAAGATCTGTCTGTGTAAGTAAGATATGTTCGTTTCTGTCGTCAATGTCTTGATTATATTTTAAGGTAGAAAAGGGGCCGGGCAGGCAGGTGGTATTGACTAATGAGTCAAAAAGCCAAAAAGGTAATTTTTTTGTATGGATTGATATATGTCGTGTTCGCTTGAAACACTCCCTGTTCAAGTTCTTTAAGGTCTATTAATATTTAGTGTGTCAAAATGAGTAAAATATTTATATTGTTTTAATAATAATCAATGGTTAGATGCATACGATTTGGGACGTTTTATGTATTAAAAATACACATTTGAGCGACCATTCGACTAGTTTTCCTTAAAGCTTATTTTTTTTACAATGCCTTTTTGACCTGTTAGAATTAAAGTACTCCTGTATATCCAAAAAGCGACCTATTCATAAGCAAATGGGCAGAAACTTAGTTGTATGTGATGATTTGATAAAATGGGTATGGTTGTTTGTGTCTGTAGAGAAGGCATTCTGCATGGCTTAGAGGATTTCTCGCCTTCTGAGTTCTTCGAACAACTGTACATATCTCTTGTAAGTCACTACTCAATACGGTTGACGTTTTGGTAATGATTAGGAATTGTGTTTGTATGATGTAAAGAGTTGATGCAAAAATATTTGATTTTCAGTTGTGTTCAGGATGTGCGGTTGCTGAGGCCCGAACCTCGACAAATGAAAATCTGTACAAGCTGTTCCTTGAGTGCAAAGACTACATTGTTGCTACTTGTCAATGCAAAAGTTGGTTTGAAAGAGTTGATGAAATATGTCAGGTATCTGAATATTACATATTTGGATCTATGTATGTGTCTGCATGTTGCGGTGTATATTCATATTTTCGTTATCTGGTAATAGGTGTATGACACGGTGGTGATGATGGTATTAAACCCAGATGAGTTCATAAGGCTCACAAAGAATCAGCAAGGTGATGATACTCCTATTACTGGTGAACTGAAGGCTCGATTCAGAAGGCTAAGTTTTGCATTTGGTAACAAAGACAAGTCTGCTGGGAAAACACCACCAAAAGAACCAAAAAATGTAGAAGAAAATCCATTGCGCCAATCTTTATCATCGATGTTTTCAAAGAAACCACCGAGGGCTGGGAGTGCATCCCCTACTGAGAAACCAGTTCAAAATGACTGGATAGATGTATAATCATTTATTATTAATTGTAAATTATCTTGAAATAATGAGCTAAATTTAATTTGTTGATCTTGGGGAGTGATGCGGATGCTGTTTTTTCATATCCCAAAAACCAAGTAACTGTATATTATTGTTATAAGACAGTTACATGAATGAAATTCTGCTGTAGTTGAATCATTTGGTGCCTTGGAACCCTTTCTTTTTTGGTTCTGAGTTAATCGTTTTGCTTAATGAAATGCTTTCTTCCTTGTTAGGGTTTTGATCTGCGTCTTGAGACTCGAGTTCCTTGATTAGAAATTCTGGCACGACGAAGTTGGCAATCCAGTAAAGAAAGATGAATGCTGCACTGTCAACAAGGTACAAATGTGAGAATTTTTGAACTGTATCATACGCGTTGTGCACACACACGCAACTACATAAGGTGGCAAGATGGGTGGGCTGAATTATGGGCCAGGATGGGTTTAGGTTGATATTTGTCATTCTTTAGTTCGGATGGCCGGGTTGGTTGACTCACAAACATGTTTGTATATCTTAAAAATAATCTGTAATTAATGTGTTCGATATGAAAAAAAAAAAAAAATTACATATTTGAGGGATAATAAAAAAATTACTTTTTAGGCTAGTTAAGTACGTATCTGGTTTTTGCTTATAACCAAATCAGACCCAAACCCTACTAGTTGGACAAATGCCCTTAAATTATTTAAAAAGACAATTTATTATTGGTCTCCTTTTCTATTTGGTGAATGAAGAACTAGAAGATGTTATTGGCCATATCCAGTATATAAACAAACTAGATGCATACTAGGCATATAGAGTAGTTTTAGTATATTGGCGACTTTCAAGTCGTTCAACATATAGTGAAGAACACACAAACATGGGATTTTTGAGCTTTTGAGGCCAAGTTTCCTACTTACGAATTCTAATTCCATCAAAAACTTAAACATTCTCTGAACCAAACGCACCTTACGGTCTTGGTTGATCCAATGGACAGATTCTAGTGTTAAATTTCAGACAATAAATCTGTATAAATTGTTTCTAGGAAGAGTGTATCGTCATAAATCCACGTAATCAGGTGACCATAGTAAAAACTTAAAAACACACAAATGCACATACTAGAAATGGAGAAATGTAGAATGAAAAAACCTTGTCGGAATCAAGACTGACAAATCTCCGGTGGTGGCGGGTGAATTGACAACAAGAACCACCAGTTGAGAAGAGGTGATAGCCATAGTCTTGGGCTTAGTCCTCACATGATTTGGTTTCAAGTAAAACGTGGGTCTTGGTAAAATCCCACCCAGTGGTAGTGAATTATGTCTAGGGAACCAATGTTGTTTGTGGGTGGAAATTGGTGGTTTAGGGTGGTTGATGGACTTCATTTTTATAAAAAAAATTCAGTTTAATAATTCCCACCGGTATCCTTTAGGTTAGTTCTGTGAGGAATTTGGATGTGGATAATGTTTTTGAGGTTTAGGCTACCTTTGGGAATTCACACTCCATCACGTGACTATACATGCGATTTTTGTTTTTCTAGTAGTGTTATGATACTTAATTAATCAATAAAAAATAAACAATTAACAAGTACCTATATATACATCAATTCCAACAATTATTCATCATTGTCTCTTATAGGAGGAGTTTAGCACATGAATAACAAGTATAGTAGTTACCATAAATATACAAAAGAACAAGTTTTCAACTTATTACAACTTAAAATGATGATTTACTTATGGTTTCAAATATAAATTCAATAGAATCAATACACACAATACAATCAAACAACAATTAACTCGCACAATATGCACTTTGTAACAACATATTTATAATGCAATAGTGCCATGCGCTCAAGGAAATCCATCACCAATGCCTCCACCTGAACCACCACCAAATCCTCCACCAGCACCACCACCAAGTCCGCCTCCGCCGCCACCACCCCCAAACCCTCCACCACCACCCGCTCCTCCAACCCCGGACCCACCTCCAAAACCACCACCAGATCCTACACCAAATCCACTACCACCTCCCAATCCACCACCACCTCCTCCACCAAACCCTCCTCCACCGCCACCTCCCAATCCGCCACCACCGCCAAATCCGCTACCACCCCCGGCTCCAAGCCCCCCACCATAGAAATTCTTTTCATCCTTAAAAGACTGACCCGAACCAGGCAACTTCCGGGCGGTGGAGGAGCAAACAAGAACACCAACAACAACAAAAAGAAACAATTTAGAAGAAGCCATTTTATCTAATTTAGTTCAAATGATGATGAGACGATGAATGCATGAGGCTGCATATATATAGTGTCAAAATTGTTCTACACATGCATGCAGCAAAAACTTGTACGGTACAAATCATAGAAAGAAAATAGACAGATTTAAAATTAATAAATGCAAAGGTATCAAAATGTGTGGAAAATAGATGGGGATTTTGCAAAATGCATTCGCCCAACCGTCTCTTTGACAAAATCCACGAGTTTAACAAGACTCCACCCACCTGCACAACTGGAGTAAGCCATACATATATAAACATACATATACTATACGTCTATAAACAATTGTATACATGTAGTTCCTTATAATGTAGTTTTAAAACTTTCTATGAAAATAACTATATATAGATGTCTTAATTCAAATACATTTATTAGCTTATATTTTTGATCGAGGTGGAGATTAAAGGACCAATCTTGATAATATTGTTCCACATTTATAACGTAGGTATCAATCTCTATTTAAACACTTTAGCATTCAATAAATATATCTTATTTAGCTACATTTAGGGCCTTTTAATGAATGTAGAGCTTAACTGAGTTTATCATTTAGGTATTTAAGTGTGTTTGTTATTGACTTAATAAAAAATACATGTCTTAATAATTTAAAGTTTAACAAGATGAATTTTCATATTAAGTCATGATTTTTTTAAAATATTTTGTCATAACTGACTTTTCAACTACCTCACGTAGAGAGTTAAATTGATATTTTTAAGGTTTTTAATCGATTTATTCAGCACATAAACAAACAATAATTATTTATTTATGACCTGTTCGAAACATATATTATAAATTCATACATATAGATTTTTAATTCAGAACTTAACAAGAAAAAAAAATAAAGATACTTTTAATGAACAAAATAAATTAATGGTGTTATTTAATTGATTGGTGTTACTATTCGCCTTGATCATGGAGTAATAATTTTTTCGCACTTTTATAAGAATGTTTGAACAGCGAGTAAAATTGCCCACAGAATTAATCAACATTTCATTTTTCATTTGTGCAAATACACACATATTGAAAAGATAACAATCAATTAAATCGATGGGTTGATAAGGAGAAAGAAAATAAGTCTTGTACTCTTATCCCCATATCACAATCAATTAAATCGATGTGCATAAAATGTCAAAGTGGGGTTTGTCTTAAATTTTAGCTAACGGTTTTTAGATGAGAAATAATTTTTTTATTTAAGACATCGTAGATTAAAATGTCAATTAATATGATTGCTATAAACAGTACTGTTCAGATTATTCCGAGATGTAAGTGATCTGATTGTCGTCGGGGGTATTCGATCATTTCTGATCATTTTCCCGACCATCCCAAAGTGTTCTTTCATATGACCTTTAATATATGCATTGTAATGGGTTCGCCTTAAAAAAAGAAGTAGAAGATAATGTATATCCGTTACTTTTATATCCTATCCCATTTTTCATATTTAGTTAAGAGATATACAGGTAAATGGACCGAAATGGCCCAATATATTTCACAAGGTTAAAAGTCAAATGATTATATATGCCTTAAAAAGCCCAATCCAATATAACATAGAATAGGTATTCCCTCTGGTAACCCAAGTAAGTAAATAAGCTGTTCACTTGATCCAAGTTATATAAAACCAAAATGCATTTGCAAAATTCAAGAAACCGTGAATTGATGTAAATTAAAGAGTAGAGAGAAAGAAGATGTATTATTTATATAAATTCATAGAATATATATAGAGTATAATGGAGTATTCTCCCAGTAATAATAAACTAGTAGCACTCTAATTTATTTAGTTTATATTTAATGGATATGAACAATCATATTTATTTATAACATTCATCTTGGGTGTCCATTACTCAATGAGTTATGCCTCATTAAAACATCACTAGGTAAAACTCAATGAGACAAAAATCCAGCGAAAAAAGAGAATACATAATCATAGTTATTGATTAAGCTAGTGACAATAGAACTAAAAAGTTGAGTCTCAAACTCATTTAGCTCCCTTGTACTTCCAGATTTACCACCTAGGCTTCTAATAATTATAGAAAATTATGAATTTCCATCGAGGTTTAAAAGCAAAGTATTGAGTCATACTTTTTGGTTTAGTATAACCTATATAGAAAGAGAAGCCCTTGCTACCTCTTTTGTAGTAATAGGTGCAAAATCATTTCCCAAAGATAATTCTAGGACATTCCTAATGAGTTCTTGATCTATGGTAATTTCCTTCCTACCAAGATCAACAGTGCCAATAATAGTAGTATTGACATCATTAGCATTGCATGTATACCACCATTCACTCAAAAAAGAAGGATATATATAAGGTAGGGTGTTAAAATATGCACAATTCAAAAGGATGGACATTCATGAAAGCAATCAATTGTTCAAAACCAGTATTAACTTTTGATTGTGGAATGAAGGTATTTGCATTTTGATTATTTACACAAACATTTACATGTTTACCTTGTTTGAATGGTTTACTACGGGGAGTGTTGGCTAGAGCAACATAAGTCCATAGAGTGGCCATTTGTAAATTGTGAGAAGGAATGAGCAAGATGAAAATTTATCGCAATTTTAGGGTTTTTAAAAGTTCGTAAGATATTTTGATCTTGTAATTCTAGAATAGAGGGAAATCAGGAGTTTTAAACATAATTAAATTGAATTTCCGTTAGTTATGTGGACCCCAGTAAAAAATATAGTTAAAAATTATCATATCAATTAAATCTAATCCCAATGTCATCTTTAACTAACAGAGTGACAAGTAATAAAGTTTAAAAAAATATTGATTAATTCCAAATCACGAAGAGAAAAAATAAAAATAAAAACAATAGTATATTTTTGAAATTATTTTTTTATTTTTTTAAAAAAATTGTAGCTTTCAAAAGATACAGAGTGAGACCCAAACCTTCAGTCTGAGAGTGAATCTCTTGAATTTGAAGAGATAATATAAGGATTCAACATTTCTAGCTAACCAAGTAGATAAAAGAATCCATCTTCACTTAAAGGTTTTGTAAAGATATATGCTAACCGGTCATTTGTTGACACATATTTGAGAATCACTTTTCCTTTCTCAACACAATCCTATTATTGGTAAGTATTTTAGTGGCTTCATTCTCTGCAACACGAATGAAGAACGGTAAAATGAAGGTAGGACCCAGGGCAATGGCTAGCAACAGTTAAAATAACGAAAACTTTAAATGCTATATATATAAAAACACTCATGGATATAATCAGATCAGATTATGCATTATTATGAAATATATCGAACCTAATTGTATGCTTCGTATTTCCAATCGACCTTCAGCTCCACATAGCAACCTATCTCTGTTAAGTGTTGATCACTAAGCCTTATCAGCGAGCCTTTCGCTGATAAGCAGTTGAAACCATTTGTCACAAGTTAGTTTACTTAGACTAGTCTATCTTGTCTATTTCCGCAAGTAAACTTTGTAAACTATTCATTTGATTCATATCAATAAAAGAAAACTTTAAACTTGAATTGTTTTGTCTATTTACATTTGTTGTTAGTAGTCTTAAACGTTTTATTGGCAAACCGGGACCAACATATATGTAGGTTGTGAGCCACTCAGTAACCAGTTTAAATAAGATTAAAGTACACAAGTTGAACCCATTATATTGGGGGGGGGGGGGGGGGATGGCACCAGCTAGTTACCCTTGTCTCCGCCTTTGGTTGTAATTATTGTTATTACTTACAAGTTAGGTGGCATCAAGTGGTAAGTGATTTTCACCATTAGTTATTGGTTGTGATATGATGGACTTTTATAAAGAGATAGTAAGACCTCTCCCTATGGGGAGAGCGTCCTCCGTCCTCAAGCCTACACGGCACCCGTGTTCCATCTTTACCATAGGCACAGTCCTATTCTAGGTGAACGTCCTAGTGGCTTCATTCTCTTGAGCATGAGAGGAGAACGATAAAATGAAGGTAGGACCTAAGCAATGGCTAGCAACGGCTAAATAAAAAAAAATAAACTTTTTTCCGTTTTCAAACATTTTACCATTCCTATTTATTCTAATACAAAATTATTACCGTCCTTATTTATTCTAAACACAAATTATATCAAACTACCATTATTTTTCACACACAATTATCACAATTCTATTTATTATAGACACAAATTATATCAAACACATACACAAAAAGGAGTAATTGGTAGTGTAAATTCAACCGGAACATGCTAATGGTTTCGAAAGTAGTAAGGCAACAAAGCTACAATTACATCAGATAAACAAGCAGATTAGCCATTCGATACACACATGATAAACAGTATGAATTTCCCATTAGAGACGATGTCACATTTTAATATTCATTACTAAAGCAAAATGCTTGGGATCTATGTTTTGGCACTTTCGGATCACACATGTTTGACTACATAAACATTTAGGTCAAGAAGCTGAAAACTTAGCTTCAACACAACATATTAATGAAACCCCAAAAGCGATTTTAGTGTCATAGAATTGTGTCTGATTCTCTCCGCCATAAGTGACCTGTAATTCAAGTTTTTATGTTTGATTCATGATTCTCTTCAGTCGCTTCCTGTGTCTCCACCGCTGCCTGTAGAAATAACGAGTAAAACTTATATGTTAAGCTTCTCACAAATATTCAAAACAATTAGCGAAGATCCTATAGACGAAATGACGATAGGTTTGTTGAGGAGTAGAAAACATAACGGAAACTTTATATGCAATTCCCTTTCAGCATATAAACTTACTATTTGGCCAAATATTTTTAAAAAGGAAAAAAATACATCTTTCAACATTAGTTATCACAAAATATTGATATTATTTATTTTGGTTTGAAGGACTTTTTTACACCATCATTACTGTATGGAACTATGGATGACCTAGGTCGCCGTACTACAAGATCTCTAAAAATTTCTTTTCTGACTTGAATGTACGCTTGGCACTTTTACGTTTCATTTCAGGTGTATCCTAAAACAGAATGCGAGTTACAGATTCATATATTGGTGTTGCTAAAACTCCAATCTAATGCCAATTAAAGTACGGAGTACTATACTGCCCGCATATGACATATCAATTCAGTCAAAATACAAGAACAAAATCTACATATTTAGAAATACAAATTTGTTACTAAGTACCTTTCTGCGTGTTCGTGAGGTCTCTCTGAAGCCAGACTTCCTTCTACATTGGATGCTTGCGTTTCCGCTCCTTGCTCAGTTGCTGGAACATAAACGTAATCAAACTTATTGTACTCAAAACTAACTATTGTGCAACAAATCACACGATAAGAAATATTACATCTTCTCCACCAGGTTTGTTTCCATCAGTAGAAACAAAACTCGATGATCCAGCTTCATTCTCATCTTGACAACATAAAATTACGACTTATCAGTTTAATCAAACAATGCTATATAGATAAAGACACTCATGGGTATAATTGGATCGGATTATGCATTATTATGAAATATATCGAACCTAATTTGTATCCTTGGTATTTCCAATCGACTATCAGCTCCACACGGCAACCTGTCTCTATCCCATTAATAACAACCTTGCTACTACCTTCGCGTTGCGAATTAAATTCGTGACAGCCATCCAAAACCACTTCGTCAGATTCAACATCCAGTATGTATGCATTAATTACGAGGGAGCCTTCTACGGGTACGGCCAACATAGATCTTCTCAGCGGAATTCGGCCAATTTCTAAACTGGATTCAGGATCAGTGGATTCAGGATCACTTTCATAGAGTAATGTCTGGTAGTAATGTCTAAACGTTGGGTGAAGTTCTTTAAGAAATTCACCCCCATAATGAGCACGTATCCATCCATGAACTCTACTCTTAGTATTTCTAATAAACCGCACCTCCACATAAGCATCTACTGCATCCCTTAATAGAATGTAATGTATCTCTGTAACCGCATCCACACCTGAAATATCTAGCCACCGACACTCGATATCTAATCCCTTGTCCCAAAACTCAAAGGTGTCTATATTAAACTTGATATTGCAAAGTTCGAAATACGCATCCTTCTCTTCGGTGGTAAGAGAGAGTTGCATAATAACCTCAATGGAGGAAGAGAAAGGAACTGCATGACTAGAATTGGGATTGCCAAGGTATACAGGGTATACAGGCTCGCCACTCATGTTTCTGGGATTACGCCAACCGTGGTCGAATAAACGAACATGAGCAAAATCAGGCTCAAAAAATTCACCCCCATTATCTGATAGTAACCCATACTTATCTGATACTGAAATGAACCCAAACAACTTACCCGTTTCAAACTTCTCACCTGTGGTAATACAGGGACGAAACGAAAAAAGCTCAAACCGGGAAGTTCTAGGTGGATCCCTGATGAAAATCAAAACCACCACAAATTAAAAACAAAAAAATTACAACTATAGATGATTAAATTGTTTTAAAGAGTAAACAAAAATTCGGCAGTAGAGAAATTGGTTGGTTTTCAACAGCACTAAGTCATGCAAAGTCCTTGTCATGTACACGGTAGACATGAAAAACACTTCTGCAAGACAGAGATTATAAATGCTGGTTAAGAAAAACATCTTGAATCTCTAAGGTGTACCTTTTCACAACATCATCTCTATTTCCTCACATTATCTTTCTTTATGTGAGCATTACCTTTCGCAACACGTAATTTCTGTTCATTCAATAACTCGAGACATCCAGATCCATCCCCAAAGCAAAGATAAAATTTCCCTATTCTTATATAGAAGGCACATTTAACTACTTTATTGAAGTACATAATGGGCAACAATTTGACGTCGACCCAAACCTTTTGTTTTACTCAAAAATAGAGGAATTTTATTTTATTTTGAAATACATAAACTACAGAATTCCCATCACCCACCCCACCGGCCATAATAGAAAATTTTATTTTGCACATACAAGTCGTTAAAAGATGTAAACAGCGATCTTAGCAATTCTTTATAAAATTTAAAATTATAGAAATCCATATTTATATATAAAAATTTCAATTCTAAATGTCGGTGACCCAAACAAAACCATCTTTAGTAACTCGGATTTAGAATAAAAATAATAAAATGGCTTTGGTTTGGGTCATTTCAAATAAATAAATAAAAAGAGTAAAACGAGTCTTTCAAAACTGATTATAAAAAACTTATAAATTTGCTAGATATATACATAAATACGTAATTTTGATTTTATTTATATTTGATATAGCAATTCAGACTATAAGATGAACCAACCTTTACACACATTCATTTTTCAAAGGCATAATGAAAAGGTACAATACTTTATGCAAATAACCCTATATTTTACTTAAATAGCAAGAAATGAAATAACATAGAAAAGATCGATTATTTTCAATATCAAAACGAGTAGTTACCTAGCTTTTACTTCCATCGGTTGTTTCAAGGATGAAATTGCCATCGGTACTGGAAATCTAGCTAGGTTTTCGCTTTCCTAAACAAAAAAAAGAAGTTTAAAACTGGATATAAAATGTGAAATTGTTGGAAAGAAGAGTATTATAACTTTAGAAGATTTTATTGTAAATAGAGTAGATTCTATTTATCTATTTACCCATAATCAATTATTTGATTTTATATAATTACTGAAATCATGGGATTTAGTTAGAGTAATTGATTTTGTATACACTCTAACTTTCTAGTATAGTTTTCCCTATAATTCTGTTCTATATATACGTTTATTTAATAATAGAAGAAATAACTTTTCGGCTCATATTACTTACAGTAATACTTTTACTTGAGTTATTTAAACTTGCCTTATTTTTTGAAAGAATCCTTTATACTTTACTTCTTCATAGTGAGTTATTTAAACATTTACTTGAGTTATTTAAACTTGCCTTATTTTTTGAAAAAAATCCTTTATACTTTACTTCTTCATAGTGAGTTATTTAAACATGAACTGATTCAATAGTATGGTAATGAGTTTTAATGTTTCCTTAATACACCCAAACCAATTTAAACTAAAGAACTTGAACCCAAAAACTTAAATAAATCTCAAATACTATCTTTAAGAAAAAGAGAGTAAATCCCGCATAACAGAATCCAGGGGGAAAACCCCGACCCAAAACCCATATTAAAAATAAAAAAAGTCAACTCGATAACGCATACCGGATTGAGCCCCAAAAGATGAAAGCATTGTTTCATTACCGCTGCAGTTGCCTCACACAGCAATAATGTGCTCGTCTCAGTAACAGACCCAACCTGCCAATACTTTCAAAGTTATGCTAAATCCCACCATAAATAATCACATGTCTTTTTTAAAAATAAACCAATCTTTGGAAAATTAACTTAGTTTAAGAGAATCAGAAATAAATTCAAAATTGTATGAGAAAAAGCATTGGTAAGTAAATATCGATGACAAAGCATATGTAATTAAATATTACCTTGCACACATAATTATAGTAACGGGTAAATTCCTGAGATAAATCATAAAGGTATTTACACAGGACATGTGGCAAGACAGATAAACAAGACTCTTCGACCATCTGAAAAAGCAAAAGTTAGATTATTAATACAACGGTATAATTACATAATCATATTTATAAAATTAGGAAAGTTTATAAAAAGCACACTTTTCACTTCATTTTTCCTTCTACATTTGTGAAATGTCTTCATTTAGGCAGTGTTGTAAAAGTCGGCCGACTAGGCTGACTAGTCGCCTTTTTGGAGGGTGCCGACCGACTAGGACCAATACGGTCAAACTAGTTGGTCAAAATCAGTCAAATCGGTCAAAGTCAAAGTTGGATTAATGTTTCTAAACAATTATGTTAATGTTTATGTTTATAGGTCTTTCTATATTTACACATATAGTTTTAAAATTTATTATTTATATGTAAAAAAGTCAAAATAGTGAAATCCGACTAATCCCGACTAGTCCTTCCAAGATCCCGACTGAATAGTCCCCGACTAGCAACTTTTTCAACCTTGCATTTAGGCAAGGAAATTAGTATTGAATATTCACCCCAATGTTTGTGCTGGGTTAGATACCAAACTAGGTGTTTTTATTGGTATACAGTCTGACTTTTGTCTCATTGTTCTCAAAATTTTCCTTGTAGTCTAGTACGCTACATCGTTTTGTATTATTGCTTACTCTTAAGCATGGGACTAGATAACTTAAATCAATCATACATTTAAGAGCATATAAGAAGAAACTATAATGTCTTAGAGTAACCTAGGGAAATAAAACCAAGCATTCAATTCCAAAAACTAAGCTTTATAACTTCGACTAGGGTTTTCTACGTTCAAAGAAGTAGTGAAGGTTCATTAAGATATTTGTCTTACCCCGGTAAACTGGAGTATATGCAATGCCAAGCTACGTTCTTTAGTTACCCCCGATCCTTTATCATTCTCCAATATTAACTCTGGAGCCTGTTGCAAACAAATATATCCGTTAATTTAATATTCAAGAACAAGAAAGCAATAAATTGGGTCCGAGATGAGAAAGTTGTACCAACATTATAGCTAAAAGAAATTCTTACCTTCTTTAACTCATCAATGTCGTCACGAGAACCATTGGTAATTTTACGAATTTCAGCTTTTCTATTTAGTAGATATACGAAAGTATCTCCCTATTTATCAATGAATTTGAGCAGATCATAAGATAAGAATACAATATACAATAGCATAACATCACTAGTAATGGAGTAACTTCATAAGAATACCTCTTCTTCAAGCATCTCTTCAATATCGAATGTCCAAAGACTCAATCTATGGTTTTTCAAGAACGTATACCTGTTAAGAACAGAAAAGAAAAGCATTGAATATGAATAAATACAAAACTTGACCCAAAAGTAGGGTGTTTTGTTTTATGAAACAAAGGAAATAGCCAGTGTAGATATTGTTAAATTCAAGATAAAAAAATTATGGAAATAATAATTTGATTACAGCAAATTCGTAGGAAATTAACATTTACCGCTCTACTCATATTATTAACACGCATAAGTACAATAAGGGTAAAAATTATGATAAAAGCATGAGAATCTTACCTAGAAGCACAATCAAAAACTGCATCAGCAGTATACTCAAGCAACTTTGCAGCCTCACCTGATAGAAAGAAGAGTGAAATTTAGCCATTTTTAAATTGATCCCGTTATAATATTAATCGATTCATGATTTAGGACATGTTTTATCTGTAATGGGTTAAGAAAATATATATTTTTAACGAAACAGGTCATACAGGATGAAATCATAGATTCCTTTATCAAATGAAGTTGAATGATTTTTTTAAGTAAAAATAATTTGGTAATCACATTTATTCATGAGAATAAATAAAGAATGAATGAACAATATCTGGTATACTTTCTGCCACCACTTCACAAAGAGTATAAGCTTTTTCTACAATATTCTCTTTCAGTTCACTAGTGCACGGTCGGTATCCTGCATAACTTGTCATAGGGGGTTCGTTCCCACTTCGGATCCACTATTCAAGTTTAGCAACCTGGAAAAAAAATGGTATTCAATTTCTAATCCTTTTTAAACATGTTATCAGTTTTGCTTATGTGTAAAAACTACTTACAAGGAAGCACATTTCAATATACTCTTGTTGCCGTACAGGAGTGATGAATACCACCCAATCTGCCCTTCGCACTGAATGTTCCTGACTGCACACGCAGACAGAAGACACTAAAGAAGTCATATATGGAAAAGGTTTAAGAAGTGGGTTTACTTGCCTCTACGCATATAGAACTGATAAAAAAAATCTATTACCAGCCAACTGATATACATGTTTTGATAAACTCAGCAAGTAAAGTACCAAATAGTTTCGATATCAAAACAAGCATTCTCGAAATCTCTCTTCGCAAGTCTAATTGGTTGTTTGAAGTATTTATAAGCATCCTCCTCAGCAGGAATAGAAGACAGTTTTCTCATTATCACCACATCTTCTTTTTCTTCATTCGAAAACCATTTATTCAATATGACATTACCCTGAAATAAATGGAATTATTAAACTCATAAACTGCAAAATATGCCTATTTTACATCAAACAGGCTGAAAATTTAATTTCATATATATATATATATATATATCATATATGGGTGGAGGTTCAAACAAAAAACACTAAGAAATTGACAACTTGGGAGAACTACAAAAATACGTGATTGTTCACATGTGAAATTTATTTTAACTAACTTTAACAGAAAAATTATGTGTTAAAACTTATTTTAACTAACTTTAACAGATTTGTTTACATATGAACTATTCGGTTGTGAACATATGTGATTTTACATGTATTTTACATTTTCTGACTTTTTTGGTTTCTCATTTGAACAAATATTAATGTTCACGTGTGTATAAAGTTAATCGCATGTGAACAATTACGTAGTCTTGTGATTCTCACAAGTTCTCAACTTTATAGTGGTTCTCATTAGAACCTTCCCGTATATATATATATATATATGTAACAAACATTCAAAAAGCTAGATCAATTGCATATGTACCTCATTACTTCGAAGACAACGACCATCGTTATCGAACGACAAAAGATTATTGCCGAAATGTCTTACGACATTAGAATACTCAAACATACGAGATAGCACGTCTATGATAGCTTCTCGTCGCATAGAATCAAAATATATTTCCTCTTTCATTACGGGAACTTCTAATACTACCACTTTCAGACCAAGATCTGGTGCCCATGTGCCTATACCATCTTTTAGCATCTTATGAATGCTCTGGAAGGAAACAAGAAGAATCTAAGTGAAAATTGTAATGTTTGTTGCAAGAGTTAAAAAAGGATAAAAATACCTTAGTGATCCATTTCCGTGATAACGAAAAAGTTACAAAACCAACATCACACGTGGGTGCCAACATGTCCTCTTCGTTCAATGATAGATCCATTATCATGTCAGATTCCGAAAGCTTTTCTTTGATTTTCTATAATGATAAAATACCACACCAAAACATATAAAACATATAATTACAGTTAAACAAAAAAGTGATTTGGAGAAAAAAATATTACCTTTCCAACATCTCTTGGTACTTTAATATCTGGATACTTTCCTTTTTATTCAAGGTTGTTTCTTAATTCAGGCCATATGAACAAGACATTTTGGCTGTCATCATTCATAAGATAAAGCTAAATGTATATGTTATACATGTGTAAAAACACAGAAATCAAACTAAATGTATATGTTAGTATATTCCCATACCATTTGAATTCACCTAACTCGTCTACATCGTTAGGATGAACGAAAGCTTGTAAACGATATTTATCTAAATCAGGGAAAATACATTGCAGCGAGACATTAAATAGCTTTGATATTTCACCCCAAAGACCGTTCCATCTATTATCTTCCTGTATTACAAAACAAGTGCCATCAGTGTAAATTTACATATATAAAAAACAAGATAATATGTACGTTAATAATTCTATCTATAACATTCTAAAGAGTAAAATGCAATGTTCATAGACTGTAGCTTAAGAACAGCTAAAAAACAAGAAACATATAAGTACCATAAAATCACAAAAACAATCCACTTGTTGTAGTCGAACGTTAGTTGGGCGCAATCAATGGAACGTGTTTTTTAATATCCGGAGTTCAAAACATGTTTCTATCCACCTTTCTTCTTTTTCAGTTCGACTTTCATAAACTTGAAATCAGCCCTATAATTTACAAAAATGATACCGACCAATCGCTTTGTTAATTTATAGTTATTTTTATTATGCTATTATTTTATAAGGTTAAGACTCATATTTAGAGTTCAGTTTAGGAAGTTATTAACTTTCTAAGTCGAGTAACCTTGGTCCTCAAGTAAAAACAATTGTATCTAAAATCAAAACGGTTGCTTGAGTACAGATGCTTTCGAATTGGATTACTTGAACTATACGGTCGAACCTTTAGTAGAGAAATACGGAGTAAGATTTTTGGTTTGACACAAATTATGCACACATATGAACCTTAATATTGAAAGATAGCCAACATATTTTTTCCTTTGACAAAAGCAACTTAAAAACACTCAACCCGACTTAAATACGAATCAATATTGTGATATAAAAGTTAAATAGTTTCTCTTAGACTTACGTATACCATCGTTGATGCATTCTCCTCTGTTCTCTCTTCTATCTTGTTGCCGTTCCTTCCCTTAAACTTTTCCATATTCCTAGTTACAAACAATGTAACAACCAATGTTACCAAATAATAGATAAATAACCAAAACAAATACGATCATCATGGTAACAAAAATTTAATCATATCGTGTACAGTAATTATTTCATCATAAAATTGGGGTTTTTTAATTCTTCTTCTACAAACATCTATTATTTATATCATCGATCAATAACAGTAATGTAATCGACTGACGAGATTAAAAAAAGAAGGTTTAAGACAGATTTAATTTATGGGTTTTTTAAATTCGCACCTTGATGTGTTTGCTACAGATTTATGGGTTTTCATTAAACGGATTTTATAGTTATGTAGCGATTAGTTTGTGGACAATAATGGAAACTTAATGGCTTGAGATTCTAATGTATAGTTTCCAATTTTGGAGTTACAAAATACAAAAGAAGGTTTACTACCGATTTATGAGTTTTCTAATTTGCACCTTGAGCTACAAGTTTACATATTAGAAACCTAACAGTTTGTGTGATTACACATTCAAGAAAGCAACGGAAATAATTCAACTCTATTGTATAAAAGATTTTGAAATCGAATCCAATTAAATCTACTATATTAAGCATAGCATTAAATAATAACAAAGAGTTAGATATACCTTTAACAAACAAAGTAGATTAACGCGATTGTAGAAACAAATGTCTAAACTAAAACACATTTAAAGTTGATTCACAAACGAACACTTCAAATATCACCAATTAAATATGTTAATACAAATTCAATTAATAATAAATAATCACCATTGATTATCTAATGAAACAAAAAGACGCAACCTTTGTCGTAATAAACTTTCGTCGAGAACAAGACCGAGAGTTTCTGTTTTTCTTTCGTTCGTGACCGAGACAAATAAAAAGGGTTTTTATTGGTTTTCTTTTTCACTCGCAAATCAATGAAAAAGATGGGTTTTATTTTAATGGTTGTTATATCTAATCTATATTGAATATAAAAAAATATATATAATATATATATTATTGTTTGTGAATGTCGGTTAGATGAAACAAATCAAAACGTGATATTTTCCTTTTTTGAACGTGGAGAACAAGTCGTTTAGTTATAGATATAAATATTATTAAAATTACAATAATAATTCACTAATCAATAGTTAATTCATAATCAAATTGATTAATAATTAATAGTTCATAACAGTTTTCTTTTAATTTATTATTTAAACTCATTTACTTCGAACAAAAGGTAATCATTTTTATTTGTTTCATTATATGAATAACAATAACAATATGAATAACAGGGAAATGATTTATATGGAAGCTTCAAATCTTGAAAAATGATGAAAATAAATCTTAGCCCTTTATTTTTTCATAAATAAATGTTTTTAACATTCATTTGTGATGAATGTTAAATTTTAAAGTTATTTATGACTTTTAAAATTCATTTATAATGAAATCAAGATTGAAATTTGTTTCCCTCCTTCCCTAACTTTTTTGCTTCACTCTTGATCCCCAATCATGAATAATATATATATATATATATATATTATATTTTATTAATTGATGTTTCAATGTTCTTTGTGTGTGACCTCAAAAATTCATACATAATTAGCAGCATAGTTATAAATCGTTATACAATGCAATATTTCCAACATATGCAAGAGATGGTCAAGGGTTTGAAGGTGGTGGAATTGGAAGAAGTATTGGTATGGGTGGCGGAATCGGATAAGGTGACGAGTAATGCCATATATGTTTGAAAATCAATGTGAAAATACGGTTATTTTATTAAATGTTTGAACGTTTGTCCTTTTTTTCTTTAAAAGATTAGCTTTACTTAATAGGATTAGAATTCTCTCAAGTAATTTTATAACATGATAGATCATGTAATGTGTTTTGTGAGAGATAAATAAAATGGACAAACTATTTAATACTTTATTTATTTATTTTATTATCATCATCAATCACAAAAAAGTAACTTGATCAATCAAGTTACTTGAGAGGATCTCAATCCTAGTTAATATGTCTAAGTTATTTAATTAGTTTTTGCTTAAATCTCACATCTGTAACTCCAATTACTATTGTCAAACATACACATTTTCTCTTTCTGACAATTTAATCTTTTATTATTGTTATTCGTATTGATCTTCTCGTTACATAATATTGTGGTTCTCTCTTGTATCGGTACTATATATATATATATATATATAGGCAACGCTGGATTGGGTAATGCGGGAATTGGTGGAGGGATTGGGTTCGGTGGTGGTGGAGGAGCTATGGATGGGGCGGCATAGGTGGAAGGTGGTGGACTGTCGCCTTGAGCTTATCTCCGATGTCTTTTGCATGCACGTGTTGTTATGGATGTTAAAGTATCTAGTTATGTAATGTTTATCTTGAATAAGAAAGTTTCCATGCATGCACTTCAATGATTTTCCCATGTTATAATTATCTTTACATTAATAAAATGGGTAATAGGTCCCGAATGAACATGAAAAAACTACAATTAATGATAACGTTAACAATGAATTGATTGATGAGATTAACTATAACAATAAATGATTCAAGTAATTAGGCGTTTATGTTATCCACAATAATATACATCTGGTATCGAAACCCATTCGTCTAAAAATTGTTCTACAAAATACTCCTGACAAGCTTTGAACATCCCCTAAAAATAACAATCACATGTAATATTTATTGAAACCAAACGTATTTTTTAAAATTTTATTTATAATATCTATGTGAATAAATATTAAGTTGTAATTACGTGTTAATTAAAGTATACCATGAATAAATAATCGTCTACCAATTTTAACTTTTTATCATAAATCATATGTGATTATATTTTTAAGACCCGACAAAAAAAATTAAATTTCATGAGAAGTATAGCTTGTGAGATCTCTTTAAAGGTACAAATACCCTGATAACAAATATGTAACTTTTATAATTTATTGACATGCAGTTTGTGAGATATTTAATTTTAAAAATTAAAGTGAAAATGAATTTTATAATAAAGAGATTCTAGTAGTTTTTCAACTCTTTACTTTTTTTTTATTCTTATTTACATCCTCCCTTATAAACTTAATAAACGTAATAAGTACTTGCTTCCATTAAAACCAAAGAAATCAATTAACGATAGTAGGAATTAAATTAACGTAAAATATATCTTCGACTTGATCCCAATGTAACTATTAAATCTTTGTTACCATTGTTTATCTGTCAATTAGTTGTTATATCCTGTTATAATTTCTCTTTAGAAAGCAAAATGAATAATAAGTAGTAACTTATACCCCCTTTGGAATATGTCGTCTCAGAATGTTCTTTTAAGTGATGGGATTGGCCGATTAATTTCTTAGTTCACCTTAACACGACTATTTGGTTTTCTACAAAACGTATTCCTCGAAGAAACAAATTTTACTGTATCATAAAAGTTTTAAGGTCAAAATGTAAACGAGGAATGTTACATCCATTTAAATTTTATAAACAAAATTTCACAAAATGACATGAAAAGTGAAGTTTACTAATCACATTAATTTATTTTTCTATTTCATGTTTTTTTCTCTTATTTTATTAGAACAAATCAATTTTATGAACAACATTTCATAAACATTATCTAAACTTATCATTTTTCTATGTAAATAGGTTATAATTACACGTCATAACTCATAAGTTAGAAACAATATTACTTTGCGTTAAGCTCAATGATTTATTATTTGTTTTTTCAATAATAAGTGATTTGTATACTTTAAATTTATCTTCACATATTATAAATGTATTTTATGATATCGTACCGTACAAGACAATAAGTCATCTTTATATTATTATATATATAATTAAAAGAGGATACAATGGAGAAATCTTGACCTTTTACTGTTCTCTTTCCTTTTCAATCCAACGATTGAAAATAATTATTAGTTAAGTAAATGATTTAAATTTAAATTTAATAATAAGAAAGATATCATTATTATTTATCATTATTATCATACGAAGTAAGCGTCATAAAACGAAAATAAAGCCTTAAATGGCGGAGCTTAAAACCATGAGAACAAACTGTAGCTTCGTTAAAATTGTTGAAATATGGGATAAATTTTGAATTAATTTGGATAAATTTTTTATTTATTTATACGAAGTTTGAAAAGATCGAATTTTGTTCTAAACAAAAGCATTCCGAATTAATTGATTTGATTATTTTTATATTACCATCGAACAATAATTATTTAATATCTACATATTTATCGTTCTTATTAAACATTTAACACTCTCTTTCTTAATCTTTAAAAAGGGATATCGGAAATTATCATTTTATTCCTCCACTTATCTTTCACTTATTAATTAAATAAATCATTCAATTAATATTATATTTCACATAATACATTTAAATATCTTCTTTCTTCTTTTATATTACAATATTGAATTACAATTACAATAATTTAAATTATTATAAAAAATTATTTTCATTAAAAAAGTATCAATTATTATTGCATTCATCTATCATTAAACATTTACTTATAAAAACGGATTGGTTCCCATGACTCTAAACTCTAATATTATTATCATATTATACAATTGAATGTCATTTCAAACTCTCAATCTCAATAATTATTATTAATTAAATAACATGACAATAAATACAATTTTTTGATCTCAGTTTACATTAATCAAATTAAAAAACAAAACAATTTTCTAAATTATTCATCGATTTTTCATAGCTGCTATTGATCAATTTGATTGTGTAGGTAATATCTATGGAGATAAAGATGGCTGAAATATCAAGGTTCAAGTGCTTATTATGTGGAGGTAATATTTTCGCAACAATCCAAACACATTAGCTTCTATGGATATAATCGTTATTGATGTATATGTAAGTTTTTTTCCCTTTAAAAATCTATATAATTATACATATGTTTCGATCGAAATAATATATTATTTTATAATAGACTTTTGTAAATGTTCATTGATCTCATTACCATTTTATTTTATTCGCTACAAACTTCTCATACATTATGTTGATTATGTTATGTAGTTTACACATAATGTTACATGGGATTAAATAAAAGTAAAAATGGATTATGCGGCGACAACTAATATTAATATAAAACATCCTTTTTCAATACTCGTAATTTCTAGGATAAAATACAGTTCAGATAGTAGTTACTGAAGTAAAATTTTAATAATATTTGACTGTTTAATTTGTTGTGAATGTACTATATTATAATATTGCTTAAAGTAGAGAAATTATTCATTGATTTAATTTTCAATTTATTTTCAATTTAATTGCTGATTTTAAAGACAGACTTAGAAGAAGGCTAAGTTGTTGAGCTCTCCAACTTTGGAGTAGGCTCAAGCGTAGGCAAATTATTTGTTTGTGGATCACCAAAGCAAAATCAATTTCTTCAAATCAACAAGGGTTAAAGGGTCACAAGCATTTAACAACGAAATTGATGTGTTTGCATTAGTTGATTTTCATGATATCATTAACCACAATATCAACTCTAAAATTACTCTCGGTTACTTTTTTAGTATAATGTATTATATTTTTCACTCATTAATTAATTATTTTATGTGCTCGCTATAAAACTTATAGTCAACAATTAACTATTTGTTAATATTTCACTCAACAATTAACCAATTTTCATGCTTGCTAATTGAAGCTTTTGATTAATGTTACCTAGATGTACTAAATGCGTTTTAAGCACTACAGATAATATTACACTAACATGTATATATACATATAAACAGAAAATATAAGAATTTTCTGTACATAATATGTATTGGTATTAATTGCAAGAGCATTTTTTTCTCCTAAAAAGATTTAATATGATGCTCATGCTATTATGTACGAACCCAATAGACCTATTAATCCAATGTAATATCCTAAAGCTCAAAGCCATGGTCTAGTCACATCACTTTATAATCAACTTATTAAAATTAAATTTGTTCCTTATTATAATAAGTTTATAAATTATATAAAAAATTAATTAAAATAAAAATTAAATTCGACCTACGATATAAAGTATATAAGAAAAGCAGTCACAATATTTTATTTATTTTATTAAAATTAAATTTATCCCATATTATAATAAATATATAAAGTATATAAAAAATCAAAAACAGTCACCGTACCACATGACACGCTCTATGCCATCTACCATATCACAAATTACAAACACTAACTTACACAAAATTCATATTTGTTTTTTCATTTTTGACTTATATCAACTCATTACTCATGGTATTCAAATTCTCAAAGGGAGTAGGGAGCTGATAAAATATCCCTTTTGACTACCAATTTTGACATTTGAATCTAGATAACAGATTTTTCTATAGGATAAATAATTAATTAAATACTCACACACAGTCTTTGAATCTTAGTTATGTTGATAATGATGTAACTTAGCTTATTTAACCATAAAACTATTGTCTAAAAATACTTATGTAACATATAGTCTTTATTAGATATGAACTTATAAGTGCTTGTGGAATATATTGTCGAAATCACAAAAGTCGATCACAATATAAAAAAATCGACTAAATATTTAATTCATTTATAAAAGTTATATTCGTCGCGTCTTATCACGAGTTTATAAACTATATAAAAATTTGACCAAATAAGAATAAAATTTGACCCGTATTATTACGGGTTTCTAACCTAGTAATTAATAGTACATGAATAAGAATTAGGGTTTTACAATTTAACCCCATCTTTTTTTAATGTTTTCGATTATCAAAAATTCATAATGTGTCATGTTCAATTCTAAACTAGCAATTTGATGGTAAAAAAGATACGACTTTATAAAGAATAAAACCTTACAATTAATAGAAATATCACAAATAGAAATAGAAATATCACAAATATACAAAATTGAACCCAAAAACATATGATTATCATCAAATAATTTCTCAAAATCAAGAAATCTTGATGCAAAACCACGCCTGACATTTTCATTGTCACCTTTGACAGCATCATTTCGCAACCTTAAAAATTTCAAATTTTGAAACTGAAGTAATTGATTCCGTAAGAGTTGACTCGACACCCATTGACTCAGTACCGTCGTCCAAATCCATCGAAATTAAGTACTCAAAAAGCTTCAAACTTTCATCAACATGATTACTTCTAACAATGATCCAGTCTTCTTCATTTTCCCACTTGTGTAAACAAGAAGAAGTACCTTTACTCAGTTGCATTATCCTTTCCACCAGAGACTCGCCGGAAAAGTCAACAACTTGAGTTATCTCCGGTGAAGTCTCCAAACAACCCCAAAAATCTTGATCCAATACACAAGTTGGTGAATTTTTAGTAAATTCTTCAACTTCTTCAAAACCCAAGTTCAAATTATCAACAAAAGGGTGTCTAAGAAGTTGCTTTACAGTCCACCTTTTTTCAACATGTATTTTCAAACACTTTTTCAAGAAATCTTTACATTCTAGTGACACCTACCGTGGCAACTCCGGTATCTCACCGGAATACCCAATTCTATACAAAGCAGCCACCGGATCGTTAACCTCCGGCCATGGGTTACTTCCGGCAGCCATTTCGATGACAACACAGCCAACAGCCCATACATCAGCTGCAAACTTTTGTTCTTCACCACGTGCAACTTCAGGCGCCATAAAAACCGGTGTACCGGAAAACTCAAAACTTGAAACTCCACTATAATTTATCCATTTAGCACAACCCATATCGTCTATTAAAACCCACTTTCACATAACAAAATGTTATCACATTTAATATCACAATGTACTATATTATTAAAGTGAATGTGATCCAATCCCATAAGAATTTGCTTCGTGTAAGTACAAATCAATGATTCATCTAGTGATCCTTTATGTTTCTTGATCATATAAAAAATGGTTCCGAATGGAGCATATTCCATGAATAAATTGTACATGGTTTTGTTGTTGTAGTAATTAATGTCATAACCCAGGTATGAGATTATGTTGGGAGAGTTTAACTGGGAAAGAATTTGTTGTTCTTTTTGTAAGAAAGCTGAGGTCGAAAGCTCAGTGGACTTGACGGCGAAATGGTGACCAGTGGTGGTGGTGGCGAGGTAGGCGGTGGCCGTGGAGCCCCGGCCGATAACCGGACCCCTTGTCCACCCCATTCCTGATAGAGACATTGAAGGATGTATAAGTTGTGTTAGATATATGTGTAAGCAATGTGTGTGTATATATACTAGACTAGAGGTTAGAACATTGATTCGTGATATGTTACGAATATTATAAGGTTTTTCAGCAAAATAAACATAAACATCCAATACTATAAGAGTGTAACTAAAGAGTAACGATTCGTACGCGATTATTTTTCTTCGTATAAGTACGGAGAAAAAAAATAGTGATGTATGAATAATCTATCTATTTTTAAAAAGCCACCACTACACTATTTTTAAAAATAAATTTACATAGGAGAGCATTTTTACACGATACTTGTTGATTTAAACACCATATAATATTTATTATCAATTAATATGAGAACTGTTCAAATAAGAATATTAAAAAAGTAAAAAATGAAAGAATTAATAAAATTATTCTATTTCAAATACTTCTTTTCACTTTTTTCTTTAAACTTAAATATTTCATAAACTGTAATATAAAAATTACATATTCAGAATCAACGTCATTTTATCTTTAAATAGAGATCCCACAAGCTATACTTTCGATGAATTTTTTTTCTATTTTTTGATAGGTTTTAAAAATTCGTAATGTTAAATCACATGTGATTTAAACACTAAATAATAATCACACGCAATAATATCTTCAATCACATGTGATTTTAAATAATAATCATATATGAATTATGATATACTGGCAAGTTAATCATCAAAGATCAATTTTTAATTGAAAATCACATGTGATTCTATGTTAAATGATATATGATTAAATATCAAACTAGCAATCACATATGATTTTTGTTGAAAAAAAACGTAATTTTTAAAATTTTATTTATAATATTCATGTGAATATATATTAAGTTGTAATCCTGTGTTAATTAAAGTATACAATAAATAAATAATCGTGTACCAATTTTAGCTTTTTATCATAAATCACATGTGATTATATTTTTTAAGACTCGCTAAAAAAAATCGCCGGAAATATATTTTTATAAGTTATTGACGTACGGTTTGTGAGATATTTAATTTTCAAGAAAAAGGTGAAAATGGGTTTTAAAATAAAATAGAGCAATCCTATTAATTCTCTCATTCTTTATCTTTTTAACATTCTTATTTGAACTTACCTCCAATTAATATTATGTGTATCGATAAAATGATTTTGTGATATATGCATAAAAAATTGTGGTGTGTAAACATTGGCCAATTTGTAAATATTAGGGCTAAAATTTTATCATAATATTTTATGTGTATAGCTTTGAATAAGAACACTTTAGAAGAGTGTTTTATATTAATATTAATATTTATATTTTAGAATAGTCTTATAACAATTTTATACTACTAAAATACTGAAAAACGATATGTCTGTGTAAAAAATAAATCTAACAATGTCATTGAAAATTGAAACACTTAACGAAACGATCGGTGAAAAACAAAAATTACAAAGAAGAAAATAGACAATCCATATGCAAAAAAATAAATGGAATATTAATTTAATCATAATTTTTAGAATTTATTTAGCATTACCCTAAAATGATGCACGCGCTTATTTTCTTTGCATAAATTATTTTTGTTAATACTGGCTCTCATCCATATATTATTTTTATAAAAATAAAAATAATAATAATAATAATTATGTTAATTGTGCTTATTATAAAGATACGTCTACATGTTCATATACCAGATGACATACTAATCTTAACTATTCTGTCTCATTTTATGCATTAATTATTCGACCATATCTAATAATTAAATCTTTAAATACGCATTTTTAAACATATATCTTGACAAACTAAAAAGATAAAGTTTTAAAGTGTAGGAGAAATGGTGAGAGTTGTGATTGGATCGCGTGTGAACATGAGGGAGGAGCTAAGAGGAGCTCCGGTAGACGTTGGGCGGCGGTTGCTGGGCTTCAAATAAACCCAATCACGTGACAACTACTCAATGCCTTTTCTCTGCCTCCGCTTCTTACTTTGCACTATTGAATACATTCTATCATTTGAGTCTGCCGTATAATCCGATTCATCAACTTCAAATTTTTAGTACCTTTCTGTTACATGTTTTAACTTTTGAAATATATTAGAATTTGGATCTTATATAAGTGATCTTATTCAATTCCTGGGGCCATGTTATACATATAAAGTGTAGAAACTACTATTGATGATGTATAGAACTTCCAGAACATAATTTGTTAATTAATGTTGGTTAAATTTCAAGTTATCCATAATTAACGTACAATTGATAGCATTACTTTTCACAGATTCATCATCTTTTTGTAGAAAACCAAGTACGATTGACAAGAAAAGGTCACAATGCTGTCTCTTCTATTCGACTCAACTAAATCACGTACACTTCTGAATTTTTATATTTATTTTTCACTCAACCTATAATTTGAAGTGATCTTGGGGATAATTCATTTTCTATCCAAATACTGGTTTAATTGTACAAAATCTCATTAATCAACTGATTGTGGATTCCAGTACTAGATAATGTATATATAATTATATAATACGTGGTTAAAAGAATATGCAAATGTTAACAATCACTTTTTATGGGAAGAAACTAAAACCTAAGGGTGGTGTTGGTTATGGTAGTGGTGAATGATGGGTGTAGGTTAGGATTCTTGTTCCTCTATCTTTATGATGAAATGGAATGTTTAACCGGCAAGCAAATGCCTAATCATTTTGAAAAGAAAATACACCACCACACCCCCACATCATCATTCACCCTTTACACACTTGCAACCTTTTTCTTGTCCCTTGGCTAGGACCCACTTTACCGGGTCCATTGCCACCTCCCACTAGACTCGGACAAAAAGACCAACATCTGAGGCTTGGTGTGGTGCCCATGATCATATGACTGATTAAACCTTGTTTAATGAAAAGCGGTTTGTTTCAAGAATTTTCTTAGAAGCTTGATATAGTTCTAGATATTTGCTTTTGTTTTATCAATACTTGAAGGTAAATTTTGAACGAAGAGCAGAGTATTAACGTTTTTTTTCTTTTATTGTAGTCATGATTTTGACGGTCTTTAACTGGTGGGCCATTGTTCCACAAGAAACAAACCTACCGCCATGTTAACGGTTTTTTCATACTCAATAAAGCATGTGAACTTCAATAGGATAAAGTTTTGATTCGATATTGCAATGTAGAGTTTTTCTTGAATAAAAATCAACGTCGGAACATGGTTTTAGGAAGGATAAAGAAAGGGAAGGATGCCACTTTTGAGGTCACATTCCTTTGCTTTTTGCAGGCATAGCCCCCAAATGGGGTGACACTTCGGAAAATTTAATGATTTAATGCTGGGTTTTCATGTTAACTTCCACATTTTATCCGACCAATATGTACAACTTTTCTTCCATTCGAGACGTGTTAAGGTTTTTGTGATATAATATTTGGCTCGTGATTGAGCTCAACAAGCCCATATTTTTCAAGCAAAAAAGATACAAAAGAATTTCACTAAGCAAGCAATCTTCAATCCCACATACAAATGCATATGTAATAACAAATCAGATCAGTCAATAACTAACTTTGTATTCATTTGGTCATCACAAGGGATGATGCTATAAACACTCAGCAGCTGGTAGAAATCTAATAAAGCTTGTGGATTATCAGTCGGGTATTGAACAAAATTTTTAATAAAGCTGTTGATCTTCAGTATATTTTATCTCAAATGGGTCAAAGTTGAACGTTAGCTATAAAAAGGAACGGGCCAGATGAGTCAACAGTTTGTATGAAGAGTACAATTAATACATGCTACTCAAAGAATCAATTCGTTCAACAGCGTAAATTAATATTACCAAGATATACTTTCGATAATCATAACAACCAATTGATTTTATGAATACGTTCACCACTGTGACAAATAAGGAGACACAAGGTGTTGATACTTCGATACAAAAAAGGAAAAACGAACAAAAAAAACATGTATCGATCATTTGTGGGAAGAGAAAAGTAGCACATTGATCATCTAACTACAGTCAATTGCCTCAAAAGAAGACAAACAAAAGGCATGAGATAAGACCATTGCCAACTCTCTTGAATCAAGCAAAATTTCAACATGATGGATTATTACAAAATACAAAAGTATATAACAAAGTAACATATCGTTAATCAAGCAAGTCTCTCCTTTTACCTGCAGGATAGGGAAACAAAACCCAAAGAAGTTGATTGTAGCGTAGTAAAAAATGTCAGAACAGAACTATTTCTTCTTCCTTTTTAAGTAAATCTAGCATACTTGGAGCAGGAAGTTTCTCATTTGTAACTTTGTGAAACCTCCCAAACCAGCTTATCCATAAATTGGCATTTTTTGTCGAATCCCCATCCTGGGTTGCTCTGCATTGCAAATATATTGCAGGATACAATTAACACAAAACGAGAGTAAGAAGCAAGACAATTTAGGTTAGGTTCGGTCAATTTTTTTAATTTCGTGAATGATGGATACTGGAAATGATTACAAAAACTACTACCAAAAAAAGTGGTCCGATACTTTCTGAAAGGTATTTTAGGAGATTCTAGCTGCTTGAGTATACTTATCATTCGACCCGTTTTGTTAATTTAGAAGTTTTCATATATTTTTTAGTGATACATACACCCTTGCTTCATTATTAATATAACTCCAATCAACTTGTTTCACAAAAAGGAACGGGTTCAATGATTCAAAAATGTCCAAAGCATACCAAATGTCTACAGCCTCCAAAATTTTATTGTTAAAGAAAAGTTTGATCACCATTTTACAAGTATTTAATGATGCAAGCATATTTAAATAGTTTTGAATAAATCAGCACCATGGAGATCACGTACTAAACTGAACAAGTTCAAAAAGTCAATTCCATGTAATTTGACATATTGTTTAGAGAAGTAGTACTCTGAACAAGTTCAAAAAGTCAATTCCATGTAATTTGACATATTGTTTAGAGTAGTACTCTCATCGCTTTTATTGTTCTATATTACAGAGTATCTTTTAAGTTCGTTAACTTTCATATTAGTTGTATCTTGACATCTAATAATAGTAACTCAAATTGACAGGTAGATTTTTAGTTGGATATGCGTTCTTTGAAATAAAGGTGTTTAACGATACGAAACTTCTAAAGAATGAAGACGTCAAAAAAAGTTGCTCCATCACATGAGTTGAACGTACGTTTCCTTTTTAACAATTTGTATTTGCTACATGCTTATAGAATAATCCTTATGTTTATCAACCTGCTCTATTTTTTCTCTATCAAAATATAATATTTGCCGTCAATAAATCTTAGATTCTCATGATATGAATTAATATTTAATTAGCATTATTCCCCTACGAGTTCAGTTTATAAAAATAACTTATGCTTTTTTAATGAATGAAATCAAAATCATACTTCCTCAAAAACTTTACTAATTTTGTAGCTTCACCATGCATCGCACAGGTAATGAACTAGTTTTACAAGTATTTAACAATGTAAGCATATTTAATTATATTTCATATTTACAAAAATTAAAAAATTTGGCAGATTAACCATTACTTGTTTTGACTGCCCATTTTGTCACCTACAGTGCCAAGCATGCTAATTTACTAACAGTAAAACTAGCTTATATATAGTGTCAAACCTGTAGAGAAAGAACTGCTCGATCAGTAAATCGCTTAACAGCTGGAGGTGCACTTGCAGGCAGAGTTTTTGCAACTCTTTCAAGCTCCCCTCCTTGTTTTTTAGCAGTTACCTGGTTCGGTCCACTATAGTAATCCACAAGTTCTTTCATTAGGGGGACATTGTCCATTGTTGCTTCCACCACATCCTGAAAACGAAGGTTTTATCAATTACAAGACAAAGATATGTCTAAAAACATTAAAACAAGAAGCTCTGAGTGTTTCCAAATATAGAGATATTTTGAGTTGCTATACAATTCTAAAGTTCTACTAGCTGAAAATGGACCATAACTAGTACACGTGGCAATTTATACTCATTTGCTTATAAATTGGTCAATTTGGCTCAAATTTTATCTCTAAAGAGTCTATTAGAAAAACCAACTACAAAGGGAAGTGTTGGAGTCGCCCAAAAGTGTATCTTAAAATGTGTATAACCTCATATTACAATAGAAATATACTTTTCTAATCAAATTTAACATATAGTTATTTATGACGTATGTACTTTAATGAAGAAGAAAAGAAGTAACCACGAGCCGACTCAGCAACAGCCCATTTTGGCCAAATGCCCAGCCAATATTGCCAACCATAAGTTAACCACCTCTGTAAGCATTCAAAAGGACAACGGATACTCTTAACCCATTAGTGAACACACAAATGATATCATAGTCAAATCAAGATCAGATGTGCATGAGAAGATTGATGCTTGTTTTTTAAGTCTTTGAGAACTGACTCGGGATGGTAACTAACCTGCCATTCTTTTTCAGTTTGTATGTTTTCATAAGCCATTAGGAACGGCTTCATTTTCTCAAGGGCATCTCGCAGTACTATAGGAGGCTTCTCATCAATGTCTGGATTAGATTCAAACTCAGCCATCAAGTATTCTGGCTCACACTCCAACTGCAGGTAAAATCAAATAGCAAAAAACGTTAAACATGTTACCATACAATCCCACATAGAGGTGACAATTACAAACCAATTACTTATGAAAGGTTGATTCGGGTTATGATGTATTCTTCACGAGTCAAAAGGAGGAACTTAAGAAAAGTTGCTAAAAAGAAAACGGGTCTAAAAAGTCGAAGTCACCTAGAGTTTATTATTATTGCATAAATCATCCTAAATAATTTTATTCAATAATATAGAGTATTACTGAAATAAAATTTTACTGTAATCACACTTGACACACTAAATATTTATAAAAAAGTTCAGCCAACAAATGCTTTGGGTCAACCCACCACATTTCAAACCATGCCAAAAAGCTAAATGTTTTGACCCGGACACGTTTTCACCCATTACCCGACCTAGATGACCCGTACATTTTTCCACCCCTAATTATGAAGGATTGTATGAAAGTCAATACCAGAAGATTGGTATGCATTGCATCCACGTAGGCATCTTCTTCCGGGGAAGGCAACACACTCCCACTAGCTTCTTCAAATGCTTCAACCAAAACAGCCAATTTTTCAGGCCCAAGATAGTTAGAAATCTTGTCTTCATTAGCTTTATCCATCTCCGTTTCTTCTTCATCTTCATCCTTGTCATCATCATCACGATATGACCTTCCCCTTCCCCTTCCCCGTCCCCGTCCCCTTCCCCTTCCCCTACCACTGAAAGCACCCCGTTGCCCTCTGCCACCACCACCTCTAGTCTCCATTGTTCTCGATCCTCCTAGGGGCCCACCAGCACCATCTTCTCCACCACCGTCCCCACCCCTCGAAAGAATACCCCTTGCCTTATTTATTGCGTCTGCTTGACTCATCCTAGGGGATGCGGGGCGAGGTTCTCGGGGGGCCACAGGTTGTCTAGGTTTAATATGCCGGTTTACTTCCTCGACCTTCTCGTTACAAACAGGTGCTGCTGCTTGGGCAGGCTTTCCACGACCTGCACCAGATAGAAGTGGCAAAATGCTAGAAGGAAGAGTACTCTTTTCCTGGTCCCTGGATTGATCTTCAGTTGGTGCTTTTTGTGGTAAATGCACTTCTCCGTCCTTGCGAAAAAACTTTGGTGTCTTAAGTTTATTTTCCTCAGATTGAGAAGGTGGTGACATAGTGCCTCGACCACGGCCCGAGACAGTACCTCTATTGCCACCCGGAGCCACAAAAGATGAAAATTGAGGAACGTTTGGAGCGGGCGGAAAGGGTTTGCCTCGACCATGACCGAGTGGGGACGGGAAAGAAGTCTCGTCATCACGACCTGTTGGCTCACTTTTTCCAGGACTAGAATCTATGAAATTGAACTTGGAAAAATCAGAGCCTCGGCCCCGACCTCTACCTCCACCGTCACTGCTGCCATCATTTCCAGAAGATGTAGAGAAATCAAATGGTGAGGATAAGAGAATGGCTTTTCTGCTTGTGTGTCCAATAGCTGGGTGTGAAAGCTTTCCCAAACTCC
This sequence comes from Logfia minima, assembly GCA_963921325.1. Taxonomy (NCBI): domain Eukaryota; kingdom Viridiplantae; phylum Streptophyta; class Magnoliopsida; order Asterales; family Asteraceae; genus Logfia; species Logfia minima. Next base: position 3,996,331 of record OY992768.1, read on the forward strand.
GTCTCATGGTTGATTAAATGTGGATTCTGAAGCAAACTGAAGTAAGCGATATCAACAACAATGATATCAAAAAATGCCAAGCAGAAAGACGGCAGCAGTGAACAACGATGAATGTTAACGAACTAATATATGAATTGTAGTTCTATTGCATATGCATATAGCTATTTGGGTCATGCTACATTGCCTATGCAAAACATTAATCTTGAATACGGAAACTTCATTTACAAACAAAAAGGTTCAGCAAAGTCAATATACATATATCCAGAAAGTCTCAAATACCAAAAAATGATAGAATAAGGCAAGAAACAAGAAGTACACTGATAGGGGACTTTCATCGAACAATCGGTGTGTATAACAAAAGGGGTCCAAAATTCCAAATGACATAAATCATCAGCTGAATCGAAGTAGTAGTAATAGACACACACAAAAAACAGTTAGTATTTGATATTAACGTAATGTGAATTATTAATCAAGGGTTTAATCTAGAGCATAGGTTCAGTGTATGAAACCCGCTGCAACTACACATAAAGTAGTATAGTATTACTAGGGTTTATAACAAGTAATCAAGATACATGAATCACGCAAGGAAAAGCTTACGAAAGAGAATGAAATCGTAGAATTGTGTCGAAAATAGTGGGTCGAAGTCATAGACGCCGCACCATCGTTCCAAGTGATCTGCCTGGTATGAAGGTTATGTGGGGGTAAATCTTAATCAATTGTAAATTTTATTTTATCAGTACCGATATATAAAATCATTTTAATGCTTTATATCTAGTAATTGAAGAGTTAGACTAATTTAATTTAAATAAATTTTGTTTTATATTAATTTTATTATTTTCATAATTTCTATTTTTCACGTCATATTATAAGTTATCAACTCTACATACAAACAGAATATTATTATTGAATTATAATTATAAATAATTCGTTTAGAATAAACATACTATAAAGACTATTTTCAAGTTATTATCTATAATAAATCATCATATTTCGCTATTATTTGTCTTAAATACATTTTTATTTTAATTTTCATAGGAAATATAGCAAATCATAAATATAGATACTTTATGATTTATGAATAACATCTTTCATTCGCAATGTTCTAACGTAAATTTTAGAGGAATTTTGTACATTTTTAAAAAGTACATTAGTACTTTTTAAAAATCTAAGTAGTTAACTATTCCTGATTCTAAAAATAAAATTAACTCATTTATTATTCTTATATTTTCTTTCTTATATTTGTGTAATTAAACTTATATTAAGCTCACGATGTTACAACTATCTAATTGGATTTTTCTGTCATTTTTTATATATTAATTACCTCATTGTAGCAAAAATACAATAGTCAACATCCCATTCTCCTAACATAATAATAGTAAAAGATGTTGATAACGTTCTTAAATCGTATCATATTTCACTTAACACTATATATATGAAAGTAAAAAGGACAAATATGATAGAAATTATAAGATTTTACATAATGAATTTTTGAAAGTTTTTTTTTTCTTTTCTCTTTAGAAAATACGTATAAAAAAAAAATTATTAGTAAAAGTGTTTTGTTTTCCTTAATAATGGTAAACAAATTTTCCCAATTTTTGGAAAATTGATTTTTTGGATGGCTGTTTATTAGAATAATTTTAGTAAGAACTCCTAATATCTTGTTTTCTTTTTTCTATCAAAATATTTTATTAATTTTTTTTAGAAAAAACTGTATAAAGTAAGAAATGAATAGAACAATGTCAAAACCACATATATTTCATAAAATAAAATTTATAAAATGATATGGAAAGTGAGATTAATCCATTACAAATAAAATTTATTTATCTCTTTTTACATTATTGGTCCATATAACTGTATAAATTTTTCTTTATAAAATTTTTATAATTTTAATATTTCTCAAATAAAAATATACCACGACCCTAAAACCAAAATGCAAACACCACTTCAATGTACACATTTGCTTTTAGTTATTATTATATTATATATTATTATATTATTATTATCATTGTTATTATTATTATTATTTAAGAAAATAAAAAATAAAAACTATAAATCAAAGGATACCAATCTTCGTGTCTAAACACTTTCGGCAATAAGAATCAGAAATGCAGTCCGCCGAGCAGTTAGTACTCGATCTTAGCAGTCCTGATCTACGTGAAAATGCCCTTCTTGAGCTCTCTAAGGTTTTTTCAACTTCTTCATTTTCGTTATTATATACATATATATATCGTCATCATTTCATTACAAAAAAGAATCGCTATCAATTCAATGATTTAGAGTAGGATTATATAATTTTACAACCTACGAATATGATAGTGTGATTAACTTTATCAAATTTCAGATATACGAATGTCAATTTGATCAACTATGGTTCTAATTTGGGAATTGTGAACGCCTATTAGGGCAAAAAGCTATTTTCGTAAAAGGACAACAAAGTTTTCCTTTTTTTATAGATTCAACGTTCTAATTAACTAGCTGTGTAAATTTGCTACTTATGCGGTCCTTAAAGATTACGAGTACTTTTTTTTATGAAGATTATTATGGCTAATTGATTTTTGTAATTTTGTATTATTGTAGAAGAGAGAGCTGTTTCAAGATTTAGCTCCATTATTATGGAACTCATTTGGAACTATTGCAGCTTTATTACAGGTATGATTTATGTGACTTGCATAAGACATTTACGTCTACATAAATTTGTAGTGTACCTCTCTAAGAAGTTGCAATTTCACCTTCATATGCGATGGGTAGTTGTGCTCCGTTCTTTGTAATCTCTGACAAAGAAAACAGATATATATGTTGTATGACCTAAACTATTTGTAGAAAGAAGTATTTAATTCAAATTGGATGATAATTGCAAGACATTGTATCCTATGACTCTAGGTGGTTGCACATTACCTATTGATTGGTTATTATTTGTCCAGTCTTGAGTTTAGTTGGAACCTAGTCTCTGTGTCTTTCTTACGGTTAATATCCGTTTATGTGAGTAGAAATATGTATGCTTGTATTAGTTAAAGCTCTACCATTGCTATGACAGATGGATTTTTTTTTTTTTTCTTAATCTTTTTCAAATAATCTACATAATTCATAAAATGCTGTCTGAGGTCATGTCTTGCGTACTTGCAGGAGATCGTATCAATATACCCCTTCCTATCACCACCAAATTTGACTCCTGCGCAATCAAACAGAGTTTGCAATGCACTTGCTCTTCTTCAGGTTCTGAAACTCATACTGAATAATTTTTTATTGCTCTTTTTCAGGCTTTCATATCTGAATCATCTTGGTTGAATGGTAGTTCCTACAGTTGTGCCATTTGTTTATGTATAATGGTGAAAATCATTTTATTATGCCATAAGAATGCTTCAGTGTATATGCTGTTTATATACTGGGTTGCTGATCAATAAGAAGTCAGATATCACAGAATATTGGAACATGGTACATGTAAAATGAAAGTACAAGATTGTTGAAATTGGTGGGAATATATGATCTTTGTAGAACTCTGACACAAACAATAACTCCTTAAATGTTCCTTTTAGATAGCCGTGTTTATATAGACATGAAAATGCAAATGGAACACTGATAGTTGGAGGTTATCATTAAAATTACACTTACTTCTCCTTTTCCCACAAATGTCATGTATAGTTAGATCTAGTTTAAAATGTGGTTTTGGGTTAGTTTGATGATCATTGGCTGATGCAGGTATCCTCTTTTCCCTTATATTTTGCAGTGTGTCGCTTCCCATCCGGACACAAGAATGCTGTTCTTGAATGGTAAGATTGTCTTCTTTATTTGTTTTCATCCACAAAATATTACTACGTTCTTTTGTGACAGAAGTTTATTGGTAGCAGTCTCCCACTCCGTATAGACTAGAAACAAAACAACCCCTGATTTATTGTAATGTTACACTTGTGTCAAGAACGACTAGTTTTATAACTAACATATATGAAGCGATTTCATAAAGTTATAATACTGCACTCTTGTATCTAATATACCACATACCAATTTAACAAACTGATTACTAGCAGTCCATACTCTTTCTATAATCGAAACAGACCCAACACCTAATCTACTTTAAAAAAAAATTAATTGTGTTAATACAGGCTAGTTCTGTGAGTTATAAAAAATTTTAGTAAGCGATTTGGATGTTCAATATACTGCACTCAAGTATATAACATGCCATATACCAAAATAATATACTGAATAATTTCCTTTTTGTAGCTCATATTCCTTTATACTTGTACCCTTTTCTCAACACAACGAGCAAATCGAGGCCATTTGAATATCTGAGGCTTACTAGCTTAGGTGTCATTGGTGCCCTGGTGAAGGTACTGCATTTTGTCTGAATTATTTTTCATTTAAACTTGTTTCTTCTTATTGTTTTATTAGTCTGAGACTTCTTTTAGTAATACAAAACCATTCTATGAAGTTGTGATATGGAATTGATAAAGAACAACCCGATAGTCTTGCTATCTAGCCCAACAACAACCAGCCCATTCAACCCACTATTTGGAAATTTTATCACAGGAGGAATAAAGGACACGTGTAGGGAGTGGACTAAAGGAGTTAGTTATTTTGATTGTTATACAGGGATGAGAGTGAGTGGAGTACGGTTTGCATGTGTGTTGTTATTTTGTTTCGGCTGTAGGCTTGGGCAGGAAGTTTTCCATGATAATGGATCTTCTCTGATTTCCTTCATTTCCTTTTGATTAATGAAAGTATTCAACTCTTTATTAATTCTCTAGTTCATCCATTTCTTATTATCATAATTCTTATTGGGAACTTTATTCGTTTATTTTCCAGGTTGATGACACAGAAGTTATAAGCTTTCTGCTTTCAACAGAGATAATCCCTCTGTGTCTACGCACAATGGAAATGGGCAGCGAATTGTCGAAAACGGTTGAGTTTTAGCTTTTCTCTTTATCTTATGCTGAAAAATTGGTTCTTAATAATCTCTCTTTACCGTAATCATATAACATAAGTACTACTTTCTTTTGTCAGCTCTTTCCTGTTTTCTTGCATTGTTCTTTAACTGTGTCTTCTCTTAGTATGGTTGAAATGGTCTGGGGCAGGTGGGGTTGACCTGCAAACACTTTCTTTTCCATTTGAAAAAGTAAATATAAATAGTTAATTATGCTTACAAAACAGTAGTGTGACAACAATGATCTGAATTAAATAAAACGATTTAGGAGTTTATACGCACTGAAAATAGACTTTGGTTATATTTCAACCTTTTTGAGTTGTTTGAGCCATTTGTCTGGTTCCCATATTGATTTGACATTTTAGACTGAACAACCCAAATCGGCCCTTTCATAAGTAAATGGATCAAAATTGACGCCTACAGTCATGACTATCTCTCCGGCTTTCTAGAAGTCTGATCAAGCTTTGATGATCCCAGGTTGCCACATTTATAGTACAAAAGATCTTGTTGGATGATGTGGGGTTGGACTACATATGCACAACGGCTGAACGGTTTTTCGCAGTAGGTAGAGTTTTGGGGAATATGGTTGCTGCACTTGCTGAACAACCCTCTTCACGCCTGTTAAAGCACATCATCCGCTGTTACCTTCGCTTGTCAGATAATCCAAGGTTAGTTGTTGAGACATAACTACCTAATGGAAACAACAACTATGACTCTTAGGGGACCAAGATGACGTCCTACAATACGAAAAGCACACATCCAATGTTACATGCACTAATGCGGTATAAACTTGTCAACATTTGACTATTGCAGGGCGTGTGATGCTTTGAGGAGTTGTCTGCCAGACATGCTACGAGATGCTACTTTTAGCAGTTGCCTTCGTGTGAGTATTTTGTTGTAGTTAGAGGTGGCAAAATGACCTGGTCAAAATGGATTGAGTTGGGTAAATTGGATTGACCCACACACACCTTTTTGTCCCTTTATCTGATATTATATGCGTTTTTATGTTTTACTACAAGAAATAAAGGGTAATTGCATAAAAAGGGTACCAACTTTGGTCCAATTTCTATTTTAGGTAACCGGCTGCTTTTATGTATATATAAAAACCATCAGAGTTTAAAAAATAATTATTTGATGTAGCCTGTTTTCACAGTTTTCGTTTTTAAGGTAATCAAATGATGAAGTAACGACAGAATTTACCATGACCATCTTCTTTTTGTCATGGCACATGAGAACTGATTATTTTAGGTAAAATACCTTTGATCGAGTCTTTCTATCATCTGATGATTTTTCTGGCCTAAAATAAGTTGGCTACTCTAAAAGTATATGCAGCTAGTCTTAAAATAATGATTTTTGTGTTCCTTATCTATCTGGGTTTTGTATTTCAGGAGGATCCAACAACTAGGAGGTGGCTTCAACAGCTGGTTCATAATGTTCAAGGACCTCGGGTTGGTCTTCAGGGCGGTGGAGGATTTGATCATATGCTGGTCAATTGAATGTTGAGTTCCAACAGATATAGTCAAAAGAAGTCTAGTAATCGGAAACTGCTCAAATTTCTATTATTTACTATTATTAGATTATTAGATGTGGGTTGTTTTCAAAACGTGAACCGTCATGTTTACTTGTTTATATTTGAGGTCTGTTAGCCTTGTGGTGTGTGCCACGATCAGTCACACGAAGTCATGTGTATATTAAAGTATTGAACTAAATTGCATAATCTTTAATGCTTTGTTATTGAAATTGATCAATATGATGTTGCAGTTTTGTTGTGATTGTGATCAATGGGAAATAAGCAAAACCTGATCTCCAATAGGAGCCAACATTATTCTCTGTTCATCCAACATACATATGCATTACTTTTTAGGTCCATGCATTCTAATCATGGATTGCCTTGAAATGTTTAGTAAGTTGAATTGGAGTCCAATAAGATGTCTCAATTCAGATTCTTTTTTTTGGGGGGCATTTTTGTCAAGATTATATGAAAAGCTTTTAGATTGCAACATCTTTTGTTTTTCTCAACTTACTATATACATTTATGTAATCACAGAAATTATGCTCATCAGACCTTTTTCATGAATGCTTACAAATTTCAGACGTGATAGTGTTGATTAGATATTAGTCCCACTAGAACCCCTCAAAAGAGGTAAGGTTACAGTAATACTTTTAAACTAAATCAAATTATAAAAATCAAAAAACTTATCTACATGTAGATTTCAGCTAGTCGAATCCTTTAATAAATATAAACCTTGTCACTATCAATCAACTTTCAGAGCTGGTGCTTACATAGACAAAATATAGAACTTATACATGAATAGTGAGGAATACACAGTTAAAAACGAGATTAATCGTCTAGAAAAGCCTATGCAGGACGTGTTTTAATATACGGGTAGGAAACCATCTTTTGAGCTGCCAAATAGTATTGTTGTCTTTAGGGTCTCCAAAAGAATCTTTAAGCCACCGTTAATGATCAGATAAACAAATCATTAAGTTGACATTTTCATGAGAAAGGCCATCATTACTCCCAGGACAGCACCTGCTGCAACCTGCATACAAAACCCTTAAGAATAATTAATGTCTTCAGAAACAATAAAAATATTGTTTGGTTATCATCTTTGTCCTATCAAAAGGTGTTTGACAATTAAGCGACTCTTAAACAAGTGTCGATTCAAACTTGGAGGTAAGTATGAGCTTAATACCTTTGGCAAACTAAATTAAAAAATACAGATAGCAAACACTTTCTTAAATGATTCCATGTTGTACAGCACAGACATGCAAATAGTTAGATTGTAACCACACCTGGAATGGAGTGTGACCCAGTGAGTCTCGTAGAGGCCTAACATTGGAAAGTGGATGTTCCGGAGGCAGCTCACAAACAATTTGATTCAATAGCTGCGTAGAAGATATAATCATTTTCACATTATTAAAAGCGAGCATTCATAAGTTAAAACATAGGCTTATAAACACTGCCTCTAACATAGTAACATTTGCTTGGAGGGAAGTTTCCGTAATACACCCACATCATACACAATTCCATTTTGTTATATAGATATTGAATATGAATATTATTAATTACAGCAGCATCCTAATCACATCCCACCATAAGAATAAGTTTTCAAATTCAAACCATTCAAGAGTAATACTTATGAAAGATGTCAAATGTTAAAGGCAATCGACAAATGTAGAGGGATATACCTCGGCTTGTCGACCAGCATGAAGTCTAACACCAGTTGCATCATACATTACCTGTCAAATAAAGAAGAAATCAATTGATGTAAATGGATGTCATTTGTGAATGCACATTAATTAGAGCTAACTCAAATGTGCCAGGATGGATGATATTATTCAAAGGATAGTTTAAACATCGAAACACAACCACACTATAGTATTGCCCAAATTACCACATAGGTCACAATAAAATCTACATTTACTCGATCATAAAGCAGATAAAGTCTCAACCAATAAACTAATTAAAGCAATTTCCTTCTATATTTCTACCCAATGGCCAGTTAAGTCAATGTGAATACATGCACCAAAAATAAATAAATAAAATAAAAATGACTGAACAGCAACAAGCCGCCAATAATCTTCGAAACACACCAAGCAAATACCATAATGATAGCTCAGTGATAGGACTAAAAATCACAAAACACCCCCATCAAAAGTGTCTAGTCTGTAAAAACATTAATAAAAGCTGAGTTCTCATTTCATGACATCTTTCAAGAAACCAACATAAAAAAAACTTCAATCTGATTCTCATTGGTTAAGAGGAAGATAGA